>BSBK01004116.1:0-632500 GCA_027943335.1 Chamaecyparis obtusa
AGAAAGAGAGAAAGAGGGAGACAAATAGATAGGGAGATAGAGAATGAGAAATGTAGAAGAAGAGATAAAGAGATATGGTGGAAGAGTGAAAGAGAGATATAGATGGTGAGATAGAGTGATGGGGATATATAGATATATAGATTTGAGGATAGTGTGTGTGTGTGTGTGTGTGTGTGTGTGTGTGAGAGAGAGAGAGAGAGAGAGAGAGAGAGTTTGCACATATGCTTTGTGTTGTCATTGATGTCAACTTTAGTGGTGGCATTGGTGTCAAATCATTGAGACTGAGAAATTTTTGAGGGTGTGATATTGATTTATGAATAATATTTGAAGTACAATGATTGATGAATGATTTAAGCTCACAATAAGTATTTGGCATTGAGTGTTTAGATGTTCTGATGATGATACTAAGATAGTTTAAAAGGTATATCCAAAAGATAGAAGTGTGACTAGATGGAATATGAAAGAAAGAGTATTTGAAGACCTTATGAGATAATGGTGTGCATTCCTCCACATTAGATGATGATGGCTTGTGATTCTAGAACTATAATAGCTATGTATTATCATGTTTTTAGGTCCCCAACAAATATTTGAAAAAGTTATGATGCATTGCTGGCTAAGAGTAAGGCTAGCTATTAGGAAAGGATTGGACAAGCTTAGGGAATGCTTCGCATTGGGATTTCAAGGTATTTAATTTGATGGGCATGATCAAGTGGTTTGTCAATGTTTTAGCGCATATGTATTTAATGGTTTTCTTTGGAAGTGAATATTTGTTGTCACAAGTGCAACATTGTTGTCTATGTTGGCTTTTGGTTAACTTGGCTATTTACAGTGACTAGATTTGAGTATTATTGAACCAAATATAGGATAAGGAAATAATTGAGAAGTTAAGGTTGATCATTTTGTGGTGTTCCATGCTTCATATGGCACTATGATCTATGGAGAGTGTTTTTGGACCAACTAGTAACATGTTTTAATGTTTTTCTACACATTACCCTTGAGACTGTCTTTGGAGGATGATGTAATGTGTGTAATTTAACCATAATGTTTGAGGAAGACTTATTGAGAAGCATTTAGGTCCCCTTTATCTCCTAGGCTGAACCATGTTTAATATTTTTTTAATTATGGTTAACTTTGTGCTAGTATTGCTTATATTTCTCAAGGTCAATATTGATGATGTTTCTAGACAATCACCATATATGTTGTTAGACTACAACTGATGAACTATTTGGAGAATAGAATGGAGAATGTGAAGATGATCACCAAGCTACAAAGGTATATGTGAGACATTAGATCAGTTGTTATATTGTCATTTATGTCAACTAGTTTTGACTGTACTTATCATGATAGTTGCAAACATATGAAGAAGGTAATGTTGGTAAAGGAAAGAGATATTAGCATGAAGATTAGATGTATGAGTAAGTTATGATTAAGGTATTCATTGGGAAACTTATTGATGAGTTTATGACAGTATGATAGTGATTTGATTGGATTATATGATTATGTTAAGTGTTGAAGATCAAGAATGTACAAGTTAATTTGGTCAGTATATGAAGAACTTAGTATACAACAAGAAGATGCAGTGTACACTGAGAAGGTGTAGTGTATACCGAGTGCAGTATTAACCGAGCAGGAAGAAACTGACATATCACAGTATTGACCAAGAGGGAGAAATAAGGAGGAACATGTGATTGCCGACATGAGATGATGAGTTGGATGAATCTAGAAGATTTTGAGGATAAAGTTAAAGTTTGTTATGAAGATCTATGGCTGACAAAATTCAAGGATGATTAGATGATGAAGATTGAAAATGTTTTAAGGCACAAGTTCTGAGGAAGGTTAAAGAGGAAAAATCTATGGCTAAAAATAAAATGGTTTATCATGTCTATATAAGGAGACAAGAGATTCAAATATTGAATCAGGCATGGAAGATAAGATTGTATATACATGTGAAGCTGGTCAAACGGGTTGACGTAAGAACTGAGTGATTCTACAAACAACATGGAGCATCAAAAGGAGAACACCGAGTAGAATAGAGTTAGAGGAAGAAGGATATTGAAGATATTATGATGACCTAGATATATTGAGCTTAGCATAGATCTAAAAATGAGAAAAGGAAGTTGCATTTGAATCAAGTCATTTATTATTTCTTTCTAACCATTTCTACAGACAAAATCTCTTAACTGAGTGAGGCTTAACAGTACTTTTATATCTCTTAATGGCATTCAATGAATGTTGATTGTTTTCTTGTTGACCCAAGTGAATGTATGGTCACAAAGAACTGTTAGTGATAAATCATCTAACAAGGTCACACCTTACAGTGTGTTTTTTGTAACCTTTGACAAGGTTGGCTCTTAACCGAGCTCACTTCAAAAGAGTGAAAATATTTCGGGTACCGGTCCCATGTAGTTTTCCCTTAACAGGGTTTCCACATTAAAAATCAAGTGTTAAATGTGTATGCATGTGATGTTTTGTTATTTTACTTTACACATTACAATAACTGGTTTGATTAGTATATAATAGATAATTTATTTGATAGTCGGTTAATGAATCAGAAAGACATAGTCAAGTTTTTACTGAGTTGTTTAGTTTATTTGTTGAAGTTGGTTTTATACATCTGAGAGTGAATTGAGACTCTAGGATAATTGATCATAATTGATTCACCCCCCTCTTAGTTATCTAAAAATTGGTATCAAAGCGAGAGTACTTGAAGGAAGAAGTTTGAAGGACTTAAGTTAAAGATATAAAGATGTATAAAAGAGAGGTATCAAAGCTGAACAAAGATAATTTATCAATATGGAAAAGCAGGATGAAGTTGTATCTATCTGGCATTGGAGATTCTGAACTATACTACTTGGAAAATGATTTCATAACTCCTATTGGTCCTCTGACTGTCAACCAAATGAAATAGAGACAAGAGCATAATGCAATGATGATTGAGATTGCTTCTTCTCTATCAGATGTCAAATTTGAAGCTATTAAGAACTATACAACTGCAAAAGAAATGTGTGTGGGACAAACTGACACTAGTTCATGGAGGAGATCTAAATGTTCTCAAGGCAAAAGAAGAAACCTTAAGAGGAAATTTTGATGATATGAAGATGAAAGAAGGTGAAAACATTACTCAATATAGTCACCAAGTCAAGGAAGTGGTGAATGCTATCTGAGGAGCAGGTGGAATTATTGAAGAAGAAATTATGGTGGGTAAAATTCTTAGAACACTATTGCCTGCATATTCTATTAGAGTCTCTGCAATACATGAAATGAGATATGTTCCTAGTAACGATGTTTCTCTTGGTAGTTTAATCAGTAGATTGACTAAATTTGAGCTTAACAACTATGATAACAGTATTTTACCTAAGGTAGAATCTACATTTGTGTCATCTTTGAAAACTGGAAGATCAAGTAGTAGACATTAGATAAGAAATGACAGTGATAGTGAAGCTGAAGAAGATGAGCTTGATGAAATTGAAGCATTAATGATTAGAAGGATATCAGAAAGAAAAGGAAACAGAGGTAACCAACAATATGGAAACAAAGACAACTAAGACTATAGAGATAAAGGAAAAAAGGCATGTTATCTAGTTGATGATGATGATACTAATTTTGAAACCGATGAAGATGTAGAAGTGGTGTTTGTAGCTTTGAAGGAAGATTTTGAAGAAGAAGAAAGGTATGTAGAAAAGGCACTTATTTCTAAAGTAAGAAAAAATGATACTTGGATTATTGATATTGGTTGCACACATCATATGACTGGTGATGAAGATAAATTTTAATATCTTGAGCATTATAATGGAGGATCTGTGAAAATGGGGAATGATACACCTTGTCAAGTAAAACATAAAGGATCAATATTGTTGAATAACAAGATCAGATGTGAAAATGCTTATTGGTAACTATAATCCGTTAAGTCTAGCACAATTGGATAATACAAGTCACTAAGTTGTATTTGAGAAAATAAAATTAAAGATCTATGATGAGGCTGGAAAACTGATCAGTAATGGTGAACAATCTAAAGGTAACCTATTCTATTTTGATAATGCCAAAACTTCTTGTTTATTGGCTAAGAATGATGATGCTTGGATATGGCACAAGAGGTTATGTCATGTGAACTTTGAAAACATGGTTAAGATCAATAAGAAAAGGAAAGTTAGAGGTTTACCAAGTATATCTAAGCCTGACCATGTAATGTGCAAACAATGTCAAATGGGTAAAATGTCAAAATCTAGTTTCAAGAGCAAACAATATTCATCTAATTCTATTCTAGATTTAGTTCATACTGACTTATGTGGTCCAATGAGAACTCAGAGCTATTATGGAGACAGATATTTTATCTTAATTGTTGATGATTTCTCTAAAATGATGGATGTCATGTTCTTAAAAGAAAAATCAGAAGCTTTTCAAATGTTTAAGTGGTACAAAGTAAAAGTAGAGAAAGAAACTGGTAAGCAATTGAAATGCTTGAGGCCAGATAGAGGTGGTGAATTCACTTTTGATGAATTTACTAACTTTTGTAATGAGCATGGAATCAAGAGACATGTATCAACACCGAGGACACCTCAGTAGAATGGGATTACTGGAAGAAGGAATAGATCAATTATTGATTGTTCTAGAACATTGCTAATTGAAAAGGATGTTGCACAAATTTACTAGAGAGAAGTAGTCAGTACTACTATTTATACACTGAACCAAGTACAACTAAAGAAAGAATCAAACAAGACACCTTATGAGCTATGGTATGGTTATACACCTATTGTGAGTTATTTCAGAATATTTGGAAGTAGATGTTACATTCTGAAAGATGATAGAAATGGAAAATTTGATTCTAAAGGTGATGAAGGCATATTTCTAGGTTACTCTACTAGAAGTAAGGCATATAAATATTTTAAAAAGACTACTAACAAGATGATTGAAAGTGAAAATAAAATATTTGATGAGTATGCTTAGAAAAATGATGAAGAAAGAAAGAAGGAACTAGAAGACTATGGTAGATTTGTTTACATAGAAGACCTTGATACTCTACCTGAGAAATAGCCTAGTTTCACTGAGCAACAAAATATTGTTATTGAGCGACAATCTTTATAGACTGAGCAACAACAAACAATTATCGAGGAGAATGATGATAATGCACTGAGTGGAGAAAACATTGATGAACAAAGATCTAAACCCGTACTAGAAAAATATGTGAGAAGGCACCATCCATAGGATCAAATAATTGGAGACAAAAGAGTAGGGATGATGACAAAAAGTAAGATAAGGAATAATACATGTTTGGTTTGTGAATTTGAACCTAAAACTGTTAAGGATGCATTAGCAAATGATGATAGGATTAGAGAAATGAATGAAGAAATTGAGCAAATACAGAAAAACAAGACATTTGGTATGGAAGACTCAAAAGCAGTCGGTACACCTATGGTAACTAGATGCAAGATAACCAAGGATGAAAAGTAAAAAAGGGTAAATCAAACCTTATACAAATCTATGATTGGCAATTTGATGTATATTGTGCACACTAGACCAAATATTGCACATGATGTTGGCATTGTAGCTAGATTCTTTGCTAATCCTAAAGAATCACACATGATTGTTGTGAAAATAATTTTGAGATAACTGAAGAACACTGAGAATTATGGATTATGGTATAAGAAAGAAGGCAATTTTGAACTTAAAGTTTATACGGATGCTGATTAGGCTAGAAATATTGATGATAGAAAAAGCACTACTAGTGGAGCATTCTTTTTGGGGGAAAGACTAGTAACATGGATAAGTAAGAAACAAGGATGTATTTCTCAGTCCACTGTTGAAGCTGAATATGTAGTTTTTGTTGCCAATTGTTCAAATATTGCATGGATTAAACAATTGTTGGAAGGTATGAATGAAGAAATAACTGATCCAATGATAATTCATTGTGACAATACAAGTGCTATAAATATTTTGAAGAATCTAGTGATGCATGCAAAGACAAAGCACATATCTATTAAATATCACTACTTAAGGGATCAAGTTCAGGAAAAATAGGTTAAATTGGAATATGTGAAGTCACATGAGTAACTTGTTGATATATTCACAAAACCATTACCAAATGATACATTTGATTATTTGAGAAGTATACTAGGGGTCCATCCCCTATCTAACAGTCACTAAGGTGATATAGGGTTGCATCAACCTGTACTTTATTAGAAGATCTATTTATGTTGATGCAAGATGTTCACACTTTGGGATTCCTAAGGTTGTGAAGAAGATGGAAGACAAGCTGATACCAAGAATATATGTACATGCAAGGTATAAGAATCTAAAAAATGAACTGATACTTATTTGGCTACTAAAGAGCTAATTTTTTGGCACTATTTTCAAAGGGAGAGATGAATGACATGAAATATATTGGAGATGTGATCATGAAATATTGGGAGAAATGAATATCATTTAGGAATGAAGCTAAATGAAAGAGAGAGCATGTGTAGTGATTAAACATATTAAATGCATAACCTAAGGGAGAGCATAAAGACCAATTTGTAGACACTTAAGATTTGTTTGGTATTCTATGACATATTTCATATTGTGTTGCCATCAATGCCAAAGGGAGAGATTGTTAGACTACAACTGATAAACTACTTGGAGAAAAAAATGGAGAATGTGAAGATGATCACTGATCTACAAAGGTATATGTGAGATATTAGATCAATTGTTATATTGTCATTGATGTCAACAAGTTTTGACTATACTTATCATGATAGTTGAAAACATCCGAAGAAGGTAATGTTGGTGAAGGAAAGAGATATTAGACTGAAGATGAGATGTATGAGTAAGTTATGATCAAGGTATTCATTGGGCAACTCATTGATGAGTCTATGAGAGTATGATAGTGATTTGATTGGATTACATGATTTTGTTAAGTGTTTAAGATCAAGAATGTACAAGTTAATTTGGTTGGTATATGAAGAACTTAGTATACATCGAGCAAGTGCAGTGTACACCGAGAAAGTGTAGTGGATACCGAGTGTGGTATTAACCGAGTAGGAATAAAATGACATATCACAGTATTGATTGAGTGGGAGTAATAAGGAGGAACATGTGATTGTCGACATCAAATGATGAGCTTGACGAATCTAGAAGATTTCAAGGATAAAGATAAAGTTTGTTATGAAGATCTATAGCTGACAAAATTCAAGGATGAAAAGATGATGAAGATTGAAAAAATTTTAAGGTACAAGTTCCGAGGAAGGTTAAAGAGGAAAAATCTATGATGGAGATTAAGAGGAAAAATCTATGGCTAAAAAGAAAATGGTTTATCATGTCTATATAAGGAGATAAGAGATTCAAAGATTGAATCACACGTGGAAGAGAAGATTGTATACATGTGAAGTTGGTTAGACAGTTTGAAGTAAGACCCGAGTGATTTTGTAGACAACATCAAGCATCAGAAGGAGAACACCAAGTAGAACAAAGTTAGAGGAAGAAGGATATTGAAGAGATTATAATGACCAGAGATATATTGAGCTTAACATAGATCTAAAAATGAGCAAAGGAATTTCAATTTGAATCATGTCATTTATTGTTTCTTTCTAACCATTGCTATAGACAAAATCTCTTAACTGAGTGAGGATTAATAGTCTTTTTCTATTTCCTAATGACATTTAATGAATGCTAATTATTTATCTTGATGTGCAAAAATAAAATTTGCAACAATTCAATAATAAAAGAATGTTCTCAATACAAAGGAGATCAATCCTTATAAAGGATATTTTAAACCCTAAAAGGGTGAACAAACCTAGGTTGCATGATAATAATTAATAAAACAATTAATTATTATATGCCTAAAGTTTAGCTTAAGTAGAAAGAGATAATAACTAATTTTAATTAAATCAATATGATTTAATTAATAAGAAAATAAATTATTACTCTAACACCCCCCCCCCCCCCTTAAGATAAACTTTGGGAGAAGCTAAAAAACTAGAAAGAACTACTGAAAGAAAATGGGTCCCATCAACAAAAGGCCTAATCATGTACCCAAGTATAAAAGAGAGTCTCTAAAGGAGAGAAATAGAGAAAACCACATGGGAAAAACTCTACTCTAAAAAGAGATGAAGACTAGTCTTAAGGACTAAAGAAGCCTCCAAAACTAGAAATGTTCTAAAAAATAGGAACAAGGATGAACATGTACAACATCATTGAAGCAAGAAGCTAAAAAATTTGTCAAGAAGTAATTGTTGATCTAAAGATCCTCCATTGAAATATGACCAAGTAGAGAAGATTTTAATTTGCATGAGTACCCTCAAATGACACTACTCAAATCAGAAGGTAAGAAAAGGCAAACAACTAAAGTCAAAGATATAGAACACTGTAATCTGCACGAGTTCCCTCAAATGACACTACTTGAATTAGGAGGCAAGCAAAGGATTAAAACACCTGAACTCAAAGATACAGATGGCATAAAAAAACCAAAGTTTGAAGAATTGATCAGTCAAAGCTAGAAGAGTGCTTTCAAAAATAGGAAAGAATAGAGTGTCCATATGGTAAATGATCCATCTCACTAGAATGCATAGGTACCCACCCACTGCATCCGATTAGTACATAGGAACAAATACTAAATACATAGCTCACACTATCGAACCAAGGAAGTAGAAGAACCAATGGTAGAAAGCCCCCCATAATGCTAACAAGGGAGTAAGGATAGGTACACTAAAAAGAACATCTAATATGAACTGCATGATGAAGAAGAACCAGGAACACCGAAGGTGCAGAGAGAGTACAAACACAAATAGAGATACATGAGGCTAATATCTATGGAGGAATGCTCATGTGACAAAGGTAGATGGAAAACAAAGGCAAGACATCAAATCCCCTGTGACACTTTATAATTGAGTGTGAGTACAAAGAGCACAAACATGTGCAAGATCCCATACATGCAATAGAATGACACTTTATCTCAGTGTGTGCATAAAGAATGCTACAAAAGTGAAGTATACACTACTCAAAGAAGAGCGAAGGCTATTGAAACAAGAGAATAGCCTAAGAAGAGCCATCCCCTAAAGGGAAGAGATCCCAGGACTTGAAACATCCAAGATATCCACTAGAGTGCAAAAATGAAAATAAATAAATAAAATATACCTAGAGCATAATCTAGAAAAATGACTCAGAACACTAGAAAGATCATAGAATAAGCTTTCCAATGATATATCATTTTCCCAAAATGGAGTCCGAATGCTCAAGATATGGCTCCTAGAGTGCAAAAATAAACCTCTAGATTTGACAAAAAAAAAACCATAAAAAAAACAAAATAAGAAATTCAAACCTCAAGATCTAGATAGAGATTGGGAAGATCTTTCTGGCGATATCTCATTTTCCCAATTTCAACACCGTATGTGAAAGTTATGGGCAAACAACCACAAGCTGCTCTTTATGACAAAGGAATCAAAGAGATTGGTAGCTTGATGGGCATCAAATTTTGGCCCGAAAATGATGATGTTAGTACCTACACATGTAGATATACCGACCTACACATGTAGCGTACTTCCAAAAAGGTACGCATCATTTTAAAAAAATAATAATTTTGCATGCTTTTAAAAAAAAAAAAATTGGGAAAAAACTTTTGACAAATAAATTTTATATTAAAAAAACCTTGTTTGCTCATTTTTTTATTTTTATTTTGCTCGCATGCCTTGGGAAGCATGTCAGGGTTGTATGGCCCCGGTACAAAAAAAATTTGCCCCAAAATGCAAAGTTGTCCAAATTGGACAAATTTTATATGGAAATAGGGGTTCTTAGGCACTTTGAATGCAATGGTGAGGTTTGTTTGAGCCCAAAGTGACCAAAAAAAGAGGCACCCCTAGATCCGATAGAAAATCCTCTAAAAAATTATAGATCTGACGAACAAGGCCAAATCTCTCAAGAAGAGGATAGGGGAATGGAGATCTGAAGCTCTAATACCATGATGAAGTTGATGAGAAAACAACCCACAACTCCCAAGAACACCTGCATGAAAACACCTGTCATAAAAAGAGAGAAGCTACAAAGGCCTGAACGCATTGATCCATGAGAGAGGAGACATTCTTGATGTGCAAAAACAAAAGTTGTAGCAATTCAATAATAAAAGAATATTCTCAATACAAAGGAGATCAATCCTTATAAAGGAGATCTGAAACCCTAAAAAGGTGAGCAAACCTAGGTTGCATGATAATAATTAATAAAATAATTAATTGTTATATGCCTAAAGTTTAGCTTAAGTTGAAAGAGATAATAAGGGACTTAATAATTAAATCAATATGATTTAATTAATAAGAAAATAAATTATTACTCTAACAGTTTTCTTGTTGACCCAAGTGAATGTATGGTCACAAAGAACTGTTAGTGATAAATCCTCTAACAAGATCACACCTTACAATGTCTTTTGTAACCTTTAATAGGGTTGGATCTTAACCGAGCTCACTTTAGAAGACTAAAAATATTTTAGGTATCGGTCCCAAGTGGTTTTTCCCTTAACAGGGTTTCCACATAAAAAATCAAGTGTTAAATGTGTATGCATGTGATGTTTTGTTATTCTACTTTACACATTACAATAAATGGTTTGATCAGTATATACTAGATAATTTATCTGACAGTCAATTAATGAATCAGAAAGACATAGTCAAGTTTTTACCGAGTTGTTTAGTTTATTTGTTGAAGTTGGTTTTATACATCTGAGAGTGTATTAGGACTATAGGATAACTGATCATAACTTATTCACCCCCCTCTCAATTATCTAACATATATGAGTGGAAATGGATGATAAAAATATGAGATTATGTGAGGTTATTGTGAGATGTGTGTGGGTTGAAAATGTGAAGACTTTGAGTAATGCAAGAAAGGAAGAACAAAAATGCAAATTGTTGAATCATACATAGAGGTTAAAAAACTTGATCAAAAGATCATACAGTTTCTTTTCTTTGTGGTTTTTGGAAGGTTTTGTTATCTTTTAGTGGCATTTTCAAGATCTATATTTGTTGTGCAAGTTCTCTTGGGATTAGTTAGATCACTCGTAGTGTGCCTGAACAATTAGGGACAATGAGCTCTTAGCTTTTGGCCTGAAAATTTGTAAACAATTACATTATATTGTGAGAAAGATTCTCACCATGGTTGTTCTCACATTGGGTTTCCCATGTAAATATAGTGTTCTTGTATTTGTGCTACTACTCACATTACTATATCTTTTTATGTTAGTTTGTTGGATCCATAATCTATAACTAAGAACTATGCCAAAATTATTAATTATTTATTTATGTTGATACACTCCCCTCTTTGCATGTGGTGGTGTTCAATAGTTAGTGTTAGAGAAAGGTTTCTCTAGAAGAAAATTAACTTATTCTTGAGGTAGATCTAAGATGGCTACTGAACATGGCACCAAAGTACCTGAGTTTGATGGAATAAATTATATTTTCTGGAAGGAGAGAATAGAGTCCCATTTAGACTCTATGTCATATGGTGTTCATGATACTATCAGAAAATATTATGTTCCTTCGGCATCTAGTGCTCCTTAAACACTAGATGAAGTCAAAGAAAATGAGAATAATGCAAAGGAAATGAATGTTATCATTAGTATTCTAGGTGACTCAAAATTGTTAAAATTCATTGGGTGCAATACCGCATTTGATGTCTAGTAGAAGCTTGGAAGCAACTAATAAAGGAGACAAAAAGATCAACAAAATTAATTTGTAGAATTTGAGGCAAAAGTTTGAGACTTTGAAAATGTTTGAGGATGATAACATCAAAGGTTACTTACACCAAGTAAATGGAATTGTAAATTATCTCAAAGGCTCTGATGGAACTCTCGAAGACAATGAGGTGTTATGAAAAGTGATGAGGACAATGACCAATACCTACAAAACCCTACTGATTTCCATTCAACAAAGTCATGATATCAATAAATATAGTTTGCAAGAGCTCTATGGTGTTATTGTTGCATTTGATTTTTCTAAACTTGAGGAGGAAAAATATGAGAACAACAATGTTGCTTTCAAGGAAATCAAGAATAGTAAAGATAAATTTGATCCTAATGAAGAAACAAATTTTGTTTGAAGACTAAAATATAAAGATTAGTTTCTCTTCAAATGTTTTACTTATGGAAGAGTATGACACTATGTTACTAAATGTCCTTTAAGAGAAGATAGAAAGAAACTTGATGATGATGAAATGAAAGAAAACTACAAAAAGTATAACATGAATGATAGGATAGATAACAGAGGTTGGGAAAAGAAAAATTTACACATAGTAGAAACTCATTCATTGAAGGATGAAGAAGGAAATGACTTAAAGGATGAAGTAATTATCTTAGCTATCAAGGGAGATGACAATGGTAGATCTAAAGGACACAATACAACTTTTCATGTGATAGAATAATCTAGATTCTGGATCATTGGCTCTATTTTTTCAAATCATATGTAGGTGATAGAAGAGTATTTGTTAATATTGACAATTGTGATGGAGGACCAGTCACATTTTTTGGAGAGGGATATGCACCTATATGTGGTATGGAAACTATTTATATTGATGGAAAGAATAAGTCTAGTGATGTCTACTATGTCAAGAGTTTAAGACCAAGTCTTTTAAGTGTAAGTCGTTTATGCAATAAAGGATTTGAGGTTAGTTTTCTTGGAGGAAAATGTTAAATTAGGAAAGGTTGCAGAAAGCTTGTTGTAGAGGGTATTAAAAATAGTAATGTCTACTATATGAAGAAGAACAATGAAGTTAGTTGTTTCTTAGCGCTAAAAAATGAATGTTGGTCATGACACAAAAATTGAGACACGTCAACTTTGACAATTTGATGAAGATCAATTCCTTTAATGTTGTAAGAGGGATTCCAAGAGTTAGTAGACCTGCTAACATTGTATGAAGGGAATTTTAGATGGGAAAGAAAACAAGAAATAAATTCAAGAACAAAGAATATTTGACCACAAGACCTTGGATTTTATACACATTGATCTATGTGGACCTACAAGAATGAGAGTTCTCAATAGTGAAAGGTACATCATGTTAATTATTGGTGATTATTCTAGAATGACATGGGTAACATTTTTTAGAAAGAACTCTGAAGCTCTAGATAGATTTATAATTTTTAAGAATTTGGTTGAGAATCAAATGGATGCTAGAATTAAATTTTTAAGATATGATAGAGGAGGAGAATTTACATCATATGAGTTTGATAGTTTTTGTGAAAAGTATGGAATTAGAATTTTTATAGAATTTGGTTGAGAATCAAATGGATTCTAGAATCAAATTTTTAAGATATGATAGAGGAGGAGAATTTACATCATATGAGTTTGATAGTTTTTGTGAAAAGTATGGAATTAGAAGACAACCATATGCTCCTAGAACTCCATAGTAGAATGTGGAGTCATTGAGAGGAAAAATGTAATTATTGTTGAGATGACTAGAACAATATTGGAAGATGCAAATATACCTAATGTATACTAGAGAGATGTAGTACACACTATTTTTTACCTTAAAAAATATATTGAAAGATTAGAGTAATTCATACAAAGACTCCCTATGAACTTTGGTTTGTAAAAGCATCAACTATCAAATATTTTAGAATATTTGGGAGCAAGTGCTCTATCAAAAGAGATGAAGGAAATCTTGGAAATTTTGATGCAAGATTTGATGATGGTATCTTCTTGGGATACTCTACTATAGGAAAGAAATATTAATGCAATAATATGAGGGAAAGTAGTTGAAATTGAAAATGTCAAGTTTAATGAAGTATGAGATCATACTACTCTAGAACCCAAAAATGAGTTAGAAGAAGTACATGTTTCTCTTGCAAAAAAAAGGAAAGCTCCAAAAGTAATGAA
The DNA here is from genome assembly GCA_027943335.1 of Chamaecyparis obtusa. Taxonomy (NCBI): domain Eukaryota; kingdom Viridiplantae; phylum Streptophyta; class Pinopsida; order Cupressales; family Cupressaceae; genus Chamaecyparis; species Chamaecyparis obtusa. The sequence continues at coordinate 13,821 of BSBK01004116.1, forward strand.
GGATCAAAGGAATAAGAGAAAGAATATGAAAAAAATACTAAGGAAACCTACCAGATATATTTAGAGGGATCATTCAGAAGAACATATTGTACTATCTTAAAATGGACACACTCCTCATTTAAGACCTTTTAGCTCCTTTCCTTTATTGACTTTTTGGACCATGGATAGATTTGTGCTCAATCATCTCTTCCTCTTGTTTTGACCCTTATCTTCCACTTTTACCAATGCAGTATCTGAGACCTCAGGGTTAGCTCCTTGTGGGCCAACCCTTGAACAGGTCAACCAGGTTGACCTGTTTGCTGGGGGTTGTGAGCCTCAGCCTTGGTGTTGTCTCATGGATTTAATTCTCAAAATGTGGTGATCCTGTTGGCTTTCTTTATTTTTTCACTCGGAAAATTGTATAAAAAGAAGCCTAGGAACCTCATTTTGGAAGCATGGGAGAAGCATGAAATAAAGAAGAAGAATAAGCAAGAAAGGATACACATTCATGATAGAATTCAAGCATTCAAGTCTTCAAAGATTCAAGGATCCTTTGTGGGAATCTTTCCTCTTCAAGATCTAGCATATTGTTGGCCATCAAGGGAGGAGATATACATTGAGGCATTCATCATCTTCTTCATTTTATTTACACTTACATCCATGGCTCCATGAAGTGATTTTGGTAGATCCATAGCATTTGTCGAGATTTCCAACATTGCAAGTTCAAGATCAACATACAAACACAACAAAATTCTTATTGACAAGGATTTCTTTAAGAAAGGTGAATATTTACATTTGTCTTGTTTCATTTACACATTTACATTTTAATTCAAGGTTGATTCCTCAATCTAGGGCTTTAAAAAGGCAATCTCTTATCCACTCAAACCCCAAAACCTAGTTTTCTATGTGCGGAAGCAGGATCTCAGAATTGTAGGTATAGATCTAGAAGTTACAGATAGAGATCTACTAGAAAAATCTAGGTCAACTTCAGTAAAGTTCCTCAGGAACATGGTGACTTGGTTGACCTATTCTATAACATGGTGACATGGTTGACATGTTCTCAAAAACCTAATATTTTCAACATTTTTTGGGTTTTTAGTTGTGATTGTAGATCCACAATCAGAAATTCAGCTACGGGTCTAGAATAATAGTTTTCAAAGTAGAAAAGAATATTACTCTTCATACTTCAAGGTGAGTACTTCATTATCTATTCCACATCTTAGTTTAGATCTATTTTCACATCTTAATTGGGTTAATTTCTTACGTTTAGCACCTAGGTCTCTATTGCTTATCTTGCTAAATCAATTAGTTCAATTTTACAAGTGCATTTATACAACCTTAATCAAATCTTACATTGCATGAAAGAGGACTTGATTGTGTACTTCCTTAGTATAATTTTGGTTTATCATTAGCATCCCCTCACCTTCTTGGGTTTTTGCTAATCTAACTTAGGTTATATTGAGAGTTACACCTATAAGCCCCTCTTTCTCTTGTATTTTGAATTTTAGTGTGGAAGTGGTTAGCTAATGAATTCATCTCACATAGTTTATATTGTTAAATTCATTGACACCATTTCCCCCCTAAACATTTTGGTGAACTCGACGCATCTCTTCCTTTTGATTGTAGAGTTAGATCCTTTGATCTCTCTTATTTCCTTCTTGGCATTAGGTGTTCACCTTCTTTTGGTGAACTTGACATGTTACAACTTCCTTTTTACATTGGTGTTATATTTAATTTTGCATTATCTTGTGTGTTCACCTTCACTAAACATTTCGGTGATCCCGATGTGTTACAACTTCCTTTTGACATTGGTGTTAGATTTCCTTTCACATTATCTTGTGTTCACCTTCACTAAACATTTTGGTGAACCTGACGTGTTACAACTTCCTTTTGACCTTGGTGTTAGATTTTCTTTGGTATTATCTTGTGTGTTCACCTTCACTAAACATTTTGGTGAACCCGATGTGTTACAACTTCCTTTTGACCTTGGTGTTAGATTTCCTTTTGTATTATCTTATGTGTTCACCTTCATTAAACATTTTGGTGAACCCGATGTGTTACAACTTCCTTTTGATTTTGAAGCTTCCTTTTGATTTTGGTTCATTATCTTTTGTGTTCACCTTGACCTAAACATTTTGGTGAACCCAACCTCTTACACCTCTTTATTGCATTTTGGAGTTAGATTTTGCTACCTTGTTTTGGTAATCTCTTCTTTGTGAAGTTAGAGTGCTTCTTTGTGCATCTAGATCTACTCTTGTTTGCATTAGTATTATTTAGTTCTTCTTTGCTAGATCTCTTTTTCATGGAATTTACATCATTGAGTATTTACTTTTCATGCCTTATCTTTGAAATATTCATTAGATCTTGCATAGATTTCAATCATAAAATGTTTAGTTGGATCTACTATATTTGCACTTCTCTTTTTCTCATGTTGCACAAGTCGTTTAAAGAATTATCTAAACATCATTCCATTATCTTTGACATAAAACACCACCATCCTATCAACTTCACTTTATCATATGATCTTCCTCTTTATGGAGATGAGTTGTGGATTGATATTGTCCCTTCTCATAATATAGGCCTTCACTATGGGGATACTTTGGTTGAGGGTGGTCCTATATCTTCTTTCAATCCTCCAACCTTTATGAATTCCACTTTACCTCATGAATATTCCTCTTCTATGGTGTGCCTTACTGATAGAGATGTTCCTTCCACTCATAATATCACTATTTGGGATGAACCTCTAAATAATAATGTTGACTATTCTCATGAAAGAGAAACCTTTTCTTTTCAACATGACACACTTGATGTTTCTCCTTCTCCTAAAAAATACTCTCCTCATATGGATAATTTAGAACAAGAGGAAGACATTATAAATACTTTTATCAATATAACTTTACCTTCATTTAATGCCCCTAGTAGTGATGAAGCATTAACAGAAGTCTGCAATCCCTATTCTAAGGATTCCTTGGGACAAGAGGATAATATCAATCTCCTTAATGCTATCACTTCTAGTGATGAGCCTATGGAGAAGAAATATCTTAATCAAGTTAATGTTGCTCAACCTATTTTAACTCTAAAAGGTTACCCTCCATCAAATAAACCTCTTATCACCCTTAAAGATTGTCCTTCCATAACTCTTAAGGGGGAACCTAGAGGTTCTTTGGATTATCATGTGATGTATCACACCTATCCTACAAGAAATAATCCTCAACCTACTAATTTTCTCTCACCTTGTCAACCCGTTCTTCCCCGTCCACCCCATCTTTCTCAAAATCTTGGAATGGAATATGATTTGGTAGTGCGATTACATAATACCCCTACCAATATTTCTCTTTGGGAACTTCTTCAAACATCACCTACATATCATGAATCCTTGCAAAAAGATTTAGCCACTCTTCTAACTTCACCTCTTAATCAAGATAACATCAATGCCTTTTTACAATGTATGGATGCTACACCTACTCCACCTCAAATTGTGTTTACTCATGATGATTTGCCTCCTAAAGAGATTCAAGATCTTTATGATGCTCTTATGGTAGTTGTCCTTATCAATGGTAACCTCATTCATATAACCTTAATTGATAATGTATACATTCTTAATATTTTTAGTATGGACATGCTCAAAGAAATTAAAGCCGATCTTTCAAATACCAAACCTGATAATGTGCCTATACACAAATTTGATAATTTTTGTAAGAAAACTTTAGGCATCATCACTTTACCTATCAAAGTAGGTCTGGTTATTTTTAATACTCCCATTCATGTCATGCTTGGACCTCTTAATTACAACCTTCTTTTAGGTAGACCTTGGTTACATTCTTTGCATGCTATTCCTTCAACTCTTCATCAAAAAGTCAAGTTTATGTGCAACAATGTGGTGTACATTCTTCATGCAAACACTTAACCAAATAGTTGTCCAAATGTTGAGGAAAAACAAGATCAAGAATCTAAAGATGATCCTCCTTCTACAAATTTTCTTTCAAAAGATGATTGGGGATCCTTAGATTTCACACCAACCTTTATTGGAAAGTATAGAGTTAATGATCTTTCATTCATTAAATATAAAACAACTCCTCTTCTTAATAACTTTGTTGCTACTTTCATTCATGATGAATCTATCAAACCTAGTGATATGGCCTCTTGTTATGGTTATAATAGATTCACTAAGAATGGCTTTGGTAAACAACAACAAGAAGAAAATCAAATTCCCTTAGGCAATAGGGGGCATCAACATTGTTTCAACACCATTGTCAATCATAATTCAGGATGTGTGCAACAAAGTATTGAATCTAATTCTTTGTCCACATCCTCTCATTCATCATCTAACAAATCTTCTCCTATTAATCAAGAAGTCATTTTACCTTAACTTCTTCATGCTAAGATGATTATTAGACCTAAACATAGTAAACAATTTATGAATCTTCCATTTTGCATGTATCACTGTTATCATGATCACTCTTCTAATGATTGTCAATCTTTACATTACAAGATTCAACAACTCATTAATAATGAGTTTATTCACATATCTCCTTATGATGAGCTCTATTTCAATCCTGATTTCTTTAAATAACATCTAAGTCCCTATTATGTTTCTCCACGCCATGTAACATTGTTAGCCTATCTCTTGGGGGCTCATTTCCATGCATGGTATGCTTTGTGAGTAGCATAATTGGTGCAAGGCACCTGATGAAGACAGGAGGGTCACTTGGGTGACTTATTGGTTTGAAAAGGACACATGACCTATAAGGTCCATGCAATGATATAACATGGATATTAAGCCATTTGATGTAATAGTGTGTAATGATGCATATGAAGAAAATAATGTACTTTGCCAAACATTGGCATAATAGACATAGAGGATAATGATAGGTCTTCGGAGGATTCTAAAGGTTTTAAAATTTCATTTGGGTCCTAAGAGGACAATATCCAAAGTTAGAGGGTCTTAGAAGTTAATTTAACTAAGTTTGAAAATTCAAATGTTTGAACTTAACAGCTAGTTGCCAAAAGGAGGGAAACTCCAAAATTAGGTTTAGTTTGTGTTGTTAGGGGATATAATTGATTTGGATTAGTTGAGGTAGTTAGTATAAGTCTATTTAGGCATATAGAGGTCTGAGAATACAAGAAGTACAACCTGGAGCCAAGCATTTGTACAGACAGTTCTATTTGAGCATTAAAAACTCACTTTTCTTAAAAATTTGTTAAGTATTTGAATATGTCATTGAATTCCATCATACTGTATGGTTGAGACACATTGTTATTATCTTCCTTGAATTAATTTTGTGTTCATTCCATCAATTTAGTGCATATTAACTTGACTGGTATGTAGGAGTGCAAAGATTTGCCTTGTTTTAAGATGTAATTGGTTTGCTCCATCCCCTTTTTGTAATTACTGTCACTTGGGGATGGATCCTAATAATGTATTATAGCATTCCAACTATGTAAATGCAAGAAGGAGGAAGATTTTTCAGGTGGGCACTGATTGGAGGAGTTTGATGGGGTTGGAGAGTGAATAAGGGTCATGAAATAGAGCCATACGTATTGCAGTAGGAGATAAAGCCTATGGAGAGGATTATTTTATGCTTTAATCCATCATAGGATGGTCCAAGGATGCTGAAACAACTTTTTTTGGATTGGAAGCATGTTGGGAGGCAAGACATTGAGCGGGCACTAGTTTATAGGGGTTTTTGAGACCAAATTGGGGCTTTTGTATCTAGAAGGGTCATAGGTGAAAATTGATTGTAGAATATTATAATTAGATTCATTTCATGAGACTATTGAAGATGGAAAGATCTGGGAGGTTACCCATGATGGGGTTCCTTTGTTAAATAGAGGAATTAGGCCTATGTGGCAAACCGGAATCAACATTTTTAGAGTTTGATGTCTCAAAACAAATGGGGTTGAATTTTGGATATATTTTATAAATTTAAAAAGGGTATTTGGATCCTTTATTTTTTTGGAACTATTTTGGGAAGACCGGGAGAAAAATCCACTTTTCTGTCTAGATAAGGCCACTAGAACAGTCTAGAAATGGCAGTTTGATGATGGGAAGTCACCTACTAAAAGTTGTGAGTTTGTATGAAGGAGATATAGTGTTTGTAAGGTCTTGAGAGCCTTAGAAAGGGTAAGAAAACTCTGCAAGGGATTTGAGGGTGTTAGGTTGCTTTGTTTGGATACAACCATGGTGTGGAAGGAGAACTTCAAAGTTTGGAGCCTAGGGTGGTAAAAGAGGGTAGATTTGACCTCTGATAGGTATATAGAAGGTGGTATGGGCCTTGAATGAATGCTTTATTGAAGGATGAATAAAGTGTTGTTACAAAACAAAGGAGAGAACACACATTTTCCTATGGAGATTGTCAATCCATCCCAACCCCTCTGCATCAGTTGGTATCAGATCCTAGGAGCATCCTAGGTGAAGAGTTTGAGTTAAGAATCTTTTGGATCTTTGGTGTATTTAATCCTTGGTGAACCCTTGAAGTTGATTAATCCTTTAAGGTGAGTTGCTGATTTTATCCCTTGCATTAGAGAGACAAATATTGAAGATTGAAGGTAAGAGGTTGAAGATTTGATAGTAGGTATGGTGGTCATCATGGATGAAGATTTGGGTACAAGGTACAATCAAAGGTATCCTATATTTAGGACACAATGCAAATACAAAGGTAAAATTTGTAAGGCTATTGTTTCAAGTGGTTCATTGGTTAATCTTATTTCTATTGAAATGGTTAACAAGTTGAATCTAGAAAGGATAGCACATGATATACCTTACAGAGCAAAAGGGGTGAATAATGAGGAAAAGGTTGATGTGAAAGAATAGGCATATGCTCATTATAGTATTGGATCTTATGAGGATGTCATTTTTTGTGACATTGTACCCTTAGAGGATTGTCATTTGATCCTTGGGAGTACATGGAAAGTATTGAAGCATACCCTACATGATGGAGTAGAGAACACCTACACTTTTATGGATGGTGGACAAAATACTATTTTGAAACCATTAAGGGAAGATAGAGCAACATGGGAATTTTCTTGGAAAACTAGTGTGTTTGACAGGGTTGGATTCCTTAGGAATGAGGAATATGAAGATGAGAAAGTTCCAGAGAAGGCAAGAGAAGATTCTTTGGAGAAGAGGTGTCTTGAATAGGTAGATGAGGACATGGATTAGGTGAAGGTCCTAGATGTTGAAGACAAGGTGAAAAGTTGTCTATTGGAAGGGAAAAGGGAGTAGATAAACATGAAGCCAAAAATTATGCAGCAGATAGTAAAGAATGAGCCACAAGATATAAAGGTTCATGAGGAAATGGAGAAGGTTACAATAGAGAATGGTGCTGAAGATAATAGAGATGAGAGTCATGAGCATGATAGGGCTATTTAGATTGGGATAATTATATGTCCTTTTGAGGGTACAAACAAACAGAGCATACTTGTGAAGATGGAAGAAAGGTCTTGGAAAGAAGCCTTGAAGGGAGAAAATGGAGTGTTTGGATGCCAAGGAGAATGACATAGAGGAAGTGAGTTAGTGCATGTCTCATGGATAAAGAAGACCTCAAGGAATGAGGAGTTAAGAATCTTGAATGCAGAGATGGTGAAGAAGGCCACAAGTTGGCACATGAAGATGGCAAGAAAGATTGCTTGGCCCATTAAGAGGCTAATGGAGAAGAGGAAGTTGTTGAAGAGGGAACATACTGATATAAAGGTTCTAAAGGATGACTATGAGGTAAAACAATATAGTGAAGATGGTGAAGCAACAAGTTTACAAGGGCTTGATAGAGAAATGGATTTGATGGAAAGATTTGAAGCCATAAAGGAAGAATGGAAATGCAAGGTTGGATCAGAGAAAGAAAGCCTAAGAATACAATAGGAGGATGATGAGAATGCAATGGTAGTGTCACGAATAGACACAAAGACTCAAGAAACAACAATAAATGTTCAGGAGGAGACCATGAAGATTGACATGTTTCCAAGAATGGTGATCTCACAAAATGAGAATGGAGTGGCGGATAAAGTCTTGAGCCAAAATTATGTTTTGGTGCATGAAGAAGTGGAGATGTTTTTCTTTTCTAACCCTTCTATTGCAAGATTGCAAGGGTGCTATATGATGTAGGTGAACCATGAACACATGGGGATGAGATTAAACACTTGGCATGAGACCGAGTCCATGAAGGGAAGGTGCAAGAAGCCACCTAGAAGGAGATATAATTTTGATGCAGGTCACAAACAATCAGTGCCTAAGAACTGGAGGACAAGAAAGAAGTTGACAAATCCAAGGTACATGGATTATTTTGATCCTTGGGAGTATGATGCAAGGCACCTGATGAAGATAGGAGGGTCACTTGGGTGACTTATTGGTTTGAAGAGGAAACATGACCTATAAGGTCCATGCAATGATGTAACATGGATATTAATCCATTTGATGTAATATTTTTATCCATTTAAGGATGTAATAGCATGTAATGATGCATATGTAGAAAATAATGTACTTTTCCAAACATTGGCATAATAGACCAAGAAGATAAGTGGTGCAAGAGCACCTCACACATTCAGTTCAGAGTCAGAGACATCAAGGACATCCAAAGCAAAGCAAGAGGATAGGATGCATGATCTAGGTCAACCAATCAATTGGAGGATCCTAGAATCTATCATGATTTTCAAATAATGCAATACATTGGCATATTTATAATGTCCTTAAAGGAATACTTTTCAATATGTAATGTCCTCAAAGGACTCAATCATATGTTGGTCATGGACCAATGATGTCCAAGTTTTAATATTGTGGTCAATTATGTTTCTAGGAGTCCAAGAATAAGTAATTAGTCTAAAGAGTCTAAATTAGGCTATTGAGTAAGTTTAATGGCTTTGAGAGAGTTTAAGAAAGTATTGAATGTTCCAATAAAGACTTTGTTGTTATTTAAATATTCAAATAATGAACGACTACTTTGGAAATTGAGGGAAACTCTTAGTTGTAATTGTTTTAGTCCTAACCTTCCAACTCAACAATGATAGTTGGTTGGAGTAGTTATTTTAGGAAGTTATATATTATTAGGGAAGTCTCTGTTACAGACAGAGAGAAGAGAGACTGGTGTGCGTATATTGGTGAACAGCAATACAAATCCCTTTATTTCTGCAATTCGATTCTACTTGGAATCTCAAATTGTTTAGGTTGAATTTCCTATGCATTGACAGAGCTTCTTTAATGGTTTTATTTGCTATTTGATGATTTTCACATTTGTCATAAGGTTGCTGTCGCGCCAGTGACTGTTACCAGTCATTTTTTTTTTGTTTAAGTTTATTATCACAGAAGGGTTTAAGGATTGATGAAGACCCTTCCATGAATATAGAGGCCTAATATTCATGGAAGGTTATTATATAACTTGTATAATATGCCTCTAACCGAGTTCATGCAGATTTGTGGAGAAACAGTGTGATCACAGTGCAGAATATGGTGGAAAAATAGGGAAAATGGGCGCCAAGGTATTGCAGTGAGCAATCTATCCAAGCAAGTGGTGGATTTTATGATGGAGAATGTTTTAGGATGTTGAATGGTTGGTGAATCAAGCCTTAATTTGATTCAGAAGTGTGTGGAGATCGGAGTTTGAAGAAGCCCTAGATAATAGGGGCTTAAAGACAAAATTTAGGGGTTTTATAGTTGCTGAGCATTGAAGTTCAATTCCTCTTGGATTTGGGTGTTTGAGGAGATAACAAGACACTATCTAGGAGTAGGAAGTGTCAGATGAAATTTGTCATATAATTCCTTTGTAAACTGAGACATTTTGATGCATTGAAAAGAGGGCACCAGTCAAGGTTAGGTGTGCTGGTCCAAAGTGACTGTATAAATTTTTTTGATATGTTGTTAAACTATAAAAAGGGTATCTAGAAATACCATTGTCTTGTCTAGTGTCTGAGAAATGGTCAAGTTATTGTCAATCTAAGTCTGCAGCAGGCTAGTAAACCGTGTATTTGGCTTTTGCAACAGTTTGGGAGAACTTTGTGGATTGGGAGTTTGAGGATTGAACTAGAACCTTGGTGTTCCTAAAATTAAGTAACTAAAGATAGTAGATTCAATTCCATTCTTTAGGATCCTTTTGTGATAGCCTTGATAGGTCACTTCCTTGAAACACTTAAGGTTGTTGATTGGCCCAAGTGCCTAAGCCCCTAAAACTTGCAATTTTCTTTGTGTTTAGTACACCACCACCTTCCCTCTCCATCAAGTGGTATTAGGGCCTAGGGAAAGGTCTTGTGGTAGAGCATTGGTCTTGTGAAGTTGGTCCTTGAGTCCTGTAGTGAGCCCTTGTAGTTGAACTATCTTGGGAGGAGTAGCCCTAGAGTCAATTCTTGTACCATTGATCAAGTCACCATGGCTGATGGAGAAGATGGAGAGTTGCCTACTAGAATGACCAACATGGAGTTGGCAAGGATTGTGAAAGAGCAGTTGGCTGATAACAAGAAACTGAAAGCAGCCCTAGATCAAAGAGACAAGGAGAGCCATGAGAAGGATATATTATTGAGAACCATGATGGACAGGATAGCAGCATTGGAGAATAGGGATAAGAGCATAAGGCAGGATGAAGAAGTAGTAGTGGAAGAATAAGAAGGAGGAGAAACCCAAGCAGAGGAATCGATAGACCCTGAAGATGCAAGGATGGCTAAACTAGTGAAAGCCATAAAGAGTGGAGATGTGAAGGTAAGGACAGACTTGCCTATGTACGGAGGAAAGATGGATGATGAAGAACTAATAGATTGGTTCAGTGCAATTGAAAATTGTTTTGAGTGTGAAGGGATAGAAGAGAAGGACAAAGTGAAGATAGCAAAGTCTCGGTTGAAGGGACACGCTTTGTTGTGGTGGGATTGTGTTTAGGCAGACAGATGGAAGAATGAAAGACCCAAGATCACATCTTGGTATACTATGGTGGACAAGATGAAGGCAAAATTTTTGCCAAGAGACTATAGAGTACAGTTGTACAAGAAGATGAGGGATTTCAGGCAAAAGGAGATGGATGTACAGCAGTACATCGAGGAATTCCACAAGCTTGATATTAGAGTGGATCATGATGAAGAGATGGAAGAAAAGATTGCAAGGTACACGGGGGGGCTAAGGTTCAACATTCAGGATGAACTTAGTCTTTCTACCCTGAGGACGGTTGATGAATGCTATCAGTTGGCCCTAAGGGCTGAAGAGAAGATAAGAAGGAGACAAGAGAAGCAGAGCAGCAATAGAGGTGGATCTTCCATGAGAGGAAGAGGGGGAAGAGGTACTACTAATTTTTAGAATCAGAATGACAAAGATAAAGATAAAACATTTTCAGAATCAAGAGGAGGTTATAGAGGTGGAAGAAGTGGAGGAAGAGGAAGTGGAGTATTCACAGGAAGATGCTTCACTTGCAATGAAGTGGGCCATTAGTCCTTTAGGTGTCCTAAATGGAAGGAAGACAAAGGAAGAGATAGAAGAGTACACTTGGTTGATGAAGAACCACAAAGGGAAGAGCAGGAAGAACCAATTGAAATTCATCCGGAAGAGCGAGAGTACTTGCTCATGGGAAGGAGCAATCAAACCCCAAAGGATCCAAGTATATTTAGATCTAATTGTCTCATTCAAGGCAAGCTATGCAAATTTATAATTGATTCAGGGGCAAGTAATAATGTATTATCTTATGAGGTTGTTAAGAAATTGAATTTGAAAGTTTTTGCACATGCTGCTCCTTATTATGCTACTTGGGTGACTGAAAGTCAGAATTTGTTGGTTAAGGATCAAGTAATGGTTGAGTTTTCAGTTGGGAGTTATAGGGACAAGGTCTTATGTGATGTCATGCACATGACTTGTGGGCATCTAATTTTAGGACGCTCTTGGCAATGTTCAAGAAGAGTTATACATAATGGTTATGAGAACACATATGTGGTTCAACAGGGAAAGGTGAAGTATACATTGCATCCGTTGGTAGGAAGCCCCAAAAAGTCTATCCTAATGTGTTTTGGTAGGGATGTTCCAGTAAAGGATCAGAATACTCTAAATTATGATACTGGTTGGGGTCTAGAGCAATACAAAATGAAAGGGAAGGACAGTCCAAGGGAGGCAGGGCTGTTGGAACAGTCTTTTCTATTTGTTGGCACAGTCAAGTGTCCTCTGAGAGGACAAGTAGATGAAGGTGATATGGTGATAGAGCAGAGACAAATGGAGTTTGTGAAGGGGTTTGATGTGCAGCAGCAGTACTGTCAAGCAAGAGGACAGTCTAACCCAAATCATTTTATATCTAAACCTTGGTGTGTGACTGCAGGAACTTTGATGCAGCAGCAGGTCATTTTCGGGGAGTGTGTCATCCTTGAACATCCGATTGCTCTGAGCAAATACAGTGGACACAAGAAGGACAACTCTTGGGACAAGAGTTCTTTGCACGAGGGGGAGTTTGGTGCAGGAGCACCTCACACATTCAGTTCAGAGTCAGAGACATCAAGGACATCCAAAGCAAAGCAAGAGGATGGGATGCATGATCTAGGTCAACCAATCAATTGGAGGATCCTAGCACCTATCATGATTTTCAAATAATGCAATACATTGGCATATTTATAATGTCCTTAAAGGACTACTTTTCAATATGTAATGTCCTCAAAGGACTCAATCATATGTTGGTCATGGACCAATGATGTCCAAGTTTTAATATTGTGGTCAATTATGTTTCTAGGAGTCCAAGAATAAGTAATTAGTCTAAAGAGTCTAAATTAGGCTATTGAGTTAGTTTAATGGCTTTGAGAGAGTTTAAGAAAGTATTGAATGTTCCAATAAAGACTTTGTTGTTATTTAAATATTCAAATAACGAACGGCTAGTTTGGAAATTGAGGGAAACTCTTAGTTGTAATTGTTTTAGTCCTAACCTTCCAACTCAACGATGATAGTTGGTTGGAGTAGTTATTTTAGGAAGTTATATATTATTAGGGAAGTCTCTGTTATGGACAGAGAGAAGAGAGACTGGTGTGCGTATATTGGTGAACAGCAATACAAATCCCTTTATTTCTGCAATTCGATTCTACTTGGAATCTCAAATTGTTTAGGTTGAATTTCCTATGCATTGACAGAGCTTCTTTAATGGTTTTATTTGCTATTTGATGATTTTCACATTTGTTTAAGGTTGCTGTCGCGCCAGTGACTGTTACCAGTCATTTTTTTTTTTGTTTAAGTTTATTATCACAGAAGGGTTTAAGGATTGATGAAGACCCTTCCATGAATATAAAGGCCTAATATTCATGGAAGGTTATTATATAACTTTTATAATATGCCTCTAACCGAGTTCATGCAGATTTGTGGAGAAACAGTGTGATCACAGTGCAGAATATGGTGGAAAAATAGTGAAAATGGGTGCCAAAGTATTGCAGTGAGCAATCTATCCAAGCAAGTGGTGGATTTTATGATGGAGAATGTTTTAGGATGTTGAATGGTTGGTGAATCAAGCCTTAATTTGATTCAGAAGTGTGTGGAGATCGGAGTTTGAAGAAGCCCTAGATAATAGGGGCTTAAAGACAAAATTTAGGGGTTTTATAGTTGCTGAGCATTGAAGTTCAATTCCTCTTGGATTTGGGTGTTTGAGGAGATAACAAGACACTATCCAGGGGTAGGAAGTGTCAGATGAAATTTTTCATATAATTCCTTTGTAAATTGAGACATTTTGATGCATTGAAAACAGGGCACCAGTCAAGGGTAGGTGTGTTGGTCCAAAGTGACTGTATAAAATTTTTTGATATGTTGTTAAACTATAAAAAGGGTATCTAGAAATACCATTGTCTTGTCTAGTGTCTGAGAAATGGTCAAGTTATTGTCAATCTAAGTCTGCAGCAGGCTAGTAAACCATGTATTTGGCTTTTGCAATAGTTTGGGAGAACTTTGTGGATTGGGAGTTTGAGGATTGAACTAGAACCTTGGTGTTCCTAAAATTAAGTAACTAAAGATAGTAGATTCAATTCCATTCTTTAGGATCCTTTTGTGATAGCCTTGATAGGTCACTTCCTTGAAACACTTAAGGTTGTTGATTGGCCCAAGTGCCTAAGCCCCTAAAACTTGCAATTTTCTTTGTGTTTAGTACACCGCCACCTTCCCTCTGTATCAAGTGGTATCAGAGCCTAGGGAAAGGTCTTATGGTAGAGCATTGGTCTTGTGAAGTTGGTCCTTGAGTCCTGTAGTGAGCCCTTGTAGTTGAACTATCCTGGGAGGAGTAGCCCTAGAGTCGATTCTTGTACCATTGATCAAGTCACCATGGCTGATGGAGAAGATGGAGAGTTGCCTACTAGAATGACCAACATGGAGTTGGCAAGGATTGTGAAAGAGCAGTTGGCTGATAACAAGAAACTGAAAGCAGCCCTAGATCAAAGAGACAAGGAGAGCCATGAGAAGGATATATTATTGAGAACCATGATGGACAAGATTGCAGCATTAGAGAATAGGGATAAGAGCATAAGGTAGGATGAAGAAGTAGTAGTGGAAGAAGAAGAAGGAGGAGAAACCCAAGCAGAGGAATCGATAGACCTTGAAGATGCAAGGATGGCTAAACTGGTGAAAGCCATAAAGAGTGGAGATGTGAAGGTAAGGATAGACTTGCCTATGTACGGAGGAAAGATGGATGATGAAGAACTAATAGATTGGTTCAGTGCAATTGAAAATTGTTTTGAGTGTGAAGGGATAGAAGAGAAGGACAAAGTGAAGATAGCAAAGTCTCAGTTGAAGGGACACGCTTTGTTGTGGTGGGATTGTGTTCAGGCAGACAGATGGAAGAATGGAAGACCCAAGATCACATCTTGGTATACTATGGTGGACAAGATGAAGGCAAAATTTTTGCCAAGAGACTATAGAGTACAGTTGTACAAGAAGATGAGGGATTTCAGGCAAAAGGAGATGGATGTACAGCAGTACACCGAGGAATTCCACAAGCTTGATATTAGAGTGGATCATGATGAAGAGATGGAAGAAAAGATTGCAAGGTACACGGGGGGGCTGAGGTTCAACATAAAGGATGAACTTAGTCTTTCTACCCTGAGGACGGTTGATGAATGCTATTAGTTGGCCCTAAGGGCTGAAGAGAAGATAAGAAGGAGACAAGAGAAGCAGAGCAGCAATAGAGGTGGATCTTCCATGAGAGGAAGAGGGGGAAGAGGTACTACTAATTTTCAGAATCAGAATGACAAAGATAAAGATAAAACATTTTCAGAATCAAGAGGAGGTTATAGAGGTGGAAGAAGTGGAGGAAGAGGAAGTGGAGTATTCACAGGAAGATGCTTCACTTGCAATGAAGTGGGCCATTAGTCCTTTAGGTGTCCTAAATGGAAGGAAGACAAAGGAAGAGATAGAAGAGTACACTTGGTTGATGAAGAACCACAAAGGGAAGAGTAGAAAGAACCAATTGAAATTCATCCGGAAGAGGGAGAGTACTTGCTGATGGGAACAAGCAATCAAACCCCAAAGGATCCAGGTATATTTAGATCTAATTGTCTCATTCAAGGCAAGCTATGCAAATTTATAATTGATTCAGGGGCAAGTAATAATGTATTATCTTATGAGGTTGTTAAGAAATTGAATTTGAAAGTTTTTGCACATGCTGCTCCTTATTATGCTACTTGGGTGACTGAAAGTCAGAATTTGTTGGTTAAGGATCAAGTAATGGTTGAGTTTTCAGTTGGGAGTTATAGGGACAAGGTCTTATGTGATGTCATGCACATGACTTGTGGGCATCTAATTTTAGGACGCTCTTGGCAATGTTCAAGAAGAGTTATACATAATGGTTATGAGAACACATATGTGGTTCAACAGGGAAAGGTGAAGTATACATTGCATCCATTGGTAGGAAGCCCCAAAAAGTCTATCCTAATGTGTTTTGGCAGGGATGTTCCAGTAAAGGATCAGAATACTCTAAATTATGATATTGGTTGGGGTCTAGAGCAATACAAAATGAAAGGGAAGGACAGTCCAAGGGAGGCAGGGCTGTTGGAACAGTCTTTTCTATTTGTTGGCACAGTCAAGTGTCCTCTGAGAGGACAAGTAGATGAAGGTGATATGGTGACAGAGCAGAGACAAATGGAGTTTGTGCAGGGGTTTGATGTGCAGCAGCAGTACTGTCAAGCAAGAGGACAGTCTATCCCAAATCTTTTTATATCTAAACCTCGGTGTGTGACTGCAAGAACTTTGATGCAGCAGCAGGTCATTTTCGGGGAGTGTGTCATCCCTGAACATCCGATTGCTCTGAGAAAATACAGTGGACACAAGAAGGACAACTCTTGGGACAAGAGTTCTTTGCATGAGGGGGAGTTTGGTGCAGGAGCACCTCACACATTCAGTTCAGAGTCAGAGACATCAAGGACATCCAAAGCAAAGCAAGAGGATGGGATGCATGATCTAGGTCAACCAATCAATTGGAGGATCCTAGCACCTATCATGATTTTCAAATAATGCAATACATTTGCATATTTATAATGTCCTTAAAGGACTACTTTTCAATATGTAATGTCCTCAAAGGACTCAATCATATGTTGGTCATGGACCAATGATGTCCAATTTTTAATATTGTGGTCAATTATGTTTCTAGGAGTCCAAGAATAAGTAATTAGTCTAAAGAGTCTAAATTAGGCTATTTAGTAAGTTTAATGGCTTTGAGAGAGTTTAAGAAAGTATCGAATGTTCCAATAAAGACTTTGTTGTTATTTAAATATTCAAATAACGAACGGCTAGTTTGGAAATTGAGGGAAACTCTTAGTTGTAATTGTTTTAGTCCTAACCTTCCAACTCAATGATGATAGTTGGTTGGAGTAGTTATTTTAGGAAGTTATATATTATTAGGGAAGTCTCTGTTACGGACAGAGAGAAGAGAGACTGGTGTGCGTATATTGGTGAACAGCAATACAAATCCCTTTATTTCTGCAATTCGATTCTACTTGGAATCTCAAATTGTTTAGGTTGAATTTCCTATGCATTGACAGAGCTTCTTTAATGGTTTTATTTGCTATTTGATGATTTTCACATTTGTTTAAGGTTGCTGTCGCGCCAGTGACTGTTACCAGTCATTTTTTTTTTTTGTTTAAGTTTATTATCACAGAAGGGTTTAAGGATTGATGAAGACCCTTCCATGAATATAAAGGCCTAATATTCATGGAAGGTTATTATATAACTTTTATAATATGCCTCTAACCGAGTTCATGCAGATTTGTGGAGAAACAGTGTGATCACAGTGCAGAATATGGTGGAAAAATAGTGAAAATGGGTGCCAAAGTATTGCAGTGAGCAATCTATCCAAGCAAGTGGTGGATTTTATGATGGAGAATGTTTTAGGATGTTGAATGGTTGGTGAATCAAGCCTTAATTTGATTCAGAAGTGTGTGGAGATCGGAGTTTGAAGAAGCCCTAGATAATAGGGGCTTAAAGACAAAATTTAGGGGTTTTATAGTTGCTGAGCATTGAAGTTCAATTCCTCTTGGATTTGGGTGTTTGAGGAGATAACAAGACACTGTCCAAGGGTAGGAAGTGTCAGATGAAATCTGTCATATAATTCCTTTGTAAACTGAGACATTTTGATGCATTGAAAACAGGGCACCAGTCAAGGTTAGGTGTGTTGGTCCAAAGTGACTGTATAAAATTTTTTGATATGTTGTTAAACTATAAAAAGGGTATCTAGAAATACCATTGTCTTGTCTAGTGTCTGAGAAATGGTCAAGTTATTGTCAATCTAAGTCTGCAACAGGCTAGTAAACCGTGTATTTGGCTTTTGCAACAGTTTGGGAGAACTTTGTGGATTGGGAGTTTGAGGATTGAACTAGAACCTTGGTGTTCCTAAAATTAAGTAACTAAAGATAGTAGATTCAATTCCATTCTTTAGGATCCTTTTGTGATAGCCTTGATAGGTCACTTCCTTGAAACACTTAAGGTTGTTGATTGGCCCAAGTGCCTAAGCCCCTAAAACTTGCAATTTTCTTTGTGTTTAGTACACCACTACCTTCCCTCTGCATCAATAAGGATAGGTCTTAGGAGGAGTCTAAAATCTTTAAAATGTCATTTGGGTCCTAAGAGGACAATATCCAAAGTTAGAGGCTCTTAGGAGTTAATTTAGCTAAGTTTGAAAATTCAAATGTTTGAACTTAACGACTAGTTGCCAAAAAGGAGGGACACTCTAAAAATAGGTTTAGTTTGTGTTGTTAGGGGATATAACCAATTTTGATTGGTTGAGGTAGTTAGTATAAGTATATTTAAGCATTTAGAGGTCTAAGAATAGAAGAAGTAATGCTTGGAGCCAAGCATTTGTACAAACTGTTCCATTCCAGCAATAAAAACTCAGTTTTCTTGCAAATTTGTTAAGTATTTGAATGTATCATTGAGTTCCATAATTTTTTTATGGTTGAGACACATTTAAATTATATTACTTGAATTAATTTTGTGTTCATTCCATCAATTTAGTACATATTAACTTGACTCTTCTATAGGAGTGCAGAGATTTGCCTTGTTTTAAGATGTAATTGGTTTGATCCATCCCCTTTTTGTAATTAATGTCACTTGGGGACAGATCCTAACAATATATTAAAACATTCTAACTATTTGAATTTAGGAATGAGGAAGATTTTGTAGGTGGGCACTAATTGGAGGAGTTTGATGGGGTTGGAGAGCGAACAAGGGTCATGAAATAGGGCCATAGGTATTGCAGTAGGAGATCAAGCCTTTGGATAGGGTTATTTTATGCTTTAATCCATCAGAGGATGGTCCAAGGATGGTGAAACAACTTTTTTTTGGATTGGAATAATGCTAGGAGGCAAGACATTGAGCGAGCCCTATTTTATAGGGATTTTTGAGACCAAATTGGGGCTTTTGTATCTAGAAGGTTCATAGATGAAAATTGATTGTAGAATATTCTAATTTGAGTAATTTCATGAGACTTTTGAAGATGAAAAGATCTTGGAGATTACCCCGTATAGGGTTCCTTTGTTAAATAGAGGAATTAGGTCTATGTGGCAAACCAGAATCAATAATTTTAGAGTTTGATGTTTGAAAATAGGTGGAGTTGACTTTGGGATATGTTTTTATACATTTAAAAAGGGTATTTTTATCCTTTATTTTTTTTGGAAGTCTTTTGGGAAGATTAGGAGAAAAGTACACTTTTATGTCTGGACAAGGCTGCTAGAACAATCTAGAAATGGCAGTTTGATGAAGTGAAGTCACCTATTGAAAGTTGTGAGTCTGGATGAAGGATATATAGTGTTTGTAAGGTCTTGAGAGAATTAAAAAGGGTAATAAAACTCTAGAAGGGAGTTGAGGGTGTTAGGTTTCTTTGTTTGGATACAACCACGGTGTTAGATGCTTGGTTGAATGGATGAATGTGAGGGTATGGAAGGAGAGTTTCAAAGTGTGGAGCCTAGGGTGGTAAAAGAGGGTAGATTTGACCTTTGATAGGTCTATAGAAGGTGGTATGGGCCTTGAATGGATCCTTGATTGAAGTAAGAACAAAGTGTTTTTACAAAAAAAGAAGAGAACACACATATTCCTTTGGAGATTGTAACTCCATCCCTAGCCTCTGCATCAATAATAGGTCCTCTTTTCTCTTGTTCCTACACTTGGGGGTGAGGGAATCATATTCATCTCTCTCATTCTCCCAATGATCCAATTTTCCTTTGGTTATGTGTTATTTTTTTATCATGTGACATCCAATCCCACAATTGGGTTTCCATGGTAGATACGTCACTTACATTGGAGCCTCACAAAGTGTGTATCCTTTACAAGGATTTTATTTTTCACTTCTTTCATGGTATCTTGTTGCATTCTTCCCTTCTATGGCCTCATAGGAGCTGTGACCTCTTTGGCATGGAACGGGTGTTGCTTTTGGATACTATCTTGATGTTGAAATTTCTTTATCCTTCTTCACCACATCCTTAAGATACCAAAATAAGCACTTATTTTTTCATCTTAAGGGGGGGCATATAGGGTCCCCTTATTTTCATACATTTTTCTTCATTTCAAGCATAACATATAGAGTACACTAGCATAACACAACTTTCTAGGTCTAGTTACTCTTCCCACATGTCTTGGATTGGTTGACTAGCATGCCACACACACTTGCTAGACCATTTGACCCATCCTAGAACATACAAAAACCATTCTCATAGTATAGGAGTACTATATCATGGGGATGTAAATATGCCACAAGACACAAATTTTTTAGGGTTGATTATCAGGCACACAAATTCGTTAGACCATTTGATCCCACCCCTTTTGTTTTCATGGGATTGACTACTGGGCACACAAACCCGCTAGACTATTCAATCCTATCCCTTTGATGTGGTTCACAATAAGGAACACAAACATTATTGGGTGAGGTGATCTCTCTCTCTCTCTCTTGATTTTAATAGTGACATATCTCTTATTATGATTTTGGATATGATGAAGACTCAAGTCTATTGGGGGCTTGATGGTTTCTTTATTTCCTTAATCATGATAAGATCAACTCTTTCTTTTTGATCTACTTTACCCTGAGTTTGAGGAAAATCACACTCTTTCTAAAGTGGGGGCTAAATGTACCATCTTAATATGGACACACTCCTCATTTAAGACATTTTATCTCCCATCTTTTATCGAATATTTGGACCATGGATGGTTTTGTGCTTGATCACCTCTTTCTCCTGTTTTGACCCATATCTTCCACTTTCACCAATGTAGTATTTGAGACCTCAGGGTTAGGTCCATGTGGGCCAAAGTTGGAATAGGTCAACCAAATTGACCTATTCCTTAGGAATAGTTAGACCAAGTCGATGTGTTCCTCAGGAATACATTGACCTATTCCTTGGGGGTTGTGAGCCTTGGGCCCGATGTTGTCTCATGGATTTAATTCTCAAAATGTGGTGACCCCATTGACTTGCTTTGTTTTCCTGCCATAAAACTTTTATAAAAGGAAGCCTATGCACCTCATTTTGGAAGGATGGGAGAAGCACATAAGAAATAAGAAGAAGAAAGTAAGGAGACACATTCATGATAGAATTCAAGCATTCATGTCTTCAAAGATTGAAGGATCCTTTGTGGACATCTTTCCTCTTCAAGATCTAGCATATTGTTGGCCATCAAGGGAAGAGATATGCATTGAGGCATTTATCATTTTCTTCATTTGATGAACACTTACATCCATGGCTCCATGAAGTGATTTTGGTAGATCTATAGCATTTGTGGAGATTTCCTACATTGCAAGTTCAAGATCAACATACAAACACAACAAAATCCTTATTGACAAGGGTTTCTTCAATAAAGGTGAATATTTACATTTGTCTTGTTTCATTTACACATTTACATTTCAATTAAAGGTTGATTCCTTAATCTAGGGCTTGACCAAGGCAAGCCCTTATCCACCCCAACCCCAAAACCTATTTTTCTGTGTGTAGGAGCATGATCTCAAAATTACAGGTACAGATCTAGAAGTTACAGATTGAGATCTACTAGAAAAATCTAGGTCAACTTCAGTAAAGTTCTTCGGGAACATAGTGACTTGCTTGACCTATT
This sequence comes from Chamaecyparis obtusa, assembly GCA_027943335.1. Classification (NCBI taxonomy): domain Eukaryota; kingdom Viridiplantae; phylum Streptophyta; class Pinopsida; order Cupressales; family Cupressaceae; genus Chamaecyparis; species Chamaecyparis obtusa. Next base: position 35,290 of record BSBK01004116.1, read on the forward strand.
CTGCAACATAATGACATGGTCGACCTGTTCCTAAAAGCCTGAGATTTTCAACATTTTCTAGGTTTTCAACTGTGATTGTAGATTCGTAGTTAGAAATTCAGCTACAAGTCCAAAACAATAGTTTTCAGAGTAGAAAAGCATATTCCTCTTCATACTTCAAGGTGAGTACTTTATTATCTATTTCACATCTTAGTTTAGATCTATTTTCATAGCTTAATTGGACTAATTGCTTACATTTGGCACCTAGATCTCTATTGCTTATCTTGCTAAATTAATTAGCTCAATTTTACAAGTACATTTATAAAACCTTAATCAAATCTTACATTGCATGAAAGAGGACTTTCTTGTGTACTTCCTTAGTATAATTTGGATTTAGCATTAGCATCCCCTCATCTTCTTGGGTTTTTTCTAATCTAACTTAGGTTATATTGAGAGTTACGCCTAGAAGCCCCTCTTTCTCTTGTATTTTGAATGTTAGTTTGGAAGTGGTTAGTTAATGAATTCATATCACATAGTTTATATTGTTAAATTTATTGACACCATTTCCCCCCCAAACACATATTATTGGAGACAAAGAAAAAGGTGTTTAGACAAGGAGAAGACTTGCTAAGACAAGTGAGCAATCAAACTATTATTTTCTATCTATAATTAAACCAAAAAAATATACAAAGGAAAGAAAAGATGAATTATCTGGATAAAAACTATGAATGAATAACTAAATTAGATACTAGAGAATTGAACCTAGGAATTGGTACCCAAACCGGTGGTTAAAAATATGATTGGAACTAAATGGGTATTCTACAATAAGTTGAATGAAGATGGAAAAGTCACTCAAAAAGAAAGGAAGACTAGTATGTAAAGGTTATCCTCAAGTTGAAGGAAATCATTTTGAAGGAACTTTTTCTCTGGTAGCTAGGATGGAATATTTTAGAATGTTTCTAATTTTTTTTGCTTACAAAAGTTTCAAGTTATATCAGATGGATGTTAAGTCTACATTTTTCAATGGAGATATAGACAAAGAAGTTTTCATAGAACACCCAAATAATTTCAAGCTATCAAAAGATCTAGATATGGGTTGCATACTCAAGAAGGCATTGTATGGACTTTGGGGAACCCTAGGGCTTGGAATGATAGACTAGATAGATATTTTCTACAACAAAATTTCAACAAAGGTATTGAAGACTATAATCTTTACTTGAAAATTAAATAGTATATGTTGATGATATTATATTTGGAGGTGATGATAATGCTTGCAAGAAGTTTGTCAAAGAAATGTAAAAAGAATTTTAAATGTCTACGATTGGTGAGTAATCATTTTTTGTTGGTCTTTAAGTTTGGTATTTTCATTTCCCAGACTAAGTACATTAAATAAATGTTGAAGAAGGTTGAAATGTAAAACTCTAAACCAATTGCAACCCCTATGCATATTGGTTGTTTCTTGAGAAATGATGATGAATAGGTTGATTAGAAATTGTAAAGCTCTATGATAGGTGGAATTTTATACTGATCTACTTCTACACCAGACATTATTCATGTAGTCATCTTGGTCACAAGATATCAAGCTAGTCCAAGACAATATAATGAGGTGGTAGTGAAAATGATATTCAGATTCTTAAAAAGGAACTCAAAAATTTGACATATGATATAGAAGGTGTTTGTGTAATTAAATATTCCTAATTACACTTTACTTAAGTTTACTTAGGATAATGCATTTGAATATTACTTGTCATTGAGACACCCAGGAGTTTGCATTTTATTTTAGCACATGGTGTAGGAGAATTTCCACTTTATGTGTGAGATCCACCTTTAGTGCTCTTATCACATTATCATCCTCTCATTGTTGCACATGTTGCATATACTTTTTTGTACAATGGAGGATGATCCACATTTTGTGGACATGTGATTCCACCTAGTGTGGTTGATAGATTATCATCTCCTTATCATGTAGTCTTATTGCATTGCCTCTATATTCAGGCACTCCTACATTGTATTTATCAATTATTATTTGATTATTGATCATCATTAATTATAGTCATTTGAGGATTATATCATTTTGTCTTTCTTATTGTTCTATCTATTGAGCTTCTCTAACTTGGCATTTTTTGTTCTTTTCCTTAGGCAAATTCTTACATGGTATCAGAGCCATAAGAGTATCATTGTATAGCCTATTTGGAGAGAATTTTCTTATAGGTAAAAATTGGAGCTTGCTGATACAAATTAGAGGTTGACATCACATTGAGGAGCTCCAAAAAACCCTAAATAAAATTTTGTTTCATCCAAATCGAGCACCTGAGGCTAAATCTAGAGCCATTTGAATTTTGGAAGTGTGTCGACGAAGATTCAAAAAAAAAAATTTCAGAGGCAATTTTCAAACAACGATCTCTCAATCATTCGAACTCTTTTTTTCAAGCATTTTTTTTTCTATTTTTGGGTAGAATTTCATGATCTACACAATGGTATAGGTGGGTTCTGATCTTTTTTTTTTTTATGTTTTCTAAAAAACACAAATCCTAATTTTTACAACTTCGGAGGCTTTGTTCGGGCTCATATGGACACATTTTCAAGTGACATTTTTTTTAAAGTGCATGATTTTTTGTCTACTTTCCAGATCTGGTATCAATTTGGAGAAATTTTGAGTAGACATATTACTTTCATTATTTGGTCTATTTTGGCCTATATTTGACACTTGTAATTTGTTGGATCCTTGAGTGGTCTTGTGTCTTATTTGTTTGAGTCTGATATAACCTTATTTCTGTAGTTATAATCATTGAAATTAGAAGTCCACTTTGGTCTATTTTGGCAAGTGGCAATTGTACATGCACTAAATATAAAGTGCCAAAATCATCTATTTTGGGGTGTTGTTTGTTTCATTTCATTTTGGGGGGTGCAATGATTTGTTGATCTCAGTAATGGAGTGATATCATTCTCTCTCATCTTAGTGATCATAATCTATTTCCATATTTATATGTGAATGAAATTCCTCATCCTATCAACTGGGACTCTTTGGATAAAGTTCTCAAAGTTATTTATTTCAATATGAATATGGATGTTATGGATTCTCTTGATGACAAGAAGATAAATACTCATGATTTTTGGATCATTCTTTTGGAAATTTATGGAGATCCACATGTTCCTTCATTCACAAAAGGTCTAGAACCTCCATTTTCCAATTTCCAAAGACTTAAATGTCTTCTCTGAAGATAAAGAGACCCCCTCCAAATGTTGTATCAAAGGATCCACAATCATGTCAAACTCAAAAGAATGAAGATGAGGGTCAAAGTGTTCCCTCATAACAAATGAAGAAGGATCATCCTCATCAAAGAGAAGATGAATGTCATCAATGTTCTCCCAAATCCTCATCTTAGGACTCCACAAAAAAACTTGCAATGTCTGTCAAGAATTCATTCCAAGGAACTAGAACTAGAAGAAAAGGAATATCCTACTGCACTGAATTACAAGAACCCATGACTGCAGGAATGCAAACATCATCAAAAGAAATAGTAGGAATGATCTCAACTGGATAAGTAGTAGATGCAACTGGAGGTTCTAGACATTTTGGGAATGGAGGAACATGTGGATCTCTATACATTTCCCAAAGAATAATCCAAAGATCATGAGGAGTATTCATCATGCATTGTCATCTATCCTTGTGAGCTTAAGTGCATTCCCCTTAGTTTCACTTAAGGGGGGGTGTTGGTGTAATTAAATGTTCCTAATTAAACTTTGCTTAAGTTTACTAAGGATAATGCATTTTCATATTAGCTGTCATTGAGACACCTAGGAGTTTATATTTATTTTTAGCACATGGTGTAGGATAATTTTCACTTTATATGTGAGATCCACCTTTAGTGCTCTTATAACATTATCATACTCTCATTGTTGTACATGTTGCACATATTTTTTTGTACAATGGGGGATGATCCACCTTTGGTGGACATGTGATTCCACCTAGTGTGGTTGATAGCTTATCATCTCCTTATCATATAGTCTTATTACATTTCCTATATATTCAAGCACTCCTACATTGTATTTATCAATTATCATGTGATTATTGATCATCATTGAATCTAGTCATTTGAGGATCATGTCATTTTTTCTCTCTTTTTGTGCTATCTATTGAGCTTCTAGATCTTGGAATTTTAATTCTTTTCCTTAGGCAAATTCTTACAGAAGGGATGGTGATTTATTACTAAAAGCTTTTACTAGTGTTGATTGGGCATGATGTACAAATGATAGAATAAGTACTAGTGGTGGTGCATTCCTTTTAAGAGACATGATATTCCCTTGAACTAGCAAGAAACAAGACTCTTTTTCATTATCTACTCCAAAGGAAGAGTACATTGTAGCAACATCTTGTTGGGCTCAGATAATTTGGATGAAATAGATTCTTAAGAATGTGAAGGTAATTTTTAATAAATAAATTCCAATAATATGTGATAATACAATTTCCATTCACATTTCAAATAATCTTGTGATGCACTCAAATAAAAAACACATCTCTATCATGTATCACTTCTTAAGGGAGAAAGCTGTTGAGAATGAATTCAAGTTGGAGTACATGCCTACAAAGGAACACATTATAGATATTTTCATTAAGGCTCTAGCCAAGAATACTTTTGAGTATCCTAGATAGAATTTAGTGTTGGAGATTTTCCAGCAAGCCAATGCTGACTGTATGTTTGTCATTGATGAAAACATATGGTAAGTAGCATGCGTGGAAGACTTATGCAGTAAGATTTGAGTATATGTAGCATGGACATGTTATCAACATGATATCATGGACACAGAGGTTAATTGTTAGAACAGACAGTTATGTAGCAACTTGTGTCAGCAGTGTTCCTGAAAGAGTCATAGGCAGTATTCTGTGAGTGATTGTCCATATAGTCATCATGGAACCTTGTGCCATTGGATATGTGATGAAGACATGTTAGTGATGTTACAATCATGGATGTAGAGTCTAATGATTAGTATAAGTAAAGTTATGCAGTCGCTATTCACCAGTAGCAGTTCCCTGTGTTTATTTAGAAGAGCCAATATAGATTATATTGGTTCAGGAGTTGTGCTTATCATTTTGGTATGTGCCCTTGGATTATGGATTGGAGAAGTGTTAAAAATGTTTGGTTAAGAGCACATGATGTAATTCATCTTGAGGAGAAATCTTCAGCTTATTTGGTAGAGCCAATTGTGTGTAGCGTGCGTCTACATTTATTAATATTGGACAAGTCCCAGATTGTGTTGCGTGCTTAGTAGAGCTGAAAGAATTATTATTGGAATGTGTTATGGTTTCTCTAATATGATTTTGAGGTGGTTCTAATAGGCTAACTTGATTATATCATTTGGAGGAAAGATATTTATAGGTAGTCATTTGTGATTGCTAAGGTATGGTTTAGAGTTAATTGTGAAGAGCAGAGCAGAGAGTGCAAAGTGTTGAGCCATTAGCAGAAGGTCTATGTGACCAAGTAAAGAGTTTGTGCTATATATTGGAATTGATCCAGATAGCAGGTCAAAGCATAGTTCACCAAGATCCAGATATAGTGTGTATCTATTATTCAGAAGGTTGTAGCCTTCACCCCCTTTGAGTAGTGTGCTCTCGAAAAGTGCATCCTCACCCCTAACAGGGTTAATTGTAAAAGAATCCTAACAGGGTTAAGGATCTTCTAACAAGGATCATAATACACTAGTGAATATTATTAGTGGGTGTCAATTCCCACCAGGGTTTTTACCTATTTGGGTCTCCCTATAACCAAAATATTGGTGTTGTGTTCAAGCATTCTTTCATTGTGTTTATGCCTTATGTTTAAGTATACTTAATTGGATACATAATTGAAACTTGTAGATAATTGATTCACCCCAACCCCCCATCTCAGTTATCTCTTGGGACTATTCCTAACAATTGGTATCAGAGCAAAGTGCCTCAGAGAGAAAGTTTAACAGTTTGAGGTTGATCAAATGGAATTCTTTAGAAAAGATAGTCTTAAGTTTGATGGAGAGAATTATCTTGATTGGAAGAACAAGATGATGAAACATTTTTAGTGCATTGCTTTTGAAGTTTTTGAAGTGGCTATCAAGGAAGTTTAGATCCCCTCTCTAGAAAATCTTGCAAAGGATGATGCTACTAGAAAGAAGAAGAATTTGTTCCATCAGAATGCAATAGAAAAAGAATCCCTTATCAATGCCCTATCTGATAGTGAGTTTTCAGAGATAAAGAAATTAGACACAACCTACAAGATATGGAAGCACCTAGAAGACATGTTTGAAGGAGATAAAAAAGAAAATAATGCACACAGAAAGACATGGAAGAAAAAGTATAATACATTGGAGATGCTACCTAAAGAGAACATAAGAGCCTACAATCAAAGGATTAATGAAGTAGTTGCTGGAATCAGAAATAATGGTGGAGAAATTTTAGAAGAAGACATCATGGATAAATTGATGACTACATTGACACCAGAATATGAGAGCAAGATAAACATCCTTGATGAGACTATGCAATTTTCAGAAAACTTCAAAAGAGAAACTTTAATCAGCAAGATTGCTACATTTGAGATATCAAGTTTGAAAATAGAGCCTAAAAGTGAGACAACCTTCAAAGCTTTAGTCCATGGTAAGAAATCCTTGAACACCTCTGGTAATTTTGATGATGACGATGAAGAAAATGCTCTAGATGATTTCATTGCTATGATTGCTAAAAGAGAAAAGAAAGGAAAAGGAAAATATGAAGGTCAATTACCATTCAAATGCTTTTCATGTAATAAGATTGGTCACTTTGCATCTAAGTGTCCTACAAGAGTTAAAAAGTTTAAGAATAATTACTACAAGCCTAAGTATACAAAGAAATGTTACTATGCTGAAGATGGAGTATCAGATTAAGAATCAACTAAGGAGGAGATTGGATTCATTGCTCTTGAAGATGAAAAAGAGTTAGCACTGATTTCACAAGCTGACATCAGGACATATTGGATCATTGATAGTGGTTGCTCACATCACATGATAGGAGACAAAGATAGATTTATTCATTTGGATAGATACAAAGGAGGCATGGTTAGATTTGGAGATAACACTCCTAAACCCATCATTGGTAGAGGAGCCATCATCTTGGATGGAAAGAACATCACTAATGATGTTATTTATGTTGATGGTTTGAAACATAACCTACTAAGTGTTGGGTAGTTTCTTGACAAAGGTTACAGGTTGGAGTTCAATGGAAACAAATCATTAACAACAAGGAAGGATAAATGATTGCATCAGGATCAAAGACTAAAGGTAATGTTTTTCAGCTTAATCCAGAAGCAAGTTATTTTTTTGCTAAAGTAGATGACAGTTGGCTATGGCACAAAAGACTATGTCATATCAATTTTGATAACATAGTAAAGATTAGCAATGTTAAGGCAGTAAGAGACCTACCTAGCATAGAAAATCCAGTTGATACTATTTGCAGGGAATGTGTGATGGGAAAGCATGTGAGAAATTCATTTAGAAGCAAGCATAATTCAGTAGAAAACAAGTTGGATCTGATTCATACAAACCTATGTGGATTAACTCAAACAAGATCCTACTATGGTGAAAGGTTTTTCATTTTGTTTGTAGATGATTATTCTAGAATGATGTGGGTTGTGTTCTTGAAAGATAAGTCAGAAGCATTTGAGAAGTTCAAAATATTCAAAGATAAGGTTGAGAATGAATCTGGACTAAAGATAAAATGTCTAAGGTCGGATAGAGGAGGAGAATTCACCTTTGATAGATTCTATGAGTACTATGAAGAACATGGCATAAAGAGAAAATTAATTGCACCAAGAACCCCTCAGTAGAATGGGATTGCAGAGAGAAGGAATAGGATCATCCTTGATACATCGCACACCATCATGATTGAAGGAAAATTTACTCACACCTATTTGAGAGATACGGTCAATACAATATTCTATACCATCAATAGAATACAATTAAGGCTAGGCATAGACAAGACACCTTATGAGATATGGTTTGGTAATGTTCCCACAGTGAAATACTTCAGAATCTTTGGAAGCAAGTGCTACATCAAGAGGGATGAAGCAATAGGCAAGTTTGATGCAAGAAGTGATGAAGGTATTTTTCTTGGTTACTCTACTAAAAGTAAAGATTATAGATGTTTTAACTTGAGATTGAAGAAAATCATTGAAAGTGCTCATGTTAAGATTGATGAAAAGTTTATGGTTCAAGAAAGATATCATGATTACTCACCTATGATTGAAGAAGAACCTAGACCTTCCACTAGTGAGATAGTTGTTGAAGAGATGTTTGACAATATTGATGTATTGTTCAATGACCCTGAAACAAGTGAAGAAGAAACTCAGAAGGAAGATGAGTAAGTATCACCTAAAGTTCCAAAGTATACATCTAGATATCAATCTAAGGATGACATCATTGGATATCAGAGAAGCAAAGTCACAACAAGATCAAAAGCAAAGAATTCAACAAGCAATGAATTGGTATGTTTACTATCTCAGATTGAACGTCTAAGTGTTGAAGATGCATGTAATGATTTAGATTGGCATGATGCTATGAAAGAAGAACTAGATTAGATTATTAAGAATGATACTTGGGAACTAGTCCCAAGACCTAGTGATAAGAATGTGATTGGAACAAAGTGGATATTAAGAAACAAGATGAATGAAGATGGTACAATAGTAAGGAACAAAGAAAGGTTAGTATGTAAGGGATATGCACAAAGAGAAGGTATTGATTATTCAGACACTTTTGCACCAGTGAGAAGATTAGAAGCTATCAAGTTGTTTTTAGCTTTTGCAACATTCAAAAACTTCAAAGTTTATCAGATGGATGTTAAGTCAGATTTATTAAATGGAGAGCTAAAGGAAGAAGTATACATTGAACACACCTTATTAGACAAACTTGATATGGTATGCCAATTGAAGAAAGCCCTCTATGGACTTAACCAAGCCCCTAGAGCATGGTATGAGAGACTTGATGGATATATAACAAAAATTGGATTCAAGAAAGGAGTAGCAGATTGTAATCTATTCATAAGAGAGACATCTAAAGGACTACTACTTGTAGCTATATTTGTTGATGACATTATCTTTGGGGGTAATGACAAACTTAGTGAAGAATTTGCTAAGGAGATGCAGAGTGAGTTTGAGATGAGCATGATTGGACCTATCAAATACTTCTTGGGATTAAATGTGCAACAAATAGAGAAAGGTATTTTCATTAATCAGTCCAAATATGTGAAAGAGATATTGAAGAAGTTCAAGATGGATGATTGCAAACTAATGGGCACACCTATGATAACAGGATGCAATCTTACAAAAGAAGATGATTCCACAGTATTAGATACAACATTATACAAGTCTATGATTGGTAAACTCATATATCTTAATCAAACTAGACCAGACATTTCTAATGCAGTTGGCATAGTTGGAATATTTTTAGTAGAGCCTAAACAAAGTCACCTCATGGCAGTAAAGAGAATATTCAGATACTTGCAGGGCAATATAGATTATGGTCTATGGTATCCTAACTCAGAGAATGTTGAGCTTTGTGTTTATACAAATACTGATTGGGAAGGATACGTTGATGATAGAAAGAGTACATCAAGTGGAGCAATGTTTCTTGGTGACAGACTTGTCACTTGGACAAGCAAGAAGAAAAATTGTATTTCTTAGTTAACAACAGAAGCGGATTATGTTGCAGCAGCCCTAAATTGTTCTACAATTGTTTGGATCAAGCAGATGATAAAGGACTTTGGTATTCAGATTGATTATCCTATTGCTATTCATTGTGATAATGCTAGCACTATCAACATGTCAAAGAATCTTGTGATGCACGCAAAGAAAAAGCACATAGAGATTAAGTATCACTTCCTAAGAGAGAAAGTGGCAGAGAAAGAAGTTAAGTTGGGCTATGTATGCACAAAGCAACAACTAGCAAATAAATTCACAAAGCCTTTACCAAAGGATACTTTTGAGTATCTCAGGAAGAAGCTGGGAGTAATTCCCTTCCCTGATTCTGCTTAGAAGAAAGAAGAAAAAGTATCAGTCCCCAGGGACTGATGGATGGTTGACTACTCTACTTCAAGAGTAGTACTGGTGCTTAAAATGATTGGTGCCCTTTTCCATTGATGTCAAAGGGGGATTAATATATAGTCATGAAAAACAAAAGTAAAGAAGGAGTAATATACTAAGGGGGAGTAGTATTCAGTCATGAAAGTAGTTCAGTTGAGAAAATGGAGAATGTTGAAAGAATATTACAACAGATGGAGGATTCATCCTTGGGGGAGTTCTGATGAGGAAATGGAGAATTTTATAAAAGAATTGTTCATTTGGGTTGGTGGTGTTTTTCATTCCATATGTTTCCATCAATGCCAAAGGGGGAGATTGTTGGAGATTTGCCAACAAGCCAGTGTTGACTGTATGTTTGTCATTGATGACACCATATGGAAAGTAGCATGTGTGGAGGACTTATATAGTAATATCTGAGTATATGTAGCATGGATATGTTAGTAGCATGATATCATGGATCCAGAGGTTAATTGTTAAAACAAACAGTTATGTAGCAACTTGTGTCAGCAGTGTTTCTTATAGAGTCACATACAGTGTTCTATGAGTGATTGTCCGTATAGTCATCATGGAGCCTTACACAGTTGGATATGTGATGAAGACATGTTAGTGATGTTACAATCATGGATGTAGAGTCTAATGATCAGTATAAGTAAATTTATGTAGTCGCTATTCACCAATAGAAGTTTCCTATGTTTATTTAGAAGAGCCGACAGAGATTATAATTGGTTCAGGAGTTGCACTTATCATTTTGGTATGTGCCCTTGGATTATGGATTGAAGAAGTGTTAAAAATGTTTGGTTAAGAGTGCATGATGTAATTCAACTTGAGGAGAAAACTTCAGCTTATTTGGTAGAACTGATTGTGTGTAGCGTGCGTCTACATTTATTAATATTGGATAGGTCCTAGATTGTGTTATGTGCTTAGTAGAGCCAACAAAATTATTATTGGAATTTTTTTATGGTTTCTCTAATATGATTTCAAGGTGGTTCTAATAGGTCGACTTGATTATATCATTTGGAGGAAAGATATTTATAGGCAGTCATTTGTGATTGCTAAGGTATGGTTCAAAGTTAATTGTGAAGAGCAGAGCAGAGAGTGTGAAGTGTTGAGCCATCAGCAGAAGGTCTATGTGACTTAGTAAAGAGTTTGTGCTATACATTGGAATTGATCCAGATAGTAGGTCAAAGCGTAGTTCACCAAGATCCAGATATAGTGTGTATCTGTTATTTAGAAGGTTATAGCCTTCACCCCCTTTGAGTAGTGTGCTCTTGGACAATGTGTCCTCACCCCTAATAGGGTTAATTGTAAAAGACTCCTAATAGGGTCCGACCCTTGACTATGTCACTGTACTAAATGCATTGTAAAGATAACTCTTAACAGGGTTAAGGATCTTCTAACAAGGATCATAATACACTAGTGTAGATTATTAGTGGGTGTCAATTCCCACCAGGGTTTTTACCTATTTGGGTTTCCCCGTAACCAAAATATTGGTGTTGTGTTCAAGTGTTCTTTCATTGTGTTTATGCTTTATGTTTAAGTATACTTAATTAGAAAAAGAATTGAAACTTTTAGATAACTAATTCACCCCCCCCTCCCATCTCAGTTATCTCTTGGGACTATTCCTAACACTTAGGGGTTACTACCCCTTCCTTTTAAAACTAGATGCATAAGAGGAGTTCATCTTTCCAAGGGGAGAATAATCCTAGTCTATCCTTTGTCTCTTGGATTGATTATGTGACTGCTCTTAGGGGGAGCAGTGTAGGTGGTAGGTTGTACAAATGGATTGTAGAGAGTTGATTTCCTTGATTGGAGGAGTTTTAGAATAGAATATTTTTTAAGATACAAAATGAGATTGTTAGTTGCAGAAAGGGTGATAAATTTTTTCACCCTTTGTCCTTGATATCAAAGGAGTTCAAGAAATTTAGAAATAAGGTTTGGCCTTGCTTGTCATTGGTGTTATCATCAATGAAAAATGGGGGGATTGTTAGCATTATATGCTTTTTATTTTCATTGATGTCAACTCTTAGTGGTGTAATTGGTGTCAACTTGCTATGGTTGAGGAATTGTTGAAGATGTGATATTAATTGATGAAGAAAATGTGAGGGTTCATCTTATTGAGGATGTGATATTCATTAATGAAGAATATTTGAATGATTGATGAATAATATTTGATAGTTCATTGATAAATGAATAATATTTAATGATGATTGATGAATTACTAAAGGATAATAAGTATTTGGCATTGAGTTTTTAGATGCTTTAATTATAATACTAAGATAGTTTAAGGTATATTTGAAAGATGGAAGTATGACTAGCTGGAATATATTGGAAAGAGTATTTGAAGACCTTATGGGAGAATAATCTACATTCCTTTGTATAAGATGATGATGGATTGATGTTCTATTTATAATAGATATGTACTATGAATATTAAAATATCACATTTTTAGGTCCTCAAGTGATCATTTGATGATGTTATGATGCATTGTTGGATGAAAGTAAGGTTGACTATCAAGAAAGGATTGGATAGGCTTAGAGAATGCTTCGTGTTTCTTTGCATTAGGATTTCAAGGTATTTAGTTTGGTGGACATGGTTAGATAGTTCATGTAGCATTTTAATTCAGATATCTTTTGATGGTTTTCTTTGGAAGTGAAGATTTTTTGTCACAAGTGTGATATTGTTGTTTGTGTTGGCTCTTGGACAACTTAGTTATTTGCAGTAATTAGATTTGAGTATGATTGGACCAACTATAGGATAAGGAAAAAATTAAGAGGTTAAGATTGATTTTTTCATGGCTTGTCATGCTTTGGATGTCACTATGGGCTATGGAGAGTATTTTTAGGCCATCTAGTAGCCTATTTATTGTCTTTCTACATGTTACCTTTGGGATTGAATTCAAGGAGGGTGTTTCAATGCATGTACTTTGATCATAAAATTTGAATACTTATTGAGATGCATTTGGGTCCCCTTTATCTCCTAGTGTGGACCACATTTAATATTTTTGTTTATTATAGCTAAGGTTGTGATAATATTGCTTATATTTCTTAAGGATGACATTGATGACATTTCCAATGGACAACCACTATTTGTGTGCTCTTTTAGAAATAGTGTGAAGGTCTATATTTGTTGTGAAATTTCTTTTGGGATTAGTGTGATCCATGATAGTCCACCTAAACAATTAGAGATAATGATTTCATTGGATTTTTGCCTTAAATTTTGTAGATAGTAATTATATTGTATTGTGCAAGAAAGATTCTCATTGTGGTTTTCCCACATTGTCTTTTACATGTAAATCTAGTGCTCTTGTGTGTGTATCTTACTAATATATATATTTTTTGTCAATTTTTTGGATCTATAATTTGTAATTGAGAACCATGGAAAAATTGTTAATTATTTGTTTAGGTTGATTCACCCTCCTTCTCAGCATTTGGTGGAGTTAAAAAAAGTAGAGAGAGAGAGGGGGGTGTACAAAAATATAGAGGGATGGGGAACAAGATAGAGAGACAAAGAGATAATTAGGGTGAGATGAAGATAAATGTGGAGAGAGGGGGGGGGGGGGAGGAGGGGAGAGAGTGATATAGATATAGGGATAGAGGATGTGATATAGAAGAGGGAGATATATAGGAATAGTGAGAGATAGGGATATAGAGGTAGATAGATATGGATAGAAAGTGATAGAGAGAGAGAGCATAAAGAGGGAGTTAGAGAGAGATGCATATATGTTTAAATGATAATTAATATACAAGAAAATCAATGTCTTGTCAATTATTGGTTAGTGGTATTTTATAAATGAATATCAAATATTTTTACCCACAAATTTATGGGTGAGGAAATCATGGAGAATATATTTTAGGAAAACCTCTCTCTCTCTCTCTACACCCATTTTTCATTTTTCAATTCTACTTTGGAATAATTAATTTCCAACCTTAACTTACGATGTCTTCCAATACCCTATTATTCTCATTTGGTAGATGTTTGATTTAATATTCACAAATATATAAATTATCATATGACATAGAAAAAAATTTAAAATGTATATATGCTATCATATATATAAAATAAACTATAGAATTTTCATGTATTGATTTGAAATTATTATAATAAATATAATAAAAATATCATGAAAAGTGTATTGCTAACAAATCATATGCTCATGAACTTTAGTTGAATCCTTTGAAAGACCTTGTCTACAAAACAACTTCATGGTTGGGTCTAAAGGTAAAACTATTGTAATATGGTCATCCATTTACCACGTCTCTCATCCAATTCATTTTTTGTAAGCATTGACTTCACTACTAGGTTGGTAAAAATGTCATTATAATTACTCCTTAGTATGTAGTGTGTGAACTTCTTGATGGTTTGACAAGAGAAAATAACTATTGATCCAAGTTTGAATATCTCAACTCAACATATCTAAATTAAGATCTCAAAAAGGCAATAGGCATTTCATCATTATATTCTCCCTTTTGAGTTAGGATCTTGATGCAAGGATTATCTAAAGTGAAACAACATATCTTTAAGGGCTTTGCATAGTCAGGGCTTAAAAGTATGAGATAATTTATAATAGGTTGTTTTAATTTCTTCAAAGGCTTTGTTAGCCTCATTTTTCTATTCTATTTCACATCATTTTTTGGCATTTCATAAGCAGGGGGATGATCTCAACAAACTCACTTATGGACTATTTTATAAAGTTAATCTTACCAAAGAATGATTTCAACTCTTTCTTGTTGAACTAGTAATGACAACTTTGTGATAGTTCCTTTCTTTGGTATATCATGGCTCAATAAATTTCTTTAGTCACTCCAAAGATGCAGTTCTTTTAAGTTCAAATAAATACCAAATTTCAGCCATCTATGCAACACTCTCCTTAGATCTTACACATGATCAATGTGGTTATTTGAGAAAATAGTTAGATAATGAATATATATGATGATACACTTCCTAGTGAACTATTGGGAAGCTATATTATCCATGGCTCTCTAGAAAGTAAAATTTGAATTAGTCAACCTAAATGACATCTAGAGGTAGGAAAATGTGCCCCATTTGGTGGTGAAAGTTGTTCTCAACCTATCTTCTTCTCTCACCATTACTTGGTTATATCCAGAATACCCACCTAGGAGAGACATCATATGAGACTGATCAATAATTTGCAACACTTCATCTAAAGATAAAAATGTGTAGTTATCTTTTTTTGATGACCTATTAAAGTTTTGGAAATCCACATAAACCCTAATTTCTCCATTTTTTTTCTGTATAGGAAATAAGTTTTATATCCAAGTTGAGTGTCTTACTAGGTATATGATCCTTGCATTAAGAAAATTTTCTACTTCTTTTGGGATTAGAGGTTCTATCAAAGTTTTTATAGAGCATTATCACTACCTAAATGGTTATGAATAAGGTTTTAGTAGAATGGTATGTATTGTTAATAAGCTATCATATGTTTTAATCTCTTCATAGTTCCATGTAACACCTCAATAATCCTTAAGTAATTAAAAAGCATCAATTTTTTTCAATTATTACATACTTTTTCAACCAGGATTTCCCTTTTTTCTTCATAATTGTTGAGGTTACGAAGGTTACATTTGTCTCCTTACTCTGTGTGTGGTTTCTTTTGTTACGTAGAGCTTCATTGTGATCAAATGTTCTCTCTAAAGTTGTAATTCCATCAAGGATAGTGTTTTTCTTGAGATTGATTATCCATTCCTCTTCTAACTCCATGGGCTCATGGTCTTCTTCATCAATTACTTGAGCTTGAAAGGTATCATTTCATATGATGAATCCCAAATTATTATCATCTTCATCAAAGAATTGGAAATTAGTTACATTATTAGGCATTGTAGGAGTTGAAACTAATTCAACTAAAAATATTTTCAATCTTGAAACTTCCTTGGGCTTAAGCGAACTACTTAAAAATTCTAATGAATCAACAACATGATTCTTCTTGTGTGGGATTAATCTAATATAGAAAACATCAAAATATTTGATTAAATCCCATACAAGATTTCAATATGAGCACAATTTATTATCATTAAAAGTGTATTGAATTTTGATTTTCCTTATGAAGAGTTGGGAGTCTCCCTCAAACAACAACCTAAGCTTCTTTTTATGGGAAAGTAGAGACCATGTATCAAGGCCTCATATTCTACCACATTATTGGTACAAGTGAATTGGATTCTATAAGAAATGAATAAAGATTTACTTTTGGGGTTAAAAAACCTACCCAACACCAAAGCCTTCTCTACTCTTAGGCCATCAAATTATAGTCTCCACATTCCTTTTTCTTTGGTATCAACATGAAAATTATATTTTCCTTTCTTATTAGGGAATGAGACTTAGGTTCTTCTTCCTTTTCGAGTTAGTTAGGCTAATAATAAAACATAAATTCCTATTTTGAGGTTGCACCTCTATTTCTTCATTCTTTTTTCAATTGAAATTGTGTTTTCTCAATTCAGAGTTTTCTAACACTTCTTCATTATCAGATCATTGAACATTGTGGCCTACTTTTTAACTCATGTGTTTGAGTTTTTAAAGGTTATTCAATTTATCTTTGTGAAAAATAAATCTTCATCCCTTCTAGAGTATCATGGAAAGCTGCACATAAAAATTTTGAGTGTTCTTGATGATGTATGCAACACATCCCAAGAAAGTAACAAGATGGAAGGATCCATTGAGCCATTGAGACATGAAAAGTTATGATGTATTTGTAATTGGGGTAATATGGTAATGTAATACTTGCAATAACATCAAAATCTCAACCACAAAGAGATTTGTTAGGCAGTTAGTATCCCAATATCAAGAAATAAAGAAAGATAAACAACAAGCATAAATCATTAATCATTTCAAAATAATGAATATGCACATCATGTAGTCCTTCCTTGTTGTTATCCTTCTATATGAAATGTTGGGCTCTCAGTATTGAGCTCAAAGTGTGCTAGCATAAAAATTCAAAGTGTGTGTGGTTTCATGTATATCGCATGAATGTGGTTGCAAAATAAGAGAATTAACTCTCTATTTATAAGAATTTTGGGGGTTTCAATCAAGATTCCATGATTGAAGGGATTGATTTCTTGTGATTGAAGAGTTAACTAGGATTTATTGATAAGTTAACTAGGTTGATTGCTCTGTCAACATAATAGGTTGGTCTGCTAAGAGAATAGATTGATTAGTGAAGTGATTTGATTGAAGATATGACCGAATCGATAAAAAAGTTGATTGAATTGATAATATAATAGATTGGGGGGTTAAATGATTAGATGAAATAGAAGATTGAATTGATTGATTAGATAATTAAACGTCGAGGGATAAATTAACAACGTTGATTGAATAGTTAAGAATTGTGATTGATGAGTGAACTAAAACTTAGTATTAGATAGAGTTGGAAGAGTAAATGTGATTAAATAAATAAAATAATTTATTCACTTGCACATGCAGAGATATTATAAATAAATAATTACTTATTTGTTTATGAGAGAAATAATTAGTTTAATTAAATAAACATATTTTTTTAAATCATGAGTAGGGATTTGATTTAATTATTATATAAATACAATACAAAGAAAAAATATTAATTAAATAATATTATTACTTAATTAATTATAATGACATAGGGAATAATTAAATAATATAAATTATTTAATTACTTTATAGGTGAATAATTGATGAAATAATTAGGTAATTAATCAAAATTACTTAATTATAAAATTATATAGAAATGATGATTTTGAATTTAGATTATAAATGGACATAATTAATTAAATAATACAAATTATTTAATAAATTAAGAGGAATGTTAGTAAATTCATTGCATTAGAGCAATTGGTCATTTTTAAGTGTCTACATTTTTTCCCTCTTTGATAAAATGTGTTTTAGGCGTTGTTTCAAAGACAATTTGATAAAACTAATACCTTGATATGCTCCAATAGGAACAATGTGACAATAAGGTAAATGATGCCCCCTTGAGGGATTATTTATGCAAGAAACGCATGAATGATTTCTTGAAATAATATGATGATTGAATGATGCAAGAAAAGAATAATTAGTAAGAAGTGAAGAATGTTGGTAGGTTATGATGACTGTTTGATGGACATTGGTCATAGAGATTGTTGATAAGAGTTATGTTTAGTTTCAAGAAGGACCCATCCTATATAAGACTAGTGATGATGTCTAGTTTCAGGGAAGACATACCCTGTATAAGACAAATGATGATAGAATAGATAGATTGATTGATTAACTGATAGAATGTTAGAATTGACTGATAAAATGATAGAAGAGGAGATAATGAAGATGAATCCTAATTGAAACCTTAAATTCTATTAACCAAATTTGAATTCCAACTTATTTGAGAAATTTTTTATTTCATCATTGAGCCACTTTATTATAGAAAAACTAGATTCCATCCTACCCAAATATGAAAGATATAGGTATGATTATCCTCTTTTATTTTAATAGGCACTCTAAACAAATAAGGAATGTGGGCCAATTCATCTAGGTCAAGCATTTAGAGTTGAGGTATGTGCGACATATCACAACTGTAGTATCCATTACAATTTGTTTTGCAAATAGATATTTTATATGGGTGTGAAGGATCTTATCACAAACACCAAAAATGCCCTTTTAAGACTTCATGGAAAACATCCCACAAACATTAGACCCAGAACCTGTAATGACTTGTGGATATCCCATAAATGCATAAGAACATGACTGTTGAAAATCAAGACACAATAAGACCAACTTGTCTCAACAAGTTACAACCATACTGATTATGGGCCTCTATTTCTATAGTAGTTTGGACATTGAATTTTGGCATTTCATTGATGTTGTCTAGTTTCAAGAATTAGGTACCCCATGTAAGACTGCCCTGTTTGGTTTCAAGTGTTCCCTCCCTTGTCTAAGATAATATGACTTTTTTGACAAAAGACTTAGTTATTTGACTTGGTTGATATATAGGATAATTTTGTCAATTTGACTAAGGACCTATTGACTAGTTAGAAATTTTGACTTAGTTCTACTGAAGCTCAGACTTTCCATGTGTTGTCATTCAATGCCTATTGAAAATGCTAAAGAATTGGTTTATGTACAAAGGAGATTTATTGCAAAATTTTCTTGGTTTTTCATTTTTTTCGGTTGTCTTTGAAATTTTTTTTAGGACTTTTTGCAAATGTTTTTGGTGTTTTCTCACGACCTTTTTCAATGTTTTTTGAACTTTTCAAAAGTATTTTTGATTTTTTAGTTTTTTTTAAGGAATTTTTACAGTATTTTTGGGTTTCCTCAAAATATTGATGGATCATGACATTTTCTAATTTTTATGGATTTTTTTCAAGACATTTTTCTAGTTTTTATGGATATTTTCTGATTTGTATGGATTTTTCAGGACATTTTAAATCACTGAATGAGGTGAAAGGCATATGTCAAGATTTATTCTCAAATATGATTGTATTTATTTTCTCTAGTGTCTAGAAAAGTGTGAAACGTTATGAATGGATGAATGAGTTGATGGGATGGCAATTGATAGGTGAAATATGGGGATAACTTAATGATGGAATCAAATTTTGATTTGGATGCAAGGACTATCCCACCATGGGATAACGTGTTGAGCACACTAAGGGATTGGATATGGTGGCTATGTAGGAAATAGCATGATGTATTAAATGACATGGGATCTATGGGAATGGACATGTCAAGAGATTTCAAAAAATATGTTCTTCATTTTTATGTCCTTAATTTTGATCAAGACCAAGAAAATGAATTTGGGATAGTCACTATGAAATATGGTAATGGATGATGGAAGTAAGGGAATGATAAGACAAAGGATATGTATTGAAGGGTGTGGATAAAGTGAAGTAGATAGAATGTATGAAGCCTTATCAAGATCAAAGATGGAAAAAGGGATATGGATTGATGAAGGATCATGGAGGATGTATAAGTAGGATAACATGAATGTAAATTTCCTTCAAGCATAGGGTGCAAGAGGGTAATGGATTACACATGACACCTCTTTGCCAAGTTTTCATCATGGTACTTTCCCAAGGTGCCACAAGAAGTGGTTTACACCATGGGAAGAATTATTTGTCTTTATTTCTATTTTTTGTTGTCACACAAGATGTTATAAACAAGGTAGTACACACAAGTGAGAGGGGGGTGAATCGGTTGTGTTAATTAATTCAAAAATTTCACTCAAAACTCAATGATAAAAATTACATCAGAATGATAAGCATTAAAGCATTGAACTGTAAAGCATAAGAACACATAACACTAGAATTTTTGTGTGGAAACCTAGTTAAGAGAAAAACCACGGTGGGGATCAAACCCACAAGATAATGTGCTAGCACAAAAACCTTGTTAAAGGTACAATAGGCGAATGCACATGCATTCAAGCACACTTCCTACATCTCATTGTTCAAATACAATAGAGGGAAAAAACCTTGAGATTAAAACAAGGGCTACAACCCCAAAATGGACTACAATCCACTAATTTATGAATTGAATAATAGCATCTCTAATATGCCAATACACCTCTGATGAAGTGTAATTAATCTCTTGTTAGATTCCACTCATACCTCTTCAAATACATACATGCACATCCAGCGGCTCACTCTGCAATTATAAATGATTACATCTTTATATATATTTTTATATCCTTAGAAACATGAACAAGGTCAACATCAACCTTAACTCCTTAATCAAAAATATTTAATCAATTATAATGAAAACAATAATGAGATCCAAGGCATGTTGGAAAAGACATAGCTAGGACCCAAATCTCCATCCATGAACACACTATACTTCATAAAGCATGCCAAAAATCTTTGTAACATGCTATCTCACCAAGTTGGCTAAGAACACTAAAAATATCAATATGCCACAGAAAAATCATTGTATCCGATCACATAACCCAATGTGATCCAACAACATGAATAGACATGATCTAGAAACATTAGTAAGAAACATGAAATACCACATCAACAACATAAATATTTATATCTCAGAATTCACAACTTTATCTGTACCACTCATTAGGAACACCAAACTGCAACCTCTTCATTAAAGAAAAATAGCTTTCTAGCATCCAAATCAAGAACCATTCGAGTTGAGGAAACACATTCATGTCCTAAAATCACCACCAGGTTAGCAAAAAATCCATATCGATCCACCAATTGCAACATAGTCACTTCCTAAAAAACCATAAAATAGTCTCAAATAAATCATCTGCAACTCACTCAAACCATATTGTAAACCTCTAAAACTTGAACAAGATTGAGTACAAACATCCCTCAACTTATCTACAACTACGCAACATTTGATACTCAATAGAGTAAGTGAACTAATCCAAACACTTTACGGGACAAACCAAGAACACTACCCATAATAAGAAAATATGTTGACATTAATGACAAAACATCAATGTTAACACATATATGAAATGTATCTTAGAAATCTCCAAAAATCTACCCCTTTAGCATTGATGGAAACATATGATGTGAAAATCAAATCAATGCACAAAGAAACCATAATTCTACCAATATCCATAATATACCTCTTTTCCCAATACTTAAAATTCCCCCCCTAAGTATGACACTTGCTTTTCACACAAATATCTCTCCCCCTTTGACATCAATGGCAAAGGAACATATATGCAGTAAGTCATAGAGACCAAAAAATACTGAGCTTCTCAAAAGAAACATACTTCACAAGAATAAATACTCCCCTTAAGTAGAAACCACCAAAACATCAATCCAAGTAAATGACAATCTCTGTGAAAGCATTGAACTAATGCAAATCCATGCATCTCTAGCTCTAATTAGAAGGGGCCATCTCCCCAACCTTACCTCAGAGATACTTAAAGGTATCCTTTGGCAAGGTGATGCAGAGAATCATGGAAAACCAACACAACATCAAGGATCTTTTTGATCCAAACTCATTTCAAGATTCTTTAACCTTTATATCAAGCATCTAACAAGATTAAACTCCAAGATTCACAATATGTTCATCAACAACCTCAACACAATGAAATATTTCTATGACAAAGAATTTTCACCATCACATCTTACCAAGCCTAACTTCCTTTCACCAAACCAAACATAGGGTCTAAAATATGATCAAACCCTCACAATACAAATATTATCATTCAACTTGAAAAATAAACTCTTTTGAGTCAATTCATCATACCTTACAATGCCATTACTTGTTGTCCACAAGGTTAAGAACTTCTTGATTTTTCCTAGATCAATACTCTACCATTAATAAAGTTCACACCAAACCACATTAGGAAAATCTCTCCAGTGTGAATGTGGAAAAATTAGTTAACAAAAAAATATCCAATTTTACATGAAGATCTAACAGTGTAATTACAAGTTATGCCCCTTTTACTAAGATTGTATTTGATTGTCATAAAAAGAAGAAGAAAAATGCATGTACAGTCCACCTAGGGCATCAATTTTCTCCAAAAGACCAAACCTTTTGATCTCAAACCAATTTCATATTGAAGTGCATTCAATGATCTATCAAAATCCAAAAGATCCCAATTTTTAGACAGTTAGAATATGAGATATTAACAAACCCTTACACATAGCTCTGTTACAAAGGGTTTCCAGGATGTTTCAAGAAAACTCATTCATTCTTCCTTTATACATCACAACCAATGCTCAAGTCACATTCAAAATAAAGTTTATTCATTAAACTATAAATCTAGATAGGCTTTAGGCTCCATTCAATCAAATTATCAATATAAACACTCATGGAAACAGTAAAAAAATGTGACTGATATAGGAATAATCAAGAATATTAAACCTAAACTCTACCTTTTCTCATTTAAAATTCATATATATTAAATTTTAAAAGAATTTAATGAAGTGTACTTCCCTTCTCATCTTTCTACAATCATTGTATGGGAGATTTACATTCTCATTTGCATATAAACTCCATGACTGTCAACCAACCTGTAGGAACCTTGGTGACAATTAAAGGTTTAAAGGATCAAACATTCACAAGACCTCCTTCAACTTGATCACAAAATCAAGCCCAACCATTACATGATTTATAAAATCTTTGAGATTTTTTTTGATAGTTACAATGGACCCATGACCAATACTTACTCTTAGACAAATTTTTAATACATTTTGATTTGAAAATATTTACATCTACTTGTCAAATTTTGGATTTTGAACTCCCACTTACTAGAACATTACATAGGAACTTTTAAAAACTCAAAATGGACTAGATAGAACATAATATATCACCTTTCCCCTTCCATGGACATACATGCATAGTTGACCATCTTGACCAAGACTAACCCTATTAGGACTTTGATGCACAAATTCAACAATATGACTTACATTGTCTTTCATAAGGACCTATTAGGCCTTGAATTACATCACAATGAATTTAAGAAAAAAAATAGACTCATCATTAGTTGATTTGAACATATAGTAATCCTTTTTCCTCCTGGTGTACCCTTGGAATTAGGTGCTTCTGCACTATACATCAAATTGGTATAAGGGCTTTACAATACCTCCTCCAACTTGATCACTAACCCAATCCCGACCATTACATGGTTTATAAATTCTAGAAGATTTTTTTTGATAGTTAAAACTACCCCATGACTGAATACTTACCCTTAGACAAATTTTTAATACATTTTTCTTTGACAATATTTACATTAACTTGTCAACTTTTGGATTTTGAACTCCCACTTACTAGAACATTACATAGGCAATTTTAACAACTCAAAATGGACTAGATAGAACATACTTGTTGTGGTTCCACAACCACGCTCCCCTTTTTAGGCCACTTGGCCAAGGGGCCCCCCTTTTTGGGTTTGTCTTTGAGTTCTGTTTGTCAGTTAGACCCTTATCCAGGTGTGTCTCTTAAGTTTTTTTTTTGTCAAGTTTCAGCCTTTTGCACTTTCGACATTACCTAGGTGTGAAAGGCCGAAAGTCTAAAAGTGCCTGATGTCTTCCTTCAAGAAAATCCTAGTTTTTCACTTGCGGGTTTTCAGACTTTCAGAGGTCTGAAACACCGAAAGTCCAATTTTCTGAGTTGGGAATCGACCTTTCAGTGTTTCAGCCTTTCGGGGTTTAGAGACCCCCAAAATTATGAAACGCCGATAGGTGAGGGTGGCTGACATCACCCCTACCGAAATCCTATATAAGGCAAAAAGCTAACCATTTTGGTCACTTGTGCATTTTTCCCACTGTTAATTTTTGGAGCTCTGTCGAGCACATTTTATTTCTAGTCATCTTCCAGCTTCTTCAGCTTTCTCATTTCTTCATTCTTCTTTCCCTCCCCTTCTTGTGTTGAAGTAGGTTTTCTTCTTCTCCCCTTTGTTTCTTGTTGTCTTGTGTGTTTTTGTTAGTTTTAGGGTTTTGCGCTAGGGCTTTAGTTCTAGGTCTATTTTGGCCTCACTTCAGGGTTTCAAGGTTGTTCGCTTGGACCCCTTAGCATCAAGTTCATGGTCAAACATGATTCAAGCTCATTTTTGAGCTCGCACCCTCATATTTTTCCTTTGTCGTGTTAAACCTAAAATGTTTCATACTTTCGCACATCGAAAGTGCCAAAAAACTAGCCCCCAAAATTTTTTCACCAACTCCACTTTTCGACGTTTTAGACTTTCACCCACGAAAACCTGTTGCACTTTGAAGTGTTGAAAATTGAAGGTCAACCCAAAACTAACTCCATTCAAATTTCACAATTTTGGACTTTCAGACACCAAATTCTATGCAACTTTTCACCCTCTGAAAGGCCGAATCTCAAACTGAATGATAACCTTTTTTTCCATTTCAGCATTTTAAAGGGACCATATCCTTTCAGATCTTGAAGGTCTGAAATGCTAAAATTGTGCTTCTAAAGCCTTTAGGATTGGATTTTCTAGGATATCTTGATTTTTCATGCTTTTCCATTAGTACTTCTTTCTAAATACCATGCATTTGTTACTAATTCATGTCCCATTATTTTGTAGAATGTCCAAAAAGGTGAACTCCCCTATGATGAAGTACCAATTCAAGGGTTACCATGAACCATCCAAGGTGGGGAACCTACATTCTAAGATCACAAAAACTAACATTTGGAATGTCAACTGGAATGATTACTTGGTGAAATATACCTAGCCGACAGGAAGATCCAAGGACCACACCTCATTAGTATACTGTTCACTAGTGAATGCAGTGGCACACCCTATGTCCATCCTCTCTTTAGACTTGATAGTCACACTGGTGAATCACTCCATACAAGTGAAAGGATGGTGAAGAAAAACATGGGAGAAGTGGTATTGGACCTTCGATCAGATAATATCGAGGATTTCTTCCATTTTCCAAAAGGGATAGACAAGTTCTACAGGTTCTCGATAGGCAAGGGGATGACTTTCTACAATAAAGACATCCAGTTATTCTACAAAATTGTAAATAGGGATTACCTCATGCAACCTCTACCAAAGAACAAGCTTGACAAAATAGACATGAGGAGAGGCAATATGAAGGAGGATATCCAAGAAACCATCGCTATGATCAGCCAAGTGTATGGGCTACATAAATCAATCCAAATGGATCCATGGAGACATGTGAGGTGTGACTGGGAAACCATCCTAAGTGATAATCTTGACCAAAAACTAATCATGGTTAAGAGTGATCCTCACTTCTACATGAATTCATATGTTGTGTATCTACTGGCTGTAAGGGCAATGTATCCACGATTGGTGAAGGTTGGGGCCATGGGTCAAGTACACCCAACTACATATGGGTCAAGTACCTAGTCTAAATGTCCAAAGACCAGGATGACTGGGTGTATAGCACCCCCAAATGTTCCATCTTCCAATAGTTTAGAACCACCAAGTACACCTAAGAAGGCACCAAGTGTAAAGGTAACCAGACCTAGGCCTACTGGGGTGATTAAGGGACATGTACACAAGAGGAAAAGATCCTTAACTCCTTCTCATATGGAGACCCTTTTGGAAGGAGATGAAGAAGATTAGGAAGATGAGGAGGATGAAGTACCTGTTGATAGGAGAACTTGATCTACTAGATTTTTAAAGAAAATGAAGCTGCAGGAAGAGAATGTACAGATAGATGTTGAAGGGGGAGCCTAAGGAGAGAAAGTAAACCCAATGTATGCTCTGGGCAATGATAAATTCTATATATATGACTTTGAGGGCCTTCATGGTTTCAAAGAAGTAGAGAAAATCCTAGTAGAAGGGCCCTCTACTACGGAGTACTCATTTTCATTCACATCCCTCCCAATGCAGTTCACACCTAAAAATCCTTTGGACAATGTAGGAGAGGAAGTTCAACCAAAATCTTAAGAATCAATTGGGGAAATGGCGGATAAAAGTAAAAAAGAGACCACTAAATTAGAGAAGGACTCTTCTATAGGGGTTACTTTAGAGGAAAATATTGGAGTTCCAATCCCTCTAGGCCAACAAGTTCCAGTACCACCTCCGTAGATTCCAAATAATCCACCATCTATCACTCCACTTCCACCACAAGTCCAAACCAGTCAGCTTCCACAGC
The DNA here is from genome assembly GCA_027943335.1 of Chamaecyparis obtusa. NCBI lineage: Eukaryota > Viridiplantae > Streptophyta > Pinopsida > Cupressales > Cupressaceae > Chamaecyparis > Chamaecyparis obtusa. The sequence continues at coordinate 61,841 of BSBK01004116.1, forward strand.
AACCCCCACCTACTCATATTCCCATGCCCACTCCACCTCCTATGAAAATATCAATGCCTTAAACTACTCCTCATGCTCATCTGCCTCCTACACAGAACCCCATTTCATCAGCACCTACTCCTCCACCCTCTCATACTGAGACTATTGGGCAAGGACCCCAATGGCTAGAAAAGGAGACTGAAGTAGTAAAAGAGGTTTAATCAGAAGAGAAAACCAGGTCAGAAGGTCAAACAAGGGTAGAAGAATAGACAACAACATGAGAGGAACAAAATATAGAGGAAGAACAAGTAGTGGTGGGAGAAGAGGTAGCACGAAAGGAAATAGAAGGGGGAGAACTTGAGCCAGAACACAGAGCTTCTACCTCTAGCTCAGTCACACTATATGAACCAATCAATGCCTTCTATAAACCCACTTGGTTCAAAAAAGAAATAAAAACAAGGGTGAGGGTATATATAGATGAAGAGGACACAAATATGGTGGTGCTTGGATGAGTGTTCCATGAAGTAGAATACAATGTCCAAGCAAGGACCTTGTCATATCTAACACAAGATCAAGGGGGAAGGTGGAAGGCATAGGTAGCCATACCTACAATGATTATCAGTATGGCTGAAATCAATCCTAAAGACTATGTACTTGAGGAGGTAGACCTGGGAGAGCCAATGAGAGAAGGAAGTAAAACATTGGCTACATTAGGATTGAAGCATGCCTTAGGCTTCATTGATAAAGATGAAGAGAAAATAAAAGCCTTGATTGAGCAGAATGAGGCTATGAAAAAGTTCATTCTTAAAATAGTGGGTCCCATTGACCCAAATAACCCTGAGGCCTCATTAAAGGCTATTTTGGAAAGAAAGGGTGCTACTGAGTTCTCGACTAATATTCCACATTCTTTTATTCATGCTTGTTTATATTGGAAGGCCGATTTTGAGTTCACCAGAATGGCTCTTAGGGAAATTTTGAGACCTTTTAGGGGTATTCTAAAGGAAATCACCAAATTGGTAGATTTAATGTGTGAAGAAGATGGCCTCGAAGAGAAGATTCTAAAGTGGAAAAAAGGCTCTTGATGAGCTTTTGATAATAAGGAAGCAATGCTTCCAAGTTTTGGTGAAAATATATGAGGGATCAGAATTGGACAATTTTGAAGAATAGATTAAGGATATCATCGAAGCTTTGAAAATCTATCAGAAATCCCTAAGTAAGATAGATAAGAAGAGGGATGAAGGGATGCTCTGGGTCGAAGAGATGCACAAGTTTTTTGAAGGTTTGGATGTGGATCTATACACTGAGGATGATGAGAAGACAATGCATCCCATTAAAGATGTTATAAATCAATAACTTTATATCTTTAATGGAGTCGGGATGATGGAGGACCTCCAGTGGATGTTTTATCAAAAGGAGGAGATGCATAAAGTTTTTTCTTGAGAAGAAGATATGAGGGCTTTTGCAAATGAAATGGTCACCTTTCAGGAAAAGCAATAAGGACCTCTTAAAGGCATCAAAATGGTAGACTTTGAAGAGGTACACAAGATCATGGACAAGCTCCATAAGACAGACCTAGAAATCCTCTCAAGTCACTAAGTGTCCAGTTTTGGACTTAGCTAATTTTGTATGAAGGAATTTTTTTTTTGTGGACATAACCCATTTTGAGTTCCAAGATTTTTGGCCCTTCGACCTTCCTAGATTTTCAGCCTCTGAAAGTCCAAAACTTGTAAAAAAGTTTGTTCAACACTTAGCCATTTTTTTCAACTCCATTTTTTCAGAGCAAGGGTCAGGTCCTAAATTTCTAGGCCATCACCACCAATAACTTCTAGTCTTCTCCAATTGATTTTTAGTCAAATTGATCACTTATATAGGGTCATTTTTGTATGATTTGAGGATGTTTTTTAGTTAGATCCACGGAGAAGAGTTGCAACAAGGAATAAAGGGTATAACTACAAATTTCAAAGAAGAACATGCATGAGTTCAAAAATTGATTTTGAGTTGTTTTATGCATGTTTTTCTGTCAAATTGTAATGCATGAGGTTTAATTCTGTGCTAAGTAGTTTAAACTTATTTTAGGGATAGTTTATTTTCATATAAACTCTAGTCTAGATTTATTTTCAAGTTTTATGGGCAGCCGAAACCCTAGCTATGAAATTACTTTCCCTAAAGAGCACAACTCTATAAATTGTAAGAAAATAATGTAATTAAGGTCAGTTATTATTGCAATACAATATTTACAATTGGTGCTTCAATTGTGGTGTGATTTTTTTGCTATCTTTACGGAATTGATGAGTGTTTGTTTGCTCATTCTTTTATTTCAAAGAGCCAATCAATTGTATGGTGATTTTAATCTATGATTACATTAGTCTGGTGTTTATCTTTGCTGCATTGCTTTGTTGTGACAAATTATTGGGAAGATTGTTCTCTGGTTCTTTAAGATAAATTTGTCTCACGTGTGCGCATATTCATGGTGGATTTGTGATTTGATGAATTTTTCCATATCATACATCTGCATTTATTTCCTTGATGATTGCATCTGCTAAGCCATGATTGTGATTTGTTCAGATCTCTATTTTGTGGGTTTCCTCCATCCTCTTGGTACTTTAATTCGCAAAGGAACACAACATCAGTTTATGTCCATTACTTTAATTTTTGCAATTTCCTTTCAAATTATTGTTACCTTATTCTCATTACTTTGATTATTTGTTTACAAAATCAGTTATAATAGATTAGATCTAATTTACATCATTTTCATCTAAAGATTCAAAAAATACAAAAATAAAGAAATATCATGTGTTTTAAGGTTTTTTTTGTAGTCCCTCAAAGATTGAACCACCAAAGGCCTCCTCATGAATAGATTCACATTTATCTTCAATTGAGCTATCTAAGTGGTTGAGACCCAACCTAGAAGGAACCTTGAGATTGATTTACATAATTCTTCCAAGAGCAAAATTTTCTCACACAAATTCCTAGCCGTTGTTTGGTGTAAAAATGATGCTCAACAGAAGTGGCGCTAGAAGGAGGGCCCTCGAGAGGGAAACCCCAAAATATTGGATCATTCTCTCCTAAAAGGTTTGAACAAGTCCTCAGATCATCACCAAACAAAGGGGAATTCCTAGAACTCAGAGAAGTTTATAGACCTCACAACAGTAAATAGAAACAAAGGGAAGAATTTTCTCATTAATCAGAACCACATAATATTCCCCCATTTCCGCATATCACTTCCCCGCTTTCTATTGTTCCACAACCACCTCTAATGGCTTTTTTTACAAATGCACAAAGCTCCCCATTGGCTCTACAAGGATAGCTCCATGAGCTACCCAAAAATCCCAAAAAATTCTATCCACTCTTCATCTATGGTGAATCAAGGACATTCGAAGAACACATCGGTGCCTTCAAAGAATTATGCAATCGCAAAGAGATTGCACTTCAAGATGTCGTGTGTCATCTTTTCCCTTACACATTGGGGGAATTTTCATACAATTGATACTTGAAATTTCCACAGGGATCCATCCTAGGATGGGGTGAATTTGAAACAAAATTCCTCAATCAGTTCAAGATATACGTAGATCCTGCCAATCTCCACCATCAATTCATCTCGATGAGGAAAGACCATAACAAACTAATTGTAATGTTTAATCACCATTTCCATAAGATGTACCAAAGATTAGAGGCTCCTTACACTATACCTATTGGGGCTACTATACAAGTATACCTGGGAGCCTTGGATCCTTTAACCTCTATATTCCTAAAAAAGTTTACTTCTAGGTGACATAGATACTTTGGAAAAGGTGTGCAATGAAGCCATCACTTTCACACAATAAATGGATCCAAAAGTAGGTGGAAACTATGGTGTTTCACCTACATCAAGAAGTTTTTCCATGATTGCCTCATTTGTAGCACATAAGAAGCCCCTAGTACATCACACTCCAAAGCTCACCCCAGTACCAACCTCATACACCACTGCCCCATTGTTCACCATCACATATCTAGTATACAATGCACATAAGGAAGCTCTCTGCAAGAAATAGGTTACTATCCCAAATGAACCTGGTAATGCCTTAGTGAACGAGTTGGATGCCATGAAGAAGACTTTGTCCCATTTGACAAGTGAGATCACTAGGATGAAGCTGAATCCACCTCAAAACCAAGAGAATTACCAATGACCAACTGCTTCCTCAAACACCTATCCCCAAAATCAGAATCATAATTATGGTAATTACAACAACAACAATGGAAGTTATGGGAATACCACAGAAGATAAATAGTTTAGGAAATATTGAAATAATAGGCCATGGAACACACGTCCTAACAATGGTAGTATATCTCTTGACAATGTCAATGCCTTTAGTTCATCTGAGGCTAACTTCACACAAGCTTCTAATATGCATCAATTAGATGATGAATATAGGGGGGAGTTTGATAATCAGCAAGGTTAAAATTTTGAGAACTCGTAGACTCATTTCAATGCCATAGTATTTGATTCCTATGAACTAATTACCGAGAGAGGTCCTACTGATAACACAACTGAAGAATAATTCATTTTTCCATTTAATCAGCAGAGTCAACCTGAATATTCTGAGGTCCATGCTTTTCAGAACAATAACTGAAGCAATTATAATTTGAGGAGTAGGAGAGAGCCCTTGACTGATGGTATTCCCCTTGGAATGCAGCCCACTCCACTAGACCCATGGGAAAATAACAACCCTTCACCTCCTAGGGGTCCCAGTACCACCATTGCCCCAACTGTGCCACCTCAGCCCACTATACTGAAGAGCCCGATCTGGGTCACTGAAAGATACAGTGCACTAGAGGAATTGAAATGAGTTAAAGATAATTTGTCAATGTATAAAATGCTACAAAGTTTCCCCTCATAGAGAGAAGCACTCCTCAAATCCGTGGACCATTCTAAATCAGTTATGTCAAGAAATAATTCTAGGAATTTGTCACATGTCAATAGTGCTGAGGCAATGACAACCATGTTCAAAGATTGGGTAGAAGTGCCCCCATTTTTTCTTAGTCTCAAGATCTTTGGAAAGAATCTACAAAACTATCTAATTGATTCAGGGGCTTCATGCAAATTCATGCCCTTATCCATATGCCATAAATTGGGAATGAACCTCCAACCAACTAATAGGGTCATGATTCAACTTGACAAGAAAAAAGTCAAGGTCATTGGAGTCCTGAAAGATGCCCATATACAACTGATCATAGACCCCAAGATCCAAGATTGCATAGATATACACATAGTAGATATCTCAGAGACATATGACATACTGCTTAGTAGGGAATGGACTAGGTCCTTGAGAGGCTGGTTCTCCACATATTTTATCCAACTTTGGTTTCCCTGGAAAGGATTGAATAACTAAATCAAAATTGATACTGAACTAAAGCTCAAACAAATGATAACTGAATACAATGACCCAAATGAAGTCTTGTTCTCACAAGATGATTTGGGAGTGTATCGGTTCGACATGATCCTAATATTCCATATCTGGGAAGAAGAAAATGCTAGCGATAACCCTGTACAAGGGTTGATACATGCTCAAGTCCCTGAGTAGATCCTCACAAAATTTGTAATTAATATGATGAAGAATATGAAATATTTTGGGTAGGATGTTGATCCAAACATATGAATGTTGCCAGGGTATTGTCACCTACACCAAGTAATTCATTCAGAGTTTGAATGCCATGATTGCCAAAACACCATAGGTTGAGTGATGAACCAAATTCCCCAAGAGCCTGAACTTGACAATGGGGTGACCACACAATGAGATGATGAAGGCCTTTCTCATCATGAACAACCATCGGTCTTCACAAAAGACAACCCTATACAAGAGGAGTGGATCACCTTAGATGATGGTTTCTTGCCCCCATGAAATGAGGTATGGCATGAGACAAAGGTAAAACAAAAAATGAAATGGGTGCCCCTCTCTACAAGAGAGGATCTAGATGTGGAAACTAAAAGGATCCCAACTGATGAAGACCCATCACCACATGGCAACCCTACTGAACCCCAGACTGATATACCTCTGCCTAGGATTGTGCTAGAGTCACAAACCAAAACTCATTATCATAAGAATCATCCCATATGGAAACTCAGATTTGATGGCTCTAAATATAAGCAAGAAGCAAGGGCCAAAATCAAGTTAATCAACCCTAGGGGTGGTTCATACTATGCTTCTTACAAGATTTAGTTTTACTATACCAAAAACATCGCTGAATATGAGGCAATAGTATGAGGTCTCCTCATGGCACATGAAAAGAAGATAAAAGCCTTGATTGTAGAAGGAGACTCTCAACTAGTAGTTAGGAAGATTCATAGCTAGTATTCATGCACTAATAAGAGACTATCATCATACCAAAATCATGTATGGGATTTAATTGAAGACTTTGAAGTGTTTAATATCAAGAGCATCCCAAGAAGAAGAAATACCATCATTGATGCCTTAGCAGTGTCAGCAAGTTCCCCACATTCATTGGAGAAATCAAAGCTAAAAAAATTCTCCTTTGAGCTCATAGAAGTACTGGCTATCCTAGAAAACATCATGAACTTCTAGGTATTCCAAGTTGACTAGTAGATGTAATACCCCAAAATTGGCACCTATTTAATTTCATCAATTTTGGTGCATTATCTCAATTTTACGGCACCAAAGTCCTAGTTCCCTAGGCGATTTTCTCTCTCCTATCTGACTTAATTTGACTTGATGTCAATTGCAAAGACCATAAATTGCAATAATCAAATGCTAAATTAATTCCTAAAGTCTTTGACTTAATTGGCTAAATTACCCCTATGATACATTAATTTAATTGTAAAGTCCTATACGCTTTAAATTAAATTGAATCAAACCACCCTCTTTAGCTAATTACCCATAAAAAGGAATTAATAATTGCTTGTTATTTGAATGGACACCTTTTTCTTAAATTAATAATTTGAGATATTCGAAAGGCCACCTGTGTGGCATTTTCCATTCTTTTTTTAAGTAATTCATGCTTATTTGTCCCAAAAGGGATATGAAGGGTCAGGAGTTTCGAATCAAGAAACTCTTCCTCCTCCTCTTGGCTCTTCTTTTTATTTGACCTCTTTTTCTCATTCAGGAGGACAATTTTTGAGAGTAAAGGCACTATAGTGAATTTTTGATTGAAATCCAAGCTTTCATTTGCAACTAGTCTAATTTCTCATTCTAGTATAATTGCACTTCTCATTTAGATTAAATTTGCTTAATTGTTCTTAGATTAAGATCATTTTTATTCCAAAATCAACTAAAAAAACTTGCATTTCATATCTTCTTTCAAGTATTCTTAGATTAATTGCATTCATTTTAGTTTGATTCTAGCTTTGCATATCATCTTTATGGCTTTCTTGGAAAATCCTCTGTTGTAGTAGCGGTCTGATGGTTGTTGGTTCTCCAATCTGAGAGCGATTATACACCCCCGCCTGCATAGGAGGCAACAGGTCGCTTCCTCACAAATTTCGGATTGAATAATTCATATTCTCTTCGTAATTTGACCATAGGAGTAATGACTATGTTGCGTATGTGGTTGATTTAGAGGTCACATTCAAGCACACACATTTTGGCGCCCACCGTGGGGCAGAAAGATCAATTTCTGGCCTCATTATCATTTTTTTTCTGACAGGAAATTTTGCTCTGCTGTGCGTCCGTACTGTCTATGTACGGATCTTTGCGCGAGAATCCAGAGCATCCCGCGCGAAGTTTTGCTCCTGTAGCACTCTTTCGCGCGAAATTTCACTATCTCGCCCCAGAGTTTGCACTTTCTCGCGCGCACTGGAGTACTTCCTCGCGCGAGATTTTAGTTATCTCGCGTCGTATACTGCACTTTCTCGCGCAGATTTGTACTTTCTCACGCGAAGTTATATTACAATTTTTTTCCAGTTTCCAGTTTTCTTGTTCTTTCTGCTCTTAATTTCTGATAACTTCTGATAACTGTTGATTTTTATCTCTCTGATATTTTACAGCATTAACAGTTTCTGCAGGACGCTTGTCAAAGAATTTGAAAACATACTAATGGTTTGATTGCAGGACGAATAATTGAAGATCGCTAAAACGTTGTGTTTTTTTCCTGCTTTTACTCACATAGTATAAATAGGGCTCCGTTAAAATTTCTTGAGAATTTCGATAGTGAGTAGGAATTTTGGCTCTTCATTACATGGAGGTGATGACCATGAATGAATCCGGAATTCTAATGATCTTACTAATATGACGAATTCTTGGGGAAGCGGAGAAAGTTAGTGAATCTTTAACATTTCTATTCGTCAGGGAATTATGCTCTTCTCTCCTTGAGAGAGAATCAGAAACCCAAAAGCGTATAGATTTGGTGAGGTGAAACTAACTCAGTGATGAACTTTCTTGTTGTGTTTGGGTGAGGAAACGGGATAGAGAAGTATGCTCTTCTCCCTTTGGGAGAATCAGAAAATCAGACTCCCGAATCTAAACCAAGTCTAGTGTCACCTTTAGAGGGCCTGCCAGTATTGAACCTCCGGGAATGACCCAAGTGAGTACACACCTATTGCCGGTGATTCCACCTCACTATAATAAAGAAAGTTTTGTTGAGTCTAAAGACTCCGAAACCATGGTAACTTCCTTTTCATGACTTTGACGATCATCATGGAAAGGCCCTGTCTATTACACTGAGCGGCGCCGCTCCAAGCCCTGCTTGTGGGGGTGTGTGATTTTCAGGTGTTGGTGTGGCTGTGAGGCCTCAACCCTGTATCAGGGGCACCGAAGGTTATTGTGAACGGAAGCCTAGTAAAAAAACCTTCTTAGCTAGTGGCCTACCCGGTTCATCTCCGAAAGGAGTCATTATCTTTGCGCAAGGAGGGGGAAGAATCTCTCCGTATGTTTATCATACACAGATTCCCATCATAGGCATACACCTGGACGTTTGGAGGCGGTTGCGACACTGGCCCCTGCTACAAGGGTAACCTTTGAACGTACACTGTTGAGTCCTTGGAAACACCAAAAACACGGGCGCCCTCTAGGGGGTGACACGGCTGTGTGAGGTGCACGTATGCATTCAAGCAATGGGGCAAAGGTTTTGGCTTCTCACCATTTTTTTGTAGGACTAGGCTATGTGCTTGTTATTGAGTCTTAAACATTGTCCATACATTATCAAACAAAGACTTCCCTGATGCTATCAAGTTGCTTTGTCCTTGATAGGTCTGTTAATGACTACTTTTTGCTTCACAAGTGTTTGATCTAAAACCATTGTGTCTTTAAACGAATGCTTAGAATCCTAAAACGAGTGTGTTGATTAAACAATTCTGTCAACCTGTCAGGAAATTGGATTTTCTGTCAGACATCAGTTCAGACTGTACCTCAAAATTCAACTCAAACTTTGAAAATTGCATCAAAACTGTCAGATTTTGTCTATTTCCCGCGCGAGCTTTTAGCTTCAGAGCACTTCCTCGCGCGAGATTGTATTTTCTCGCGCGAAGTTCTGTGTTCTCTCGCGCGAGCTGTCATTTCCTCGCGCGGTCAGGCATTTTCTCGCGCGAACCTGTAGCGCAGTTTTCCAAAACAGAGACCTATTTGCAGTTCACTGTTTGACTTTTTATCTGGTCTGCTTTTTGTCTGGGGTCTATTTTTTTGCTTCCTTGTTGTTTACCATCAGAAACTGGTTGTGTTGAGTTAGGAATCGATCGACCTTTGCTTTGGTTTGTGTAGTCTCTTATCTATTCATCTTATCTCTTTATGCCTTTTGTACCTCACTTTGCGGTTGTCTTATCTCGACTGTTCTAGCCATCTCTTTTTGACAATTCGTACCAGGTCCATCTTGCATCTTGGCTGTCCTGGCCATTTATCTCTTTTTCGTTATCTTAGAGACAGAACCTAGCTTTATCCTGAATCTTTGCTCATTACATCTTCGTCTATGACTGTCACGACTCGAAGTGGTAAGACTTATCCTATCCAGAACGCTGATCAAGGTCAAAGTAAATCCCATAATCAAAACATAGGTCATTTCCAATTTGTTGAGAAGTCTGAACTTTGTAAGAGTTCTTCAAATTCGTCATTAAGCACTCCACAAGATAATTTGTCTCAGACATCTCCTCCGGTTTTCCAAGAGTGCTTTAATCCTTTATTTTCGCAATCTAGTTCGTCACGCCAAGAACAAGACAACTCTTATTTTCAAAACAATTCATTGTTTTGTGGCTTTGGGAGATCATTTCCTCGGACGGAACCCATTATTGAAACTATTGATCCCACTGAAGATAGTGATTCATCTGAAGCTATTCACACACCAAAAGTTACATTGGCTGCACCTTTTCGACATCATTCTCATCACTTTACTGAAGCTTCAATTGCAGCACAAATTCGTCTTGACAAGATGGGAACCAAGAACCCATTTGACTTTCAATCAAGCCAATACGGTCAAACTTATAATCAATACCATGGTCAATCTTCTCATGACCAAAATTAGACTCATCACAATCAGTCTCATAATGACGATCAATCTCGAAACAAAACTCACGCTGATCAACAAGCAGCATATAACTATCGCCCTCCTCCTTATGATCAAAATCAAGATGATCAACAAGATCACACACAAAGCATATATGAGACTCTTGGTAACGAGGATGATGTAATTACTCAGAATGATATAAATGCTGCGAAAGCTAACAAGAATCTCATTAAAATGATGGAAATTATTCTTTTGGAAGATAAGGAAAAGTATTTTCTTGAGTTGGCTAAGCAAGGAGCCAAACTACCTTCGAATTTCCAAGTGGAAACTATTGTAGCTAAAGAAGAAGAAACTGAAACCGCTAAGCTACAAAAGATGATTCAAAGTATGCAAGATCAAATTACTCAACTGACAAAAGAAAAGGATAAGCCCACACAACAATTTACATTGGAGAATATATGTCCTTTTCCTTTTGATAAGAATGTTTACATGCCTCCTTTTCCAAGAGGAGTAGAGTTACCCAAATATGACAAGTACATGGGTACAACTGATCCTCAAGATCATCTAAGAGAGTTTGGCGCGCTATCCATGGAATTCATGCACGATCAAATGTATCTTATGAGACTCTTCCCCCGCAGCTTGGGTGGGCCAGCTATGGAATGGTTTTGCCGATTACATCCTGGTATTCAAACTTTTGACGAGATTGCCAATCTTTTTCTTCAGCATTATTCTCACAATATTCAACACCCTGTCAATATTCGTGACTTGTGTAATTTGAAACAACGACAGGGAGAACCTTTCTTGTCTTTTCTCCAGAGGTGGAGACAACTTTGTACAAAGTATCCTCGTAAATTGGCTGAATCTGAGAAACTTGATATCTTTTTAGACAACCTTCTTCCAGACTTTGGATATCAAGTACAATTACAAGGTCCTTTGACATTTGACAGCATGATCAAACAAGCTGTGAGGATAGAAGCCTTTATGGTCAAAAAGGGAGAATTAATTCTGAATAAAGACAATAAACAAGGATTCTCAACGAACAAGGATAAAGGGAAGTCTGTAAACAAGAATAGAGAGGTGGTAAATGATGGAGTAGTCGATAATGTCACCGCAAAGCCTTCAAAGCCTGTCTTTAATCTTACTTCTAGCATACAAGCGGCTAAGGCTGTCGAAAAGAATACAACAGATAATCAGCACAGTTCAAGATTTTCTAGAAATAAACCGTGGGCTCCTCGACCTAAGCGCAATTTCACTTCTTTGGGAGAGCCTCTTGATGTAGTCTTTAAAACTCTCATACAAAATCAGATTCTCACTCCTTTGGACAAGCGAACATATGACCCACAACCAAGACCTCACTGGTGGAATGACAGTGATTATTGTGATTATCATCAAAATATTGGTCATAAGACATCCACTTGTCTTCAATTGAGACATAAAGTTCAAGATTTGATTGACAGCGGTGATATTGTTGTGGATGGTCATAATAAGAATTCTGATCATCAGGCATTTAAAGATCCTTTCCCTCCTCATGAGAAAGGAGAGTCTTCTACAACTAAGAACAATAATGCTAAGGTGAATTACACTTACCCTTCTACCGATAATGTTATTAACATGATTGAACCTATGGGAGTTGAATATTGTGATGTGATCACTTTTAAGGGGAGTGGTGATGCTCCCAAGCCTAGAGTTCCTTTCATCTTACGAAATTCCACACCTTGTTCATCTGAATCTAGAAAAACTCAAGATTGTGCAACTGTTGTCACTCGATCACGTGGAAGAGTTGTTTTGAAAGGTCCTGATCCTCCGAAGCAAACTGTAGACAAGGATACTTCGAGACAAAGCACAAACAAGGTTGCTCCGAAACAAACGATGGATAAGATTACTACTGGCCCTACCAACAAAGCTTCTAAATCGACTTCCGCATCTAGTGTTCCTAGTTATAGTATCTTAGATCAACTCCAGCGAACCAATGCTCAGATTACTATTTTTGAGTTGTTAAAAATCTTGCCTGCTCATAGGCAAATTTTGGATAAAGCCCTCGCTGAAGCAAATGTCCCCAAGGATCTTGATCTAAACCGGTTCCAATCTATGGTGGGTCACTTAACCTCACCGCATTATTTTTCCTTCTCAGAGGAAGATGATCATTCTTTGAACCACCCGCATAATGCTCCCTTACACATAGAGGTTATGATAGGTCCCAAACGTGTCCGTCATGTGCTTATTGATAATGGCGCTGGTCTTAACATTTGTTCTGCTACATTGCTCACCCAGCTAGGTTATGATGAGGACTGCATAGACTCCCGTAAGACGATTACCATAAAAGCTTATGATGAAGAAGAACGCAAGTCCCAGGGTTTAGTTGTGCTACCTATCCGCGTAGGTCCTATTGAGAGAGATGTTACTTTCCAAGTGCTTGACATTCCTTTAGCATACAACATTTTGTTGGGTAGGCCTTGGATTCATGAGATGCAGGCTGTTCCATCCACATATCATCAATGCATCAAGTTCCCATTTCACGGGGCGGAAGTCACTGTACCCGCAAACACCAATCTCTCTTGTAATACTCTCATGCAAACTACAGATAGCTTTGTTCCTGCCAATAGGGACTCCACTGAGTTCTATGACACTAAGCTTAGAGAAATGGAGCAAACTTTGAAAATTAAAGATACGGGCATGGGAGAATATCAAATAGAACCTGTGCTATCTCTAGCAGCTTTACCTCCCTCTCCACGCTTCTATGGGAAACCTTCGGAAACTCATGGACTTTCTGATAATCTTCCTCAAACAATCTATGATGGTGCTTTTGTGCGAGCCTCCATACCTTTAGAAGATGAAGATGAAGAAAGAGCTATCAAAGCTTGGATCTATAAAGGAAAGGAGATATCTGAAACAACTACCCCTCCAGAGTTAGAACAAGAACCTTATAGTGAAGGTTTCAAAATCATGAAGCGCTTTGGATACAAGGGAAGTGGTCCTATAGGGGTAAATGATAATGGATTGTTGAAGCCTATTGAAGCTGTAGGTCGTAGCCCAAAGGACACTACTGGCTTAGGCTTTAAAAAGACTCCTTTTCATTTGGGGACCAAGACATTTATGTCGGCTCCTATGTCTGATTCCAAGCTTGAACCTGAGCATGAACAAGAAATTGAAGATACCACTCCAAAGATGAATCCAGAAAATAGCTCTGATGAAGATACATTTCCATATCCTATCCCTTTGGATATTGCGAAACTCCTTGCTGAACCTGATGAGCCTATCATACCTGTTCATCTGGTAGAGACTGATACTGAGACGTGCTCTGAGGCTGATTCTGAGAAAACTTCTTCAGTACATCAAGTTACATATGAGGAATGGAAAGCAGCATTAAATGATGATCCCAATTTTATAGGTGAGCAATATAGGCCACCATATTTTCAAAAATACTATGAACAAGAACAACTTCAGCAAGCTGTCAATGACAGAAGGAATAATAATGGGACTAATGATGCTGCTAATGAAATTCCTACATCAAGTACGGACTCACATGAATATGAGTTCGACTCTACATCTGATGCCACTTATGATGTAGACATAGATACTGTTCATGAGTATGAAAGACTCCTCGAAGTAGGTGAAGGGTCTGGCGCTAGGACACAAGAATTTGATGTTGTAGATGTCGACTTGTCTTCCGCTTTCGACGTAGGATCTCATAGGGATTCGAACACTCCTCTGGACGAGACTGCTCTAGCTCTTGACTTGCTTGTTAACGCTTTTGAGGGTTATACCGTGAACGCAGTTGAACCAGCCACTACTTCCCTTTCACTCCGCCGTCCTGATCTAATAAACTGGAACTCCCCTCTCGCATCCAATGAAGTCCTTACGTTCCAGAATGATTATGAACTAGCCTGTTACCTCCATGCTCTCAAACTTGTAATGTCTTCCACCAGTGAATACAGCATCAGCATGACAGAAGGGGATATCAAGTATCTTAGTCAAAAAATAAAAAATAGAAAAAATAAGAGCTCTGATGGTGAAAACCACTTTGTGGCAGTATCAGAGCCAAAAATAGTAAAAATAAAAGACGTATCTGAGGGTGAAAACCTCTCTGAGGCACCCAAGGATGAGATACTTGATACTCTACCAAGCCATTTTCAGGAAAGATCATCAGTTCTGATTGAACCGACACAGCCGGTGAACTTGGGCACTGAGGCTACTCCACAGATTATACATTTAGCACAGTCATTATCTGCTGAAGAAAAAGAAGAGTTCACTAGATTCTTCCAACGCAAGAAAATAAACTTTGCATGGGGTTATTCTGATATGCCTGGATTGGATCCCAATCTAATCATGCATCATTTGTCCATTGCACCAGATGTCAAACCTGTCAAGCAGAAGCTTCGAAAGATGCACCCTCATGTGGCACTATTGGTTAAAACTGAACTAGAAAAGCTCCTTAAAGCTGGTTTCATAAGAGCAATTGATTATGCCGAATGGATTTCAAACATTGTTCCAGTTACTAAACATGATAAGTCCATTCGTGTGTGTACAGATTTCAGAGATCTCAATAAGGAATGTCCAAAAGATGATTTCCCACTGCCTAATATTGATATACTAGTAGACATGACAGCGGGATATGAGATGTACTCCTTGATGGATGGCTTCTCTGGCTATAATCAAATTAAAATTGCGCCAGAAGACCAAGAAAAAACCGCCTTCACATGTGCTTGGGGCACTTTCTGCTGGAATGTTATGCCTTTTGGGCTTAAGAACACCGGAGCAACATATCAGAGAGCTGTTACTACTATCTTCCATGATATGATGCACAAAACTATGGAGGACTATGTAGATGATACTTTAGCCAAGAGTATGCAGCGAAGAACTCACCTTGAAGATTTGGGTCCCATCCTTGACCACATGGAGCAGTTTAGCCTTAGACTTAATCCCAAGAAATGTGCATTTGGAGTCACTTCTGGAAAACTCTTGGGTTACATTATCTCAGCCAAAGGCATAGAAGTCGATCCAGAAAAAGTTCAAGCTATTATGGACATGCCTCCTCCTAAGAACATAAGTCAGATGAGAGGTCTACAAGGAAGGTTGCAATCCATTCGGTGGTTCATCTCACAGCTAGCTGATAAGTCACAACCGTTCACTAAAACTCTGCATAAAGGTGTCACCTATGAATGGAACGAGGAATGTGACAAGGGACTCAATCAAATAAAACAATATCTTGCCAATCCACCTATTTTGATGCCTCCTATCCATGGGAAGCCACTTATACTGTATATTTCAGCCACAAGTACATCTTTGGGTGCTCTCTTAGCTCAAGAAGATCAGAACAATAAAGAAAGAGCTATTTATTACATCAGCAGAAC
Source organism: Chamaecyparis obtusa (assembly GCA_027943335.1). Taxonomy (NCBI): domain Eukaryota; kingdom Viridiplantae; phylum Streptophyta; class Pinopsida; order Cupressales; family Cupressaceae; genus Chamaecyparis; species Chamaecyparis obtusa. The sequence continues at coordinate 77,593 of BSBK01004116.1, forward strand.
ATTGGTGTCCTATGAAATGAACTACTCTGTTATTGAAAAAGCTTGTCTAGCTGTAGTGTTTGCCTCACAGAAACTGTGACATTATATGTTGGCTCACACTACAAAACTTATTGCAAAAATTGACCCACTAAAATACTTATTAAGCAAGGCTGCTCTCACGGGTAGGTTGGCTAAATGGGTCATGATCCTCAGTGAATTTGATATTGAATATGTGGAAAGGAAAGCTATTAAGGGAAAAGCAATTGCTGATCAGTTGGCAGAGGCTCCTCTACATGATCACCAACCTTTGAACATTGAGTTTCCAGATGACTCCATTCTGCATCTCACACATCAGTCTTGGAGTATGTTTTTTGATGGCTCATTTACTCAACAAGGATCAGGTGCGGGTATTCTGTTTATAACACCTCAACGCTATTCTTTGCCTAAGGCTTACAAAATGATGTTTCCTTGCACCAACAACATAGCTGAATATGAGGCTCTTATCAATGGTATGAAATTAGCCCTTGAATGGCGTATAGATGAGCTCCAAGTCTTTGGCGATTCTCAGTTGATCATTAATCAAGTTAATAATGTATATCAAACAAAGGATGACAAGCTAATACCCTACAAAAGAATGGTGGATGATCTTAAGTTATACTTTGCACATATTTCCTTCCAGCAGATTCCAAGAACAGATAATAAGGTGGCTGATGCTATGGCTACTTTGGCCTCAATATTACAAATGCCAGAAAATGACTTCAGGCATGAATTCCTGGTGGAAACATTATGCTACCCTGCCTATGACAATCCTGAATCCAAGATGATCTGTTCAGTCATTGGACATGACTCATCCCGCTACCTCCATATTTACTCTTATCTTCGGGACCAAATTATCCCCGATACCTATACCCGGAATGAGAAACGTCACCTCATTCGTACTGCTTCACGGTATGTTCTTATAGCAAATGACTTGTATAGACGGGGCCTAGACGGTACTCTACTTAGGTGTCTAGAACCCGATGAGTCCAAACGTGTGTTAGCTGAGGTACACGAAGGTATTTGCGGCTCTCATTCGAGTGGTCTGACGTTAGCTCGTAAACTTATTAGAGCTGGATACTACTGGCCGGATATGGAAAAAGAAGCTGTCCAATATGTCAAGACTTGCAAGCAGTGTCAATATCATGGGAATCTGATCCACGCTCCTGCTAGGGAGCTCAGTCCTCTCATTAGTTTTTGGCCATTTCAACAATGGGCTTTTGACTTGGTTGGTCAGATACATCCTTCTTCTTCAAGAGGACATAAATTCATAATCACTGCTACAGATTACTTTACCAAATGGGTCGAGGTAGTTCCTCTGACTATAGCTGATGGAAGGACTATTGCTAAGTTCATTTTGAACTATATTATTTGTAGATATGGCGTACCTTCATCTATTATCACTGACAATGGAGGACAGTTTAAGAACAAAGATTTGACAGACTTATGCACTAAATTCAGGATCATTCAGCATTGGTCATCTATTTATTATCCTCAGGGTAATGGACAAGCAGAAGCTTCTAATAAGACAATCCTAAAAATTTTGCACAGAACAGTTCATAAATCTGGTAGAGATTGGCATCTCCAGATTAATCCGGCTTTGTGGGCTTACAGAACAAGTATCTGAACACCAACGGGAGCCACTCCTTTTGCCTTAGTCTATGGGGCAGAAGCAGTATTGCCAATTGAGGTTGAGATTCTGACATTGCGAATCTCTCTGAAGGGCCTCATCACTGATGAAGATACCAGAATATCCAGGTTGCAAGAGCTTGAATTATTAGATGAACGTCGGAAGGTGGCATTCGATCATCTTTGAGCATATCAAAAGAGAATGTCAAAAACATATAACAAGAAAGTCAGACAAAGGGAATTCCAAGTGGGTGACCTCGTCTTGAGGGAGAACCCCAAGAATCAGCAGCAGAGAACCCAAAAAGGAAAATTTGAACCAAATTGGCTTGGTCCATACATTATTACTGCAGCATTTGGGTCTGGTGCTTACCGCCTCTCCACCACTGAAGGAGAGCAACTCAAAGAGCCTATCAACGCTCTTCATCTGAAGAAGTTCTACAGCTGAGACATTGCTTGTATGCTCATGTACATACTTATTGGTCCTGAAAAAAATCCTAAAAATGGTATATTGCAAAAATCCTAAAAATTGCAAAATGTCCTGAAAAAATGATCATCTTAGTGAAAACCTGGCAAACAGGTGCTTTGATGTATCTATTATCTTGGTGAAAACCTGGTAAACAGGCGCCTTGATAATACCAAAAAAAATAGAAAAAATAAAAAATACAAAAAAAATGAGATATTCAAAAAAAGAGAAAAAAGAGAAAAAAAGAGAAAAGTACAAAAAAAAATTGAAAAAGAGAAAAATGTGCCATTGATGAAAACCTGGTAAACAGGCGTCATGGTAGCAAAAATAGAATCTTTGCCAAGATGGTGAAAACCTGGTAAATAGGCACCTCTTGTTTTCCTGAAGTAACATCTCATCTCAGCGTCGCTTGGCTCTTAGTTTCCTGCTTTAGTTTATTTTCCTGCTTTCCTGCTTTAGTTTGTTTCCTGCTTTGGTTTGCTAGCTCATGCGCTTGTCTTTGAGTTTTCCTTGACTCTTCATGGATTGGAACTGGTTCACACTTGGGGGCACCTGCCTGGTCTAGGGGGCATTGTCCTATCACTTTTAGAACTCTCTTTTGAGCATTGGTCGCCAGTGGTTCCCACTATGCCTACCTGCGGATACCTAGCTTTCATTTGATCTCTCTTCTTCAGGATTTCTCCCTTATATCAATCACCAGTGATTCTCACTATGTCTGCCTACTATCATTATCTCACTGAGACTTCAAACGTTATCTTTCTGAATCAACTTCAATCCGCTTGAACACGAACTTAAACTGAAACTAAAACTAAATGTGTGTTTCTTTGAGGCATGTTGAGCTTTGTTTTCTTTGAGTGTTTATTTGTTTGCTTTCTTTGCTTTCTGCTTGTTGGTTTAGTTCCAATGATCCAAAGAATTCATTTAAGAGGGGTGTCCATCTGTAAGAGCCTCTATCTCATATTGGATGGCCATGCGTACCTCGACTCCTTTTATATGGATGCTTTGGTGAGGTTGGTTCTTCTCCTTGTCTTTTGAGTAACTTCTTTCTGCTACTGATGAAATTGCACGCTCGTCCTGTTAAGTGAACATAAGGGTCACTACGAGCAATCTTTGGCAAAAGAAAGAACTCCTGCGTGCTTGGTGTGTTTGTTCGCAAGAGACATTCAGGTCATTCTAGCATTTATGCTCTAATGCTTATGTTAACTTGCTAGATTAAAAGGAATAGGTGTTCAAGTCATTCTGGCTTCTTGTGCCTTGATGCTTACACCTTATTCCGACAAATTTAATACTCATGTCATATTCATATTCTCATGATAGCTATATTAGTAAGGATTGTATGACATCTTGCGATTGTCCGAACTTGAAAGGCTTTATGATGATCAATACGGTGAGTCCAACAACCAAGTCCTAGGGTTTGCATTTTTATTTTAAGCTTGCATCTTTAGCTTAGGCTTTGCACTTAAGACGATGCCTTATTTACTCTCTTAATAGTCTTCATCAAAGGCTCTCATCTATTACCTCGGGTTCTTCTTGGTTGCACAAGTATCCGGTCTTCATTGTCGATCCTCGAACATATCTATCCTTTGATTAGTACCTGTTAAATATTGCTAAAATCTTGCATGAGATGATTAGTACCATATCCATTGCATTTTATTTCCATCCATAAACTCATTGCATCTGCATCAACATGTGTATCCGCTATAAGCATAAACCATTTATCTATCACTACATTGCATACATTTCTATTCATCCATCTAAAGCATATAAGAGCACATCTCCTAAACGTTATACATTCAGGAAATTTGTAACAAGTACAATGATATCAATGGAATCATCGATCTCATATATATATATCTCTTGATCTAAATGTCATATACAAAGAGGTGCTACTCAAGCACAGTACCAAAACAACAAAAATGAGCTATGATACAATCAAGATCCACTCCCACTGGGAGGGGGTGGCGGTGGAGGAGCCTGCTGTCCTAATGTCTACGGTGGTGGCATCGGTCTCTGTGGAGGAGCCTGTGGAGGAGCCTACGGAGGAGCCTGTGGAGGAGCCTGTGGAGGCACTAGGGGAGGAGCCTGGGGAGCCCCAGCATACTCGGAAAATGGCAGCACCTGCTCTGATATATCTGGAACAGCCCCATAGTATGCTGCATAGTAATAAGCCGCCTGGGCGGCCTCATATCTCATCTCTAATCTCGAATGCGCTAACTCTGACCATAGCTGTCTAATCTCTGCATCCCTATCTGCTACTCGAGTCTCCTCTCGGATAAGACGCATGTCAAAATCATCACGCTCACGCTGCACCTGCCGTACTCTCTCTCGGCTCTTCCTGAGAGCCTCCTGCACCTGTCCTACACCTGCTCCATCTGCCACATCTGGCATGTCAGTATCCTCCCCCTGTGGTACCTGCTGGGATATATCAGCTGTATGTGGTCTCGTGGATCTCTGCTGTGTACCGCTACTCCCTGCTCTGGGATCTGAGCCCATGGTCCTAGCAGGGATGCTCACCTGTCCTGATCGGGGCCTCAAAACTCTTTGCCCAGGTCTCTGCTGTGGTGCCTGCTGCTGTATAGGCTGCTCTCCCTGTGCCTGCTGATCCTGTGCTGCCTGCTGCTGCTGCACAGCCTGCTACTGTATAGGCTGCTCTGCCTGCGCCTGCTGATCCTGTGGTGCCTGCTGCTGTGCTCCTATGCCAACTGGATCTGTGAACCTCAGATGAGGCCGTGCAATCAACTGGTCCCTGTATGCAGGTGTCACCCCTGCATTGGTGACATCCACCATATAATCCCATCGTGCTGGTGGGATGCGTGACTCTATCGCACATCACCCTGGATCCAATCGTGTGCGCCACCCCTTCTTCTCCTCGTCGGAGAAGTGAGCGTAGGGGCAATACTCCTGTGAAATGTCCTGCTGTCTGCCAAACTGACGCAGGACACGTGTAACCATGAATCTCTCAATCGTCTGAATGGTTCATCCAATCAGTGGACGTGATACAAACATGGTAGAAAACTCTCTCCGAGCATCGTCCCAAGGCTCAGTAGCTATCCAAGGTCTCCAAACTACAGCGACCATGTCATCCAACTGTGCTCTCCACTGCTCTGTCTTACCCAGCAGGGGCTGGGTCATCACACCTGAATATCTGTAAATATAAGGCTCCAGCGCCTATCGCGTATCATGGAATAGGGGTCTACAAATGGGGAGGTGCTCCCAGGCCCAGACCTGTAAGACGAAGACTCCTACCGCCATCGATCTCGCACCTCTGTACACAATCTCATGCATCTCGTGATACATGTGTGCCAGCATACACTCCCCCCATCCAAATCTCACAGCTGGTCTGTCCAACATCCTCTGCAGCATAGTACCCCAACCACACTCTAGTCCATGCTGGCCTCGATCAGGTACGAGGTAACAACTCAGAAATATAGCCAACACGACCTCGAATGGATGCGCTCCACCATATCTGTGCACTAGATCCTCCCAGGAGATGGCCCGACCCATCACAAGATCATCCCTGAAGATAGTCCTCAAGGCCACTGTACCCTGTCGCGGCTGTGTATTGTACTCAACATGAGTACCATGAATGGGTATCCGCAGGATCCTATATATGTCCTCGGTGGTCACTGTCATCTCTCCCATCGACAAATGAAATGTGTTCATCTCCGAATGGAAACGCTCTACCAATGCAGTAAGGAGACCGTGATTCACCCGAATGTCGGGTAACTCCCGCAAGTATCCCAAGCCCAGAGCATCAATATGAGCACTCTCAGCATCTGTCAGTCTCTGAACTAATGTAGTAATAACCGGGTGATGTGCTCGAAATGCGATATCTGGAAAGTCAACCTGCACAGCAAATGATGACACTGGGTCAGTAACTCAATCATGTTGGTTATCACTACTACAACAATAACTACAGCAGAGTATCTATCCTATGACAAGGCTCTACAAGACTTTATTTGGTTGATTTCATGCAAATCTGATAAAATTGGCCAGTCTTTCGCACGAGAAAAGTGTTCCTTCGCGCGAGACAACTACCACTTCGCGCGAGAAAACTACCATTTCGTGCGAGAAAATAGAATTCTCGCATACAATATCCCTCTAGCTCGCGCGAAGTTCTATCCTTGGAGCATTTTAGTTCGCGCGAGAAAACTACTCTCTCACGTGAAATGAAACCTACCTTCGCGCGAGAGAACTACTTTCTCGCGCGATATTTCACACTTTTGCATTATGCTAATATCTTTTTTCAAAAAATCTAACCTATCACGCTATACAAATTGAAATACAAAGCAGTTTATCGACTACTTACAGGTGCGTCATACTCCGGTGGCCGGGCATGTCGTCGAGAGTGCTCAAATCGGTGTGTATGTAGTGGCAGACCCTCTATTTCTCTATCTTAGAACTTAGAATCACTAAAAGACAACGTTGAATAATGATTTGAAAATGACTCCTCCGCCCTTATATAGCCTTTGACCTAATTTTTGAAAGTGCTCCGTTTTCCTTGAAAATTGCACCCTTTGCTAAATCGACTGTTCTGAATCCATTTTCGGGATCAAAATCAAAATCTGACATCTCTAAGTGGTTCAAAATTGCGTTTTAAATATTGGACTCCTTCTGGATCAGATGCTTGTGCAGTCAGTCTCCTGGTGTCATCTTCCTGCTAGATCCTCATCTTTGCATCATGTTCTCAAATCTTTGCTTCTTTTCATCAAGTCAACTCAAGTCAAATTTAGTCAACCATGGTCAACTATTGCTCAAAATTGGTCAACAGGACCTCTATTTTGCTCCGTTTCACTTCTGTAGCTTCGCGAATCTAGTCTAATTGCTTTTGCTCTGCAATCTCTTGTTGTTTATCATCCTTCTAACATGTCATCTTTCCATTTCGCTCCCGAGGGGGCAGGATGATTACATCATTTGAATCTTGTCGAATCTATTCTTGAATCAGTCTGATTTGAATCATCAGTCCTCATTGCTAGGGGCATCTTCACGCCTTGCATCTTGTTATCTGGAAATCTATCTCTTAGGTATCTGAGCAATCTAACTCAGATCCTCGAGGATCATTCTTCGTTCTGGAGATGGTTCTTGAAATCTATTGGGTATTGGGGCAATCTAACCCTAATTCCTGGGAGTCAAGCTTCGTTCTGGAGATGACTCTCAAAATCTCTTTTAGACCGTTATCTGGGCAACCTAACCTGGGTCTCGGAGGACTAAGCTTCGTATTGGGGCAATCTAACCCTGATTCGGAGATAGTCCTAAATCTGCATCTTCATCAATTGGTATTGGGGCAATCTAACCGTGATTCTGGTTCTCTTCTAAGATCGTTGTCTTCGCAATCTAACTTAGACTTCGAAAAATTCATGCTTTGATCTGCTTTCATCTGTCACTTCAGACTATTCTTTGAATCAACGCGCTGTTCGCACATCAATTCAAAGAGGGGCAAATGTAATACCCCAAAATTGGCACCTATTTAATTTCATCAATTTTGGTGCATTATCTCGATTTTACGGCACCAAAGTCCTAGTTCCCTAGGCGATTTTCTCTCTCCTATCTGACTTAATTTGACTTGATGTCAATTGCAAAGACCATAAATTGCAATAATCAAATGCTAAATTAATTCCTAAAGTCTTTGACTTAATTGGCTAAATTACCCCTATGATACATTAATTTAATTGTAAAGTCCTATACGCTTTAAATTAAATTGAATCAAACCACCCTCTTTAGCTAATTACCCATAAAAAGGAATTAATAATTTCTTGTTATTTGAATGGACACCTTTTTCTTAAATTAATAATTTGAGATATTCGAAAGGCCACCTGTGTGGCATTTTCCATTCTTTTTTTAAGTAATTCATGCTTATTTGTCCCAAAAGGGATATGAAGGGTCAGGAGTTTCGAATCAAGAAACTCTTCCTCCTCCTCTTGGCTCTTCTTTTTATTTGACCTCTTTTTCTCATTCGGGAGGACAATTTTTGAGAGTAAAGGCACTATAGTGAATTTTTGATTGAAATCCAAGCTTTCATTTGCAACTAGTTTAATTTCTCATTCTAGTATAATTGCACTTCTCATTTAGATTAAATTTGCTTAATTGTTCTTAGATTAAGATCATTTTTATTCCAAAATCAACTAAAAAAACTTGCATTTCATATCTTCTTTCAAGTATTCTTAGATTAATTGCATTCATTTTAGTTTGATTCTAGCTTTGCATATCATCTTTATGGCTTTCTTGGAAAATCCTCCGTTGTAGTAGCGGTCTGATGGTTGTTGGTTCTCCAATCTGAGAGCGATTATACACCCCCGCCTGCATAGGAGGCAACAGGTCACTTCCTCACAAATTTCGGATTGAATAATTCATATTCTCTTCGTAATTTGACCATAGGAGTAATGACTATGTTGCGTATGTGGTTGATTTAGAGGTCACATTCAAGCACACACAGCAGATACTTGAATTCATCATGAGTGCTGGGGTCTTTAAAAAATAAAACATAGATGAAGAGGCTGATGAGATCAAAGAGTCAGATGATTTGGGAATCCTAAACCTGAAAACTAAATCCATCCCAAAATGAATGGTATCTTTAGAAAGGATCTTCGAAAAATATGACTATACTCTTGAGAAAAGGAAGGCATCGATGGTGGGAGGCAATGATTGTGAAATCTACAATTTGGGCACCCAACTTGAACCTAGGGAGATTCCCATTGGTAAAATTGGTACATACAAGGAAAAGAGGTGAATGGTGGAATTACTCACCGAATATAAAGATTTTATAGCATGGAGCTATGAGGATCTGAAAAATTATGACCCCACCATCATTGTACACAATATACCACTAAACTTGGATGCCAAACCTTTCCATCAAAGGTAGAGGCACATAAACCATGTGATCAAGTTGGTGATCTAGAAAGAAGTACATAAACTACTCGACACCAAGATCATCTTTCCTATTCGACATTCAACCTGGGTCGTGAATCTTGTTCCTGTGAGAAAGAAGAGTGGAGAAGTCTGACTCTGTGTAGATTTTTGGAATTTCAATAGATCTTCTCTAAAGGATAACTACCCATTGGCCTCTCTTGATGAAGTGTTACAAATTGTAAATGGGTCCTAGATGATGCCTTTCCTAGGATGGTTATTCTAGATAAAATTAGGTGATGGTGAAAGATGGCCATTTGAAAATGACATTCACTATGAAGTGGGGAACATTTACCTATCATCATATGTCTTTCAGTTTGATCAACACCGGAGAAAATTTCCAGCAAGCCATGGATGAAGTGTTTAAGGTCCTCATCAACAATTCCATTGTCATATACATGGATGACCTAATGATATTCTCCAGGAATCAAGCATATCATATTGAGGATTTGCATAGAGTATTGAAAAGATGCAGGAGTTATGAAATTTTGTTGAACCCCAAGAAGTGCATTTTTGGGGTAACCTAGGGTAAGCTATTGGGGTACATCATTTTTGTATTAGGTAGTTCAATAGATCCTGAAAGGGTGGAGGCTATCCTTAAATTGGTCCACCCAAATAGTTGAAAAGAACTGAAATCTTTCTTTGGAAAGATCAATTTTTTCAGAAAGTTTATTAGTGGATTCACTGAGATAGTGCATCCTTTGAATGACATGTTGAAAAAGGACACAAATATAGAATGGAATACTCTTGCTAAAGAAGCATTTGAAGAGATTACGACATCCATTGTTACTGCTCTAGTTTTAGTCAATCCAGATTACACTTTACCATTTAAGGTCTACTCTTTTGCATCAGAGCACTTATGTGGGGGAATTATTACCCAAAAGAAAGAGGGAGAAGATGAAAGACCAATAGCCTTCATGAGTTGCCTGCTAAAAAATATTGAACTCAAGTACCCCAATCTTGACAAGTAGTCTTTCACACTGGTTAAGGCCGTCAAGAAGTTCAAACATTACATCCTTAGGAGCAAGGTTGTTGCCATTGTTTCCGATCCTGCAGTCAAGTCCTTGTTAATGAAAAATGAGTTGGGAGAATGAAGGGGGAAATGGATAGCCATATTACAAGAGTTTGATATCGAGATCCAACTGATGAAGCTAGTAAGAGGCCAAGGCCTCACCAAAATGATAACTAAGACAGAGCAAGGTTTATTATGCCAAGTATACACCAATGAAGGGATAATAACTGATGTATGGTACCAAAAAATCATTTACTACTTGATCCAAAATTACTTCCATGAAGGCTTGAATGGCTCTTAAAGGAGATCCCTAAATAATATGAGTGGTTCCTATATGCTCAAAAATGGAAAGCTCTACAAGTGCAATTATGATGGTATTTACCTATAGTGTTTTGATAGGAGAAAAGGTGACCAAGTTCTCACGAAGTTTCATGAAAAGTATGGCACTGACCATGGGTTAGTTGAGGCCATGACACATAAGATATTGAGGTCTAGTTATTATTGGCCTACCTTGATCAAAGATACACATGAGCACGTGCATTCATGCCATGTTTTCCAAACCAGTGTCATTCGTGAGAGACATCCTGCAATGCCCCTACAACCAGTTTATGAGGTACATCCATTTGCCCAATGGGGGCTAGATTTTATAGGAATTATTAATCCTCCCTCCTTGGTAGGACATAGGTACATCTTGACTATGATAGACCACTGCACATGGTGGACAAAGGCACAAGTTCTAAGAAATTGTACCATAGAAGTAGTAACCAAGCTCTTAGAGGAGTTCATTATCACATGGTTTGGTATGCCTTTCTTTTTGGTATGTGAAAATGCACCCTATTTCTCATCTACATCTCTTATCTAATGGGCCTTTGAAAATTAGGTAATCCTCAAGTTCTCTTCTAACTACTATCCGCAAGGGAATGAGGTTGCTAAATTGATGAACAAAAACTTGACAACTATAATCAAATGCCTCTTGGATGATAATCCTCAAGAGTGGCACACATAGTTGAAATATGCCTTGTGGAGTGACTGAGTGAGACTTAAAAATGCTTTGGGGACTTTCCCTTACCTGTAAGTCTATGGACGACAACCCATTTTTACTGTGATCCTAAAAATACCAATCTTGAGATTCATGGATCAATACGTCGAAGGTGAGGATAAGGTGCAGGTTCACCTCATGAACCTTTTGGATCTAGAAGAAAAGAGAACCATGGCCTTAGAACATGTGGCCAAACATCAAGCTTTCATCAAGCATTGGTTTGGAAAAAGATAAACAATAAAGGCTTTTAGGATTTTTGATTTAGTCTTGATGTGGGATAAAGCAAAATAAAAACAAGGAAGCCACACTGAATTCCAACATTTGTGGATAGGCCCTTTCTAAATAGTTGAGATCTTAGGAGAGAACACTTTTAGAATTAGTTCTCTTGATGGGGAATTGGTCCCATTTCCTATCAACAGACACTATCTCAAACATTACTTCAGGTTTTGAAGGACCCTGATCTTTTCTTGTACATTCTCCTAGTTTAGTGTCTTGTCTTGTGTCCTTTTCTTTGGGTCAGTCAGTTCATGCCTATCTGAGGGTAGATTTCCTTTAACTTAGTGCTTTGCACTAGGTATTTTGTAAAAAAGGATGAAGGTCTTTCTTTGTCAAACACTTTTGATTAGATTTTGTCTGGAAAGGAGCCAGATACAATGGTTGAAAGTGAGGTGTTTTCTCAAAATCATCAAGTGGATTATTGGAGCTAATTATCCTTGACACTAACACACATCTTAAAAGATTATGAATTATAGGTTTCTTGGATAGGATTCTAGTCAGAACTAATTAACACCCATGGTCGCAGAGGAAGTCAGAAGTCAAAACCCTTTTCCAACTAAAATAGAGACTAAAAGAAAAGAGCAAGAAAGTAGAAAAAGGAGGAACACATAAAGACAGAGTCAACAAGAAAAGAGAAATGTTCAAATGCTTGGGTAGCATAGTCTAATTGCCCCCCAGGTTTAAAAAAAAAATTAGAAATGCAAATGAAGAGGTGGCACAAGCTAAATGCTTCCTTAGCTCATTAAGAACACTGAAGCTGGAATAAAAGAAGAGGCAAAATATCCTGTATACAATAACTCAAGAAAATCACTTTCTATATGATAAATGTTGAGTCTAAGAGCCCTCCAAAGAAGTTTAAAAATTCAAACAAGCTCATCTAGAGGAGGAGAAAGGTGACTTTATAAACCTCTACCAAGGCTATAAACACCTGGCTCGTAGTAGAGCAAGGTTAAAATGACTTTTGACCAAATCTAGACTTGTGGGTAGAGATTTGATTATGACTGGTTAAGAATCTAAGAAACCTTTGATGAAGAATTTGGAGAATACAAACACATACACGTACATGCACACACTGGATGTGAAGGAAAATATGTTCTCTATCTTGATATGATGATGGGATAATTACTATTGTTGAAGTTTTTTTGTGTCCAACTCATCGTAGGATAGGATCTTTGATAGTGGGATGACTAGGGGATACTTGGGTTTTTTCCCTTTCTTTTTTTAGGACTATTTGTTGTGGTTCCACAACCACGCTCCCCTTTTTAGGCCACTTGGCCAAGGGGTCTCTCTTTTTGGGCTTTTCTTTGAGTTCTATTTGTTAGTTAGACACTTGTCCAGGTGTGTCTCTTAAGTTTTTTTTGTCAAGTTTTGGTCTTTCGCACTTCCGGCATTACCTAGGCGCGAAAGGCCGAAAGTCCAAAAGTGCTTGATGTCTTCCTTCAAGAAAATCCTAGTTTCGCACTTGTAGGTTATCAAAATTTTAGAGGTCTGAAATACCGAAAGTCCAATTTTATGAGTTGGGAATCGACCTTTGAGTGTTTCTGCCTTTCAGATGTCCGAGAATCCAAAAATTATAAAAGGCCGATAGGTGAGGGTGGCTGACATCACTCCCACTAGAAGCCTATATAAGGAAAAAATTTGACCATTTTGGTCACTTGTGCATTTTTCCTGCTGTTTATTTTTGGATCTTTTTCAAGCGCATTTTGTTTCCAGTCGTCTTCCAAGTTCTTCAGCTTTCTCATTTCTTCATTCTTGTTGCCCTCTTCTTCTTGTGTTGAGGTAGGTTTTCTTCATCTCCACTTTGTTTCTTGTTGTCTTGTGTGTTTTTGTCAGTTTTAGGGTTTTACACTAGGGATTTAGTTCTAGGTTTATTTTGGCATCGCTTTGGGGTTGCAGGGTTGTCCCCTTAGACCCCTTAGTGTCAAGTTCATGGTTAAACTTGATTCAAGATTATTTTCAAGCTCACACCCTCGTATTTTTCCTTTGTGATGTTGACCCTAAAATGTTTCAGACTTTCACACACTGAAAGTGCCAAAAAACCAGCCCCCAAACTTTTTTCACCAAGTCCACTTTTTGGTGTTTTAGACTTTCACCCACCAAAACCTGTCGCACTCTGAAGTGCTAAAAACTGAAGGTGAACCCAAAACCAACTCCATTCAAATTTCACAATTTTGGACTTTCAAACACTGAAGTTTGTGCAAATTTTCACCCTCCAAAAGGCTGAAGCTTGGACTGAATGATAACCTTTTTTGTCATTTCAACATTTTAGAGGGACCATATTCTTTCAAAGGCCGAAGGTCCAAAATGCCAAAATTGTGCTTATGAAGCCTTCAAGCTTGGGCTGTCTTAGATATCTTGCTTTTTCATGCTTTTCCTTTAGTACTTATTCCTAAATATCATGCATTTGTTACTGATTCATGCCCCATTGTTTTGCAGAATGTCAGAAAAGGTGAACTCCCATGTGATGAAGTACCAATTCAAGGGTTATCATGCACCATCCAAGGTGGGGAACCTACATTATGAGATTACAGACACTAACATTGGGAATGTCAACTGGAATGATTACTTGGTGAAATGTGCCCAGCTGATAGGAAGATTCAAGGATTGTACCTCATTAGTATATTGTTCACTAGTGAATGCAGCGACACACCCTGTGTCCATCTTCTCTTTAGACCTGATAGTCACACTGGAAAACCACTACATACCAAATGAAATGATAGTGAAGAACAACAATAGAGAAGTGGTATTGGACCTCCGATCGGATAATATTGATGACGTCTTCCATTTTCCAAAAGGGATAGACAAGTTCTACGGGTTCTTGATACGCAAGGGGATGACTTTCTATAATAAAGACATCCAATTATCCCATGAAATTGTAAATAGGGATTACCTCATGCAACCTCTACCAAAGAAAAAACTTGACAAAATAGACATGAGAAGAGGCTATATGAAGGAGGATATCTAGGAAACCATCACTATGATCAACCGAGTGTATGGACTATAGAAATAAATCCAATTGGAGCCATGGATGATCCTTCTCATTGAGAGGATAAAGGAGAGATAGGCAAGGTTTGAATGAGAAACCATCCTCAGTGACAACCTTGATCAATAAATCATCAGGGTTAAGACTGATCGTCACTTCTACATGACTTCATACATTGTGTATCTATTGGCTACAAGGGTAGTGTATCTAGGATTGGTGAAGGTTGGGGCCATGGGTCAACCAAATGCTTGGCCATTCATGGTGTACCCTCAACTAGTCAGAAAAGAGTATCTCATAGAAGATATCTTAGAATATCGCATCATCAACAATGCCTTTGTTTTCGCTATCATCTGCTCGATCAAAGATGATTATGCCAAAAGAATGTCATCAGAGGCTAATACCAAGGTGAAGGCCCTAGGGGAAGTTTATATCCAATTCAAAACTTTCACATACATCAGGGTGGTAGGATGCACTCTCACTCCAAATAAGCTTCCAAGATATCCTTTAGAAAAGATAGTTTTATTAGAAATGGCCAGACAACTATTAGATGCTCATGAGCATATCAGGTATAAGAAGGACTACTGGGACTTCCCTATTTCGATAGGCCTCCTTTTTCTACAAGATATGAAGATATATAAGTCCTTGTCTTTCAAGTGGGATGAGTTCCCACTATAGAACTTTAATTTGATCAGGATCAGATTTGATCCCACTGGCACTTATAGTCATATACTGGGAAGGCACTACATGCATGAGCCTCACATTGAGGACAATTGGATGAATTGTACTGATGATTATGAAGTTAGAATTCATGACTACTTCTTGATGAGGCTGGAGTTGGCACACACTACCCTACTGCTGCATATACCACAAAAGGTTAAAGAGGTTGATTCGAAGGACATCTTGGATCCAATTTATAACCAAGACAAAATATACACCAGGGATATCCTCAACATCGAGGTGGACAAGGATGAGAACAATGATATAAAATTTAAGGCCCAAAATGTCATTAAAGTGACAAAAGCATGGATTGCCCATCCATTTCAAATGGACCCCGTGCCTATAAAGCAACAACTGGGTCAACCTTCAAAAGAGAAAAAGAAGAAAGGATAGAAAGTGTTGATGCCCAAGTTTAAAGAGGCTGCACTACTGAGGCCAGAGATGGTGTATTGGCATGAACACCTGACTACATATGGGTCAAGTACTTGGTCCAAATGATAAATTACTAGGAGGACTAGGAGTATAACGCCCCCAGATGTTCCATCTTCCAAGAGTCTAGAACCACTAGGTGCACCTAAGAAGGTTGTTAGGAATGAATGTTGAATATATCCTATGGGGGAGTATTCAGACTCATTCTGTAGTAGTTGTATGTTGCATTCATGATTGTGTTAGTCATTGATGTCAACACATTGATCTATTGGAGAATAATAGAGAAGAAGATAGTATTTATATTAGCGCACATGCACAATTACAGATCAAGATATGCAAAGTTGAGGATTGATTCTATATTGTGTCCTGAGGTTATGTTTAAGAGAACATATGGAAATTCAATTATTCATGATAGTTATGTGTATTTTAGTGGAAACAATATTCAGATAGTGTTCCTGAGAAGCAGTTTGTGATAGCTAGATTATATCTCCTAATTAGGATAGAATCTAGATATGTGAAGTTGAACAAAGGTTTATGATATTTTAGAGGTGACTTGGATGAGACAACATAGTTAGAGGTCACATGTGTGAAAAATTATTTTGTTTGGAAGCTGACAATTTTATGTGGTTATGAAATATTGTGTAACGTGTAATGATTTATATTTTGTAATGGTTAAGCCTAGTTGGATGACTCATTTGTAATTATTTGAGTGTGGTATAAAGGAAGGATTTTTTTCCTTGATTGATATATGAATATGAAGATGAATTGTGGAATTGAGCAATATATGTTGATGTTGATATTTTAAGAGGATATGTGAATTGAGCAGATCTGTTATTAAGAGCTAGTAGAACAATTGGTATGGTTTTTCATAGTCAGAAGGAGTGAAGATAAGTTATTGAGGTTAGTAATTGTTGGTATTAGTCTATTAAGATAATACAAAGATCAATTGGACAGTGAGTTCAGTGATATTTCCCTTGAAGATGTTTGGACAGTGGGTCCTTCTACCTTCCATAACTCTTAACCGAGTTAGAATCTTTTAACAAGGATTCAAAGTCTCCTAACATGGACTAATATGTACTAAATATATTTCATAAGAATCCTAACAGAGTCCATCCTCTCACAAGGAATTTTCATATTAGTACGTCTTTTGTGGGCATCATTCCCACTGGGGTTTACTCTTTGATCAAGAGGTTCCCTAGTCAACATAGCTTGTATTATTGTGTATGTTTATCTTTCTATGGTTGTTGTTTATATTAGTTTCATGGTTGAAATTTGATAATGGTATTATAAGTTGTTTTTATCTGATAACTGATTCACCCCCCCTATCAGTTATCTTGGTGGAATTTACTTTCTAAAAATTGGTATCAGAGTAGAAGGTCCTTGAAGGAAACGTTTAACAACTTAAGGAGATCTATGGCGAGTCATTTTAGGAAAGAAAGCCCTAAGTTTGATGGAGTTACTTATGACAGCTGGAAAGAAAAGATGAAGACACATATGCTATGTTTAGGACCAAGATATTGGTTGATCACAAAGAATAATAAGACTATCATTGAAGAAGAAAAACTTGAATATTGCACTAATAAGGAAAGAGATATATTCATGTGTAACATACTTGCTAGAGAAGCACTTTTTTTAGCCCTTCCGGAGAATGAATTCAATCAGGTAAAAACTCTAAGGACATCTTATGAAATTTGGTTAGCTTTACAGTCTACTTTTGAAGCTGATTTACATGCAAAGAGAGTCAGATTAAAGAATTGGATATGTTTATTTGAAGATTCAAGAATGATGGAAGATGAATCTGTTAGAAGTTATATTGGTAGGATATCATAAATTATTGCAGGTATTAAAGCTTGTGAAGGAAAAAAAATAGAAGATGAAGTCATATTGAAGATCTTAAAGACACTTACCCCTATGTTTAAGCAAACAACACTGATGATTGAACAAGTTATACCTTGTACTGAAAAGTTTACCAGAGAAACTCTTCTTGGAAGATTAGAAGCATCAGAGATAGGCTTGAGACAGTTAGGAGATCTACCTAGAATTGAGATAGCATTCAGTGCACTTAGTGTTCACCCTACTTTTACAAGAAGTACAAGTGCCAATGGAGATTATGCCAGCTATAGTAGATCTAAGACCGAAGAAGACATGAAGATTGAGGAAGGAATTGCTTGCTTGTGAAAAGAGAACCTGAAGGTAAGAAAATCTTTAAATGTTGGACTTGTCAATAATATGGTAATTTCGCATCTAAATTCCCTAAGAGAGTAAAGAAATATAAGAAGAAATTTAAACCTAGAAGGTCTAAAGAATGTTACTATGCTAATGATGAATAATTTGAGGCTAACATTGAGAAAATATTAAGTGAAAGTGATAATGAAAATGATGACATAGGATTTGTAGCAATAAAAGAAGAAAACTCTGAAACTGAAGTTAGAGAAGAAAAAGCTTTAGTTTCTCAAGTAGAAAAGAAAAATGATTGGATCATAGATAGTAGTTGTTCACATCATATGATTGGAGATCTGAAGAAATTTATAAAGTTTAGCAACTATGATGGAGGAATTGTTAGAGTTGGAAACAATGTACCTTGCATGATAAATGTAATATGATATATTACTCTTGATGGAAAGACTAACACTGATGATGTTTACTTTGTGGATGGATTGAAACATAATCTTTTGAGTGTTGGATAGTTAGTTGATAAGGGATATCAAGTTAGGTTTACTAAAAAGTTTTGTGTGATCAAGGATAAGATTGGTAATATTATTGGAATTGGATCAAGAACCAGAGCTAATGTATTTTAGTTGAATCCTATTGAGATGACATGTTTGATTACTAAGATTGATGACAGTTGGTTATGACACAAAAGGTTTTGCAACATTAATTTTGATAACATTGTAAAAGTAAGTACTACATTTGCAGTAAGATATTTGCCAAAGATTATGAAACCTACTAACATGATATGCAAATAATGTGTTATGGATAAGCAAAAAAGAAGTTCTTTTCCTAGTAAGAAAGTTCACCACAATAACAAAATTGGAAATTTCTCATACAGATTTGAGTGATCCCACAAGGACTAGAGGATTCTATGGTGAAAGGTATTTTATGAGTTTTTTTGATGACTTTACTAGAATGATATGGGTAGCATTTCTTAAAGAGAAGTTTGAAGAATTTAATAAGTTTAGATTGATTAAGAACAAAGTTGAGAATAAATCTGGAATGAAAATTAAATGTTTAAGGTCTGATAGAGGTGGAGAATTTACTTCTAAGGAATTTAATACTTTTTGTGAAGTGAATAGTATTAAGAGACAACTTTAAGCTCCTAGAACACTTGAACAAAATGGTATTGTAGAAAGAAGGAATAGATCAGTAATTGAAGTGGCAAGAGCTATGTTATTTGAGAATGATTTGGTGAAAACATTTTGGAGAGAAGAAATGAACACAATAGTATATACAATGAATAGAGTAAAAATTAGAGTAAACATAGACACGACACCTTATGAATTATGGTTTGGACATGCACCATCAGTTAACTATTTTAGAATTTTTGGAAGAAAATGTTATATTAAGAGAGATGATGACATCGATAAGTTCGATCCCAGAAGTGATGAAGGTATATTTCTTGGTTATTCATTGAAAAGAAAAGCTTATAGATGTTTTAATAAAATAACTAAGACTATTGTTGAGCGCAAATGTTAAAGTTGATGAGAAGTTCAAAATTTAGGAAAGAATACTTGATTATGAATCAGATGAAAAAATTCATCCTAGAATTGATCAAGAAAATGTTGAATTGTTTTATGAAACTGGTAGTGATTTGTAGAATGAGAACTACATTAAGGAAATAAGAGAAGAACTAAGATCAGAATAGAGAGTTGAAGCAAGAACTAAGATAGTGACACCTAATAAGAATCTAGCAAGAAATCATCCCGCAAGTCATATTATTGGGAGCATAGAAAAAGGAGTTCTGACAAGAAATAAGGTACAAGAAGAACTATGTTTGATTTCTCAAATTGAACCTAAAACTTTTGAGAAAGCCTATAAATATGATAATTGGATTCAAGCAATGAAGGACGAACTAGATCAGATTGAGAAGAACAAGACTTGGGAATTGGTCCCTAGACCTAAAGATAAAAATATTATAATAACTAAATGGGTATTCAGAAACAAGATGAATGAATAAGGTGAAGTTGTAAGGAACAAAGTAAGATTGGTCTGTAAGGGATACTCACAACAAGAAGGAATTGATTATGTAGAAAATTTTTCACCTATTGCAAGAATTGAAGCGGTAAGAATGTTTTCAGCTTATGCAGCTTATAATAAATTCAAAGTGTATCAGATGGATGTGAAGTCAAAATTTATGAAGGTTTTCCTTTAACTCAAGAAGGAGACATGGTATGTAAACTGAACAAAGCTCTATATGGATTGAAGCAAGCACCTAGAACATGGTATGCAAGATTGGATAAATATTTTATAAAATTATGATTTACTAAAGGCATTGCAGATAGTATCTGAAAGAAATTGAGAATGGATTATTGATTGTAGTTATCTTTGTTGATGATATTATCTTTGGAGGAGAAGATGAAGCTAGAGATAAATTCGTTGATGAAATGAAGATAGAATTTGAAATGAGCATGATTGGTGAAATGGAATATTTTTTAGGATTACAACTATCACAAAACAGTGATGGTATTTTCTTATGTCAAACAAAGTATCTGAAAGACTTGTTGAAGAGATTTAGAATGGATAATTGTAAGCATTTTGGAACACCTATCGTAACTGGTCATAAGCTATCTAGCATAGATGAAACACATACAATTGAAAAAAAGTAGCACATATCAATGATTGGAGGATTGTAGTATTTAATTCATACAAGACCAGATATATCACATGTAGTTGGAATTGTTGCAAGATTTTAAGTTGATCCTAAAGAGTCACATTATGCAGCAGTAAAAAGAATATTTTGGTATTTGAAAAGAAAAATTGACTATGGGTTGTGGTATGAAAAATCAGATGACTTTACCCTATGTGCATATACAGATAAATATTGGGGAGGTAGTGTTGATGAAAAAAAAGGTACAAGTGGTGGAACATTTTTTCTTGGAGGAAGATTGGTTTCTTGGCTAAGTAAGAAAAAAAATTGTATTTCATAAAGCACAACCGAAGAAGAATATGTAGTAGTAGCAAATAATTGTAATCGGATAATATGGATGAAACAAATGTTGAAGGATATTGGAATCAAGTTCAATGAGCCTATTATCATACACTATGATAACACTAGTACAATAAGTATGTTGAAGAACCCTATGTTGCATTCTAAAACAAAGCATATAGAAATCAAGTATCATGTTGTAAGAGAGAAAGTTGTAGAAAAAGAAGTCAGACTTGATTATATCAGTACAAAAGATCAGATTGTAGATATATTTACAAAGCCTTTACCTAAGGATACATTTGAGTATTTGAGAGGTATGCTTGGGGTTATGCCCAACCTACTCTTGAGTAGTAATGCAGAGAGCTGCATCAGTCTATTGGTATATGAGCTCTATCCATTCTAGAATGTATGCTAATACTTCCTCTATGGGGGAGTAGTGTTTTTTGATCTGAGTCATGAAGGACTCTTGTAAATGTATTTTCTAAATAGTGTCTTTTGACATTTGAGCTTGTGGATTGACATATTGATGCTTTCTTTGTCATTGATGTCAATGGGGGAGAGAAGGATAGTAAATGAAAAAAATTGATTGATGAAGAGGATTTGAAAAGTGAGGTACTAAGGAGAAGGATACATTCAATGATTGATTTATTTTATTGATGAAGATGATTTGAAAAGATAATGCAGAATAGTAGTGTTGTAGGTTGGTATTCATGGATTATTCAGAGTCAACTTCCTATGGGGGAGTATTCAGAGTCATTATGTAGCAGTTGTATTTTTCATTCATGACTGTGTTTGTCATTGATGTCAACACATTGATCTACTAGAGAATAACAGAGAAATAAACAATGTTTGTATTAGCGCACATGGAGAATTGTAGATCAAGCTATGCAGAGTTGAGGACTGATTCTATATTGTGTCCTGAGGTTATGTTTAAGAGTGCATACATAAATTCTATTATTCATGATAGTTATGTGTAATTTAGTGGAAATAGTATTCAGACAGTGTTCCTGAGAAGCAGTTTGTGATAGATGGATTATATCTCCTAATCAGGATAGAATCTGGACATGCAAAGTTGAACAAAGGTTTATGATATTTTGGAGGTGACCTGGATCAGACAACATAGTCAGAGGTTACATGTGTGAAGAATTATTTTGGTTGGAAGCCAAAATTTTTATGTGGTTATGAAATATTGTGTAACGTGTAATGATTTATATTTTGTAATGGTTAAGCCTAGTTGGCTGACTCATTTGCAATTATTTAAGTGTGGTATAAAGGAAGGATTTTTTTCCTTGATTGATATATGAATATGAAGATGAATTGTGGAATTGAGAAATATATGTTGATATTGATATTGTAAGAGGATATGCAAATAGAGTAGATTTGGTAGAACAGTTGGTGTGGTTTAGCACAGTCAGAAGGAGTGAAGATAAGTTGCTGAGATCTATAATTTTTGGTATTATTCTATTAGGATAATACATAGATCAGTTGGACAGTGAGTTCAGTGATCTTTCCCTTGAAGCTATTTGGACAGTGGGTCCTTCTACCTTCCATAACTCTTAATTGGGTTATAATCTTTTAATAGGGATTCAAAGTCTCCTAATAGGGACTGATATGTACTGAATGTATTTCATAAGACTCCTAACAGAGTCCATCCTCTCATAAGGAATTTTCATATTAGTACATCTTTTGTGGGCATCATTCCCACTGGGGTTTACTCTCTGATCAAGAGGTTCCCTAGTCAACATATCTTGTGTTATTGTGTATGTTTATCTTTCTATGGTTGCTATTTATATTGGTTGCATTGTTGAAATCTGATAATGGTATTATAAGTTTTTTTAATCTGATAATTGATTAACCCCCCCTAAGTTATCTTGGTGGACTTTACTTTCTAAAAAAGGCACCAAGGGTAAAAGTAACTGAACCTAGGCCTACTAGGGTGATTAATGGACATGTATACAAGAGGAAAATATCCTCAACTTATTCTCACATGGAGACTCTTTTGGAAGGAGATGAAGAAGATAAGGAAGATGAGGAGGATGACGTACCTCTTGATAGGAGAACTTGATCTGCTAGATTTTTAAAGAAAAGGAAGCTATAGGAAGAGAATGTATAGATAGATGTTGAAGGGGGAGCCCAAGGAAAGCAAGTAAACCCAATGGATACTATGGGTGATGATGAATTCTATATATCTGACTTTGAGGGCCTTCATGGTTTCAAAGAAGCAGAGAAAATCCTAGCAGAGGGGCCCTCCATTAAGCAGTTCTCATTTTCATTCACATCCCTCCCAACAATATTCACATCTAAAAATCCTTTGGATAATGTAGGAGAGAAAGTTCAACCATAATCTCAAGAATCAACTGGGGAAGTGGCAGATAAAAGTTAAAAAGAGACCACTAAATTAGAGGACTCTTCTATAGGGGTTAGTTTAGAGGAAGATATTAGAGTTCCAATCCCTTCATGCTAAGAAGTTCCAGTACCACCTCGGTAGATTCCAACCAATCTACCATCTATCACTCCACTTCCACCATAAGTCCAAACCAGTCAACCTCCACCACAACCCCCACCTACTCATATTCCCATGCCTACTCCACCTCCTGCACAAATACTAATGCCTTCACCTAATCCTCCTCATGCTCCTCTGCATCCTACACAGAACCCTATTTCATCATCACCTACTCCTCCACCCTTTCATACTGAGACTGTTGGGCAAGGACCCCAAGGGGAAAAAAAGGAGACTGAATTAGTAAAAGAGGTTTAGTCAGAAGAGAAAACTAGGTTAGAAGGACAAACAAGGGTAGACAAACAAGAAACAACAGGAGAGGAAAAAAATACAAAGGAAGAAGTAGTTGTGGGAGAAGAAGAGGTAGCATGGAAGGAAATAGAAGAGGGATAACTTGAGCCATAACATAGAGTTGCTACCTCCAGCTCAGTTGCACCGTACAAGCCAATCAATTCCTTCTCTAAACCCACTTGGTTCACAAAAGAAATACAACCAAGGGTGAGGGTATATGTAGATGAAGAAGACACATATATGGTAGTGCTTGGAAAAGTGTTCCATCAACTAGAATCCAATGCTCGAGCAAGGACCCTATCATATGTAATACAAGATCAAGGGGGCAAGTGGAAGGCATAGATAGCCATACCTATAATGAGTATCAATATGGCTGAAATCACTCTTGAAGACTATGTACTTGAGGAGGTAGACCTGGGAGAGCCAACGAGAGAAGGAAGTAAAAAATTGGCTACAATAGGATTGAAGCATGCCTTAGGCTTCATGGATAAATACAAAGAGAAAATAAAAGCCTTGATGGAGCAGAATGAGGCTATGAAAAATTTCATTCTTAAAACAGCAGGTCCCACTGACCCAAATAACCCTGAGGTCTCATTACAAGCTATTTTGGAAAGAAAGGGTGCTACTGTGTTGCCGGTCAATATTCTAGATTGTTTTCTTCATTCTTTTTCAGATTGGAAGGCTGATTTTGAGGAGTTCACCAGAATGACTCTTAGGGAAATTTTGAGATGTTTTAGGGATATTCTAAAGGAAATCACCAAATTGGTAGATTTGATGTGTGAAGAAGATGGCCTCGAAGAGAAGATTCTAAAGTGGAAAAAGGATATTGACGATCTTGTGATAATAAGGAAACAACGCTTCCAAGTTTTGGTAAAAATATATGGGGGATCATAATTAGACAATTTTGAAGAATGGATTAAGGATACCACCAAAGCTTTGAAAATCTATCAGAAATCCCTAAGTAAGATAGAGAAGAAGAGGGATGAAAGGATGCTCTAGTTCGAAGAGACGCAAATTTTTTTTGAAGGTTTGGACCTAGATCTGTACGATGAGGATGATGAGTAGACAATGAATCTCATTAAAGATGTTATAAATCAATACCTTGATAGCTTTAATGGAGTCAGGATGAAGGAGGACCTTTAACAAATATTTTATCAGAAGGAGGAGATGCAGAAAATGTTGGCCCAAGAATAAGATATGAGGAGATTTGCAAATGAAATGGTCACCTTCTGGGAAAAGCAACAAGGACGTCTCAAAGGCATCAAGATGGTGGACTTTGAAGAGGTACAAGAGATCATGGATAGGCTCTGTAAGACACACCTAGAAATCCTCCCAAGTCGCTAAGTGTCCAATTTTGGACTTATCCAATTTTGTATGAAGGAAAAAACTTTTTGTGGACTTAGCCAATTTTGAGTTCCAAGATTTTTGGCCTTTCGGCCTTCCTAGATTTTTGGCCTCCGAAAGTCTGAAACTTGTAAAAATTTTATTCAACACTTAGCCATTTTTTTCAACTCCATTTTTTCAGAGCAAGGGTCCAGGTCTCAAATTTATGGGCCGTCATCGCCAATAACTTCCATTCTTCTCTAGTTGATTTTTAGTCAGATGATCACTTATATGGGGTCATTTCTACATGATTTGAGGATGTCTTTTAGTTGGATCCACGGAGAAGAGTTGTAACAAGTAATAAAGGGCATAACTGCAAGTTTCAAAGAAGAACATTCATGATTCCATAATTGATTTTGAGTTCTTTTATGCATCTTTTTCTCTCAAATTGTAATGCACAAGGTTTAATTCCATGTTAAGTAGTTTAAACTTGGTTTAGGGATAGTTTCTTTTCATATAAACTCTAGTTTAGATTTATTTTCAAGTTTTATAGGCAGCCAAAACCCTAGCTGCAAAATTGCTTTCCCTAAAGAGCATAACTCTATAGATTATAAGAAAACAATGTAATTAAGGTCAGTTATTATTGCAATATACTAATAATTGGTGCTTGAATTGTGGTGTGATTATTCTGCTATCTTTGTGAAATTGATGATTGTGTGTTTTCTCATTCTTTTATATCAAAGAGCCAATTGATTGTATGGTGATTTTAATCTATGATTACATTATTCTGGTGTTTATCTTTTCTTCTTTGCTTTGTTGTGATGAATTATTGGGAAGGTTGTTCTCCAATGCTTTAAGATAAATTTGTCTCACGTGTGCGCACACTCATGGCTCTGTGATATGATGAATTTTGACATATCATACATCTACATTTATTTCATTAATGATTGCATCTACTAAGCTGTGATTGTGATTCATTTAGATCTCTATTTTGTGGGTTTCCTCCATCTTCTTGGTACTTTAATTTGCAAAGCAATGCAACGTCGGTTTATGTCCATTAGTTTACTTTCTACAATTTCCTTTTGAATTCTTGTTAACTTATTATCATTACTTTACTCATTTGTTTACAAAATTAGTCATAATAGATTAGATCTAATTTACATCATTTTCATCTAAAGATTCAAAAAAAAAAGAAAAAAGAAATCTCATGCGTTTTAAGGTTTGTTTTGCAGTCCCTCGAAGATCGAACTAGCAAAGGCCTGCTCATGAATAGATTCATAGTTATCTTCAATTGAGCTATCTAAGAGGTTGAGACCTAACCCAAAAAGAGCCTTGAGATTGATTTACAACATTCTTCCAAGAGGTGAATTTTCTCACACAAATTCCTAGCCGTTGTCTCGTGTAAAAATGATGCTCAACAATACTTTATCACCTTTACCCTTCCATGGGTATAATTACATATTTGACCATCTTGACCAAGATTGACCCTATTAGGACTTTGATGTACAATTTAATCTTACATTGTATTTCACAAGGACTTATCATGTCTTGAATTACATCACAATGACTTTAACAACACACATAGACTCATTATTAGTGGATTTGAACATGTAATAATCTTGTTCCCTCCTGGTGTACTCTTGGAACTAGGTGCTCCTGCACTAGAAGGGCTTCATGAAAATATCTACAATTTTCTCTATAGTAGATGCATATTCCAATATGAATTATTTTTCACTCACTTTTTCCTTCAAAACAATGACACTTGATAGATATATTATTTTTCTAGAATGCAATACTAGATTCTTTAAAATATTGATATAACTTGAGTTGTCACAGTAAATATTAATACGCTCATCAATGTTCACTTTGATATCTTTCAACATTTGCTTCATCCAAATAACTTTAGTACAATTAACAACAACAACATACTCATCCCAAATAGTAGATTGTGATATAAAACTCTAATTTTTACTAGACCAAGAGACTAATATTTTTCCCAAGAAGAACGCTCCACCACTTTTACTCTTTCTATCATCTACCTTACATTCCCAATCAACATTGATAAAAGAACTTAGTATAAAATCACCATCCTTTCCATACCATATGCCATAGTTAACTGTTCCTTTCAAATATATGAATATCCTCTTAATAGTAACAATATGTGATTCCTTCAGTTCTTATTGAAATCTTGCAATAATAGAAACTGCATTTGTTATATCAGGTCTAGTCTGTGTTAAGTATAATAATCCACTAATCATTAATTTGTACCTTATATGATTAGCATTAGGTGAATCATCACTCTTTGTTGACTTGCAACCAGTAACCATAGGGGTAACAACTAGTTTTGAGTCATCCATACTAAATTTCTTCAACATCTCTCTGGCATACTTAGACTGCGATATGAAAATCCCTTTTTCAGATTGAGTAATTTGTTAACCAAGAAATAATTTCTTCTCACCTATCATAGACATTTGAAATTATTTTTCCATCTCATCAATGAATTCCTTTCTCAACTTTTCATTGCCACCAAAAATGATATCATCCACAAATACTTCAATAGTTAAGATATTAACATGATCAATTTTGAATTACAAGTCACTATTAGCAATACCTTTACTAAAACCAAGTCTCAACAAATATTTATCTAACCTTGCATTCCAGGCTCTTGGTGCTTGTTTCAATCCATATAATGCTTTCTTAAATGGACAAACATGTCACCCTAATCAGTCAAAGGAAAACCATCAAGCTACTCAACATAAAATTCATCTTCCAATTCTCCATTCAAGAATGCAAACTTGACATCCATCTAATATACCTTGAAATATTTTTAAGTAGCATACGCAAGAAAAAATATGACTTCTTCAATTCTAGCAATAGGAGGAAAGATCTCATCAAAATCAATTCCTTCCACATGTGAATATCCTTTGCAAACAAGTCTATCTTTATTATTTACCACTTCACCATCTTCATTTAGTTTGTTCCTAAATATCCACTTCGTTCCAATCACATTCTTATCTTTAGATCAGGGAACCAAAATCCATGTCTTGTTCTTTTCAATATGTTCTAACTCTTATAACATTTCCTTAACCCAACTTTCATCTTTGCATGTTTCTTCATCAATATCTTTAGGTTCAAATTTAGAGATCAAGAAAATTTATTCTCTATTTCTTGCATGTCTACTTCTAGTCAAATACCATGATTCCTCTCACCAATAATATGATTTTTTGAAATTTTCATCCTTACATACCTTGGAGTCTTTGGATTTTATTTCATAGAAGACTCTTGTATTTCCACTTCTTCCTCATTTGCAACTTCTTCATCATGTTCTACCGATCCACTTTGATTTTGATTATGATTTTATGTTTGCACAGTTTGACTTTCCTATTCTTCATTTGATTCATAACTACATGATCTGGTATGTTTCTGATAACTTTCAACTTTCACATTAGAAATTTTAACTATCTTTCTCAACTAAATGTTAAAACACTTGTATGTTTTTCTCTTTGTAGAATAACAAAGAAAGATACCATCATCACATCTAGGATCAAATTTACCTAAATACTCATCTCTTTTGATATAAAAATTTCTTCCAAGATTCTAAAGTACTTCACTATAGGGATATGACCATGCCAAAGTTCATAGGGTGTCTTACCAATTCCTTTCTCTATTTGAACCTTGTTCAATGTATAGATAAAAATACTCACTGCTTCTCTCTAGTAGATCTGTGGACATTTCCTTCTATCATCATGGTCCTTGTAGTGTCAATAATAGATTTGTTCTTTGCTCTATAATTTCATTCTATTGTGAGGTCTACAGAGCTAAAATCCATCTCTTAATTCCAAGCTCCTTGAATTATGCATTAACTCTTGTGAACTAAATTCTCCCCACATGTTTGATCTCAAACATTTCATCTTTAAACTGGTTTCAGTCTCAATCATAGCTCTAAAGATATTGAATTTATCAAAAGCTTCATATTTTTCCTTCAAAAATGCAACCCACATCATTTTTGAATAATCATCAATGAATAGTATGAAATATTTATCTCCATAATATCTCCTAGTCCTAGTAGGACCATATAAATCTATATGCACAAAATATAACAATCCACTTGAAGAATATGTGTTTCTTTTAAAAGTATATTTAGTTAGCTTACCCAATTGAAATTCCTTACACATTACATTAGTAGGCTTCAAAAGTATAGGTAAATATATCACAACATTTTTAGTACTTATCTTCACAATATTATTAAAGTTTACATTACAAAACCTTTTGTGCCACAACCAACTACCATTAATTTTAGCAATCAAGCATATATTATCTATGCTATTCAAATGAAAAACATTACCTCTAGTCTTGGTATGCTATGCACTCTCATTTTTGGAGCTTCCCAAGATCACGCACATCCCATCCTTGAATTTTAAGTTGTAACCTTTATCAACAAGTTGTCCAACACTCAAAATATTATGCTTCAGACCCTCAACATAAATACATCATTAGTATTATTCTTATCATCAAGTGTAATCGAACCTCTTCCTTTGATGAAACAAAGAGTATTGTCACAAAATATGACAACACCACCATCATACTTTTCAAATTTCATGAATTTGTTCTTATCTCCAATCATATGATGTGAACAACTACTAGCTATTACCCATTCATCTTTTATTTCAACATGTGCATCTAGGGCCTTTTCCTCATTTAATAAAGTAGGATTTTCATTTCCAATAGCCATGAACATAATCTAATCTTTACTCTTCTTAGATTCATCATCAATTACACCTTCAATAGTAGATAAATAACATTTCTTGTGACACTTGGGCTGAAACATTTTAGGCTTATACTTTGGTACTCTCTCAAGACATCTAGAAGAAAAATGACCAATCTTATTGCATGAAAAAATTTCAAAGGTAGCTTCCCTTCATAATTACCTAATACCTACTCCCTTATGCACTCTCTTTGCAATTAGTGATTCTATCTCTTCCATCTTTCTCTTCTCTTCTTTAATTTCTTCCCATTCCTTAGCATATCTAGATCCATACTTAGATGAACTTTCACCAGACCCATAATTTTTCTTATCTTTGGAAATAGCAGCTTTAAATGTAGATTCAACTTTAGGAAGACTATCACAAAATCTTGTCATTTCAAAAGTAGATAACTTAGCAACCAATGAATACCTTTTCACAGTAGTCATGATCCTAAATTATTCAATAGAAACAACTTTTTCATCTTAAGAAGGAGGCAAGGATCTCATGATCTTAGAAACAATTTCATCTTCATCCATATTGTTAGGAATGGGAACACTAAGAGGGGGGGGGGGGGTGAATCAGTGTTCATTGTAATTTATCTTTTTACTTAATTTTACACTGAACTTGAATACTTAAATACTGAAATGAATATCCACAAAAACATGAAACATGAAATCAACACATAACACCAATATGGTTACGGGGAAACCCAAATAGGTAAAAACCATGGTGGGAATTGACACCCACTAATATTCTGTACTAGTGTTTTATGATCCTTGTTAGAAGATCCTTAACCCTGTTAGGAGTTTCTTTACAATATGTTTAGTACAATAGACCTTGTCAAGGGTCAAACCCTATTAGGATTATTTTATAGTAAACCCTATTAGGGGTGTGGAATCACTATCCTAGATCTCACTACTCAAGTGGTCAAGGCTACAACCTTCTAATCTCAGATACACACTATATATGCTAGATGAACTGTCATTGTGACACTGCTTGTTTGATCAGTTCCTTTGATGCACTGATGCTTTGACCTCTTGCAAAGATCTAATACATCTTATCAAATCTTTTCATACTTCTGCTCTACTTCTCTCAACTCTATGAAAACTCATCTGCTAATTACAATGGGCGCATCTTATATTTATATGTGCATACAAAACAAATAACTAGGTCGGCCCTTAAATCGATTACATACAATGCTTCCAATTGAATTGGCTCAATCATGTTTAAAAAAAAACATAATTATATGTCAAAAACCTAATTAAAATAGGTGCATAGCCCTTACAACATAAGAATATAACTACAAATCAAAATGCCAACAGTCAGCTGCTTACTTTGTTCTTCTTTGGCACATACTGGTTGTGTAACTTGAATTGTCTGTAACTTTGTCATACTTGCATATCTGATCATGCACTCATAGACTAAGCATGAATATACTCTAACCAGCTTATCTTCTATGGTGCATACCATAACTCAGTCGTACACATGTGTGCTGATGCTCTGAGCTTTAGGTACTATGTACACTATCCAGTTTTCAACACTTAGCCAATTTATGATCTTCTCATCAAGTGCGTTGACTCCAAAACACTATATGACTTTGTTGCCATAATGAAAACACTATATCAATTCATATACACCAGTATAGCCAACTTTCCAATAGTCTCCCCCTTTGTCATTGATGGCAACAAAGGAATATGGAAAAGTTGCTAACTGTCCCTTAATACAAATTTTTTTTGTCTTATATCTCCCTTATACATAAACTTCTATCTTATATCTCCCTTATACATATCTATAACCCATATTATATATATAATCCCCCTTTGAAATTAATGACAAAGGTGCTTCAAAAATGTATCTACAAATACTTACTATGAGAAAACATCCAGATATGCTATCTGCAAGTTTTGAATCTCCTTCTTCCAAAATGTAATCAGTGAATTAACAATTCGGAGATGGGTGCATAGAGCATACTTTAGCTTCTCCATCATCTCCAAATATATGCTAGGACCATGATCATATGTCACCATGGTGGCATCGATCTCCTTGATATTCTGATTAAGTATATCTAGTGAGGGTGCAAGAGCATTTCTAAGCTGAGTCTACCTAGCCCTTATCTTTGACATCTCCTTTTCTGCCTTCTCAATCTTGTCAATTTGTCCTTGATAGACATTATTGCACATATTTATATCAGTGGATGGGTCTTTCACTGATTTCTTTACTTGATCTATCATAGCTTCTACCTCTTGTATCTTTTTGAAGTGGTCATCAGTTAACTTGTCCTGATCCATACAATCTGCAATGATCTTCCTCCCATTTGCTGCAAACTCCTTCAAAGATGCTTGACCAAATTTTAGAGAACTTAGGTCAAGTTCAAAGTTATTGACTAGTTCACTCAGTCTCTTCTTTTGATACTTTTCTTCTACAACTTGAGATGCTAACTCTTCCAAGGTATAAAAATTTGTTTTGAAGACTGTGAGGATGTTGCTAACACCATCAACTAAATGTACCTTAGACACTTTCTTGTTTTAAGGAAATAGACTATTCAATATGTTGACTGATTCAACAAATAGTGGGTTTCTCATTACTTTTTTCTCTTTGGATTTCTCCATTACTAAGACACTGATCTTGATCAGGTCTTCTTCTCCCCATGAATCCAAACTGGTTGTGTCAGGTGTCAAACTTGACAACAATGCTACTGAGGGTAGTGGAGTGATAGGAGTTTTGTCCTCTACTTCTTTCTTTACTTTGATTAGCATTTCAATAGATTTATTATTTCCTTTTACTTCTTTTTCTTTCTCCTCTTCCATCTTTTCTTCTTCTTCTTCTGTTTCTTTTTCTTTTTCTACTTCTTTCTTTTCTTCTTTTTCATCAGTTATATCCTCAATCAATACTTCTTCTTGTTGATTGGGAGGAGTGTTACTAAAAAGAGTTTCAACCTCTTGTGTGCTTACAAATGCTTCTTCAAACTTGTCCAAATCCATGTCTATGGCTGCCATAGTGACTTTTACATTATCGATAAAAATTGAGTCATCCTTGAATGTCTCTGACATGGGCGCAGACTTATCTACCTCTGTGGATGCATCAACTGCATGCACCAAATCTTGTGGACCTGTAGATGGAACATTTATGGTTTCTAACTCTTTTTCATCCTTTGTGGGTCCTTGAGCTATGGGCATAGTAGCTAGATACATGTACCTATTCATGAAGACCTTCTCAAAGGCTTTCTCTATTTCCTTTGCAACCAATTCATAGTTCTTGTTCATTATGTGTAGGGTCCTTGAATTGGTTCTAATATGTGGTTTTACTAGATCTAGTAACATAGATTTTTCCTCTAGAGAACATATTGGCAAAATCTCATCTAAGATCTTTTCTCTTATTCTCAGATCTTCTTCAATGGCTTGTCTTTTTAGGAACTCCAAGATGTTCTACACATTATCAAGAATTGTAGTCTTGAGTTCTAGGACTGTCTTCTTAAACTTCAACATGTGTTTGACAATCATTCCATGTATCTATGATTTGTCAATCTCACTATATTTCTCATAGAACTTTCCTACTTGATCAATTCTACCTTCATCAATGATTCTTGCACTTAACACACTAAGACTAGGTTTGAGGCTTACTTCTAGAGGTGCTTGAGTGTTCTTCCTATTTCTTGTTATTCATGAGGATGGATGGCTAGTGATAATCTCTTTCTTCCTCTTAGGCATTGACTTATACTTAGGAGGAGTAGTAAGGTCAATGGTTTCCTTGGGCATAGAAGGAGTAACATCAGTTTTACCCTTTTGAACATCAGATTCCTCAATTTTTACCTTCTTCAACTTTGGATCCTTAGATTTTATCTTTGCTGCTGCTACACTCTCTATTTAAAAAGAAATATTCTCTTCCCTTTCTTTTTCTAAGTCTTCTTGTGATACACCATGGATTCTTAAGATCTCTGAAGTAACCTTGGCAACTTTTCTTTTTGTTGCTGTGCTGTTCAATACAACATCTACTTCTCTTGTTTTCTCTTCATAAGTTCCCCATCTAGGTTCATTGGGGTCCTTAGGTGCTGATAATAGAACTTGAGCATAAGCTTCTAAGATTGGTTCTTCAACCTCATATCCAAGTGGATGAATCCACTTTGTCCTTGGTTCAACTGCCTCCATGCATGTTGTGTCTATCTCAACCATGAAAGAAATAGTATCCTTGTATTTTTCTACTATCTTCTCTGAAATTCTATATCTTATCAACATCTTGACTCTAAATGTCTTCAACTCCAGTGTCATGGAGTCCTTCAATGTACTCTTAGTACATGCTTTGAGAGATATCTATGGCATTGTGGGGATAGATTTGTCTAGATACAAATCAGACACTTTTCCAACAATATGGAAGTACATATAGATAATTAGGGACCCAAACCTAAATATCTTGGTCTTGTCATGCTTGATGGCCTTAATGTTGTCTATTAACTATGTGCACAAGATCTCACACATATTAAACTCTCCATTTTCTTTCACAAGTCTTATTGCTGGAAGAATTGTGGCCACAGGCACACTGTTCACCCTACTGGTGTGTTGGAACTGATATCCCAGTATCATGGACATCAATTTAATGTCATCTTGCTCAATAGGCTCTATATTCATTTTGCGCCTATCACTTCTTGACTTGCAAGTTTTCTCAACAAGTTTTCTTACATCCTTGCCCACTAGAAGAATGAAACCTATCTTGGAGAGGCTTGTCATCACATGAATTGGGTCACTTGTAATCCTAACCAACACTTCACCTATCCAAAATAGGTCATCATGAATCCCGCTAAGTAGAATCTTTATCCATTTGGACTCATAGAATTCATATGCAATCGCATATTCAACTATAGGATGATTATTCCACTGCACATACTCATCCATGAAGGTTTTATCAGGTTTTAACATTGTTTCCATGTGTGCTCTTATTCTGTCCAATCCTACTAGTTCTTTCTTACAATATATGTATGCCCTAATGTCTTTGACATGCATAACACCCATATGCGTGCGAGAGAATGCCCCTTCTAGGTCATCTAGTGTGGATTTAAATGGATCTCTTAAACACATATCTCTTCTTCTCCACCACATCAAATACAATGGGAGTAGCCATCACTTACTTGTATATCACTTTCCAAATGATCTTTTAAAGACTTCTGAATCTGCGTGACAAACTAGGGTTTCTGCAACCAATCAATTGCACTATAAATCACTGATGAATCAATCTACAATCCTTCACAATCAAATGATAGGGCTCCTCTTCTCTCCAATTTCTCTAAATTCAAATGCAATGAGAGATCTTCAAACTTATATGTACTTTAAAGTAGGAATTCTGCCATTAATGCTTGCCGCATAAACCAGGCTGTCACTAAAATTTTTCTAACTTTCATTCTGTAAACAATCAGCTTGTGCACTCTTGCACATAGGTTCTGCTAGTCTCCAAAAGCTTAAGTCCAAAGGTGCATACTCTGAGGGTGAGTATACCGGCCATGCAAGGGTCTAGAGCTAAATTAGCTCCCCCTATGACCTTGAGGGCCATTCATCCTGATGTAGAGGGTGTGTCCACTGTGGATGCAGCCAATACATTCTCATCAACCTTATCCTTCTTTGCCTCTGACCAAATGAAGCTTGTATCCTCTGAAGCTTTCACAAACTTGACTTCTCCTTTGGTATCCAATACTGGTTCTTTGGGCTTTTTAGGGCTTTCCCAACCTTGCATCCTTGATCTACAAAACTTTGAGATGTGTCCAGCCTTGTTACAAGAGTGACAAATGACTGGAGGCCTTATATTCCTCGGCACATTGACATGGGTCACCATTTTACATTATCTTGTAGAGTGACCATTGTAGTTACATATCTGACATGTAATATTCTGAGAAATTCTTACAATTGGCTGATTCTGATTTCTCTGATTGTGCTGAGTCTTATTTTTTTGACTTGTCTTACAATTCATAGCTCTATGACCAAATTTATTGCATGAATAATAGTAACCATTGAAAGCTCTTAAATCTATACAATTTCTTTCTATATGTCCATGCTTTTTACATGCATAACATGTTTGATCTACTAGCTTGCGCTCATTCTTGGATGGTTCAACATGATCTTTAGTCTAACTTCTAGTCTCCTTAGCATCTGAGGTGTCTTCTGGTGCTTTCATTCTTGCTCACATGTTGTCGATCTAATTTTGTGCTTTATTGTATCCAATGCAGCTAGTATCTCCTTTAACTCTTCTTGCATACAACTGTGATTCTATCAAACTAGAATTGGTGTGCAATTTATCAATGTGATTCTTTGCCACTTTCAATTCAGATTCCAATCTTTCTTTTTTGTTCCTTAGCTCCAAGATTTCCATGTTTGGTTGCCTCAATTCTTCATTCAGTTGAAGGTTCTCTTTGACCTATTCATCATGGGACTTCTTGATTGTTGGTCAGCTTATCATTTAATTCTTCAATCTGTTCTTTTAGAGATGAATTTTCTTCACTGAGATTTTTGATCATAATCCCTAAATCACTAGTAGAGAATTCTTTCAAATATTTTCTTAGCCTTTTGATGACTACTTGAGCATCACTGACTTTTTCTTTAAGTTCTTCAATTTATTTTTTAGATCTGTCCAGGTCTTCAAGAGCAGCTTCAAGATTTCTTTTCAGATGTTTCATTTTTTTCTTTGTCCATGATCTCCTCAAGTGGTTAAACTTCTTTGCTAAGGACCAGAGCTCTGATACCAATTGTTGGGAATGGGAACACTGAGAGGGGGGGTGAATCAATGTTCACTTTAATTTATCTTTTTACTTAATTTTATATTGAACTTGAATACTTAAATACTGAAATGAATATCCACAAAAACATGAAACATGAAATCAACACATAACACCAATATGGTTACAGGGAAACCCAAATAGGTAAAAACCCCAGTGGGAATTGACACCCACTAATATTATGTACTAGTGTTTTATGATCCTTGTTAGAAGAACCTTAAACTTGTTAGGAGTTGCTTTACAATATATTTAGTATAGTAGAACTTGTCAAGGGTTGGACCTTGTTAGGAGTCTTTTACAGTAAACCCTATTAGGGGTGTGGACTCACTGTCCTAGAGCTCATTGCTCAAGTGGTGAAGGCTACAACCTTCTGATCTTAGATACACACTATATCTACTGGATGAACTGTCACTCTGACACTACTTGTTTGATCAGTTCCTTTGATGCACTGATGCTTTGACCTCTTGAAAAGCTCTAATACATCTTATCAAATCTATGCATACTTCTGCTATGCTTCTCTCAACTCTATGCCAAATCTTCTATTAATTACAATGGGCACATCTTATATTTATATGTGCATACAAAAGAAATAACTAGGTCGACCCTTTAACTGATTACATACAACGCTTCCAATTGAATTGGCTCAAGCGTGTTTACAAAAAAACATAATTACATGTCAGCAACCTAATTACAATAGGCACATAGCCTTTACAACATAAGAATATAATCGCAAATCAAAATGCCAATAGTCGGCTGCTTACTCTGTTATTCTCTGGCACACATTGGCTGTGTAACTTCAACTATTTATAACTTTGTCATACTTGCATATATGATCATGCACTCATAGACTAAGAATGAATATACTCTAATATATTCTAGGGCTCATACCATAACTTGGTTGTATGCATGTGCACTAATGCTCTGAGCTTTAGGTACTCTATACAGTGTCCAATCTTCAACACTTGGCCAATTCCTGATCTTCTCATGAAGTGCAGTGACTCCAAAACACTATATGACTTTGTTTCCATAATGAAAACACTACATCAAGTCATATACACTAGTATAGCCAACTTGTCAACACATCTTTCCACCCACACTTTTGATTCCACAAACAAGTTTGGTCACCTTTTGAACATAGGCTTGAATATTTTCATCCTCTCTCATCCTCAAGGATTCCAACTTTCCTTTCAAGCTCTGCAACCTTGATTTCTTCACTAAGGTGTCTCCTTCATGCAAGGCTTCCAATTTTGTCCATACCTCATGTGCTATCTCTAAGTCCATAACATTTATATATTCAACATCTGATAAGGTTCTCAATAAGGCTTCTTTTGCTCTTATGTTATACTAAAATTCCTTCTTCTAATCAATAATAGAAGTAGATGATCTGCAAGAGGTGTGTATTTTTTCTTTGTAACTGTCCAATAATATTCTCCAATGCATCTCAAATGTGATCATTTGACCCTTCCATAGAGTATAGTTTGGTCCTTCAAATCTTGGGCTCTCCTTCTTAAAGGTTTCCATCCTAGATCACCTTAAGTGGTCAAGCTTCAAAAAGAGAACTTAGCTCTAATACTAATTGTTAGAAATAAGGTAGCATAGACAACTAAGAGAGGGGGGGGGGGGGGGGTTGAATCAATTGTGTCAATTGATTCCAAAATTTCACCCAACACTTAACCATAAAACTAAAATAATAATGATAAGCATTAAAGTATTGAACTACAAAGCATAAGAATGCATAACACCATAATTTTTGTGTGGAAACCTTGTTAAGGGAAAAACCATAGGATCAAACCCCCAAGATAATGTACTAGCACAAAAATCAAGTTAAAGGTACAATAGGGGAATGCACATGCATTTAGGCACACTACCTAGAGCTAATTTCTGAAATATAATAGAGGGACACAATCCTGAGATTACAACAAGGCATACAACCCCAAAATGGACTATAATCCATTATGGACAAAAATCCACTAATTTATGAACTGACTAATAGCGTCTAAGATATGACAATACAAATTTGACAAAGTGCAATGAATCTCTTGTGAGATTCCACTCATACCTCTTTAGATACACATGCGTACATCCACTGGCTCACTCCACAATCACAAATGGTTACATCTTTATATATATTTTCATCACCTTATAAACATGAACAAGATCAACGTCAACCTTAACTCCTAAATCACAAATATTTAATCAATTACAATGTAAACAATAATATGATCTAAGACGTGTCGGTAAATACATATCTAGGACCCAAATCTCCATCCGTGAACACACTACAATCCATAAAAAAATCCTACAAATATTCATAATATGCTATCTCACCAAGTCAAACAAGAACACTGAAAATATCAACACACCATAGGAAAATCACTGAACTAATCACATAACGTAATGTGATCCAAAAAGATGAATGTGAAATGATCTAGAAACATCAATAAGCAACATGAAATACTACATGAACAATATAAACATCTCTATCTCAAAATTCACATCTGTCTCTCCACTACTCATCATGAACACCAAATTGCAACCTCTATCATTAAAGAAAAATAGATTTCCAACATCCAAATCATGAACCATTCAAGATGAGGACACACATCCATGTCCTAAACTCACCACTAGGTTACCAACAAAAAATATTGCATGACCAATCCATACCGATCCAACAACTAAAACCATGTCACTTATTGAATAACTAAAAAACAATCTCAAACAAATCATTTGCAACTCAATCAAACCATAATGTGAACCTCTAAAACTTGAACAAGATCAAGTAGAAAAATCCCTCAACATTTCTGCAACTGTACAACATTTTATACTCAATAAAATAGCCAGACTGATCCAAACACTTTACAAAACAAACCAGGAACAATGTCCAAAAGAAGAAAATATGTTGACATCAATGAAAAAAAATCAATGTTTTCACACATATGCAATGTATTTTAGAAATCTCCAACACAAGACACATGTTTGCTAGGTTTTCATCAAGGTGACCTTTTGTTTTTCAATTTTTGACTTTTTGGAAGACAATGGACATAGTAAATGATACAAATAAGGGACTCAAGAATATTGTTCTTTGGATAGTACTCTTGAAGGATGTGCTATAATGGACCATGGATATTAAAAGTATAGTCAAATATGTTGATAGGGTGATAACAAATAGGGATGAAATGTATAATACAATAGACTAGGGTAAGGGTTTATGTAAAGTATTTGATAAAGAGGATGAAAGGATACAAAGTAGGTGATAGATAATGGATGGGGTGTTGGGATACTTGTGTATTGGTGGATGGAAATGCTAGAAAGATAAACATTGGCACACACCTTGAGGGGTGGTGGAGTGATGAAATAGATTTTGGATTTGACGAAGGAATGGACATGGATTCTTGGATACAAGTACCCAAAATGGATGAAAGAGGTGATGGAGTATCTAAGGTAGTGAATTTTTTAGCTATAGGGACCAAAAATAGATTTGGAAGATAGAATACATTTATGTGGAGGATTAATGGGAGCCTTTACGATGACAAGTTTGGATGCCAATTTTGATTTTTCTTTGAGATATTGTACTTCAAGGAGCTGCTTGGGAATCCACACGGTTTTTAATTTTTCATTATTTTTGGGTCCTTGGAATGCATTACTTACACAAGAGATTTAGGAACCCAAATATCTTTTGACTTGGCTTTTTGCTTAACTAGCCTTTGTCAAATTTTGGATATTTCTTTTTTGTTTTGGATCATATTTTTCTTTAATTTTACATGTCTATTAGATATGACATTTTAATCCTTGATTGCATGTGGATTGATTGTCTTATGGACTTTATGCTTGGCATCCAAATTTATTGAAAGGGGAGTGGTATTTGTAGGTGGATAGGAATTGTATGGAGGCCTTTTGGATAGGTGGATGACTCTCAAAGATGTGTGCCTTTGCTGAATTTCCTATGGGAAAGGGTAAGTGAATTGTGAACTAGTGGATGGAGGAATATATGGACCTAAGATACAAGGAAGGGATGAGGGAAAGGAATATGCTTGGGTTGATATGGGGGAATGTGGGATTTAGGAGGGATAACAACATCTTGATGGTGATCTATTTAGCTCAATATCTTATAGTATGGATTTTGTTTGATATCAAAGGGTTCTAATATACCTTGTTAATTGAGGCCTAACCCCTTTCCTTGATAATGCATGTTTAGACAAACCATCTTTGAAACTGGATACCGATTATTTTTGAAACAAGATGTGAGTCCATTTTGAGGTGGAGGATGCACATATAGAATATTAGGATCGCAAAGTGGACCAAATCAAATGAAAGTGGATGAATCAAGTTGATATATAATAGGCTCATTATTAACTTGGATAGGGTTAATGGGATCTTGAGATAGATATGGAAGATTATGACATGGAGATGAGAGGATGATGGGATCTTGTGGTGGACATGGAGGATTATGACATGGAGATGGAGGGACGATGGTAACTTATGTGGATAAGGAGGATTATGACATGGAGATGGAGGGACAATGGGAACTTGTGGTGGACATGGAAGATTATGAAATTGGGACAAAGGGTTGACAAGATGTTGCAGTGGACATGGAAGAGGATCATTGGATAGAGTATAAGGGACATCATGGTATTTATTAGGAGGTGGATTATGAATGGGACTCAAAGGAATGATTTTCTCTTGGGATGGAAGAGGATCATTAGAAGTTTCTAGGGATATGGGATCTTGGTCGAATATCATATGGGATTGGACACTCTTGGTATCCTGATCTTGATTAATTTTAAGACTTATTTCTTCATACTTTAGATTATCCTCTTGACATGGAGTATGAGTTTTGATATGTATGGTGGGTTCTTGAAAGGACTTGACACTTGGGCATGATGGGAATGGAATTTTACTGGGACTTATTAGAGTATTTTTTCTTGGGAATGGGGCATAGGATGGTATTGGGTCTAAGAATGCTAAATTGTAGAAGTGACTGGAATTAAAGAATGGATTAGCTATGATTTCTTTTTTTTTTTTATCATGGATAGACCTTTTGGGAAGACTATAAATATTTATTGGATGCATTGCTAGGTGGAGATATTATGGAGAAGGAATTGGTGGGAGTTATGGAGATTTCTTGCAGTACATTTCTAGACATAAGTATATGATTTTGATCATTTTTGGTAATGATTTCTTAAAATATATCCAAATTCTCATTAGGTGAATTATTAGGAAATTATTTAATAGGAATTTTATGTTGATTGATAAGTTCTTTAATGATGTTCTTAACAACATAGTTGGTGTTTAGACCTCAAATAGTGATGGTGTAAATGGCCAATTTGGAGTTCACCTCTACGTAGGTGAGGTTATCCTTATTGTCTTGATTGGATGTGGAGG
Organism: Chamaecyparis obtusa; assembly: GCA_027943335.1. Taxonomy (NCBI): domain Eukaryota; kingdom Viridiplantae; phylum Streptophyta; class Pinopsida; order Cupressales; family Cupressaceae; genus Chamaecyparis; species Chamaecyparis obtusa. The sequence goes on from BSBK01004116.1 coordinate 119,197, forward strand.
CCTTGTCTTTTCTATAATCCATTAGTGTTTTTTGGAAGATCTTATGGTCAAGAGGTTTTATAAGAGGCATAAAGTCTCAGCATGGAGTGAAGTTCCTTTTTTCTTAACATTATTGAATAGCTTGGTTAAGTTCCTGGACCTGCTCAGGAATGTCCTTAAGAGAAGTGTTGTTAAAATTGTGGACATGTTGTGCTGGATGGGTTTTTTGGACAGGTGTTGGTTCTTGCACACGTAAGATTGGTTGTGTCATTTTAGCCTCACAATGCCATTGTTTGTTACATTTTTATTCTTGGACTAGTATTTGTATTTGTTGTAAGGTGTTGAATTACTGGTCTCTTTATTAAGTAGTCCCTTTAAGGTGAGGGCTCTTTCTACCTCCAACCCTTTCTTGGATAGATCCTTGAAGGAATCAATACACTAGGAGTGTAATTCACACATTAGGTCAAATTGACAACTTTCTATGAACATGTGGATATTTTCCTTGGTTGGTAAATGAAAAGATGCCTTAGAGGCAACATTTCCAAAATTGTAGAAATAAGGAAAATATTTCACCATTATTCTAATTGGTAGTGCAAATATCAATCAATGTTACTTCCATGACAATATTGTGTAAATAGTGGGATATGAACTTTTCATCTAGTTCATTCCATGACTTTATCCCAAGAGGGAGTCTCGAGAACCACTTCTTGGATATCCCACTAAGATTGCATGGAAAAAGTCTTATAAGATATGTGTCATCATGGGCTACCTCCATACATGATGTAGGAGCATCTTGGGTTCATAGAAATCTTGCATCAACCAAAAATAGTTCTTTGTATTTTGTTCTTCTTTTCTAGTTGGAGAGATTATGCTAGCCAATCGTCATTTGTTTGAGATAGCATGTGGAATCTTAATATCTTATTATAGACCTATGTAGGATCATATTTCTGTGATCATACCTATTGTTGGTCATGTCTATTTGAGATTTGATCCATTTTCTGTCCATGGGTAACAATGTTCATTGCTTACTTGGACCTATTTAGAGATTCGATGTGTGGTCACTACTCTTTGTCTTCCAACCATTGTGATTGTAGTGCATGCTTTGTGGATCTCCTATGGATCATTCCCTATGATCACACATCTTGTTGTTTCCTTTCTTAGATATTTGATTCATTTTGGTTAAACCTATTTGTTTGTACATGTTTCCTTCTTGGGAAATGTAATTCTCTCTTGGATGACCTATAGATGAATTTCCTATATGTAATAACTAGATGTATCTTGAGTAGGAGAAGTGGTAGTGGGTTCATGGAACCTAGATCTAAGAATATTCCAGATTAGAATTAGGATATGAGATTATTTTTATTGTATATGGCTATAACCAGGAAGACCTGATAGCCTGACATGTATGTTGTTTGATCTCTGAGTGAATATATTGGATTGTGTATTCTCTCTCTAATTTTTTGTTATTTCTTTCCTTTGGGGATTCTCCCACCTTGGCACTGCATCAAGTGGTATCAGAGAAGGTCTTTTTTGTAATAAGATGTAGTTGGATTGATTATAGAGTGACATATTGTGGTATGGCCTACAATTTTAGAAGGTTGCAGAAATGGTTCGTGGAAGGAAAGATGTTGATCCTCTGGTGTTGGATATGTTGAGACAAATTTTTGCTAGGCTTGAAGCTATTGAGACAACCCAAAGAAGAGGAAGACTTATTGAGTATGTTAGTGAAGATGAAGCTGAAGAAGTAGAAGGAGCAGAAAAGCCCTTGTTCTTGAAAAAGGTGAGGAAAGATTCCTGAGAGCTTTAAGAAGTGTGAATGCAAAACCACATTTCAATCCTTCTGAATATAATGGAAAGTTGGATTTAGATGAATTGTTGGACTAGATCTTTGAAATAGAGAAATATTTTGAATATGAAGGTACATCGATGGATAAGAAGGTGAAGTTTGTTGGTAAAAAATTGAAAGGACATACATGTCTTTATGGGGGGAACATGTGCAACTTGATTCATAGAGAAGAGGAAAGGAAAACATCAAGGTATGGGATAAGATGTTTATTGAAAAGAATGCAAAATTTGAAGCAAATGGACATTATTGTACAAGAATATACTAAAGAGTTCTACAGATTGGATATCAGATCTAGAAATATGGATGATGGAGTTGAAAGAGTTGCAAGGTACCTAAATGGATTGAGAACTTCTATACAAGATGAAATTAGTTTGGTCAAGATAAATAGTATTGAGGAAGCCTATCAATTTTTATTAAAGGAAGAAGAGAAGCTAGACAAAAGTCATGAAAAAGGAAGAGAGGTGGAGGTGGTAGATTTTATAGAGGAAGAGGTAGATCCTATTGAGAAAATAAAAGATCTGATCAAGATAAAACAAATCAATATAAAAGAAAAGTAAAATAGAAAGGAGAAATGTTCATACCAAGGAAGAGGAGGTTATGCAAGAGGTAGTTACCCTAGAGGTAATGATCATAAAAGAGAAGATATAACCTAGTTTAAGGGAACTTATTTCAAGTGTGGTGAACAAGGAAGTAGGGAATTTGAATGTAAGAAGGTTGGTAATAGTAGCAAGAATGCACTTGTGTAGGAAGATTCAATTGATTCAATAAACAAACTAGAAGGTGGTGAAAACTTGATGATTAGAAGAGATTTGTGGATTGAAGGAACTAAAGAGGACCCTCTAAGGAGAGGATTATTAAAAAATAGATGTAAAGTTTCTAGAAATTATCGTAAGGTGATCATTGATAGTGCAAGTTCAAAGAATTTGGCATCAGAAGAGATGGTTACAAAGTTTCAGTTATCGAGGATGAAGCACCCTAAGCCATATCAAATTTCTTGGATTAAGGATGAGCATAAAATTTTGGTAAGTGAACAATGTCTTGTGAAATTTAATATTGGAAACTATCATGAGGAAGTTCTTTGTGATATTATGGTGATGTATTTTTGTCACTTCTTGTTGAGTGGACCATGGTAGTATGATAGACAAGCTATACATAATGGTAGATTTAAAAGGTATACTATTGTGGCTAATGGGAAGAAACAAGGTTTGTAACCTATGGTAGAAAAATATAAGAGTGATAATTACACTACTATTAGAGTTTTCTTGGTTAAAGGAAAAAAATTCATAAAGGGGTTGAAGAAGAATGATGTGTGCTATGCTTTGATTCCTAATAGACCAGTTGTAAAGACAAAGGATGATTCATTATTGGAAATTAAAGAAATGCTGAAAAAATTTCAAGATATCATTTTAGATAATGTACCTAATGGGTTACCTCCTATTACATAGCCTAGTTCTAGCATAGGTACAAGCACAGGAAGAGATGGACTAGATACAAGTGTAGGGGGATTAGATATAGGCACAGGTGTGGGTGGGACTAGTTGATCATTGATTGCCTCACTCTGATGTATCATATGTATCATTTTGATCAGGACTTTATTGATGTACTTCATGGAATTTTATGGACATTCGATGTACACTCTTTACTTTTGGTGTCATTATATGTTGGACATTGATTTTATGATGATATATGCAGTTCTACATGCTCTTATATATATGCTTATTTTTGTATTTTTCTGATGCAAAAATGTTATGAATGCATTTAATTTACTAGCTTTGGATGGATGTCTTATATATGGCATAGCTTACATGGATGAAAAATGTTAATGAAATGCTCTTATTTAATGCTTTAATGACTAATGGTTAATGCCTTTATTGATTAATGATTAATGATTAATGTTTCTCTTATATGATATACTTTTTAATGATGATTAATGAATGTACGATGTAACTTAAATGACTTTAAATGGATATGTAATGCAATGAATTATTAATATGAACTAAATAAATGTAATTTTAATGATTAATTACTATTATGAATAATGATAATGGACTTAATGATACAATTCAATGAATAATAAATAATGGATGATAGATAATGGATAATGGATAATGAAAGTAGGTTAATACTTAGTGATGGTTAATGAATACACGAGATTAATGAATGCAACTTAATAATGAATGCACCTTGATAATGATTAATGAATCTAACAATGTAGTTTAATAATGAATAATGGATAATGGATGCAACTTAATAATGAAATTAACGTAATGTTTTTTATTTTTTCCAACATATTCAATCAAGTAAAGAAATTATGAACCCTTTTGATTTTACTTAACTCTACCTCCTTTTTATTTTTATGCATTTTGAGAAGTATCCAAATGAAAAATAAAATGCAAATTAATCTAAATGAATGCAGCTAGCTATCTCTTTTCAACAAAAAAGGATGCTACTTTCATCATTGAGCTCTTTGAAACTGGAATTGGTACTTGATCCTCACTGGTTCAACCATGATGATATGAATATCATTTTCCTTCTGAATTGTGCACATGAAGCTAATACGACTCTCACTAGTTAGATTTTCAACCATGATAGTTTGAATACTGATTTCATTGGATTCAATGTTGCAAGTGGATTTTGGCATTAAGATATGGAAGATCAAAATGGCCAAGGTATTATGTTGCGTAAATAGACAAAGATATGAGTCTCTCCATATGTACATGTCCTTTATGATTCTTCAATGATAATTTCATTAGACAGATGTTACATACTTTGAAGCTTCAATCTTAAGAAAGTCATGTAGAAATCAACAAAATATAATGCTTTTATCATTTCTCTTCTAGTCAAAGACTTCATCTATTTGCTAAAAAGACATGATTTCACCAATCAAGTAACACTTAAAAAATAAATTTTTTTCCCTTATTTTCAAATCCATATTTCAAGTAGAATTCCATCCATTTCAATATTTGTTTGTTATTTTTAATCCTTATAAAGATAAGGTCATGTGAATTGAGGATCAAAGTGTTATCATTGTAAGGTTAAAATTTGAATTAGGATTTGATATGAATCAAAAGTTTAAGTGTCATGCTTGTGATTAGATGCATTGATTTGTGTCAATTGGTGTCTGTTTGATGAATCACTTTGATTTAGGATAAAATGCCCCTAGTTTGATTCCATAGCAATGTTGGATTTAAACAATTTTTTAGATTATGATGAAAGCCTTGGGTATTTAAAAATGCAACTCTGGGATTTTATTATGCAATATGTACAAATGATGGAGAATGCAATATATACAAGGATGAAAAGGAAATGCAGATGGAGAAATGGGACTTGACTTTACAATGAAACAGTGCCTGTTTACCAGGTTTTCACCACTTGAATTTATTTATCTTTTTCTCTTGTATATATATATATATATATATATATATATATATATATATATATATATATATATATATATATATATATATATATATGCTGCCAAGGTGCCTATTTGCTAGGTTTTCATCAAGGAACTTCTTTTCTTTTTTTCTTTTTTTTTGGTATTATCAAGGTGCCTATTTTATAGGTTTTCACCAAGATAACCATTTTTTTTAGGATCCATATTTGAATGTTTTTACTTTCTTCATACTCAATTTTCCACTATTTTTTATTTATTCAAGAACTCTTTTCACTTTTTTTAAACTTTATCTGCTTTCTATTTTTTTCTTTTCTTTTCCCAGGATCAATTTATCAATTTTTTTTTGATTTCTTCATGTTCACTTTTTGTTGTACAAATTTAGTATGATGCTATCTCATCTGATATTCTAATACTCTTTCCAACTAATACTCTTTCAACTTCTTTAGGTATAAAACCTCTTTATATGTATGCTATTGATAGGTTCTTGCAATTATTCCCCATCATAATTATCTAACTTGTATGTTCCCATACCAAAGGAAGATGTAATGATGAATGGTCCTAATCAATTTTCTTCCCATTTTACTTTCTTTTCTCTTTCCACCTAGTTCTTAGGATTCTCTCTTAATACAAGGTCACCTACTTGAAATTCCCTTGGCTTGAAGTGTTTTTTGTAGATTCTTGACATCCTATTTTGATACACCTTGAGATGATCATATTCTTGTTGTTGACACTCATCAAGTAACTATAAATCTTGAAGTCTTGCGACTCTATAATTCTCTTTCGTTAAAAATCCATTTAATGAAATCCGTAAAGATGAGATCTCTACTTCTAGAGGTAATACTATTTTGGCTCCATAAAATAGTGAGAAAGGTGTAGCTCTAGTTGGTGTTCTCATGCTTGTATGGTATAAGGTTGGATTTAGTTGTATGTGTCAATCTCTTCCTGACTTATCCACTGTTCTTTTCAAGATCTTTAGGATATTCTTATTATTTGTTTCTACTTATCCATTTTCTTGTGGATAATAGATGGAAGATGAATGATGAATCATATAAAATTTATCACACAACTCATTTATGTCCTTGTTATTGAAGTTCTTAGTGTTGCCTTTTATTATGGAATGAGGAATACCATATCTGCAAATTATGTCATTCAAAATGAACATTGAAATTTTTTTGCTTGCTGCAGTAGAAAAAGACACAAGTTCTACCCATTTGGTGAAATATTTTGTTACTGTGATTATGAACTTATGACCATTGGATGATGGTGGATAAATAATCCCAATTAAATCTAATCCCCATTGATAAAAGGGCTAAGGATTGGTCATTGGATGTAGTTCTTTTGCTGGCACATGAATTAAATTTCCATGGTATTGACATTTTTGGCATAGTTTTGCAAAATGACATGCATCTGAGAAGTTTCTTAGCTAAGGTTATCCCACTCAAATGTGATCCATAGGTTTCTTCATGGAATTCTTGCAAAGATAATTTTGATTCCACCTCCTCTAGAAACCTAAGAAGCATTCTGTCAAGACTCTTACGATACAATGTGTTTGACACAAGGGTATAGTGAGAGGCTTTTCTTATAAATTTTCTTCTTTGGTTTCAGGTTTGTTCTAAGGATAAGGTTTGATCTTTAAAGTAAGTATAAATGGGTCCATACCAAGGAGAGTCATGTCCAATTAATAGTAAAATGATTTGGGAGTTAAGTAGGTCAAATGCAAGTTGTTCGAACTCTTCTACTAAGAATTCATATCTTGCGCTTTGATCTGGCATCTGTAAGATAGAAGCTAATGTCATCATGGAATTTTTTTCTTTGTTCTTTTCTCTTGGTAATTTTTAAAATGTGATAAAAAAAAAGTACTTCTTCAAGTCATCTATCATCTTTTTATAGGACATCAACTTGTTATTTCTTGTTTGATACTCATGATCAATAATTTGATTTATGACAAGCCGTGAATCACTATAGACTTGTAATTTCGTCACTTTCCATTCTAAAGCCATTTTTATGTTTATGAAAAGTGCTTCATATTTGGAAATATTATTAGTGCATGGAAAGAGAAGGTTGTAAGATTTTGGAATTGTGAAGCCTTGAGGTATGATCAATAATATGCCTACTTCTGAACCATGTCGGGTGTAGAAACCAGCAAAGTAGAGTTTCCATGTCTTTTCTTCAATGTTTATGATTTATGCATCTTGGAATTCCACTTGAATAGGATATTCATCTTTAAAAGGAACTTTTTCCATCTAGTCTTCGATGACTTGGCCTTTTATTTCCTTTCTATCCGTGTATTCTATGTCAAATTCACTTAATATCATGACCCCCTTTGCCAATCTTCTCGTTAAGGTTGTTTTTCTCAATAGATACTTCAAAGGATCAATCTTAGCTATGAGTCCAATTTTGTGTGCCAACATATAATGTCATAGTTTTTATGAAGAAAAAACTACTTCCAAGCATGCTCTTTCTATGAAGCCATAGTTCAATTCATATTTGACTAAAGTCTTGCTTATGTAGTAGATTGCTTTCTCTTTTCCATTTTTATCCTCGTGAGATAATAGTGCAACTAAGGAATGGTTTGTCACTAAAATATACAATATAAAATGATTTCCTCTTATTGGTGGCATCAATATTGGTGGATTCATGAGGCATTTCTTGATGAGTGCAAAATCTTCTTCACATTTATCATCCCATTTAAATACTATGTCCTTGTGAAGGAGTTTAGTAAAAGAATGTCACTTTTTAGCTATTTAGGAAATGAACCTTCTTATGGATCTTAATCTCCCTTGAAGAGATCTCATTTGGCTCATATTTCTTGGTGCCCCCATCTTCATTATTGATTTTACTTTTGTGGGGTCTTCCTCAATACCTTTTACCGAAACTATATACCCAAGTAATTTGCTGGATTGTACCCCAAATGCACACTTTTTTGGATTTAATCTCACTTTGAATTGCTCTATCCTTGTGAAAATATTCTCTAAGATTGGCAAGTGTTCTTTTCTTGAATGAGATTTAGCTAGGATATCATCCACATAATCCTCTAAGAATTTGTGCATCATGTCATGGAATATGGTGGTCATAGCTCTTTGGTATGTTTCTCCTATGTTTTTAAGACCAAAGGGCATCGCATTCCAAAAAATGTTCCCCAAGCACATGTAAAATTTGTCTTATCCTGATCTTTGAGAGCAATTTTTATTTGATTGGACCTTCTAAATCCATCAATGAGGGAAAAATAGAATGACCTGCTGTCAAACCTACTATTACATCTATGCTTGGTAATGGAAAGTCATCTTTTGGAGATGCTAGATTGAGATCTCTAAAATTTGTGCAAATTCTGATTTATTTATCTGGTTTTGAAATTGGGACAATATTGGAGATCCAATCGGCATAATCAATAGCTATAATGAAACCCACCTTCAATAACTTCTCCAATTCAACTTTGACAAGTAATGCAATATGGAGGTACAATTTTCTCAACTTCTACTTGACTAGCTTGATTCCTAGTTTGATGTTCAAATGGTGCATAATTAGATTTGGGTCTAATCCCGACATATCATCATAAGACCAAGAAAAGTTTACTTGTATTTCTTTGAAAAACTCCACAAATTATTCTCTTTCTTCTTTTGACAATGAAGTTGCAAGATGTATAATTTTAGGCTCTGATTTTGTCCCAATGTTGATCTTTTATGTTGGCTCTATCAAGATAGGTGATCTTTCTTCATAATGTTGGGGAAAAGTGTCCAATCTCTCTTCCTTAGGTTCCACAGTTGGGTTCTCACATTTGGAAACATCTTTTATTTTCCCTTTTTCTTGGTCTAGGGCCACCACATTGTGGTTTTCACCACTAGACTCTTTGATTTTTTTTATTGTTATTTTATTTTTTATTTTATTTCTTGACTAAGAGATTGAACACTTTCCCTCAACATTTATCCTTGATAGATTTTTTTGGTAGAAGAGGGTTCAACTGCATTTAGGTATAAAGCTAAGTAATTTTCATTTAGAAATGTAGGTATTTCATTTGGCTCTATAGAATCCCATTCAATTAATTCCAGGTATACAAGGGATAAGGTATCATTAGCTAAGTTTGAGTTGGCAGGGTTTAAGGACATGATTACCTTCATGAAATTAATTTGCTAAGAAATCAACTCAATTGGATTTAATTAATATTTTAAACAAAATTGAATTGAAATCTAAATGTAAGAACAGGTCATGGATCTTTAATTAATGAAGCTAATGTAATGCTCTCAGCTCGCATCCATTAGAGACAGTTAAAAAATGAGAATTTAAATGCTATTATGATGGATTTAAATTCCTATATTTGTTCAATCATGCTAACATGCTAAAATTATGCTTTCAAATCAAAATGCCTATAATAAGGATGCAAAGAACTAAAATGAGAATGGATCCTTTTATCCTAATTTTTTCTCTCTATTTATAGATTTTATCAAGGTATGAGTGGAGTAAGTTTAACTATGATCAAGTTTGAGTCAAGTTGATGGTTTCAAATGGTGAGACAATTTAAATATTTTGTTCTCAAATCTTGGGACAAATAGACAAAATGAGTGGATCAAATTCATTTTCAAGATGAGTGATAGAGAATCAATTTGGCTTTGATCCATGTGAGCTCAATTCTTAATTAATATTGGTTGATTTAATTCCTTCCCATATGGTAGGTGAGAAATTTTAAGAATTAATCAATTGATTTATTTAATTTTCTTAGCCATGTGTTGATGTGGGAGCATCTCAGGTTCTCAACAATCTTGTATCACCAAAAAAAACAAGTTAGAGTTGTTAGATGTGCTTAGTAGCTCTTTTGGGCTCTCGGTGATGTATTCTTGTTTCCATTGATGGGGCTCGGTTACTGCTCAATTCCTTCTTTCACTGAGTTGGCTCGGTTGTTCACCGAGTTGGTTCGGTCGGTCACCGAGTTGATTTTTCATTGCTTAGTAGTCTTGCTAACCGAGTGGTTTATTTTGAATTTCTTTTGAGGCCGACGTCTGCATTTAATTTTGGTCATGGAGTTAATGGTTACATCAATCATTGGGAAGCATGTGGACCTATATTTGTGTCATTCCTCCCTCCATTGTTGGATCTATTAGATCTTAAGGCCAACTAGTTTGGTAGCCTCTTGTATAAATAAAATAGTATGTTATAGATCTTAGGGGAGTTAGTCAGTGATATGAAGGATTGAAGATAGAATTGGAAGATTTGTAGTTTCCTTGCATGTATGAGGATTGTTTGTAATTAAATTATATTGTATCTAGCCATAAATAGGAAGGCCTTACAACCTGACATGTATGAAGTTTATTTCTGATGAATAATATATGATTTATTTGCATTCTCTCTCTCCCTAATTTGTGCATTTTCTTCTGCGTATTGAATGTTCACAAGAGGTTGGTAATTTGGGTGTGCCTTTGGCCCCTTCTCCTATCCTCCCTTGCATCATGTGTAACCCTTGAATGAGTTGGATTTGATTTAATTCAACTCTACAATTAATTTGATTAAAATCAATTGCACAATTAAATGATCTTTTTGATTTAATTAATCCTCTTTGGCTTTGATTTTAATTAATTTTTTATTTTTCCTTTAATTTCTCACTTGGATTAACCTGACTATTTTTAGGTGTCTATAGAGTTAACTCAAAGTGAGTAGGAGTTCAACTCTTCTTGACTACCTTGATTGGAGGATTGACTTGATGAGGGGAAAGAGTTAATTCAAAGTAAGTTGGGGTTCAACTTTGCTTGACTTCCTTGATTGGAAGATTGACTAGTGAGGGGAAATAGTTGACTCAAACCAAGTAGGAGTTCAACTCTTCTTGTCTACCTTGATTGGAGGATTGATTGAAATAGATTGAATTGTGAACTGATTGCTGAGGGAGGAATTAACAATGTCGATTGAATAGGTAGGAATTGTAATTGATGGGTGAACTGAAAGTTAGTATGAGTTATCTTTGGAAGAATATGCATGATTAAATAAATAGAATAATTTATTTACTTGCACATGTGGGAATTATAAATAAATAATTCCTTATTTATTTATAAGAGAAGAATAATTAGTTTTATTAAATAAATATAATTATTTAATTGTGAGTGAAGATTTGATTCAATTATTACATACATGCAATAATTAGAAAGAGGTAATATTAATTAAATAATGTTTAATTATTTAATTATATTATAGATGAATAATTGATGAAATGTTTGATTTGGACAATTAATAATTAAGGTAATTAATTAAAATCACTTAATTATGAAATTGAAGAGAAATAATGATTTTGATCTTTAGAATATGGTAGAAAAACACAATTTATTTAAATAATAAACATTATTAAATAAATTAAAGAGGAATGTTAGTAATGTCATTACGTTAGAGAAATTGGCCATTTTTAAGTATCTACATTTTCCCCCTCTTTGATATAATGATTTTTAGGTGTTTCAAAGAATAATAAAAATTATGCCCCAATGGAAACAATGTGATGGCAAGGTAAATGATGTCTCCTCAAGAGACTGTTTATGCAAGAAAGGCGTGAATGATCTCTTGAAATAAGATGATGGTATCTATGACATTTATGAGATGTAAAGATATGTTGATATGCTTCTATGTGATGTGATGGATGTATGCATTTTCTATATGATGTGATGCCATGCCTATATGCTATGCACTTTATGTTTTTGTATTTTCATATGCACTTTATATGATGTGACTAGATGTGATGCAGATCATATGATAGAGTAATGATAAAATGAATTTGTTTTTATATGTGCATTTACATGATGGATGGATGCATTTTGATATATATTTTATGATGTATGATTTATGCTATATGTTCTAGAATGGTTTATATCATGATACTCTATCACAAGGATTTGTTAAGACTAATAGAGATAATTGTTTGTAATAAAACTTTTGAGAAGATGGTAGTTAGGGGATGAAATAATAGGAATGAATCATTTATTGAAACCCTTAGATAATAGTAAGTAGAGAGATTTAAAGTTTTTAATAACCATGCTTGATTTCCAATTGAATTTTTTTTTATTATCATTGAGATACTTTATTCTAGAAAAAATGGATGCCATCCTACCAAGATATGAATGATCTAGGTATGATTATCCTCTTGCATTTAAAATAGGCACACTGAACAAATGAGGAATGTGAGATGATCCATGTAGGATGAGCATTTAGAGTTGAGGTATGTGCAACATATCACAACTAAAGTATCCATTGCGATTTCATATTTGGACATTGTATATGGATGTGAAGGCTCTTATCATAGACACCCAATTTCTCTTTTAAGACTTCATGGAAAACATTCCACAAACAATAGATAAAGAAAAATAAGTCACGATTCATCACAACATTTCTAAATCACTTTTGGACATCTTGGAGATGCATAAGAACATGACTTGTGAAAATCAAGACATAATAAGACTAAATCGACTCAACAAGTTATAGTTGTACTGCTTATGTCTCTGTGTTTTTTGAAGTAGTTTGGACATTTAATTTTGACATTTTTATAATGTGATCTAATTTCAAGAATAAGGTACCTCGTCCAAGACTTCTTCATCTGATTTTGAGTGTTCCTTCCCTTGTCTAAGACAACATAATTTTTGACAAAAGATTTTGTTGTTTTGCTAGATAAGATAGTTTGGGCATTATAGCTAAGGAATTTTTGACTAGTTTGACTATTTTGACTTGGTTTCATTGAAGCTCAGACTTGATGTATGATGTCGTTCAATGCCTATTTTTTATGCAAAAAAATTGGTTTATGTACAAAGGAGATTTATTATAGGATTTTCTTGGTTTTTTATTTGTTTGGTTGTCTTTAACAGTTTTCACTTGATTTTTTGAATGTTTTTGGTTCATCATAGAGTTTGTATGTTTTGAGTTGAGGTATGTGTGATGTATCACATAACTGAAGGCCCTTATTACAGACACCCTAAACATGGCTGACCTTAGATGAATGTTTTATGTTTTTATGATGTTTTTGAACTTTTCAAAGGTCTTTTGCAATGTTTTTGTTGTTTTGAAGGACTTTTTTTATGTTTTTGGATTTTTGAAAGACTTTTTCAATGTTTTTGGTAATTTTCAGAGATTTTAAATCACTAAATGAGGTAAAAAGCATATGATAGGATTTATTCTCAAACATGATTGTATTTGTTTTCCCTAGTGTTTAGCAAGGTGTGGAACATTATGAATGGATGAATGCGTTGATGGGATGGCAATATATAGGTGAAAAATGGAATTAGAGTTGATTTGGATGCAAGGACTATCTCACAATGGGATAACATGTTTACCCAAGCTAAGGGATCATATATGTGGCTATGTAGGAAATGACATGACACATTGAATGAAATGAGATCTATGGGAATGGAAATGTCAAGAGATTTATGAAAATATATTCTTCATTTTTTTATGTCCTTAATTTTGATCAAGACCAAGGAATGGATTTGGGATAGGAAATATGAAACATGACAATGGATGAAAGAAGTAAGGGATGGATAATGCAAAGGATTTGTCATGTAGGGTATGAATTAAATTGAAGTGGACAATATGCATGAAGCCTTGTCAAGATCAAAGATAGGAAAAGGGATATGGATGGATAAGAGATCATGGAGGATGTGGTAGGTAGGATAGCATGTATGAAACTTTCCCCCAAACATAGAGTGTAAGAGGGGAATGGATTACACATGATGCTTATTTTCTAGGTTTTCATCATGGTACTTGTCCAAGGTGCCACAAGAAGTGGTTTTCACCATAGGATGAATTATTTCTCTTGATTTCTATTTTTTTGTCACACAAGGTGTTTGTTTTCCAAGTTTTCACCAAGGTAACCATTTTGTTTCTTTTTTTTTTTGATATTTTTGAAAAATAATGGATGGAGGAAATAACATGAAGGAAGGACGCAAGAATATTTTTGTTTTGATAATACTCCTAAAGAATGTGCTATAATGTACTGCAACTATTGAAAGTTTACTCAAAGATGTTGATAGGGTGATGGAAAAAAAGGATGAAACGAGTGATAAAATAAACTGGGGTAAGTGTTAATGCATAGGATAGGATAAGGGGGGTGGAAGGATGGAAAGTAGGTGTTGGATAATGAATAGGGTGTTGGAATAATTATGTATGGTTGGATGGAAATGTTGGTAAGATAAACATTGGCACTCACCTTGAGGGGTGGTAGAGTGATGGAAAGAAAATGGATTTTGGATTTTGGGATTTAGATAGAGTAGTGGACATGGATTTTGGGACAAAAGGACCCAAAATGGATGGAGGAGGTGATGGCGTATCTAAGGTACTAGATTTTGGGATATAGGGGCCAAAAATATATTTAGAATATGAATGGAATTTATGTGGAAGATTGATGGGAGAATTTATAATAATAAGCTTGGATATTGCCTATTTTGATTTTTCTTTGTAATATTGTTCTTCGAGGAGATTCTTGGGAATGCACATGGTTTTTAATTTTTCATTATTTTGTGGTTACTTAGAATGAATTACTTGCTAATGGGATTTAGGAACCCATATATATTTGAATTTGCTTTTTTTATTTATTGGCCTTTGTGGCCTTTTGGGTATTTCTTTTTTGTATTGGATCATATTTTTCTTTGTTTTTACATGTCAATTAGACAAGACATGTTGATCCTTGATTGCACGGGGATTCCATGACTTATGGATTTAATGCTTTTCATCCAAATATCTTGGAAGGGGATTGGTATTCATAGGTATAAATGAATTGTATGGAGGCCTTTTTGATGGATAGATGGTTCTCATTGAAGATGTGTGCCTTTTTTGACTTGCACATGGGAAAGGGAAAATAGATTGTGAACTAGTGGATAGAGAAATATATGTACCTAGGATGGATGGAAGGGACAAATAATTTGACTTTAGGATGTGAGGACCCAAAATGAATTAAGGAGGTGATGATGAATATGTATGCTTGGGTTCATATGGGAGAATGGTTGATATAGAGGGGATATCAAGATCTTGATTTTGGGTTGTATAGCCAAGTCTTTGATAATATGGATTTTATTTTATATCAAGGGGTTCTAATATACCTTGTTCTTTGAGGGCTAACTCCTTTCCTTGATAATTCATTTTCTAAAAAATATTCTTGGTAATTAGATACTGATTATTTTTTAAACAAGACATGAGTCCATTTTGAGGTGGAGGAGGCATATATGGAATAATAGGACTACAAAGTTGTGTGGACTGAATGAAAGTGGATGAACCAAGATGATATTCAATAGGCTCATTATTAACTTGGATAGGATTGATGGAATCTTGAGGTGGAAATGGGAGATCATGACATGGAGATGGAAGGATGATGAGATCTTGTGGTGGATAGGGAGGATTATGACATGGAGATGGAGGGATGATGGGATCTTGTCATGGAATGGGAGGATTATGACATGGACATGGAGTGTTGATAGGATTTTGTGGTAGACATGGATGATTACTTTGATCTTGACATGGAAGAGGGTCATTGGATGGAGTATAAGGGACATCATGGTCTTTCTTAGGAGGTGGATTATGAATGGGACTCGGGAGAATAGTTTTCTATTGGGATGGAAGGGGATCATGTTGGATAGGAAATAAATGGATACGGGGATCATCATGAGATTCTATAAATACAGGATCTTGGTCAAGTCATTGGACATTCTTTGTATCTTCATCTTGACCAATTTTAGGATTTTTTTCTTTATTCTTTAGATTATTGTCTTGACATGGGGTATGTGTTTGAATATGTATGGAAGGTTATTGAAAGGACTTGACACTTGGGAGTGATATGAATGGACCTTGAATAGGAATCATTGGAGTAGGTTTTCTTCAGGATGGGGCATATAATGGTATTAGGTCTAAGACTATTGATTTCTAGAAAAGACCGACTTTAAAGAATGGATCAACTAGGATTTGTATCATGGATAGCCCTTGTAGGAAAACTAGAAAGGTGTCAATATTGTATGTATCATATGATAGAGATTGTGTGGATGAAGGAATGGTGTGAGATATGGAGGTTTCTTTTAGGGTATTTCTAGACACGGGTATAGGATTTTGATAATGATTGGTGATAGAATCTTGACATATGTATTTTTAGAAAGTAAAGTCCACTAAAATAACTAAGAGGTGGGGTGAATCAGTTATTAGATAAATACAAATTTTATCACCATGAATATATTTCAACCATGTAATCAATATAAGCAACAACCATAGAAAGATAAACATACACAAAAACACAACAACACAATAACACAAGATATGTTGACTAGGGAACCTCTTGATCAGAGAGTAAACCTTGGTAGGAATGATGCCCACAAAAGAAGTACCAATATAAAAATTCCTTGTGAGAGGATGGAATTTTTTAGGAGCCTTATGAAATACATTTAGTACATACGAGTCCCTATTAGGAGACTTTGAATCCCTGTTAAAAGATTCTAACCTGGTTAGGAGTTATGGAAGACAGAAGGACCCACTGTCCAAATAGCTTCAAGGGCAAGATAACTAAACACACTATCCAATTGATCTTTGTATTATCAAAACATAATAATACCAATAATTACTGATCTTAGCAACTTGTCTTTGCTCCTCTTTCTGTGCCAAATCACACCAACTGCTTCACCAGATCTCAATATCAGATCTCTACAATTTGCATATCCTCTTACAACATATATTGCTCAATTCCATAATTCTCATCTATATTCCTTACATACATACATACAATAAAGGAAAAAAATCCTTCCTTTATATCACACTCAATTAATTACAAATGAGTCAGCCAACAAGGCTTAACCAATTACAAAATATAAACCTTCACATGTTACATAATATTTCACAATTACATAAAATTGTCAGTTTCCAAAAAAAACAAATCTTCACTCGTGTGACCTCTAACCATGTTGTCATGTCCACATCACTATCACAATGTCTTCATCAACTGTACAACTTTGCATGCCTAGTGTTGGTGTCCAAACATGATGAATCACTTTATGCCAACTGATAGGTACAAGCTGATACCTCTATAATTTTGGCTTAATCAAGCCAAGGCTGGTAGGCCTAAATTCACTCTAACATATCAAATTTTCTATGTCACACAACTACATACACAAAAAAAGATTCCTCTAAAGGTGGTGAATGATCCTTTGAGGAAAACAACTAATCTCCTAAAAATCTCTATTCTATAATACTTGACTAAATGGATTATACTTAAGACTGAAAAGTAATGTTTTGAAATAAAGATTTAATGATCTACAAACTACAAATGAACTAACATGATAGTTTCCAATTAAAGATTAGATCAATGCCTTCTAAATACTTGGACTATAGAGTCATAAAAATTTCAATCCTACATAGATCAGAGATGGTTTTAAAAACTTTCTTTAATAAGACAAGACCATCACTTCACAGGCTTCCACTTGACTTATAATTCAAATCAATCTATATAGCTAATCTTATTGAGTTTAAATCAAATTAAGAGACCGATAAAAACAAGAGAAGATACACAAATCTTTCAATTGATATTTAAAATATATATTAATTTTGAGTTATGATACTTAGGGAATTCAACAGAGTGAAACACTCTATTTAATAGAATATCTGAAAGACTAATTGAAAACATATAACTTATAACCACAAATAAAAAGAAGAGCACTTATCTTTATTAATGTTGAAAAAATAGTACATTAGAGTTCATATTGCAATTGTGATCAAATTATATCTTATGAAAATATGAATTTTATTGTCCCTTTACATTTTACATTATGTATATCTATGTGTTTGAGTGGCTTTCACAACTCTTTAGGGTGAAAAGACACAACCCTTATTACAAATTACTTTAAAAAATAATAAACTAACTAAAAATAAATACCTAACTTTCGGATTTGGGACTGGTTGAAAAACCAAAACACCTTGTGGAAAGCTAAGAATTTTAATGGAAATAGGAAATTTGATTTCCCGAACTAGGTCTTTTTTAGATTTTTAAAATTTGATCATCTTTAGCCTCTGTCGACATCATCTTTGCAGAAGGTCAAAATTCCAGCATTTTTTGAAGGCTTTGATCACAGAATTTTGATTGTTCCTGTCACAGAGCTTCCTTTCTTAATCCCTCAACTTTTAATTGAAAATTAATATAATTATTTATCCCATTTTATGTACTCCATCATTAATTATTTGGCGAGGCCATTTTTTAGGGTTTATCACTATATAGCACTCCAAATTTTGCCCAAAATTTATAGCTCCAATAGGCTCTTTCTGGGGACGTATGATCCATGTGAGCATAGCGAGATTCCAGCTATCTTTGGAGAAGCAGACCAAGTATCCATAATAATTTGATGCGAAGTAAAATTGGGTGGCCCCAGACACCCCAAAATTGAACATTGATCCTTTCCTCTATCAAACACTTGATTTTGATCACATAACACTTTGGATCTCTTGAACATGATGCCATCATTTTTGTGAACAATACTTGTTTCTTTATCAATTTATTTTTTTGTATTCTCTTTTTGTTTTTCCTTTGAGAAATCAGCAGATGCACTTTGGTCCTTTCCAAATGGAAGCTCCCTTTGGTGATGCATGTGACTAGTCATATAAGCATTAGAATAAATATTCTTTGCGTGATTGTCCTTTTGTATATAATTTTCTATGTCTCCATATTTAGAATGCAGATTATGTTTGTCTAATCCAATCTTTTCTTCAGGCCTATGGTACAACACTTACTCATATAATGTTTTTAAAGATGGTTCATGTCAAGGAGACACTTCTTCACATATACTAGGACTATGGTCAGGTGCAATATTTGAGCAATCTTCAAAACTATCCTTTAATCTATTTCCCCCATCATGGTTGGATAGGTCCATCTCATCTTCACATATTTGGTGTACTTCTAGCTCAAAGGATGAACTAAAAGATAGTTCACCCTTTGAATTCACTTCATGAGTTTCATCAACTTTAAGATTAGGACTGCTATCTTCATTATGATGCTGATGGATTCCATTGCATAAATGATCCTCTTCAAAAAATGGATTCAATAACATAGAGAAATCAGACATATCTTCATCTACTTCCTCTTCAAACAAAATATTTAGGAACATAGAGAATTTAGGCATACATTCATGAGAAATTTCATTTGGATCATCAAGTTTTTCATCAACAAGACTAACATCTTCATTGACATTATCTCCTGAAACTACCTCCTATTCATGCAATTCTATTTCATCTCCACAATTTGATTTCTCTTGAATATGGGCTGATCTGTCTACCTCCTTACCATGGTGGATTGAGAAAAAATTTGGACCATTCTTCTCAGTGTGTCTTCAGTATTCTATGTCTAATAAGGCAGAAATCTCTTCCACATGGAGAAGATCCTCTCATTTTCATATTCACTGATGTTTGATATCATACAAGTATCATCATGGAAAATTTTTTCCTCAGACTATCCAAAAGAATCTTCTCCATTCAAATATGAAACCTCACTTGACTCATATGTTATTTCAGTTTTGCACTCTTTCTCCTTTGCAACCAGTTCATTATTCATAAGCTTGACAAAGGTAAGGAACTAATGATCATATAAAAGATCCAGTTCTCACACTCTGTTGGAAAGATCAGATGATGTAGGTCTGCACTCTGAAGGTATTTCTTGATAGATATTAAACATCCTTATGAAGAATTGTACTGCAGATTCTTCTTCTTGTTTCTCTAAGTTAAAAAATGTGTCCAAAGGGGATATGTAATTTGGATCTTCTTCATCATCACTAAGATTGCCATCAAACACAAGGCCTTGTTCAATGTGATCATAAGCCTCCTGTTCTCTATCTTCACTATCTTCTTCTAATATTTTAAAAAGTAGCTTTAGATCAGAGTCATATGGCGAGATTCGCAAGTTTTTGACCTTTCTCATTAATTTGTTTCGTGAAGGCATAATTTTTACAGGTATGCTCTGATATATATCCGCCATCCTGAAGAATAAGTGTGCAAAAGACTCCCCTTCAAATCTCTCCAAACTAAAAAATGCATCAAGTAGATACATACTACGATCCTCCTCCATGTTGCAGCTTTGGTCTTCACACTGTTCATAATACATTTTATCTCCATCACTTGCATCATAGAATTTATATAGAAACTATTGTTCAAATTATTTCCAAGATGAAATACTTTGTGTAGGTAATGATTCATATGCCTCTCTTGCATTATCTTTTAATGTTGTGAAACATAGTTTCAATGCTTGATCTTCTACACAAATCTCATAGTTCTCTATAAATTCATAAAATGCATCCAAATGTTCAAGTGCTGATTCATCCCATTCTCCATGGAACTTTGGTACAACCTGTGAAAACTTAGGGAGCAACTTAAAAAGAATACAATGGAATCCCCTCAGATCCAATGGCCTAATACCATTTAGAATAAATGGTTTTCTTTGAAATATTTTTTTATTCTGATACATTCTAAATATCTAAATCAGTAATAACTTGTTTCTTTATACATTAGGTTCTTGTCAATAGAGTCACTACCTCTTTCAAAGAGGGAAACATTACTTATCTCCTTCTAGGTCTTCTTCCTTAGTAGAGTCACTGATTAAAATGCTTATTGAATAGAGTCGCCACCTCATTTGAAGAATGTCTTACTTCTGGGTTCTTTCTTCCAGTAGAGTGTGCTTCCAAACAAACTAATATAACTACTTTATGAGTCTGATCTACGAAATCTAAAATTCTAAGCAACTTCACAATATATATTGTGAGAAACTCTCCCTAGTGGAGTCACCAATTTGTTGGTGCCCAAAAATGATGGATCACTTTTGGTCAACTAATAGGTACAAGCTGATACATCTATAATTCTGGCTTAATCAAGCCAAGGTTGGCAGACCTAAATTCACTCTAAACTATCAAATTTTCTATGTCACACAACTACATACACAAAACAAGATTCCTCCAAGGGTGGTGAATGATCCTTTGAGGAAAACAAATAAACTCCTAAAAAACTCTATTCTATAATACTTGACTAAATGGATTATACTAAAGACTAAAAAGTAATGTTTTGAAATAAAGATTTAATGATCTACAAACTACAAATGAACTAACATGACAGTTTCCAATTAAAGATTAAACCAGTGCCTTCTAAATGCTTGGACTATAGTCATAAAACTTTTAATCCTATGTACAATCAGAGATGATTTTAAAAACTTGCTTTAATAAGACAAGACCATCACTTCATAGGCTTCCACTTGACTTATAATTCAAATCAATCTATATAGCTAATCTTATCGAGTTTAACTCAAATTAAGAGACCGATAAAAATAAGAGAAGATACACAGATCTTTCAATTGATATTTAAACTATATATATTAATTTTGAATTATGATACTCAAGGAATTCAACATAGTGAAACACTCTATTTAATAGAATATCTGAAAGACTAATTGAAAACATATAACTTATAACCATAAATAAAAAGAAGAGCACTTATCTTTATTAATGTTGAAAAAATAGTACATTAGAGTTCATATTGCAGTTGTGATCGAATTATATCTTATGAAAATCTGAATTGTATTGTCCCTTTACATTTTACATTATGTATATATATGTGTTTGAGTGGCTTTCATACCTCTTTAGGGTGAAAAAACACAACCCTTATTACAAATTACTTTGAAAAACAATAAACTAACTAAAAATAACTACCTAACTTTCGGATTTGGGTCTGGTTGAAAAACCAAAACACCTCGTGGAAAGCTAAAATTTTAATTGGAAATAGGAAATTTGATTTCTTGAACTGGGTATTTTTTTTATTTTTAAAATTTGACCATCTTTAGCCTCTGTCGATATCATCTTTGTAGAAGGTCAAAATTCCAGCATTTTCTGAAGGCTTTGATCACATAATTTTGATTGTTCCTGTCACAGAGCTTCCTTTCTTAATCCCTTAACTTTTAATTAAAAAATAATATAATTATTTATCCCATTTCATGTACTCCATAATTAATTATTTGGCATGGAAATTAAAATGCCATTTTTTAGGGTTTTATCACTGTATAGGACTCCAAATTTTGCCCAAAATTTAGAGCTCCAACACCTAGATTCTATCCCGATTAGGAGATATAATCCAGTTAGCACAAGCTGCTTCTCAGGAACACTGCTTGAATAATGCTTCCACTGAATTACACATAAATGTCATGAATAATTAAATTTTCGTACGCACTCTTGACCATGATCTTAGGACATAGTATAGAGTAAGTCCTGAACTTTACATAGCTTGATCTTCAATACTCCATGTGCGCTAATTGAAACATTGTTTGCTTCTCTGCTAATCTCCAGTAGATTACTATGTTGACATCAATGAAAACCACATTCATGAATGCAACATACAAATGCTACAGAATGACTCCAAATACTCCCCCGTAGGACATATTCAACATTTATTCCAACAATCTCCCCCATTGGCATTGATGGCAACATAGATGAAAAAACATCCAAGTTCCATAAATACCAAACTACAATGCTACTGCTCAAAAATATTTTCAAAACCTCTTCATCAATAAAATCAATCAATCTTTTCACATCCTCTTCATCAATCGAATCTTTTTTAGGTTTTTCCATTTTATATTGCTTCATCTCCTCCAATAGATGTTTGTATCCTTCTCCCTCTTTTTATTCCTTCTTTTTTTATTTTACTCCTTTTTATTCATTTTTCTCTTTTTTATTATTATTTTATTTTACTCTTTTTTAAAATATTTTTTATTCTTTTCAATAGAGATGATTTTTCATGTATCCTTCTCCCCCATTGACATCAATGAAAAAAGTAAGCATCAATATGTCAATCTAAAACCTCAATGTCAAAAGACACTATTCATAAAATACATTCACTAGAGTCCTTCATGACTCAACTCAAAATACACATACTCCCCCATAGAGGAAGTACCAACATCCAATCTAGAAAAGATAGAGCTCATATACCACTAGACTGATGCAACAATCTACATCACTTCTCAAAAGTAGGCTAGGACATAACCCTAAGCATACCTCTCAAATACTCAAATGTATATTTAGGTAAGGGCTTTGTGAATATATCTACAATATTCTCTTTTGTACTTATATACTCAAGTCTAACTTCTTTCTCTGCAACTTTCTCTCTTACAACATGATACTTTATTTCTATATGCTTTGTCTTAGAATGCAATACATGATTCTTAGACATACTTACTGTACTGGTGTTATCACAGTGTATAACAATAGGCTCACCAAATTTAATTCTAATATCCTTCAATATTTGTTTCATCCATATTATCTGATTACAATTGTTTGCTGTTGCTACATATTCTACTTCTACTGTGCTCTGTGAAATGCAATTTTGTTTCTTTCTTAGCCAAGAAACCAATCTTCGTCCAAGAAAAAATGATCCAGCACTTGTACTCTTTTTTTCATCAACACTGCCTCCCCAATCTCCATTTGTGTATGTACATAGGGTAAAGTCATCAGATTTTTCATACCATAACCCATAGTCAATTGTGCCTTTCAAATATCTTAGTATTCTTTTTACTACTGCATAATGTGACTCTTTAGGATCATCTTGAAATCTTGCAACAATTCCAACTGCATGTGATATATCTAGTCTTATATGAGTTAAATACTGCAATCCTCCAATGACAGATCTGTGCTTCTTTTGTTAAACTAAAAGATTTTTATCTATGCTATATAATTTATGACCACTTACCATAGGTGTGCCAATCGGCTTACAATCTTCCATTCCAAATTTATTCAATAAGTCATTCAGATACTTTGTTTGACATAAGAAAATACCATCACTATTCTATGTTATCTATAATCCTAAAGAATATTTCATCTCACCAATCATGCTCATTTCAAATTCAGTCTTCATTTCATCTGCAAATTTATCACTAGCTTCATCTTCTCCTCCAAAGATAATATCATAAAAAAAAACAACTACAATAAATAAACCATTCTCAATTTCTTTCAGATATAAATTACTATCGGTTGTGCCTTTAACAAATCTCAATTTTATCAAATACTTATCTAGTCTTGCATACCAAGTTCTAGGTGCTTGTTTCAGTCCATATAAATATTTGTTCAATTTACATACCATGTATCCTTCATGAGTCAAGGGAAAACATTCAGGCTACTCAATGTAGACTTCTTCTAATTCCCCATTCAAAATTGCTGACTTCACATCCATCTCATATACTTTGAATTTCTTATAAGTTGCATAAGCCAAAAACATTTTTACCACTTCAATTCTTGCAACAGGTGCAAAAGTCTCTTCATAATCAATTCCTTCTTGCTGTGAGTATCCTTTACATACCAATCTTTCTTTGTTCCTTAAAACTACTCCTTGTTCATTCATCTTGTTCATGAATACCCATTTAGTTCCTATAACATTCTTATCTTTAGGTCTAGGGACCAACTCCCAAGTCTTGTTCTTTTCAATTTGATCTAATTCTTCCTTCATTGATTTAATCCAATTTTCATCTTTACAAGATTCATCAGTAGATTTAGGTTCAATTTGAGAAATCAAACATAGTTCTTCTTGTATGTTATTCCATGTCAAAACTCCTTTTTCTATGCTCCCAATAATCTGGTCAACAAGATGATTTCTTCCTAGATTCCTATTAGGTGTCACTATCTTAGTTCTTGTTTCAACTCCATGTTCTGCTCTAGGTTCTTCTCTTATTTCCTCAATGTGACTCTCATTCTGCAAATCACTCTCAATTTCATAAAATAATTCAATATTTTCTTGATCAATTCTAGGATGAATTCCTTCATCTGATTCATAATCAAGCATTCTTTCCTGAATTTTGAAATTTTCATCAACTTTAACATTTGTGCTCTCAACAATAGTTTTAGTTATTTTATTGAAACATCTATAAGCTTTGATTTTTAATGAATAACCAAGAAATATACCTTCATCACTTCTAGGGTCAAACTTACCAATATCATCATCTCTTTTAATATAAAACTTACTTCCAAAAATTCTAAAATATTTAACTGATGGTGCATGTCCAAACCATAATTCATAAGGTGTCTTGTTTGTGTCTACTCTAATTTTTACTCTATCCATTGTATATACTATTGTATTCATTGCTTCTCTCCAAAATTTCTTTGCCAAATCATTCTCAAATAACATAGCTCTTTCTGCTTCAGTTACTGATATGTTCCTTTTTTTTGCAATACCATTTTGTTCAGGTGTTCAAGGGGCTAAAAACTGTATTTTAATACCATTCACTTCACAAAAAATATTAAATACCCTTGAAGTAAATTCTTGACCTCTATCTGATCTTAAACATTTAATCTTCATTCCAGACTCATTTTCAACTTTGTTCTTAATTAATTTAAACTTATCAAATGCTTCAAACTTTTCTTTAAGAAATACAATCCACATCATTCTTGTAAAATCATCAACAAGAATCATAAAATACCTTTCACCATAGAATCCTCTAGTCCTTGTGAGACCACTCAGATATGTATGAACAATTTCCAACTTCTCTACTTATGTGAACTTCTTACTCAGAAATGAACTTCTCTTCTACTTATCCATCACACATTCTTTGCAAATCATGTTAGTAGGTTTCATAATCCTAGGCAAATATCTTACTGCAAGTGTAGTGCTTACTTTCACAATATTATCAAAGTTTATGTGACAAAACCTTCTATGCCATAACCAAATATCATCAATTCTAGTAATCAAACATGTCATCTCTATAGGGTTCAATTGAAATACATTATCTCTGGTTCTTGATCCAGTTCCAATCAAATTACCATCCTTATCCTTGATCACACAAGTTTTCTCAGTAAACCAAACTTGATATCCCTTATCAACTAATTGTCCAACACTCAAAAGGTTATGTTTCAATCCATCCACAAAGTAAACATCATCAGTGTTAGTCTTTCCATCAAGAGTAATAGATGCTATTCCTTTTATCAAGCAAGGTGCATTGTTTCCAACTCTAACAATTCCTCCATCATAATTGTTAAACTTTATAAACTTCTTCATGTCTCCAGTCATATGATGTGAACAACCACTATCTATAAATCCAATAAGATCTCTTTTCTACTTGGGAAACTAAAGCCTTTTATTCTCTAATTTTAGTTTCAAAGTTTTCTTATTTTATTGCTACAAATCCTATATCATCATTCTCATTATCACTTTCACTTAGGGATTTCTCAATACTAGCCTCAAATTCTTCATCATTAGCATAGTAACATTCTTTAGATCTTCTAGGTTTAAATTTCTTCTTATATTTCTTTACTCTCTTAGGACATTTAGATGCAAAATGACCATATTCTTGGCAAGTCCAACATTAAATTTTTTTCTTATATTCAGGTTTTCTTTTCACAAGCAAGGCAATTCCTTAATCTTTCTATCTTCTTCAGTCTTAGATCTACTGCAACTAGCATAGTCTCCACTTTCACTAATGCTTCTTGACAAGGTAGGGTGAACACTAAGTGCACTAAATGTTGTCTCAATTCTAGGCAGATCTCCCAGCTATCTCAAGCTTATCTTTGCTGCTTCCAATCTTCCAAGAAGAGTTTCTCTGGTAAAGTTTCGAGTACAAGGTAGAAATTGTTCAATCATTTGCACTGTATTCTTAAATACAAGAGTTAATTTTTTTAGAATCTTCCATATCACTCCATCATTAGTCTTATTTCCTTCACAAGATTTGATACCTGCAATAATCTGTGACATTCTACCCATATAACTTCTAACATATTCATCTTCCATCATTCTTATATCATCAAATGCACATATCTAATTATGTAATCTGACTCTCTTTGCATGAACATCAACTTCAAAAGTAGATTGTAAAGCTAACCAAATTTCATGAGATGTCCTTAGATATTTTACCTGATTGTATTCATTATTTGGAAGTGCTGACAAGAGTGCTTATCTAAAAAGTATGTTACACATGAACATATCTCTTTCCTCATTAGTACATTCTTCAATTTTGTCTTCTTCAATGATAGTCTTCTCATTCTTTGTGATTAACTAGTATCCTGGTCCTAAACAAAGCAAATGTGTCTTCATATTTTTTTTCCATCTGTCATAGTTTTCTCCATCAAACTTAGGGCTTTCTTTCCTAAAATGACTCACCATGCATCTCCTTAAGTTGTTAAACTTTTCCTTCAAGGACCTGCTGCTCTGATTCCAATTGTTAGAAAGTTAATTCCACCAAGATCACTGAGAGGGGGGGGGGGTGAATTAGTTATTAGCTAAATACAAATTTTATCACCATTAATAGATTTTAACCATGTAATCAATATAAGCAACAACCATAGAAAGATAAACATACATAGAAATACAATAACAAAAGATATGTTGACTAGGGAACCTCTTGATCAGAGAGTAAACCCCGATGGAAATGATGCCCACAAAAGATGTACCAATATAAAAATTCCTTGTGAGAGGATGGGCTCTATTAGGAGCCTTATGAAATACATTCAGTACATATGAGTACCTGTTAGGAGACTTTAAATCCCTGTTAAAATATTCTAACCCGGTTAAGAGTTATGGAAGACAGAAGGACCCACTGTCCAAATAGATTCAAGGGAAAGATCACTGAACACACTATCCAACTAATCTCTATATTATAAAAATAGAATAATACCAATAATTACTGATCTCATCAAATTTTCTTTGCTCCTCTATCTATGCCAAACTGCATCAACTACTTCACCGAATCTCAATATCAGATCTTTGCAATTCACATATCCTCTTACAACATATATTTCTCAATTATGTAATTCTCATCTATATTCCTTACATACATACATATAATAAAGGAGAAAAATCCTTCCTTTATACTACACTCAATTAATTACAAAGGAGTCAGCCAACAATGCTTAACCAATTATAAAATATAAATCTTCACACGTTACATAATATTTCACAATTACATAAAATTATTGGCTTCCAGAAAAAATAAATCTTCACTCGTACGATCTTTGATCATGCTATCATGTCCATGTCACTATTACAATGTCTTCATCAATTGTAAAAATTTTCATGCCTAGATTCTATCCTAATTAGGAGATATAATCCAATTACCACAAGCCGCTTCTCAGGAACACTGCCTGAATACTGCTTCCACTGAATTACACATAACTATCATGAATATTTGAATTTCTGTATGTGCTCTTGACCACAATCTTAAGACATAGTTTAGAGTAAGTCCTCAACTCCTCATAGCTTGATCTTCAATACTCCACGTGTGCTAATTCAAACACTGTCTGCTTCTCTGCTAATCTCCATTAGATCACCATGTTGATATCAATGACAACCACATTCATGAATGCAACATACAACTGCTATAGAATGACTCTAAATACTCCCCCATAGGACATATTCAACATTAATTCCTAACATGTTAATTATTAGGAAATTTTATAATAGCAACAACACAATCATTGTATGAATGTTTCATAGTGATGGTATTAATGGTCAAGTTGGGGTCTATCTTGGTATATGCAAGGTTAGCCTTATTGTCTTGACTAGATGTGGAGGCATTTTATTTTCCATGATCAATCAATGGGTTTTGGAAGATCTTATGGTCTTGGTTGGTGGTGCCAGAATTATCTACAACTTTGATTTTACTACATTTAATGAAATCTTGGACAATGTGTTTCCCTTGCATCTAGTTGGCTAGTTTGTGTCTTTTAGTTCTTTGATAGTTATAGTAACCATTTTCAGCCCACCATGTTGGTTTACTAGGACCTTCATAATGTCTTACCTTAGGTAAAGTGACTAAATGGGTCTGTATAAATTTCTTCTAGATTGTCTCAAGAGGTTCTGCAAGAGGCATAAATTCTCTTCATGGAGTGTGGTTCCTTCTTGCATAACTTTATTATTGGTTATGTGCATTGGTTTGTTTGGGATTTTTCCTAGGAACAATTTTTTAACATTATAAGTAGTTTGTGTTGGCTGGGTATGTTGGACAGGTGTCAATGCTTGCACATGTAAGACTAGTTGTGCCATCTTCACATCCACAATGCCATCATTTTTTACATTCTTATTTTTGGACTAGTATTTAGATTTTTCGTAAGGTGTTTAGTTATTGGTCTCTTTCTTGATGATTCCCTTCAAGGTGAGGGATCTTTCTACTTTTATCCATTTCTTGGCTAGCTCTTAAAATGACTCAATGTGCTGGTAGTGTAGTTCACACATTAGGTCTAGTTGACAATTTTCTATGAACAAGTGGATATTTTCCTTGGTTGGTAGAGGAAAGGATGCCTTAGAGGCAAAATTTATTGAATGTTTTAGGAAAGAGGAAAATCTCTCCCCATTTTTCTACTTGGTGGTGCAAAGATCCATCAATGCTACTTCTATGACAATGTTGTGTGAATAGTGGGATGTGAATTTTTTTGCTAGTTCATTCCACAACTTTATCTCAAGAGGGAGTATGAAGAGACAATCTATGGTTTTACTAGTAAGAATACATGGAAAGAGTCTCATAAGATATGTGTCATAATGGGATACCTTTGTTAGGATTAGTCCCAAGAGATAACTGAGAGGTGGGGGGGGGGTGAATCAGTTATCTACAAGATTTAGTTCTTCATCAAATTAAGTATAGAAGAACATTAATCACATACACAATAAGATAAAACTTAACACAACACCACAAATTTGGTTACGGGGAAACCCAAATAGGTAAAAAAACCATGGCGGGAATTAGCACCCACTATAAAATGCACTAGAGTATAATGATCCCTGTTAGAAGATCTTACAAGCCTATTAGGAGTTGATCTTTACAATGCATAAAGTATAGTGACCTGGTCAAAGGTTGAACCTTGTTAAGAGTCTTTTACAATTAACCCTGTTAGGGGTGAGGACACACTGTCTGGGAGCACACTACTCAAATGGTGAAGGCTGCAACCTTTTGTAAAAGAGATATACACTATATTTGGATCTTTGTGAACTGTGAGTTAGATCTTCTATCTTGATCAGTTCAAAATTAATAGCATACACTCTCTTCTTTGTGATATAGACCTTCTATTGATGGCTAAATACTTTGCATCTTCTACTCTATTATTTTCTTTCAACTATCTTCCATACTTAGCGATCACAACTGACCAGCTATAAGTATCTTTCTCCAAATGATATAATCAAGTCATCCTATTAGAACTTCCTTGAAATCATAATAGAGAAACAATACAACTCTTCAATAATATCTCTAATGGCTATACTAAGCACGCAACACAAATTAGGACCGTGAAACTCAATATGAGTAGACACATCACTTCACATAGTCGGCTCCACCAAATTAACTAAAAATTTCTTCTCTTGCTGAAATACATTATGTGCTCTTAACAAAACATTCTTAACTCATCACTAAACATGAAACCAAACACGCATATCAGAATGATAGGCACAACTACTACAACAATATAAACAATGTTGGCTCCATCAGATAAACTGAGGAAACTATAACTAGCAACTAGAAACATCATAACTCAACTTGTACTACAAACCTAACTCTATGTCCATGAACATAGCTTCACTAACATGTCTACAACATAAATATAAATGCACAAGGCTCCATCATAACCATACTACAAATCTCATACCAAACTCTGTTGTCACTCTGTCTGGAACACATTGCTGATATAAACTACTACACAACTGACTGCACTCAGAATCAACCTCTATGTCTATGATATCATGCTGATAACATATCCATAAAATATATGGTCAAGGCTCTCTCCATAAGACTTCCATGCATGATGCTTACCATATGTTGTCATCAATGACAAACATACAGTCAACATTGGCTTGCTGGAAGATCTCCAACAATCTCCCCCTTTGGCATTGATGGAAACATATGGAATGAAAAAAACCATGAATCCAAACGTATAATTATTTTATAACATTCTCCATTTCCTCAAGAAAACTCCCCCAAGGATGAATCCTTTGACTGCTACTAAATACTCTGAATATCAACTACTATATACTCCCCTTACTAATACTTACCTTCCCTTTCTAGATTGAAACAACTAAATTTTTTTTCATGACTATATACTCACTCCCCCTTTGACATCAATGGAAAAGGGTGCCAAAACAAATAAGAACTGGTACTAATCTTGAAATAGAGTAGTCAACCATTCATCAGTCACTGAGGATTGATGCACTATTGCAAGCTTTAATCAGATCCAAGGAAGGGAATTAATCCCAGCTTCACCCTGAGATACTCAAATGTATCCTTCGATAAAGGCTTTGTGAATATGTCTGCTAGCTGTTATTTTGTACTCACATAATCCAATTTTACTTCTTTCTCTATAACTTTCTCTCCTAGGAAGTGATATTTTATCTCAATGTGTTTTGTCTTTGCATGCATCACAGGGTTATTTGATATATTGATAGTGCTACTGTTATCACAATGAATAACAATAGGATAATCAATTTGAATTCCAAAATCCTTTATCATCTTATTGATCCACACAATTGTAGAACAAGTTAATGCTGCTACTACATACTTTTCTTCTGCTATGGATTGAGAAATAAAATTCCACTTCTTGCTTGTCCAAGTAACAAGTCTATCTCCAAGAAATACTGCTCCTCCTGAGGTACTCTTTCTATCATCAACGTAACCTACCCAATCTGCATATGTATACACATGAAGGTTTACATTCTCTGAATTAGGATACCATAAACCATAGTCTATAGTTCCCTTCAAATATATGAATATCCTCTTTACTGCCATAATATGACTTTGTTTAGGTTTTGCTACAAATCTTCCAACAATACCAACTGCATTAGAAATATTAGGTCTAGATTGAGTAAGATATATGGGTTCACCAATCATAGACTTATACAAGGTCTTATCTACTACTGTAGAATCATCTTCTTTTGAAAGCTTGCATCCTGTTATCATAGGGGTAGTTACTAGCTTGCAATCATCCATCTTGAATTTATTCAATATTTCTTTCACATACTTAGACTGATTAATGAAAATACCTTTGTCTGTTTGCTGCACATTTAGTCCCAAAATGTACTTGATAGGTCCAATCATGCTCATTTCAAATTCTCTTTACATTTCTTTAGCAAATTTTGCACTAAGCTTGTCATTACCACCAAAAATAATGTCATCAACAAAAATAGAAACTAGTAATAGTCCACTAGGTGTCTCTCTTATGAATAAGTTACAATGTGTTGCTCCTTTCTTGAGTCCAATCTTAATCAAGAAACCATCTAATCTTCCATACCATGCTCTAGGGGCTTGCTTAAGTCCATAAAGGGATTTCTTCAGTCTGCATATCATATCAAGTTTGTCTAATAAAGTAAATCCTTTAGGCTTCTCTATGTAGACTTCTTCCTTCAACTCTCCATTTAGGAATGTGTTAGCACTGGTAAAAAAAATTTCATGTCTTCATCCCCTTTTTCCTGGCCTCTGCATCCTTTTTCCTATTTTCTGGCAAAACCCTTGGTAACATTTCAAAAAATCTAGCCGTTGCATATAAAACCCTAATTACCCTTGGCCCTGTTCTAATTTTACGTTACTTTTTTGGGCCACTTAAAACCTCAAAATACCCATGTGCTTAAATGTTAGACCACTTCACATGTTGATTGGTTAGGTTTTTAAACATCAGGACCCCTTTTAATATTTCCTAAGTTCCTAAGTCTTTCGACATTAATTTTTCCCAAGTCCCCCACAATAATATTTTCCTATGTTTCACCCTTTTGAAATATGTGGTTTTTTGTAATTCACAAGACTTCTTGGTGTCAGAGGTCTCTGACATGCAAATTCATGACCATGTGCCATCTATCCTGGCGGGCCCTATCTTCCTTCGTTATTGACTTGTTAATGAGTGAGTAGATTCAATGATCATTGCTATACCGCTGAGGGAAGATGTGCGGGTTTTAACATAATGCTTTAATGACAACCGTCTGATGTGATGGTAGAAAAAAGGTGGGTCCAAAATGACACGTATGCATATATGGAAAGTTGTGATTGGTCCATGTATTAATGAGGTGGAGGTTGTTAGTGGGACTTGCTTTTGAGCTTGTTAGAGGGTCCTGACCTTGTCAAAAAACTATGAACGATGTAAGTTCTCATCGAATTTGTCAGAGGCTTGAGATTATGCAATAGTTGTTGATTTCATCCAGTGTCAGAGGGTTTTCAGGGTAGGGAGAGATTCTTCATCCAATGGTGGGCATGTAATCTGATGGAATCTTGGAGGTCTATGCGAAGATGAGACGACCGTCAATCTTCTCAATGCAGGCCTAGTAAATTTCTCAGTCTTTTTGGTGGTTCTGACAAATGCTTGCTTGGTTTGCTGGTTCACATGATGTTTTAGCAAAGGGTCTAAAGACTTAGCGATTTTGTGAACAGTGTTCATGTAGTAGCCAAATGATTTAGCAGTGCTCTCAAAGTTCTTGCGAATGGGTGAGGGTTTCTTTAGTTGCTTGTTCACCAAATGGATAGAAGGTTAAGGGTTAGCTGAGGATAGTGGGACCACATGATGATTCATCACTAACGTGTCAATCTAATTGGCTGAGCTGGAGGATGAGGAGGAATACTGTAGGGTGGGGCTGTTTCTAGAAAGGTCAGTGACAGGGACAAAATCTATGGTTGGTGTAAGTTCTCATTGATTGTGTCAGAGGCATGAGATCTTACGCCCACCATTCATTTTGAAAGGCTTAGGCAAGTGGGTCCTGTGTCAGTGGTGACTGAGCAACAATAGCAAATGATGCAGTGACAAATGGCACAAAGCGGGCCCAGGTGGGGTCTAAGGTCTTAGTAGTCTAGACAAAAGTGTTTAGCAGCCTGACAAATTTTCAAAGGCCTCGCTCATTCGTGCAATAAAGTGGTGATATTCTAAATCGACTGGCGATCCAGCGAACAAGTGTTCACGTAATAGCTAAATGAATTGAGGGAAAGGTGAAACATTTGGTGAATAGGCACTAACCTTTTGTCGCTAGTTCACTAAATATGGGATCGAGGTTGAATGTTTCCTTTAGTCCCCAGGTCGCTGGGTTAAGCTTGGGTTAAGGTTTTCATTTCATGAATAGGAAATGCCTTGTCGCATGTTTGCTTGAGGTAACCTGGGGCTATCCGATGAGTTAAGTCATAAAGCCCATGAAACATAATGATCAAACGGTCACAATATAATGTTGATTCAAGTTTGAATGACAACTGTTGATTTGCTACTGGCACTTTGATATGACCGTTGAAATTCAAATTCAAATTTTTGAGGGTTTCTTAGTGACAGAAAGGACTAAAATTCAATGTAGAAGCGATTGGAGCTGGTAGGAGATGATTTGTTTGCCATTGCAGTGTGGTCCAGGGTGTGATGATTGATTGTAGAGATCTGTACCATGTAAGGAATGAGCAAAGAGTGGCTTGAGGTGTGTTGTAGGTGGTTGAATAGACTGGTTTTCATGGTGGATTTATGATCTTCTATACACTGTTATGAGAATTATCATAATTGGAGATCAAATTTTGATCTGTTCTTCACCAGGTTGCTTGGTTTTCCATCCAACATATTGAATTCTGATCTTTTGAATTGTTCTGGTGGGTGGAAACCCTAACCCTTACCATGGTTATCCATAGCTTGTTGCATCCTAACTTGTGTAGGATTCCAAGATAACGAGGGGTATATATGGTTGCAATTTTGACTTTGTAAGGGTTCTGAAATCCTGGTTCCCAAGGGCTCCTTTTCAGTTCCATGAAGGGTCCTTTTCCTATAGATTTTCTCTACTTCTCTGCATATAGGTTGTTCCTTTCTCCTTTGTTGGCTCAGAGAATATGATATGTATTGTAGCTAATTTGTCTTATGTATGAGGATTTAGTATATTCTTACTATTACCAAGCTATCTCCATTTGAATCTTGAATTCATTAATCATACATCAAGGGTGTTTGATTTTTCTATTTGCATTTCCTATGTGTTTGCAAGTGGAGTTGTTTTCATAGAGATAACTAGTTTAGGATTAGTTTTCATGTATGTATGAGCTTAGGTATCAAAGATATGTTATGCTTGTCTTCCAGTGGATGCTGGTTAATGTATTATCTATTTATAGGTCTCTTCTAAGGGGAGGGTTAAAATCCTTTGGATGGGTGATAACATACTTGAATACACAGGTGGGTTGTTAAAGTGAGGTTTGGTCATGGTGTGTGATTGATGTTAGGCATCAACAAATTGAGTATTTTGTCTTCTTGTTTCATAGCTATCTATTGTAATAGGATATTTGACTCTATGGCCCATTGGACAAGGCACTGGTCTATGAGAGACTTAGTGTATCTCAGGGGTCTCTTCAACCCAACATTAAAATCATTCAAATCAAATACCTTTCCCTTTCATGTTGGTAGTGGTAGTAGGAGGTCCTCTCTAGTCTTCAGATTCATCCTATGCAAATAGGGCTAGTTGCATATGAATTGGTTTCATTGGGGTACAGGATACCTAAAGGGTTTGAAGACTATTCCACAATAATCTATCTGCAGGCCTATTGTTTATCTTAAGGTGTCTTGAGTGTGCAGATAAGGCAATACCTACCTGAGTGATGTGGAGCTCAAAGAAGAAAGAGGATGTTCTTTATCCTCATCAATTGGACTATTTTCTTGTCAAACTTGAGTGCCTAACTTGAGATTCAACCTCACCTATTGATTTAAGTTTGGTCCTGCAAGGAAAAGCTCCAACAGAATGCTAACTTGATATCCATTTGACATACTTTAAAGTCTTTGAATGTTGCATAGGCTAGAAATAACTTTATGGCTTCCAATCTTCTTACAGGGGCAAATGTATTAGAATAATCAATTCCTTCTCTCTGCACATATCCTTTTCATACTAGTCTTTCTTTGTTCCTTACTACTATACGATCTTCATTCATCTTGTTTCTGAATATCCAGTTGGTTCCAATCACATTCTTGTCACTAGGTCTAGGGACCAATTTCCATGTATTATTCTTAACTATATGATCTAGCTCTTCTTTCCTTGCTTCATGCTAGTTTGAATCAGTATAAGCATCTTCAACACTTTAGGGTTCAATTTGTGAAAGTAAACATACCGCTTCATCAATTGTGGAACTTTTTTCTTTTGATCTTGTCATGAGTTTTTTATTATGATTTATAATTATATCTTCTTTTTAATGGTATCTAGATGTGAATTTAGGAACATTAGGTGTGACTCTCTCATTTGTCTTTTGTGATTCTTCTTCACTTGTTTCAGTGTCATTAAATAATACATCAATGTTGTCAAACATTTCTTCAACAATTGTTTCTCTACTAGTAGGTCTAGGTTCTTATTCTATCATAGGTGCATAATCATGATATCTCTCTTGAATTATAAAATTCTCATCAATCTTTACATGTGCACTTTCAATAATCTTCTTCAATCTTAAGTTAAAACATCTATAAGCTTTAATTTTACTAGAGTAACCAAGAAAAATACGTTCATCACTTCTTGCATCAAACTTGCCAATAGCTTCATCTCTCTTGATGTAAAACTTGCTTCCAAAGATTATGAAGTATTGTACTATAGGTACATTCCCATACCATAGCTCATAAGGTTTCTTATCTACACCTGGCCTTAATTAAATTCTATTGATAATATAGACTGTAGTATTGACTGCATCTCTCCAATAGGTGTGTGCTACCTTTCCTTCAATCATGATGGTTCATGCTATGTCAAGTAAGATCCTATTTATTCTTTCTACAATTCCATTTTGTTGAGGGGTTCTAGGTGCACTTAGCTATCTCTTTATCCCATGTTCTTCACAATTCTCATAAAATATGTTATAGGTGAATTCTCCTCCTCTATCTGATCCCAGACATTTTATCTTTAATCTAGACTAATTTTCAACTTTAGTTTTAAATATTTTGAACTTATCAAATGCTTTTGATTTTTCTTTTAAGAACACAACCTGCATCATTCTAGAATAATCATGAACAAACAAAATAAAGTACCTTTCACCATAGTATGATCTTGTTTGAGTTGGTCCACATAAATTTGTATGCAGTAGATCAAATTTGTTCTCTATCAAATTATGCTTTCTTTTGAATGAATTCCTCACATGTTTTTCCATCACACATTCCCTGCATATTGTATCAACTAGTTTTTCTATGGTAGGAAGGTCTCTTATTGCCTTTACATTGCTTAGCTTTACTATATTGTCAAAATTGATGTGACATAGTCTTTTGTGCCATAACCAACTGTAATCTATTTTAGCAACAAAACTGTTAGAAAGTAAAGACCACTAAGATAACTGAGAGGGGGGGGGGTGAATCAATTATTTGATAATTAAACCATTTATAAACTTTAATATCAACTTCAACAACTTTAAACCATATAATCAATGCAGTAACCAATCATAGAAAGATAATCAAACACAATGACACAATAACACAAGATATGTTAACTAGGGAACCTCTTGATCAAAGAGTAAACCCCGGTGGGAATGATGCCCACAAAATGATGCACTAATATGAAAGTTCCTTGTGAAAGGATGGACCCTGTTAGGAGTCTTATGAAATACATTCAGTACATATGAATCTTTGTTAGGAGATTTTGAATCCCTGTTAAAAGATTCTAACCCTGTTAGGAGTTATGGAAGATAGAAGGACCCACTGCCCAAACAGCTTCAAGGCAAGATCTCTGAACTCACTATCCAATAGATCTTAGGATTATTCAATAGAATCATATGAAATATGTTACCTCCTTCACACTATGAAAAAACCACACTCTCTACTACACAAGATCACAAATCCAGATCTTTGTACTTCACAAGTCTTCCTTCATCACTGAATTGACTCTTTTCTTCACTTCATGCATACATTCGCATCAAAAATTTCAAAATTTCATATCACAAACTATTACAATCCCTATTAAAACAAGGAAAAAATTCCTTCCTTTATACCACACTCAAATAATTACAAATGAGTCGGCATGCAAATACAAAATAATAATTTCAACACGCTACATCAAAATTACATAAAACTGTCAGCTTCCAAATACAATAACTTTCCAATCATGTGACCTCAAAGTTTGTGCTATGAACCACATCACCAAAAATTAGTCTCAAAATTCCCTTTAACTGCGTAGAATCAGATTCCATCTTGGTTAGGAGATATCCTCCGATTACCAAAAACTGCTACTCAGGAATATTGCCAGAACACTGCTTCCACCAAAATGCTTATAAATTTCATGAATAAATGAATTTCCTTTTTCTCTCTTAACCAAAAGCTAATAAAACACAAAAGAACATACCATCAACTATGCATAACTCAATTTTCAATATAACATGTGTACAAAACAAAACTGTGCCTGCTTCTCTGCTAAACTCTAGAATATCACTATGTTGACATCAATGACAATCATAGTCATGAATGCAACAACCACTGCTACAGAATGATTGCCAAAGGCTTCAACATTCATTCCTAACAATCTCCCCCATTGGCATTGATGGCAACATAGATGAAAAACATCCAATGTTCCAAAAATCCAATCACTACTGCTCAACTGCTCTGCTGCTCTTCATCAATCAAATCTTGCTTCGTTATCCTATTCAATCTCTCCAACAAATGTAGTTCCCCAATGTTTTTCATGATTCTCTCCCCCATTGATATCAATGATAGAAATTCTATCACTATGTCAAATAATAGCTCAATGTCAAAAGACACTATTCAAAAAGTAAATATTCACTAGAGTCCTCAATGACTCTGCTCAGATACACATACTCCCCCATAGAGGAAGTACCAACATCCAATCTAGAAAATAGATAGGGCCATATTCCACTGGATAGATTCAACCAACTGCATCATTACTCAAAAGTAGGCTGGGGCATAACCCCAAGCATACCTCTCAGATAATTAAATGTATCCTTAGGCAAAGGCTTAGTAAATATATCTGCTATCTTGTCCTTTGTGCTTATGTACTCTAGTCTAACTTCTTTATCTGCAAATTTCTCTCTTACAACATGATACTTGATCTCTATATGCTTTTTTTTAGAATGTAATACAAGATTCTTAGACATACTAACTATACTTGTATTGTCACAATGTATGACAATAGGCTCATCAAACTTGATTCCACTGTCCATCAACATCTGCTTCATCCAAATTATCTGATTACAATTGTTTGCTGCTGCTACATATTCTGCTTTTGCTGTACTCTGTGAGATACAATTCTGGTTTTTGCTCAACCAAGAAACTAATCTTCCTCCAAGAAAAAAGGCTCCACAACTGGTGCTTTTCTTATCATCAACGCTGCCTCCCCAATCAACATCAGTATATGCACATAGGGTAAAATCATCAGAAGTTTCATACCATAATCCATAGTCCATTGTGCCTTTAAGATATCTCAATATTCACTTTACTGCTGCATAATGTGATTCTCTAGGTTCAGCTTGAAATCTTGCTACCATTCCAACTGAATGTTGTATATCTGGTCTAGTGTGTGTCAAGTACTACAATCCACCAATCATAGATCTGTACTTCTTTTTCTCAACTGCTAGTGTCTCATCTTTACTAGATAGTATATGTCCTATAACCATAGGTGTTCCAACTAGTTTACAATTCTCCATACCAAATCTTTTCAACAAATAATTCAAGTACTTTGTTTGACTTACAAAGATATCATCTTTGTTTTGTGTTATTTTTAATCCCAAAAAGTATTTCATTTCTCCAATCATACTCATTTCAAATTTTGTCTTCATTTCATCAGCAAATTTGTCACTAGCTTTATCTTCTCCTCCAAAAATAATGTCATCAACAAAAATAACCAAAATCTAACAATCCATTCTCAATTTCTTTTGTACATAAGTTACTATCAATTGTTCCTTTTGTAAATCTCAATTTTAACAAATACTTATCTAATCTAGCATACCAAGTTCTAGGTGCTTGCTTTAGTCCATACAATGCTTTCTTTAGTTTACATACCATGTCTCCTTCTTGAGTCAAAGGAAAACCTTTAGGCTGCTCAATGTAGACTTCTTCTTCTAATTCACCATTCAGAAATGTTGACTTCACATCCATCTGATACACTTTGAATTTCTTAAATACTACATAAGCCAAAAATATTCTTACTGCTTCAAGTCTTGCCATAGGGGCAAAAGTCTCTTCATAGTCAATTCCTTCTTG
Source organism: Chamaecyparis obtusa (assembly GCA_027943335.1). Classification (NCBI taxonomy): domain Eukaryota; kingdom Viridiplantae; phylum Streptophyta; class Pinopsida; order Cupressales; family Cupressaceae; genus Chamaecyparis; species Chamaecyparis obtusa. The sequence goes on from BSBK01004116.1 coordinate 159,470, forward strand.
CTATGAGTATCCCTTACATACCAATCTTGCTTTGTTTCTAATTACTTCTCCTTGTTCATTTATCTTGTTCTTGAATACCCATTTAGTTCCAATCACATTTTTGTCTTTAGGTCTAGGGACCAATTCCCATGTCTTGTTCTTTTCAATCTGATCCAATTCTTCTTTCATAGATTTAATCCAATGTTCATCTTCACAAGCTTCATTAGTAGACTTAGGTTCAATTTGAGAAATCAAACATAAATGTACCTTCTTTCTAGTCATAAATCCTCTATCCAAACTTCCAATAACTTTTTCAACATGACGATGTCTTGATATATACCTGTTAGGTGTCATAGTCACTGATCTTTCTTCAACTATAGATTCTTCTCTATTTTCTTCAGCATGAATTTCATTCAACAATTCACTGTCAATCTCAAAAAATTGTTCAGTAGTTTCAATGTTAGGCTGAGGGTTAGTTCCTTCATCAAATTCATAATCAAGCATTCTTTCCTAAATTTTAAACTTCTCATCAACTTTTACATTTGTACTTTCAACAATAGTCTTAGTTCTCTTATTGTAACATCTATATGCTTTGCTTTTCAAAGAATATCCAAGAAAAAATCCTTCATCACTTCTAGGATCAAAATTTCCTATATCATCATCTCTCTTAATATAAAATTTGCTTCCAAAAATTCTAAAATACTTAACTGAGGGTGCATGTCCAAACCATAATTCATAAGGTGTCTTGTCTGTGTCTGCTCTGATTTGTACTTTGTTCATTGTATATACTATTGTATTCACTGCTTCTCTCCAAAATGTATTTGCCAAATCACCTTCAAACAACATAGCTCTAGCTGCTTCAGTCACTAATCTATTCCTTCTTTTTGCAATACCATTTTGTTCAGGTGTTCTAGGGGCTGATAACTATATCTTAATACCATTTACTTCACAAAAGGTGTTAAAATCTTTAGATGTAAATTCTCCACCTCTATCAGATCTCAAACATTTAATCCTCATTCCTGATTCATTCTCAACTTTATTCTTCATGACATTAAACTTATCAAATGCTTCAGATTTTTCTTTCAAAAATGCAATCCACATCATTCTTGTAAAATCATCAACAAGAATCATAAAATACCTTTCTCCATAGAATCCTCTAGTCCTAGTAGGACTGCTCAAGTCTGTATGAACAATCTCCAACTTCTCTGTAGATGTGAACTTCTTGCTAGGAAATGAACTCCTTTTCTGCTTAGCCATCACACATTCCTTGAAAATCATGTTAGTAGGCTTTATAATCTTAGGTAAGTCTCTTACTGCAAGTGTAGAACTTACTTTCACAATATTATCAAAGTTTATATGACAAAACCTTCTATGCCATAACCAACTATCATCAATTTTAGTCATCAAACATGTCATCTCAGTAGGGTTCAACTGAAATACATTACCTCTAGTGCTAGATCCAGTTCCAATCAGATTTCCATCTTTATCCTTTATCACACAAGTTTTCTCAGTAAACCAAACTTGATATCCTTTATCCACTAACTGTCCAACACTCAAAAGATTATGTTTCAATCCATCAACAAAGTAAACATCATTAGTATTAGTCTTTCCATCAAGAGTAATAGATCCTATACCTTTAATCAAACAAGGTGCATTGTTACCAACTCTAACAACTCCTCCATCATAATTGTTAAACTTTATGAACTTTCCTTTATCACCAGTCATATGATGTGAACAACAATTGTCTATAATCCAATGAGCTTTCTTTTCAACTTGGGAAACTAACTAAGGCTTTTTCTTCTTTAATATCAGATTTAGAATTTTCTTCCTTAATTGCTACAAATCCTATGTCATCAAAGTTATCATTATCACTCTCACTCAAATGTCTTTCAATTCCTATTTCAATTTATTCATCATTTGCATAATAACATTCTTTAGATCTTCTAGGCTTAAAATTGTTCCTATACTTCATAACTCTCTTAGGACACTTAGATGCAAAATGACCATATTCTTGACATGTCCAACATTTAAAGATTTTCTTACCATCTGGTTCTCTTTTCACAAGCAAGGCAATACCTTCTTCAATCTTCTTATATTCATCAAATTTGGATTTGCTACTACTGGCATAATCTCCATTCACACTTGTACTTCTAGACAAAGTAGGTTTGATGCTAAGAGCACTGAATATTGTCTCCACTCTAGGTAGTTTTCCTGATAATCTCAAATTCATCTCTGCTGCTTCCAATCTTCCAAGAAGAGTCTCTCTTGAAAAGTTTGGTGTACAAGGTATCACTTGTTCAATCATTTGTGTAGTCTACCTGAATACCGGTGTCAAAGTTCTCAAAATCTTCCATATTACTTCATTCTCTATCTTTTCACCTCCACAAGACTTTATTCCTACAACAATTTCTGACATCGTACCAATATAGATTCTAACAGATTCATCTTCCATCATTCTTATGTCTTCAAATGCACAAATCCAATTATGTAACCTAGCTTTCTTTGCATGTTCATCACCTTCAAAATTAGAATGTAAAGCTTTCCAAATATCATGAGATCTAGTTAAACCTTTTACCTGACTGTATTCATTCTCTGAAAGTGCTGATAAAAGTTCTTCTCTTGCAAGTATGTTACACATGAATAGATCTAACTCATCTTTAGTACTTGTTTCAAGATTGTCTTCTTCAATTATAGTTCTTTCATTCTTTGTAATCAACCAATAACCTAGTCCTAAACACAAGAGATGTGTCTTCATCTTTTCTTTTCAGTTGTCAAAATTTACTCCATCAAACTTAGGGCTTTCTTTCTTGAAATTCACCATAGATCTCCTTAAGTTGTTAACCTTCTCTTTCAAGGACCTACCACTCTGATACCAATTGTTAGAAAGTAAAGACCACCAAGATAACTGAGAGAGGGGGGGGGGGGGGTGAACCAGTTATCTGATAATTAAACCATTTATCAACTTCAATATCAACTTCAATAGATTTAAACCATATAATCAATGCAGTAACCAATCATAGAAAGATAATCATACACAATGACACAATAACACAAGATATGTTAACTAGGGAACCTCTTGATCAAAGAGTAAACCCCAATGGGAATGATTCCCACAAAATGATGCACTAATATGAAATTTCCTTGTGAAAGGATGGACCTTAGGAGTCTTATGAAATACATTCAGTACATATGAATCTTTGTTAGGAGATTTTGAATCCCTGTTAAAAGATTCTAACCCTGTTAGGAGTTATGGAAGACAGAAGGACCCACTGCCCAAATAGCTTCAAGGCAAGATCTCTGAACTCACTATCCAATAGATCTTAGGATTATTCAATAGAATAATATGAAATATGTTACCTCCTTCAAACTGTGCTGAAACCGCACTCTCTGCTACACAAGATCACAAATCCATATCTCTGTACTTCACAAGTCTTCCTTCATCACTAAATTGACTCTTTTCTTCACTTCATGCATACATTCGCATCACAACTTTCACAATTTCATATCACAAACTATTACAATCCTTGTTAAAATAAGGAAAACATTCCTTCCTTTATACCACACTCAAATAATTACAAATGAGTCAGCATGCAAATACAAAATAATAATTTCAACATGCTACATCAAAATTACATAAAACTGTCGGCTTCTAGATACAATAACTTTCCAATCATGTGACCTCAAAGTTTGTGCTATGAACCACATCACCACCAATGAGTCTCAAACTTCCCTTTAATTATGCAGAATTAGATTCCATCCTGGTTAGGAGATATCCTCTGATTACCAAAAACTGCTACTCAGGAATACTGCCAGAATACTGCTTCCACCAAAATGCTTATAACTTTCATGAATAAATGAATTTCCTTTTGTGCTCTTAACCATAGGCTAATAACACACCAAAGAACATACCATCAACTATGCATAACTCAATTTTCAATACATTATGTGTGCAAAACAAAACTGTGCCTACTTCTCTGCTAAACTCCAGAATATCACTGTGTTGACATCAATGACAATCATAGTCATGAATGCAACAACCATTGATATAGAATGAATACCAAAGGCTTCAGTATTCATTCCTAACAAAAACAACTTTCTTCTGAAATAAGATGAAAAACATTACCTTTTGTCTTTGAACCTGATGCAATCATTTCTCCTTCTTTGTTATTAATGATGCACTTATTATTTTGGAATTCCAACTGATATCCTTTGTGAAGCAATTGTCCAACACTTAGTAGGTTATGATGCAAACCATCAACATATAGAACATCACCAGTGTTATTCTTTCTATCCAAGGTGATAGCTCCTCTACCTATGATAGGTTTAGGAGTGTTGTCTCCAAATCTAACCATGTCACCTTTGTACTTATCTGGATGTACAAATATGTCTTTGTCTCCTGTCATGTGATGTGAACAACTACTATCAATGATCAAGTCTATTCTGATGTCTACTTGTGAAATAAATACTAGCTCTTGTGCTTTCTTTTCATCTTCAATATCCATTTCATCAAACATCTTCTCCATGTCTTTAATAGAAATGAATCCAATTTCATCTTCTACTGAATCTTAATTTGATACTCCATCTCCAACATAGTAACATTCTTTTGTATACTTAGGCTTGTAATTAGTTTTGAACTTCTTGACTTTTGTAGGACACTTAGATGCAAAGTGACCAATCTTGTTACATGAAAAGAATTTGAATGGTAACTAACCTTCATATTTTCCTTTTCCTTTTATTTCTTTCTTAGAAATCATAGCAATGAAATCATCTAGCTCTTTATCTTCAACATCATCATCAAAGTTACCATAAGTGTTCAAAGATTTCTTACCATGGACTGAAGCTTTGAAGGCTATTTCACTTATAGGGTCTATTTTCAAACTTGAAATCTCAAATTGTGAAATCTTTCTTATTAAGGTCTCTCTTTTGAAGTCTTTTGAAAACTGCATATTCTCATCTAGGATGTTTATCTTTCTCTCATATTTTGCTATCATAGTAGTCATCAACTTATCCATTGTGTCTTCTTCCAAAATTTCTCCACCATTATTTCTGATTCCTATAACTGCTTCATTAATTCTTTGATTGTAGGCTCTGATGTTCTCTTCAGGTAGCATCTCCAATATATTGTACTTTTTCTTCCATGTCTTTCTATGTACATTCTTGGCTTGGATGTCTCCTTCAAACATGTCTGCTAGATACTTCCATATCTTGTAGGCTTTATCTACTTTATTAATCTTTGAAAACTCACTGTAAGACAAGGTGTTGATAAGGGCTTCTTTGGCAATAGCATTTTGAGTGAACATCTCCTTTTTCTTAAGAGTTGCATCTTCCTTGGCAAGATTTGATAAAGAGGGAATATGAACTTCTTTAGTAGCTACATCAAAAATCCTAAAAGAAATGCACTGTAAATGTGTTGTCATTTTTTTCTTCCAATCTAGATAGTTCTCTCCATCAAACTTAGGACTTTCTTTTGTAAAGAATACCATTTGATCAACCTCAAGTTGTTAAAATTTCTCTCCTAGGGACTTGGATCTAATACCAATTGTTAGGAATAGTCCCAAGAGATAACTAAGAGGGGGGGGGGGGGGGGTGTGTGAATCTATTATCTACAAGATTTAGTTCTTTATGAAATTAAGTATAGAAGAACATTAATCACATACACAATAAGATAACACTTAACACAACACCACAAATTTGGTTATAGGAAACCCAAATAGGTAAAAAAACCCCGGTGGGAATTAGCACCCACTATAAACTACACTAGAGTATAATGATCCATGTTAGAAGATCTTAAAACCCTATTAAGAGTTGATCTTTACAATGAATGAAGTACAGTGACCTAGTCAAAGGTCAGACCCTGTTAGGAGTCTTTTACAATTAATGCTATTAGGGGTGAGGACACACTGTCTGGGAGCACACTGCTCAAATGGTGAAGGCTGCAACCTTCTGCATAATAGATATATTCTATATCTTGATCTTGGTGAACTACAAGTTAGACCTACTATCTTGATCAATTCCAATTAATAGCATACCCTCTCTTCTTTGTCACATAGACCTTCTATTGATGGCTCAATACTTCATACCTTCTGCTATGCTCTTTTCTTTCAACTGTCTACCATACTTAGCGATCACAACTGACTGACTATAAGTATCTTTCTCCAAATTATTTAATCAAGTTGGCCTATTAGAACTTCCTTGAAATAATAATAGAGAAACAATACATCTCTTCAATAATATATTTAATGGCTATACTAAGCACACAACACAAATTAGGACTGTGTAACTCAATATGAGTAGAGGCATCACTTCACACAGTCAGCCCCACCAAATTAACTGAAAATTTCTTCCCTTGCTGAAATACATTATGCACTCTTAACAAAACATTATTAACTCAACACTAAACATGAAACCAAATACGCATATCAGAATGATAGGCGCAACTACTACAACAATATAAACAATGTCAGCTCCATTAGATAAACTCAAGAAATTGTAACTAGCAACTAAAAACATCATAACTCAACTTGTACTACACAACTAACTCAACATCCATGAGCATAGCTTTACTAACATGTCTACAACATAAATATAAATGCACAAGGCTCCATCATAACTTTACTACAAATCTCATAGCAAACTCTGTTTGTCACTCTGTCAGGAACACGTTGCTGATATAAACTGCTACACAATTGACTACACAAAGAATCAACCTCTACATCTATGATATCATGTTGTTAACATATCCATACAACATATTCTCAAGGATCTCTCCATAAGACTTCCATGCATACTACTTACCATATGTTTTCATAAATGACAAACATATAGTCAACACTGACTTGGTAGCAGATCTCCAACAACCTTCATACATGTCATGAAAAACTCCCTAATGTGATTAGAGGGATCAGCCTTTCCTTGCACATATAAAATTTAGGTGTGACAAAGTTGTGTGGAAAATGTGGCTGAAGTAGTGTCCTATCCAAGGGATAAGGACTAAGGTATGTTGTGGTGTAAGATATTTTAGAAATTCCTATTTATAGGTTTATAAATTACTACTGGAGGGTTTAAAATTGTTGAGTAAGTATATTAGTAGGTGCTAGTTTAACATGCATCACATTAGGATTAAAAAATGGGATTCCACTATTTTGCAGTGATGTAGGCACATAAGGTGCTGGAACATGTTGATATGTTGGGGTATATTGAGGCACTAAAACATGATGAGGTGCCAAAATATATTGAGATACTAGAATGTGTTGGAAATTTGGCTGAGGTGGTTACATAGATGTTGTCATTATGGAAACATATGATTTACTTGAAGATCGCATAGGTCGGAGAGCTAGTATGTCAGAGCGCAATGCAAAATTGTCTAAGTATGAGACAATGTGTTTTTACTAGTGAACTTGAAGATAATTTTTGTTTGCGATGTCAACTGGAGTAAGTTCAGTGCTTGCACACTTGAACATAGAATCTATGGTGACTATTGAAGACTCATCTTAGAGCACAAGTTAGTACGACATGTACGGAAGAAGTTATGATAGTTTTTCTAAAGACAGTGTTAAGTCGACATGATAGAATATGAAGACAAAATTGGTAAAGAGTTAAGGGATTATTTTGTTTATCAAAATAATGACTTAACAATATAAAGGGATGACATCCTAGATGTTAACCCTTAGATAAAGTTATTTTTTAATATGATAGCCGACTAGAAAGTTATTAATCTTAATAACTTGTATAAATATAATTGTAAATTGTAAGAAGGACAGAATGATGAAGGAACAAATGTATGCAATAGAAATAGTGAAAGAGAAGCAAAAATATATTAATGCAAGTAGTATAAGGTTATGTACCTTGACCTAGTTTTGTAATCAGTAAATATTGTACATTACTTGTTTGGGTAGTGGGCTCATCTGGTAATCACTTTTTGTATTGCCAACTCCTAACAGGGTTGAGGCTTCTAACAAAGGCCTATAGTCCCTTAATCAAGACTAAGACACTATATGCATGTAATAGACTCCTAACAGGGTGAACATCCTTAACAAGATACTTTTGATTAGTGGATATTTGTGGGTACCATCCCCACCAGGGTTTTCCCTTGGCTAGGGTTTCCTCAAGAACAAATAATGTGTTAGGAGTTCTTTAGTTTTATTGCTATGCATGTTGTTTAGCTTCTTATATTATGCATGTGTTAAGATAATCTGTTATATCCATAATTGGGAAAAAGTAAAAGTTTGTAGAATACTGGTTCACCCCCCCTCTCAATATTCCCTATTTCTAACAATTGGTATCAGAGCTTAGTTACTCAGAAAATAATCATTCAAGGAAAGCCTAGCAGCTTGAGTAAGATCTCTATGGATATGGATCAACTACAGAAGAATCTTGAAGAAGCTCTTGAATAGATTGATATGATTACTGATGAAAGAGATACTCTAAAAATAAAATATGATGATGCAAAGAACCTCATTAAGAAACTGAAAAACAAGTTGGAAGATCTAAAATCTGAAAAGGAATCCAAAGTTTTCATTGAAGATTGTGATGACAATTTAGAAAAAGAAAATGAGATCCTTAAGCATGAATTGAAGATAGAAAATCTAAAGCTTAGTTTGAAAGATGGAAATGGCAAGAATGAAGCAAATCTGAAATCTAAGAATGAAAGTCTAAAGACTAAAAATGAAGGACTAAAATCTAAACTTGGTAAAGTAACATCTGAACTTGAGAAATACAACGCAATTGTGAAAGGTGAACTGACTCAATCTAAACAACAACTTGAAAGGTTATATTAAACTAGTGAGAAGATTGATGAACAAATATCTTATCAAAAACCATTCTATGATAAGACTAGTCTTGGATTCAACACTTTTAAAGCAAATGAAGAAAGCAAGGAACTAGATCTAAAAATATCTGAAAGCATAGATGAGAAGAAGTTTGATGAGATTAACAAATCTAAAGATACACCTAAGGAAGAAGAATTATCTAAGCAAGAGGAATCACCCAAAGGTATGCAAAGAGAATTAAAAGGTAGATGTTTTGCTTGTAATACTTGTTACTCAAAATGAAAACACACAAGACAATAGGAACTAGTAGAGAAAGATTGCATGTTTTAGTCGTCTAGTTAACAATGCCTTATAGGTTTTGTTAATTTGCATGTCCTTATTACTTTCATTTCCAAATGTCATTAATGTACTCTAAGTATTGATAAACTGTTACATATTTCAAAAATCCATCAATGATCATTACATTGTGCATTCATAAAGAATGTAGTACAAATGTCCTTTTATTTCATATTTCATGTTTTAATAAATAGAGTACATTGCAAAATAAAGTAGAAAACTGAAGTATGGAATAGGGGTCCCATGCATTGCCTTGTGTTATCTTTGAGTCTACTGGTTGTTTTGTTAGGTCCTCGCATCTAGGTCACTCCCAAGTCTCCATGTACATTTAGGTCCTTAGGGATTCACATCTGCAAGAAAGAAAAGGAAATGGTTAGATCCTATCAGATCTAAGCAATGCAAGGAAAACAAATAACATACTTCAACAATCTAGTTTTTAGAACTGCATATCAATCTGGAATGATAAATGTAACAAGAAAATGTAAACTAGCACTCACTATAAGGTAGTATTGAAGGGACATGTTTTGAAACATGAAACCTTTCACTTCTAATAAATATTATGGTGTATGTTCTCTTTTGATTAACCAAGAATCTGAATGAAAGGGACTTAGTATGTTTATGAACTGAGAAACCTTTTTCAGAATATGTATTTCATATTGATGCTATTGGAAAGATTAACCAACTATTTTGCAGATAACAGCTGATTGGTTTACATTTTCAGTCATTTTCAAGATGCAGAACAAGATGGTTTCCAGTGCCAGAAAGCTACAGGAAGTTTAATGCATTGCTGATTTTCAAAGAATCAATTGCTTAAAGATGCAAGACAGATGCTGATTACATGTTTTTCAAAGTACATTTTCAAGTTCTAAATGATTAATTACTGAATTTCAAACAAGTGCTTCAAGATAACATCATGATTTAAATGTTCACAGTTTGTTATGACTGGGTGTCATGAACCCATGTTCAAACCTCAGTCATTAACATTTTGATGTTTTTGAGTGTCACGAGCCCATTCTCGAACTTCATTAACAAATAGATAAACATTTATATCTTGTTGTACTTCACATATCAAATTGCAAATTCAGCATCAAAAGGAGATGTACATAGTAAACAGAAGGTAGTATGTTTGAACTGAATTGGTTACATTTTGTAAAAACTTGTCAGAAAATGGGAAAATTTGTTCATATTCTGAATTTCTTTCAAGATATTTGTCAAACTTATTTGTTGGAATATGGATCAACTTATGAAATTTGAACTCAAGTTCAAAATGTTATGCAGTAAAAGCTTTTGGCATAATATTCATGGTAATACAACTTTTCATTAACAGAGAGTTCAATGGTTTATTCATACAGAGAAATCAAATGTGTTAATTGCTATTATGATTTGCACATATTTTGAGGTTTGGGCTTTTATGAAGTTTTGATATCTTAGTTCAGCTTATGCTGAAACTGGAATGATGGAGCTGGAGCATTATGTACATTGCAAAGTAAAATATGAACAATGAGGAATTAGTTGCAGCACTGTTATAATGCATGAAAGACACAATAAAGACTAACTTGCTGTTCACTCTTTGTTATGAAAACCCAGCAGTGAGTTTATGCAACAACTGACTTGAACTCAAACAATCAATGCATATAAAATAAACAACAAGTTAGTCAAACTGAGAGTATATTTTAAGATTCATTATTATTGTAAACAGAGAGCATTACTCCTAGATTTCAAGCAGCTGTCGACAAAGTATGGAGCATAAATTTGTAACTTTTGCAATGTCAGATCTGGAAGTTCTATTAAAAACCGTAGTATATCATTGACTCAATGATGCATATTTTTAGTAAACAATGAACAATAAATCATTTATTTGCAAGGACAGTGTGAGTTTATAAATTATTTCAAGCTTATTATTATTACAGAAAACTGAGAGTTCTATTCAAAACCGTGAGTCTTTTCTTCAAAGACAATAGTGCGTATTTTGAATCAAATGGTGTAATACCCTAAAATTGGCACCTAATAAATTCGATTAACTTTGGTGCATTATCTTCAATTTTACATCTCCAAAGTCCTAGTTTCCTAGGCAATTTTCTCTCTCCTACGTGACTTAATTTGACTTGATGTCAATTGCAAAGACCATAAATTGCATTAATTAAATATCAAAATTAATTCCTAAAGTCCTTGACTTTAATTAGCTAAATTACCCCTATGATAATTAATTTAATCCTAAAGTCTTAAGTGCTTAGAATTAAATTAAATCCACCCCATTCGGCTAATTACTCATAAAAGGAATTAATAAATATTTAGTTAATTGAATGGACACCTCTTTATTTGAATTTAACAATTTGAATTACTTGAAAGGTCACCTCCCACACCACATGTGGAAAATTCCATTCTTTTAATTAAATAAATCATGGTTTTTTGTCTCAAATGGAAATGAAGGGTCAGGAGTTTCAAATCAAGAAACTCTTCATTCCTCTTCTGGCTTCTCTATTTAATGGACCTCATTTCTTCATTGAAGGAGGCAAATTTTGAGAGCATCTACACTATAGGCAATTTTTAGTCTCATTTAATTCATTGTTTCCAAAATCTTTTTATTGCATTAATTAGCTTAATATTTCATTATTAGTTTAATCTTGCATCTCATATTAGATTAATTTGCTTATTTGTTCTTAGTATAACATCGCCTTTATTTCAAGTTTTCTAAAAATAAAAATCTGAATTTCATATCTCTTTCAAAGCATTTCTAGATTAATTACACTCATCTTAGTTTAATTTCAGTTTTGCATATCATTATAGCTTTGAAAATCCTCCATTGTGGGATTGGTCTATGGTTGTTGGCTCTCATTTTGAGAGTAATTATACACCCCGTCCACATAGTAGGAAACATGTCAATTCAATCGATGTTGTGAGATGGACAATTCATGTTCATACTCACCATCTCATGATTGAGCAATGACTATGTTGTGTTTGTGCCTGATTTAGAGGTCCACATTCAGACAAACACATTTTGGCGCCCACCATGGGGCAAAAAATCTGATTTTTGGCCTCATTCTCATTTTTTTCTGACAGGAATTTAAGCTCTGTCATGCGTTCGTACTGTCTATGTACAGATTCTTGCGCAAGAATCCAGAGCATCCCATGTGAGGTTTCACTCCTTGTAGCACTCTCTCACATGAGCTTTTGCATCATTGTGCAGGCTTGTGTACTTTCTCATGTGAGCCCTTGTACTTTCTCACATGAGCCTTCATATGTTCTCATGTGGGCTTGTGCTTTCTCGCACGTGGTTCGGTACTTTCTCGCGCGACCAGTACTGTCTTGCGTGACAATTTGTGACAGATAGAGAGCAGAATTCTAGATTTGTTAGTTTTGCTTGCTGTTTTTAGTTTTCCTACTTTTTTGAAAATTTCAGCGTTTTCAAAATTTGTGCCTCTGGAAAACTGCACCCATTTTTGAGAAATTTTCACGTATGCTATCAAAAATTCAAGTGTGATATATCGTTGGAAAGCTCTTTCCGAGCCTGGTCCAACCATGTTGGTTTCATTTTCAAATTTTGCCAGTTGATCAGCTATTTTACTTGCAGATTATCTAATTTTTGATGTGCTAACCATTGTGGAGCTAACAAGTTGTGCTTGTAGGTGCTCTCATTTCTTGAAATATTTTCTTAAAAGAATGCATGTTAAAGCACCAAGAACATAAAACATGCTAATGGTTTGATTGTAGGATGATAGTCGAAGACTTGCTAAAATGTTGTGTTTGTTTCTTGCTTTCATTCACATAGTCTAAATAGGGCTCCATTAAAATTTCTTGAGGATTTTGATAGTGAGTAGGGAATTTGGCTCTTCATTACATGGAGGTGATGACCATGAATGAACCCGAAATCCTAATGATCTTACTAATATGAAAAATTCTTGGGGAAGTGGAGAAAGGTAGTGAATCTTTACGCTTCTATTAGCCAAGGGATTATGCTCTTCTCTCTTTGAGAGAAATAGAAACCCAAAAGCTTGTAGTTGTGGTGGAGTGAAACTAACTCGGTGATGAATCTTCTTGATGTGTTTGGGTGAGGAAACGGGATAGAGAAGTATGCTCTTCTCCCTTTGGGAGAACTAGAAAATCTGACCCTTGTTTCTAAACCAAGTCCAGTGTCACCTTTAGAGGGCTTGCCGATATTGAACCTCCAGGAATGACCCAAGTGAGTATGCACCTATCGCTAGTGATTCCACCTCACTCTAATAAAGAACATTTTTTTGAGTCTAAAGACTCCAAAACCATGTTAGCTTCCTTCTCAAGACTTTGACTATCATCTTGAGAAGGCTCCGTCTGTTATACTGAGTGGCGCTGCTCCTAGCCCTGCTTGCGAGGGTGTATGACTTTCGGGTGTTGGTGTGGCTATGAGGCCTCAACCCTATATTGGGGGCACCAAAGGTTAGCATGAAGGGAAGCCTACTAAGAACTTGTCATAGCTAGTGGCCTACCTAGTTCACCTCTGAAAGGAGTCATAATCTTTGCGCAGGGAGGGGGAAGAATCTCTCCCATAGATTCCCATCATAGGCATACACCTGGACGTTTGGAGGAAGTTGCAACACTAGCCCCTACTACAAGGGTAACCTTTGAATGTACACTGTTGAGTCCTTGGAAACACCAAAAACATGGGGGCCCTCTAGGGGGTGACATGACTGTGTGAGGTGCATGTATGCATTCAAGCAATGGGGCAAAGTTTTTGGCTTCTCACCATTTTTTTTGTAGGACTAAGCTATGTGTTTGTTATCAAGTCTTAAACATTGTCCAATCATTATCAAACAAAGACTCCCCTAATGCTATCAAGTTGCTTTGTCCTTGATAGGTCTATTAACGACTACTTCTTGTTTCACAACTGCTTGATTTGAACCTTCGTGTCTTTAAACATATGCTTGAAATCCTAAAATGAGCTTGTTGATTAAACTATTCTTCAAACCTATCAGGAAACTAGATTTTCTATTAGACATCAGTTCAGACTGTACTTCAAAATTCAACTTTAACCTTGAAAATTGTGCCTGATTATCAAATTTTGTACCTTTCTCATGCGAGGTTTCACACTTCAGAGGACTTTCTTGTGCGAGACCTTGTTTTCTCACATGAAGTCTGGTGTCTCTCACGTGGCTTGGTACTTTCTCATGTGGCCTAGTACTTTCTCGTGCGAGACTGTAGCCCAGTTTGAAAAAATAGAGACTTATTTTCCATTGACTGTTTGACTTTTTATCTGATTTGCCTTTTGTTTGAGGTCTATTTTTATGCTTTCCTATCATTCATCATAAAAAACTAGTTGTTTTGAGTTAGGAATCGATTGATCTTCACTTTGACTCATGTCGTCTCTCGTTGGTTTACCTTATCTCTTTATGCCTTTTGTATCTCGTGTTGCGATAGTCTTATCTCAGCTATTCTAGCCATCTCTTTTTGATGATTCGCACCAGGTTCATCTCGCATCTTGGCTATTCTAGCCATTTATCTCCTTTCTATTGTTCTTAGAGATAGAGTCTAGCATTATCCTGAATCCTCTCTTATTTCATCTTCGTCTATGACTGTCACGACTAGAAGTGGCAAGACTTATTCCATTCAGAATAGTGGTCAAGGTAAAAGTAAACCTCCCAATCAAGGAATAGATCATTTCAAACCTATCACACAATTTGAGTGTTGTGAGGGATCCTCACATTCCTCCTCATTCCAAGAGTATTACAATCCATTGTTTCAGATACAGTCTGACTTATTATTTCAAGAATATTATAACCCATTGTTTCAACACCAACAAGGCTCTGAAGGGTCACTTTCTAGAATCGAACCTATCGACTCTTTCAATCTTATTTTCATGATCTCTTAGAATAATACCAACAATATGGGAGATCCATTCCACTTCCCAGGGGGAGGTAAATTCAACAAAAGCCATGAGAAATGTCAGAATGACCAAGGTCATGGTCAGTCTTGAAAGGAAAAATGTTATGATCAATCCCACAATATTCAACATCTGGTCAACATCCAGGATCTTTGAAATTTGAAACAGAGACAAGTGGAGCCTCTCCTAACATTTCTCCAGAGATGGAGACAACTATGCACAAAGTATCCGCATGAATTACCTGAGTCTGAAAAGCTCGATATCTTCTTGGACAATCTTGTCCCAAATTTTGGATACCAAGTATGATTGCAAGGTCCCCTCACTTTTGTCAATATGATTAGGTGGGCTGTGAGGATAGAAGCATTTATGGTAAAGAAGGGAGAATTTAATTTGAACCAAGATAACAAGCAAGGACCTTCTCCCTCAAACAGGGATAAGGATAAGATTGTCAATAGAAACATAGATGTTATGAATGATAGGGTTGTTGAAAATATGATGCCAAAACCCTCAAAGTCTATCTTTAATCTTAGCTCTAGTATACGAGTGGTCAAGACCATTGAGAAGGCTGGGATGGAAACTCAACCACCTTCTAGATTTTCTAGAAACAAACCTTGGATCCCTCAACCCAAGCATGACTCCAATTCCTTGGGAGAACCTCTTGATGTGGTTTATAGGACCTTGGTGCAAAACCATAACAAGAATTCAGATCATCAAGAATTCAAAGACCCCTTCCCTCCTCATGGGAAAAGTGAATTATCCAAGTCTAAAGGTACCAATGATGTGGTCAACTATACATATGATACTAGTGACATTGTCACCAATAAGATTAAACCTATTGATGTTGAATACTATGACATGATCATTGCTCCAAGGAGTGAGAATGCTCCTAAACCCAAAACTCCATTTGTCTTGCGAGGCCCTGTGCCTCCCTCTTGTAACCCCACACCATCACTAGCTTGTGTGAATGCTATCACTCAATCCTATGTGAAGATTGTTCTCAAAGGTCCTAAGCCTTTGATATTTGAACCAAAACTATCTATGGATAAAGCCCTCACTGAGGCAAACATCCCCAAAGATCTCAATCTCAACTAGTTTCAATCTATGGTGGGTCATTTGACCTTGGCTCATTATTTGTCCTTCTCTGAAGAAGGTGATCACTCTCCAAGCCATCCGCATGATGCTCCCTTGTACATTGAAGTTATGGAAGGTCCCGAGCATGTTCTCCGCATCCTCATTGACAATAATGCTAGCCTAAATACTTGCTCTGCTAAGATGCTTAGCCAAACAATAGACAACTTTGTTCCCATCAATAGAGAGTCCACTAAGTTCTATGATGCCAAGCTAAAAGAAATAGAAAAGAACCTGAAGATCAAAGATATTGGCATGGGGGAATATCAGATTGAGTCCATGTTGACATTGACAACTCTTCCTCCATCTCCACGTTCTTGTGAGGAACCTTCTAAATATAGATTTGGTATTGGCTATCGAGGCCATAAGCTTGACAAACCTAGCTGTAGCTTGCACTCACATGCAAATTTAGATGATGAAGAAACATAGATTCAGCCTATGACATATGAAAGACCTTTGAATGATCAAAATTATGATTCAAACTACCAGAAAGAGTCTTATCTACCTTCTCAAGTGCTTCAAGAACATGATCTTGGTCCTCACCAAGAGGATTTTATACACTCTACTAAATAGATTTCTACTATTGTAGCTACTATTGAATATGTCATTGCCTCTAATGGCACACATACTGATTGGGAGCAACTGTTGGACGCTTCCCTTATCTTGGGTATGCCTCAAGGTATGCCTATTCTAGATTGTTCCACCACTTCTGCTATTGAATAGACTCCTACTACTGCCAACTCCAATGGCACACATATTGATTGGGAGCAATTGTTGGACACTTCCCTTATCTTGGGTATACCTCAAGGTATGCCTATTCTAGATTGTTCCACCACTTCTGCTATTGAACAGACTCCTACTGCTGCCAACTCCAATGGCACACATACTGATTGGGAACAGCTGTTGGACACTTCCCTCCTCTTGGGTATGCCTCAAGGTATTCCTATTCCAGATTACTTTGCTGCTTCTACTGAACAAGATCCTATTTTTAAAGAAACACTTCCTATGTTAGATGACAATAATGAAGAAAATCTTCCGCCTACTATATCTCTAGCTGATTATATGTTAGATGCTACTACAAAGATACCAGTTGAGGTTATACACAAATATGATGCTCCTACCAACCCTAAAAGATAAGAAAGTTCTAATCCTCTAGATCAAGAAACTGATGATGATCCTTTCCACCCTTCTATAGAGATCATTCCTATGGCTCCTAAGCCATCTACTCCAAGCTATACTCCTACTACTCTAGAAAATCATGGGTATGTAAGACCCCATTCTGTTATAGCTTCATGGAATATTGGTAGATCCAGAATTGAAATGGTTCCTATTCATACACTCTTACCACTTGAAAGGGGACCTAACTCTTAGAATAGACCATCTTGGTTAGGCTCACATAATATTCCTCCAAACTTATCTGACTCTTCTAAGATGACTCACAATTGACAACATTCTATGGAAGATCACTTTCTCGATCTATCTGATTCATTCATGAACAATGAGGATGATGCTGATATCTTTGCACTTGAGCCCATCCCATTGACTACTCATCCTCCCCCTCCTCCCTAAGATAAGTGGCTCACCCACTTTCATTTCCACCTCTCCACCTAAACCAATCATATAAGCCTCTTTCATCCACCATTCCTGAGTCTTTTGGAAGTAACTTGGATGTGCAACATAAAAATAAAAAAGAATGAGAATCCACTTATATCTCAAGGTCACCATGTCCCATCTAATTGACATGTGACTACAAAGGAAAAAAAAGTGATAGAGGTGTTCAAAAGACCACAAAGGTCCTCAAAAAGAAGAAGACAATCAAAAGCCAGAAAATAAAATAATAAACATGGATCTCAAAGTCCATCTTATAGGCATTGTCATCAAAAGCACCTCAACATGAAGAATAAAAGTTCAAAAATCTATGTGGATTCCAAAAAAATGAAAATCAAAGTTGCCATTTGAGCTTCCAAAATTCTCATGCTTCTCTCCATTCCATCACCCTTGCCTCTCATACTTTACCCTCTTCACTCCATCTTGCCTTTTCCTAAAGTGCATATCAGCATCTCCTCATCCCTAATGATGTGATTAAGAGAAATCTAGAATGTACTCTCCCTAAGTGTTTAGAGCATGGGAAATATGATAAAGAGTTAAGATGTGCTCACAAGGATATTTGTGGGTCTCACTTAAGTGATCTTTCCTTGACTATGGATATCTCGACAGCTGGATACTACCAATTTTGGTTCTACAACTTCTCAGCTACCTACTGCTACAAATGACTATGTTTCCAAAGATTCATACTGAAGGAGAACAAATCAAGGAGCCTATCAATGCTCTTCACTTGAAGAAGTTATACAGATGAGACATTGCTTGTATGCTCCTGTACATACTTATTGGTCCTGAAAAAATCCTAAAAATTGCAAAATGTCCTAAAAAAATGATCATCTTAGTGAAAACCTGGTAAATAGGCACTTTGATGTATCTATTATCTTGGTGAAAACCTGGTAAACAGGTGCCTTGATAATATCCAAAAAAAAAAGAAAATTGGAAAAAATAAAAATCAAAAGATCAAAAATAAAAAAAAATGAAATATTCAAAAATACAAAAAAAAAATCAAAAAAGAGGAAAGTACAAAAAAATCAAAAAAGAGAAAAGTACAAAAAAATTGAAAAAGAAGAAAATGTGCCATTGATGAAAACCTGGTAAATAGGCATCATGGTAGAAAAAATAGAATCTCTACCAAGATGGTGAAAACTTGGTAAATAGGTGCCTCTTGTTTCCTGAAGCTACATCTCATCTCAATGTCGCTTGGCTTTTAGTTTCCTGCTTTAGTTTGCTTTCCCACTTTCCTGCTTCAGTTTGTCTCCTACTTTTAGCTCGTTTCCTACTCTAGTTTTCTAGCTCATGTACTTGCCTTCAGTTGTCTTCATGGTTTCCCTTGACTCTTCCTGGATTGGAACTGGTTCACACTTGGGGGCACCTTCCTAGTCTAGGGGGCATTGTCCTATCACTTTCAGAAGTTTTGGTCATGCATCAATCACCAGTGGTTCTCACTGCGTTTGCCTACTAATGCCTAGCTACTTTTGAGATTTCTCTCCTTGAGGATCTCTCATGTATTGATCACCAGTGGTTCTCACTATGCCTGCCTACTGATAACTAGCTTTCATTTGACCTCTCCTTTTCAGGATCTCTTCCTTACATCAGTCACCAGTGGTCCTCACTGCATCTGCCTGCTGATGTTCCACTCGTGTTTTATTCTCTCTTTCAGGAATATTCCTTGTATCGGTCACCAGTGGTTCTCAATGCATTCGCCTGCCATTACTTGGTTTGCACTCCAATATCTTCTTGATACTTTTTTTCTCATGATAGTCACCAGTGGTTCTCACTGCATCTGCCTACTGTCGCTATCCCGTTGAGATTTTGAATTTTGTTCATTTCTGATTAGACTTCAATCCGCTTGAACACAAACTGGAACTGAAACTGAAAACTGATTTTGTGTTCCTTTGAAGCATGCTGAACTTTTCCTTTGCTTGTTTGTTTTTTTCTTTATCATTTCTCCTCGAGTGAATCTAAGATGTCTTTCTTGACTAAGAAATGTGAAGACTGGGGGCATGATGTTTTCTTTGCTTTCTGCTTGTTGGTTTAGTTCCAATGATCCAAAGAATTTATCTAAGAGGGGTGTCCATCTGTAAGAGCCTCCATCTCATATTGGATGGCCATGCATACCTTGACTCCTTTTATATGGATGCTTTGGTGAGGTTGGTTCTTCTCCTTGTTTGTTTTGAGTGACTTCTTTTTGCTACAAGTAAAATGGCTAACGCTCGTCCTGCTAAGTGAATGTAAGGGTCACTGCGAGCACTCTTTGGAAAAATAAGGAAATTTCATGTGTTTGGTGTGTTTGTTTGCAAGAAACATTCAGGTCATTCTAGCAATTGTGCTTTGATGCTTATGTTAACTTGCTAAATCAAAAGGAATAGGTGTTCAAGTCATTCTGGCTTCTTGTGTCTTAATGCTTACACCTCATTCCGACAAATCTAAGGTTTATGTCATATTCATATTCTCATAATTGAAATTTTAGTGAGGATTATATGACATCTTGTAATCATCCCGTGCTTAAATGAACTTGATGATGATAAATATGGTGAGTCCAACACCCAAGTCCTAGGGCTTTCATTTTCATTCTATGCTTGCATTTAGCTTAGGTTTGCATTTTCATTTTAGGCTTGCATTTTAGTTTAGGCTTGCATGTGCATGATCAGCTTGGATTTGAGATGATATTTTGTTACTCTCTTGATTGCTTTCTTCTAGATTTGTTCATCAAAGGTTCTAATCTTTTATCCTGGGTTCATCATGGCTGCACAATTTTTCAGGATCGAAATCAAAATCTGACATCTCTAGATAGCTCGAAATTGCATTTTAAATTTTGGGACCCTTTGGGATCAAATGCTTGTGTAGTTAGCCTTCTGGCATCATCTTCCTGCCAGACCTTCATCTTTGCATCATGTTCCCAAGATCTTTTCTCTTTTCATCTAGTCAACTCTAGTCAACTCTGATCAACCATGGTCAACTATGGTCAAACTTGGTTAACAGGAGCTTTTGCTTTGCTCTAATTTTCTTCTGCAGCTTCTCCAATCTAGTCTAATTGCTTCTGCTCTGCAACCTCTTGTTGTCAATCATCTCTCTTATGTCATCTTTCGATTTCACTCCCGATGGGGTAGGATGATTGCATCATTTGAATCTTTTTAAATCAATTCTTTAATCAATCTGATCTGAATCTTCAGTTCTCATTGCTAGGGGCATCTTGATGCCTCGCATCTTGCTATTTGGTCATCTATCTTTTAGGTATCTGAGCAATCTAACTCGGGTCCTTGGCAATCAAGCTTCATTCTGGTGATGGTTCTCAAAATCTTTTAGGTATTGGGGCAATCTAACCCTAATTCCTGGGAGTCAAGATTCATTCTGGAGATGGCTCTCAAAATCTCTCTTAGACCATTATCTAGGCAATCTAACCCAGGTCTCGGAGGGCTAAGCTTCGTATTGGGGCAATCTTACCCTGATTCTGGAGATAGTCCTAAGTTTGCATCTGAATCTCATTCTGGGCATTGGGGCAACCTAACCCTGATTCTCATCTTATCTCAAGACTATTGTCTTCACAATCTAACTTAGACTTTAGAAAATCATGCTTTGATCTATTCGGTGTCTTGGCAACCTAACCTAGACTTCTGAATCTCCTATCATCTGTCACTTTAGACTATTCTTTGAATCAATGCACTATTTACACATCAATTCAAAGATGGGCAAATGTAATACCCTAAAATTGGCACCTAATAAATTTGATTAACTTTGGTGCATTATCTTCAATTTTACATCTCCAAAGTCCTAGTTTCCTAGGCAATTTTCTCTCTCCTATGTGACTTAATTTGACTTGATGTCAATTGAAAAAACCATAAATTGCATTAATTAAATATCAAAATTAATTCCTAAAGTCCTTGACTTTAATTAGCTAAATTACCCCTATGATAATTAATTTAATCCTAAAGTCTTAAGTGCTTAGAATTAAATTAAATCCACCCCATTTGGCTAATTACCCATAAAAGGAATTAATAAATATTTAGTTAATTGAATGGACACCTCTTTATTTGAATTTAACAATTTGAATTACTCAAAAGGTCACCTCCCACACCACATGTGGAAAATTCCATTCTTTTAATTAAATAAATCATGGTTTTTTGTCTCAAATGGAAATGAAGGGTCAGGAGTTTCAAATCAAGAAACTCTTCATTCCTTTTCTGGCTTCTCTATTTAATGGACCTCATTTCTTCATTGAAGGAGGCAAATTTTGAGAGCATCTACACTATAGGCAATTTTTAGTCTCATTTAATTCATTGTTTCCAAAATCTTTTTATTGCATTAATTAGCTTAATATTTCATTATTAGTTTAATCTTGCATCTCATATTAGATTAATTTGCTTATTTGTTCTTAGTATAACATCGCCTTTATTTCAAGTTTTCTAAAAATAAATATCTACATTTCATATCTCTGTCAAAGCATTTCTAGATTAATTACACTCATCTTAGTTTAATTTCAATTTTGCATATCATTATAGCTTTGAAAATCCTCCATTGTGGGATTGGTCTATGGTTGTTGGCTCTTGTTCTGAGAGTAATTACACCCTGTCCACATAGGAGGCAATAGGTTGATTCAATCGATGTTGTGAGATGGACAATTCATGTTCATACTCGCCATCTCATGATTGAGCAATGACTATGTTGCATTTGTGCCTGATTTAGAGGTCCACATTCAGACACACACAAATGGTAGGTATCTACTTTCAGCATAAAGGGATCGATATTTTAGATTTTAAGTCTTTATAGACTTTTTCATGCAAATAATAACAACAACTGATGGAAAACTATGATCATTACTCTACATGAATAATGAGTTTTACAAAAACCCAGCAAGCAAGTTTTAGTTTTCAGCAAGTTTGAATCATGATTCAAGTTCAAAACCCCATCATTTACGCAAGACAAAGCAGTATGTTTATTTTTCAAAACCCAATATTACATTCAGCATCAAATCAGCATAGAGGGTATGTTACAGGCAAGGCTTTCATGGGTATATTAAGTTTTCAAACTTCAATGTTGAGAGTTACATCTTCAAAGATACAACAACACATATCCAGGTCAAAACCATTTTGATTTTATTTATGTAGAGAAAGATGAACAACAATTAAAGAAGGGATTGTAAGTATACTTTTGAAAACAAACAGTGCATGTTTTAGAACAAATAGTGAGTTTCCTCAACATTTTTGAGGGTTTCATCTTTAGCATGGTGGAGCACGTTGAGAGCATGATTTCATTTCATCAATTCAATGTAAAGAAACAAATATTTTTGAGTTCCAGATTAATGAACTTTTCAACGTCGAATCAGCATACAATCTCCAGCAATGAAGTTAATGTTAAAAACTCATAAGTGTAGATTCTAATACATAACTTTCAGTTATTGTTTGCAAACAAATAGAAGTTTTTTACTACAATAAAGAGCCACATTTTGTAGACTTCAGTCATTGCAAAGGTGGAAAAAAGGGTTCAGAAATAATGAACTTACGATTACATTATTAAAGAAGTGATCTTTAGCAAGTATAGAGGGTTTCTCTAGGGCAAAGATGAGTTTCTTCTATAGTTCAAATGCCGAGTCTTCTCAGCACATTTTTGAAACTGCTCTAGTGAACTAGGGTTTCATCCCTAATTTTCTTGCAAAATACAAGTGCCGTCAACAAAGCAAATACCAAGTGAAACATAAACATTTTTGGAGTCCACAAGGTGTAATGAGTATGATAGAGATGACAATGCTAGCTAATGCTTTGAAAACATAAAATTGCCACCTATTTTCCTCCTCAGGTTTTGTAAATTGCAAGTGGATGGAGTGATTTATCCTCTCCGCTTTGTAATTTCTTATTACTTAGATATTTTTTCTAGGTTAATTTTAGGCTTAGTCTAAAATACTTATAAAAGGAAATAGGTTAATATTAAACTTTGTTTAATATTAGTTTCTTTTAATTTTTTGGCAATTTTCATTGTAAAAGGAATTTTTATTCCTTATTATTAGCCAAAAAATTAGGGAAATGGCATCTTTTTGTAGAAGTGGCATATTGGCTATATTCTTGGAGCCAATTTTGAGTCAGATTGGAGCATTTTCAGGAGACTTTTCTAGAGGCCTAGCATTTTCAGATTAGGGTTTTGTAGGCTTCTTAAAGGAGTGAGATTATTTTTTTTGGGGGTCGCAAGTATTGGAAAGAGAGCCCATAGTGAACTATTTTATTCCTAAAAACTTGAAAGTCCATTTTGTAGCCATTTTTGCAGAGATTTTGGAGGAAATAAACCAGATTTGCAACTCATATTTTGTGTTCAAGTTTTCAATTCCTGTTCTTCTTTTCTTGTAAGAGTCATAATTCTGATTATAATCTGGAAGTGAATGACATACTATTCCTTCCTAATTAGTTAGATATATCAGGCCTTGCTTGAAGAATGTATGTTTGTTAAGTATTTGAATTATTTGTGGTTCATCCCTAATAGTTTGAATGCATTAACCTATACGTTGAGCAATGAACCAAATTGTCCGAGTTTCATTATGTGAGTTAAGTCTGGAGTTGATATTTCTTAACAGAATCTGAATTATTCATTGGTGTATCACCCTCTTTTCTAAGTTTTAAGTTTTTCTATTCTCTTTTCCCAACAAGTTTTCAGGTCAGGAAAGTGATAACCAACATTTGATAGGAACCGACCTAGAATCCAAAGATTCCTCTTTAATCATAGTCTACCCACAACTAGGAGAGGTTTCCATTGTCAGCTAGAATTGTTGTTCTGCCTTAGTGCCTGATATGAGGTAACAATTCTAGAGCTGAATAGTTTTTGGCATGCTCGGTGGGACTATGAACTGCTTCTCAGTTTTGAGCTGTTAAATCTATGGTGGTATCAAATTTCAATTACAGTTCTAAGTGTCAATTTTAATAAGCAGAACTCCAACTAGAGAAAATAAGGAGGGGTTTGTTTATCAAGAATTACAATCAAGCAGAAGGGGAGGAAGATCATCTAGAGGTGGAAGAACATTGCATGATTCTAGAGGTATTTCTTTGAATTCAAACTTCTCATCATTTGATAATCATATTTTCCAGTAGCGAGCTACAAATTTAGAAGAACTTGAGGTTATCATTAAGGAGATCAATCTTCCTGAGGATCTAGATATTCCTAATCATACTGAATCTAAATTTCCAAAATTTGAAGATTTATCTATTAACAATTCTACTCTTG
This sequence comes from Chamaecyparis obtusa, assembly GCA_027943335.1. Classification (NCBI taxonomy): domain Eukaryota; kingdom Viridiplantae; phylum Streptophyta; class Pinopsida; order Cupressales; family Cupressaceae; genus Chamaecyparis; species Chamaecyparis obtusa. The sequence goes on from BSBK01004116.1 coordinate 184,340, forward strand.
AAGCTTCTACAAGTGGTGCTGCAATAACTCCCCAGCATTTAAAGACTTATCAAAGGAAGGTAGTTCAACCTACTCAACCTTTTGTTACACTGGCTATTCAATAGCAAGGTCAACATTAAGCAATGGCCATAAATTTTCCATTCATTACATTCAATCAAGGTAGTCATTTGAGGATTGCAAATCACAATAGTGTTCCATTGGCTTCTCTTAAGGGATTGCCAACATTTACTAAAGAAGGACCAGTGACAACTATTGAACATATTAGAGATGTTGCAACCTTGTGTAATGTCCATCATATTACTGAAGAAGATGTAGCTTTGAAGCTATTGGCAACATCACTCAAAGGAAAAGCTCTTAACTGGTTCATAACCCTTATGGTAGATTCTATTGCTACTTGGGATGCTTTAGGTGAAAAGCTATCAAAGTTTTTTGAGGACAAATTTGATAACTTGTCTCTTGTGGAACAATTAACTACAATCAAAAGAGCACCACAAGAGGAGATGAGTGATTTCAACCTTTAGTTTCAAAAGACTTGGAATCAAATCCCTGCTATGGTAAGACCTTCAGCTGAATATGCATTTTTATATTATTTGAAGAGTCTGAATAGTGATATCTCTGTAATGATTCAATCTATGGGAGGTAATACTTTGCCTCAAGCTTTTGATTTTTCTATTAGGGTAGAGAATAGTCTTATCCAGGTAGGGAAGATAGCTCCTAGGCCTCCTATGCCTTTCTTTCCCCATATTCAGTCAAATATGCCATTAGTGGTTCCACCATTAGCTACTGTCCCATCCTATAAGCCCTCAAAAATAGCTCTTGTAGCTTATCCAAATGAGTTACAAACTATTAAGGACAACCAATAGAAAATTGAAAGCTTATTACAATCTTTTGGTAATGATTTGGTAGCCCTCAAGAGGAGTCAAGCTTAGGTTAATCCTACTATTCAGAACTAATTTGCTGGTTCTTCTTCTTCATAGTACCCTAACCAGTCCAATTTTTAGTCTAATAGGCAGCAATTTCAAGGAAATCCTAATGCAAATAAACAAAATTGGAATATGAGACCAAATAGATAGTATAATCTAGCACCTTTTAATGCTATTAGGGATATTGTACCATCTTAGAATAACATTGCTACTGACTGGTGTTATCCATGCAATGAGCCACATGTCTAGTCTACATGTTCTAATGGTATTTTGAATCAAGCTCTCATGGTACAAAATTTAATGAATTCACAGAAGAATGTATCTGTTGAAGAAGTTTAGAATCAGGTAGATCAAGGTGTTGAAACCAGATTCTTGAATTGGTAAGAGGAAGAGTTTTGTGGGTTTAATGAAGATTCATCAATTGCAGCAAATACTAGAGCAAAAAAGAGAGCTCTTGAAGTAGATCAGTCTGTTGGAAATGCTTCTTCTCCACCGGTTTCAATTTTGAAGAATCCATCAGTTTCTACTGGTAAGGATCAAAATCCAAAGGGGGTTGATCAAGGTTTTTCTAGATCATCACATAAGGTACAATTTTATGTTCCTTTTAATATTGTGGATACAATGAAGAAAATGAATGTTACTTTGTCCTCTTGGGAAACTCTGTCTATTCCAGGACAGGTTAAAATTTTGAAGGAAGAGTTATCTAAGTTGGCAACTAATTCCAAGCAAATAGTCCAGCAGCCACCAAATGTGGTAATGACTAATTCAGAGCCTTCTAAAGGTCAGGAAAAACCATTGAATGAAGCAAATAAGCCTGTGAAAGTTTAGCAGCCAGCAAATTCAAAAGTTAAGAAGGCTACCAATGTTGAAAAACTAGTAGTATCTGTTGATAAGAAACCTTCAAGTGTGCAAAAGACATCAAAGAAAGAAGGTAAAAAGTCTCCAAACCAAAAGCCTCCTCCTTTCTATGTCACTTTAATTATTGGAAATAAGTTAGTTCATAATTGCATGGTTGATAGTGGTGCAACTAGTACAGTTATGCCAAAGAAAGTGGCTGATTCTCTGAATCTAAAATATGAGCCTCTTGAGAAGGGTGTAGTACAACTTGATGGTATTGCTGTAAAGACTTTAGGAGTCATTAAAAATGCAAGTTTGATTGGAATCTTTTTGCAAAGATTTGGAGAAAAATTTTGTGTCGAATCTACGCAAGCCCTAAATCATGAAATTGAGATATTTTACTTGGCAAATCTTTGAATTAGTAAAGGAATTAGAGGAAATCATGGATGTTTCTTTAATTCATAATGTCAGAGATAAAAATAGACCTAAGATGAAAAGGGAACCAATAGAAACCTTGGACGATGATCCTAGGTTAGCTTTATCATCCGTACCAAACAAAGTTTTACATCTAGAGAATGTTAGAAGTTATCTTGGATGCAAACTAGAGACTATCAGTGATAGTGATTTCACCAAGGAATATCAGAAGATCTACAATCAGGACATGACATTGAAAGAAGGATTTGAACATTTGAAAGATAATGAGATTATTAAGTATGCATTATAGTATGAATTTGATACTGAAAAATGTACTAAGATAATTATAAGAAGAATTCATAATGGGAAGTTTTGGTTAGAAGATAGAGTGATAGATATCACAATTGATTTGATTCATGAAGTTACTGGACTATCTAAAACTAGAGCCATTCCTTTATATGAGAAGAACATGAGGAAAATAGTCATAGACAACACAAATTCATCCTATAATGGTAGAGGAATTATGATTAGTAAGATTCAACAAGATGATGTCAGCTACTTATGTAAGATCCTAAACACTAAGTTTTGTGTAAACTCAAGAGAGGATGACATGGAAGCTGTAATGATACATGTATCTTATCTAATGTGTGTTGATAAATTACAAGTTGATATGTGTGAGATTCTGAGAATTCAACTATTTGAGAATTTGGAAAAGATTAAGAAAACTAAGTATACACAGTTTAGATTCTCATCCCTAATCACCTATATGTTTTTTCATCTATTGAGAAGATTTCCTTACACCATTGGAAATGACTAGAATGATGGCCAAACTACAATGGAAAGGATTAACCTAGTGTACAAGAGGCATGTTATTAATAAAGTGAATGAGAGTGCAGTATTGGTAATCAAGAAATTTTAGGATATAGTGTCTAGCAGATCAAGGATCCCATAGTCTCTTGTGGAGAAATATAAAAATGAGATATGTTTCATGGTTGATACTGATTTTACCTACATTGAAGTAGTAGAACCTAGAATAGAGTTCATAGACCCTCTTGGCTATGAATATCTGAGGTAGAGACAAAAGAGTATGTGAGTAGGTTACTTAAGTGCAAGTTGGACACTCACTGTAACAGGTTTGGAGCCTTTGAGGAGAACTTAAACTCCACAAAGACCTTACTTGAAGAGAAGCTGTCAAAGAAAAGAGTTGAGAGTACTATCAAGAAAATTCTAAAAGATATAGGGATGACTGAGCATGAATTCTTGGTAGCAAAGAAAACAGTAGTAGAAATCAGAGATATTGGACAAAAAGAAGTTTTGTTTGTTCCACCTTTATCATAAATTGCAGGACAACAAGAAGAAACACAAGTTAAGGTGAAAGTGGAAGAAATTGAGAAGGATCAAGAAGCAAGGATATCCACTAGATCCACTTCCTCCACACCTAGCAAAAGAGTAAAAGAGAGTGCTACTAGACTAGGTAAAAGGCATAAAACATTATTGCAACTAGTTCCAAGGAAAATTGCAGAAATCAAAGATGATGACACTTCTATTAAGAAGAAAACTTGGAAACCTAGAGTTGAGAAGCTTAATGAGTAGATCATTCAAGATGGATACTTTACAAGAATGAATAAGTATTATGATCTCTATGATTATGCAAAGAGATTAAATCTGGAAAATGCAGTGGTAAAGCATATGATTTTGTCTAATAAGAAGTTTGATACAATTTAGGGTAAGATAACTGATGATTTGTACAATAAACTTGTGAAGAGGAAGAAGAGAGCATCAGAACAAGACACATCTATTAGAGAAAAGCTTGTAAGAAAGATTTGTGTTGTAAAAGATGAAGCACACTTTAGTCAAATTATGAAAGCTTTAAGCACCCATTTGAGAACCAAGAAGAGAACCATTCAGATTATGGGAGGTAGATATGAAGAAGTTAATGTAGAAACAAAGCAAGAAATCATCAAGGTTATGTCAGAGAATGCTAGAGAACCATCAGTTGTAGCAGAGAAAGCAGGTGAAACAGAACAAGAGGACATTCCCTCTCCACCAGCCATAAACATTGAAGATGAAGTCATGAATGTAGAAGGAACTAAGTTCACCTTGGATACTGATGATAATGTATTCAAGAATCTAGAAAACATTGTTGACAATTTGGCTTTTGAAGAGAAGGAGACTACCAAAGGAGAAGAGAAAATAGAGACCACACTTGTAGAACCTAGAGTGACAAAAAAACCAATATCTGATTCCACTAAAGAAGATATCAGTCTTACTCCTGAGACTGGAAAGAAGAATCAAATTGGATCTATGATTGAAAATTTGGCAAAGGAAGTAGATGATGATGATCAGATGGAATTGATCACATCCTTGAACAAGATCATTGGAAAGAACAAGAAAGTAAAAAGTCTTGAAGGATGCCTGAAGGAGATTACTGAGAAGTTACAAGGCATTGTAACTACATAAATTGTAGAAGCTAACCCTCTAGAGAAAGAAAAGAAAGTGATGAACACTTTTGATAGTGAGTTCACAAATTTAACTGATATAGAAAAAGTGAAAGCTCAAGCAGCTTATGAAGCCAAAACACTTTTGAACATTAGCTAGAATATCAGGATTGATATCAACAATATCGATATTTGTATAAAGGACTTGAGAAAGAATTTGGAAAGAGGAAAATACTTGTACATCTAGTGTACAAAATCAGAGACCTTGACAGTAGAAGAAGATCAGAAGATGAAGATGAAGGAAGTAGAAATTTAGAATGAAACTAACTTTCTTTCAAGCCCCAATGTGAAGGTATCTGATGTTGAGAAGAAAATTCATAAGATATATGATGAAATCAGAATTTTGCAAGATGAAAAGGACAGGAAAATGAAAAAATTCACTCTTTTAAGAGAGAACACTTCTATGAAGTTAAGTATTATTGAAGGGAAATTGGAAGAATGTCTTTCAGCTAAGACATCTTTTCAAAAGTTTAGCTTTGAGAATCTCCAAGCATGTGAGATAGCATCTTATGGATTATGCGCACTACTCAGTGTGGCAGATACTATTAAGAAATCATGGGAGAAGGAGTTAGAGGCTATAAAGATTGATTTTGCAGATTGTGTTGCAAGTCTACCAGCTTTGCAATATTGAATTAAGGTATAACTTTTTTGTGAATACAGTTTTGTAACCCTCCTTAACTTTATTTTGTCATTGTTGTCAAAGGGGGAGAGATATATAGAAAAAAATTGATAATAAAATGATAAGGATTGATACTCTTAGGGGGAGTACTGTATTAGAGATAAGATTTTTTTTGGAGTTATAAGGATAGTATATATATTTTATACTATGGCCACAATTTTGAGATTTTGAAGTTGTAAGACTTAGCCAATTTTCTCATATGTTTCCACCATGACAAAGGGGGAGATTGTTGGAAATTTGGCTGCATTGCTTACATAGATGTTGTCATTATGGAAACATATGATCTACATGAAGATCACACAGGTCAGAGAGCTAGTATGTCAGAGCGCAATGCGAAATTGTCTAAGTATGAGACAATGTGTTTTTACCAGTGAACCTGAAGACAATTTTTGTTTGTGATGTCGACTGGAGTAAGTTCAGTGCTTGTGCACTTGAACATAGACTCTATGGTGACTATTGAAGACTCATCTCAGAGTGAAAGTTAGTATAGCATGTACGGAAGAAGTTATGATGGTTTTTCTAAAGATAGTGTTAAGCCGACAGGATAGAATATGAAGACAGAATTGGTAAAGAGTTAAGGGATTATTTTTTTTATCAAAATAATGACTTAACAATATAAAGGGATGAAATCCTAGATTTTAACCCTTGGATAAAGTTATTTTTTAATATGATAGCCGACTGGAAAGTTATTAATCTTAATAACTTGTATAAATGTAATTGTAAATTGTAAGAAGGACAGAATGATGAAGGAACGAATGTATGTAATAGCGATAGTGAAAGAGAAGCGAAAAGATATTGATGCAAGAAGTATAAGGTTATGTACCTTGACCTATTTTTGTAATTAGTAAATATTTTACATTACTTGTTTGGGTAGTGGGCTCATTTGGTAATCACTTTTTGTACTGCCAACTCCTAACAGGGTTGAGGCTTCTAACAAGGCCTATAGTCCCTTAATCAAGACTGAGACACTATATGCATGTAACAGACTCCTAAGAGGGTCAACATCCTTAACAAGATACTTTTGATTAGTGGATCTTTGTGGGTACCATCCCCACTAGGGTTTTCCCTTGGCTAGGGTTTCCTCGAGAACAAATAATGTGTTATGAGTTCTTTAGTTTTATTGCTATGCATGTTGTTTAGCTTCTTATGTTATGCATGTGTTAAGATAATCTGTTATATCCATAATTGGGAAAAGGTAAAAGTTTTTAGAATACTGAGTCACCCCCCCCTCTCAGTATTCCCTATTTCTAATAGAATGTATTAAGGTGTTGGAATATTCTAGGGTGTTTGTATATGCTGGGGTGCTTGGAATTGCTAAGGAACTGGGACTTGCTTGGGTTCTTGGAATTGTTGGGGTGCTAGGACTTGTTCAAGAAATGGGACCTAGGGTGCTTGGAATTAGTAGGATGTTAGGACTTGTTGGGGAACTAGGACTTACTAGGGTGCTTGGAATTTGTAGGGTTCTAGGACTTGCTAGGGTGCTATGAATTTTTGGGGTGCTAGGACTTGCTAAGGAACTAGGAATTAATGGGGTGCTATAGTGCTTGATCCATTTTCCATCATTTTGTTGAAGAGTTTTATAAATATTAGATTCTTATATTTTTGAAGAAGTGCCCCTTGACTGATTTTGGGTTGTCTGGAATTGGAAGGGACACCTAGTTGAGACACTTTAGGAGGTTTTTGTTGAAGTTCCCCCAGTAGGGGTAACCCTTTCTTAGGTTGGGGAGATGCATTAGAGGAACTTTCTAGGGTACTAGAAGATGTGGTGACCTAGAAAGCATTTTGTGTGGAACTAGTAGATGGGAGGATTGGAGTGAGAAGAAGGGGTGTTATTGAGGAAACTCAAGATGATGACACAGGTATATCCTCTAATATGATAGATGTGTCAAACCTAGCAAGTAACTTAGCACCTTTTTTTATGATCATGTGAAGGTATTTATTTGGGTTAGAGTCTAGCATGGACTCTAAAATTGTTTTTAACTTCTCATCACATAAACCTTCATCAATCTCTATTGGACATTTTCCAGGAAGCTAGTGTTGACTGTATGTTTATTGATGATGAAAACATATGGTAAGTAGCGTGCATGGAAGCCTTGTGGAGAGAGCCTTGAGAATATGTTGTATGGATATGTTATTAGCATGATATCATAGATGTAGAAATTGATTCTAAGTGAAGACAATAATATAGTTGTTTATATTAGTAGTGTTCTTGACAGGTCCCATGAAGAGTTTTGTATGTGATTTGCAGTATGGTTGTGATTTATCCTTGCACATTTATATTTATGTTGTAGACATATTAGTGAATCTATGTTCATGGATGGAGAGTTAGTTGTACAGTACAGGTTGAGTTATGATGTTTCCAGTTGCCAGTTATAGTTTCCTAAGTTTATCTGATGGAGCCAACATTATTTATATTGTTGTAGTAGTTGCACCTATCATTTTTATATGCATTTTTGGATTAGTGTTTGGAGAAGAGTTAAGAATGTTTGGTTAAGAGTGCATAATGCATTTCAACATGAGAAGAAAGTATTAGTTAATTTAGCGGAGCCGACAGTGTGAAGCGACACATCTACTCATATGGAGTTGCGTAGTCCTAGTTAATGTTGTGTGCTTAGTATAGCCATTGGAGATGTTTTTGGAGAGTTATATTGTTTCTCTAATATGATTTCAAGGAATTTCTAATAGGCTGAATTGATTATATCATTTGGAGAAAGATACCTATAGCCGGTCAGTTGTGATCGCTAAGTATGGAAGATAGTTGAAAGAGAAGAGTAGAGTAGAAGGTGCAAAGCATTGATCCATCAGTAGAAGGTCTATGTGAAAAAGAAGAGAGTGTATTATATTCATTGGAACTAATCAAGATAGTAGGTGTAACTCATAGCTCACCAAGATCTAGATATAGTGTGTATCTGTTATGCAGAAGGTTGTAGCCTTCACCCTTTGAGCAGTGTGCTCCCAGATAGTGTGTCCTCACCCCTAATAGGGTTAATTATAAAAGAATCCTAATAGGGTCTAAACTTTGACCAAGTCACTGTACTTAATGCATTGTAAAGATCAACTCCTAATAGGGCTGTAAGATCTTCTAACAAGGATCATTATACTCTAGTGTAGTTTATAGTGGGTGCTAATTCCCACTAGAGTTTTTACCTATTTGGGTTTCCTCGTAACCAAAATTGTGGTGTTTTTATAAGTGTTCTCATATTATGTTTATGCTTAATGTTAATCTATACTTAGATAAAGAATTGAATCTTGTAGATAACTGATTCACCCCCTGCCCCTCTAAGTTATCTCTTGGGATTATTCCTAACAATTGGTATCAGAGCCAAGTGCCTCAGAGAGAAAGTTTAACATCTTGAGGTTGATTAGATGGAATTATTTAGAAAAGAAAGTCCTAAGTTTGATGGAGAGAACTATCTAGATTGGAAGAACAAAATGATGACACATTTGCAGTGCATTTCTTTTGAGATTTTTGAAGTAGCTACTAAAGAAGTTCAGATTCCCTCTTTGCCAGATCTTGCAAGGGAAGATGCAACTCTTAAGTAGAAGGAGATGTTCACTCAAAATTCTATTGCCAAAGAAGTCCTTATTAGCACCTTGTTTGACAGTGAGTTTTTAGAGATCAAGAAAGTAGATAAAGCCTACAAGATATGGAAGTATCTAGAAGACATGTTTGAAGGAGATGTCCAAGCCAAGAATATGCATAGAAAGACATGGTAGAAAAAGTAAAATACATTGGAGATGCTACCTAAAGAGAACATCAGAGCCTATAATCAAAGGATTAATGAAGTTGTTGTAGGAATCAGAAACAATGGTGGAGAAATTTTTGAAGAAGACATAATGGATAAGTTGATGACTACTCTAATAGAAGAATATGAGATCAAGATAAACATCCTAGATGATACTTTGTAGTTTTCAAAAGTCTTCCAAAGAGATACCTTAATCAGAAAGATTTTAGCATTTGAGATTTCAAGTTTGAAGACAGAGTCTAAAAGTGAAATAACCTTCAAAGCTTCATTCCATGGTAAGAAATCCTTGAACACATCTGGTAACTTTGATGATGATGATGCAGATAAAGAACTAGATGATTTCATTGCTATGATTGCTAAGAAAGAAAGAAAAGGAAAAGTAAAATATGAAGGTTAATTACCATTCAAATGCTTTTCATGTAACAAGATTGGTCACTTTGCATCTAAGTGTCCTACAAGAGTCAAGAATTTCAAAACTAATTACAGGCCTAAGTATACAAAATAATGTTACTATGCTGAAGATGGAGGATCAGATGAAGATTTAGTAGAAGATGAAATTGGATTCATTTCTATTGAAGATATGGAGAAGATATTTGATGAGATGGATCTTGAAGATGAAAAGAAAGCACAAGAGTTAGCATTGATTTCACAAGTAGACATCAGAATAGACTGGATCATTGATAATGATTGTTCACATCACATGACAAGAGACAAAGATAGATTTATACATTTGGATAAGTACAAAGGTGGCATGGTTAGATTTGGAGACAACACTATTAGGAATAGTCCCAAGAGATAAATGAGAGGGGGGGGGGTGAATCAGTTATCTAAGAGATTCAATTCTTTATCCAATTAAGTACAGAAGAACATTAAGCATAAACACACTATGAGAACACTTAACACAACACCATAATTTTGGTTATGGTGAAACCCAAATAGGAAAAACTGCAGTGGGAATTAGCACCCACTATAAACTACACTAGAGTATTATGATCCATGTTAGAAGATCTTTACAATGCATTAAGTATAGTGACTTGGTCAAGGGTCAGACCCTATTAGGAGTCTTTTACAATTAACCCTGTTAGGGGTGAGGATGCACTATCCAGGAGTACACTTCTCAAAGGGGTGAAGGCTGCAACCTTCTATTTAATAGATGCACACTATATCTAGATCTTGTTGAACTACATGTAGACCTGCTCTCTTGATTAATTCCAATGAATAGCATATAATTTCTATTTTTTCACATAGAACTTTTGCTGATGGATCAACACTTCACACCTTCTGCTCTGCTCTTATCTTTCAACTCTCTACCATACTTAGCAATAAAAAATGACTACCTATAAATATCTTTCCTCTAAATGATATAATAAAGTCATCCTATTAGAACCATCATGAAATTATATTAGAGAAACAATAAAACTCTCCAATAACATCTCAGTTAGCTCTACTAAGCATGCAATACAAATTAGGACCGCCCAACTCAATATGACTAGATGTGTCGCTTCACACTATCGTCTCCACCAAATTAACTGATACTTTCTTATCATGCTCAATTATGTCATGTGCTCTTAACAAAACATTATTAAATCTTCTCCAAACACTAATCTAAGCACACTTATCAAACTAATAGGTGCAACTAATATAACAATAAAAAATGTCAGCTCTGCTAGATAAACTTAGGAAACTGTAACTGTCAACTAGAGACTTCATAACGCAACCTGTATAGCATATTTGACTCTGTGTCCAAGAACATAGCATCATACATATGTCTACAACATAAATATAAACATGCAAGGGTTCATTACAACCATAATATAAATCTCATACAGAACTCTTTCTAGGACCTGTAAGGAACACTCACTGATACAGACTACTTTATTACTATCTTCACTTATAATCAACCTTTGTGTCTATGATATCATGATGATAACATATCTAGGAAACATATACTCATATCTCTCTCTGCATCAGGCTTCCATGCATTTTGCTTACCATATGTTGTCATCAATGACAAACATACAATCAACACTTTGGCTTGCTACAAAATCTCCAACAATCTCCCCCTTTGGCATTGATGGCAACATATGAAATGAAAAACACCACCAATCCAAATGTACAATATTTTTATAATAGTATCCATTTCCTCAAAAAAAACTCCCCCAAGGATGAATCCTCCATCTCTTATTGTTTTATTTCTTCTTGCTAAATACTCACTCCCCCTTGCTGTAATTCTTTTATAACATTCTCCATTTCCTCATCAAAACTTCCTTAAGGATGAATCCTTCATCTACTACTGAATGCTTTGAATATCAACTATTGTATTGTTTACTATTTTTTTTTCATGACTATATACTTACTCCCCCTTTGACATCAATGGCAAAGGGCGCCAAACAATTAAGCACCGGTACTACTCCTGAAGTAGAGTAGTCAACATTTCATCAATCACTAAGGACTGATGCACTCCTACAATCTCTAATCAGATTCAGGAAAGGAAATTACTCCCACCTTCTCCCTAAGATACTCAAATGTATCCTTAGGTAAAGGCTTTGTGAATATGTCTGCTAGCTAATATTTTGTGCTCACATAGTCCAACTTTACTTCTTTCTTTGCTACTTTCTCTCTTAGGAAGTGATATTTTATCTCAATGCATTTTGTATTTTCATGCATTATAGGGTTCTTTGACATATTGATAGTGCTAGTGTTATCAAAATGAATAACAATAGGATAATCAATCTGAATACCAAAATCCTTTATCATCTACTTGATCCAAAAAATTGTAGAGCAATTTAATGTTGCTACAACATACTCTACTTTTGTTGTGGACTAAGAAATATAATTTTTCTTCTTACTTGTCCAAGTGACAAGCCTATCTTGAAGAAATACTTCTCCTCTTGAGGTACTCTTCCTATCATCCATGCATCCTTCCCAATCTGCATCTATATACACATGAAGTTCTATATTTTTTGAATTAGGATACCATAAACCATAGTCTATAGTTCCTTTCAAGTATTTGAATATCCTCTTTACTTCCATGAGATGACTTTGTTTAGGATCTATTGTAAATCTTCCAACAATACCAACTGCATTGGAAATATCAAGTCTAGATTGAGTAAGATAGATTAGTTTACCAATCATATAATTATACAAGGTTATGTCTACTGTTTCTGAATCATCTTCTTTTGAAAGCTTGCATCTTGTTATCATAGGGGTACTTACTGGCTTGCAATCATCCATCTTGAATTTCTTTAATATCTTTTTCATGTAATTAGACTAATTAATGAAAATACCTTTGTTTGTCTATTGCACATTCGGTCCCAAAAAGTATTTGATAGGTCCAATCATGCTCATCTCAAATTTGCTCTGCATCTCTTTAGAAAATTCTGCACTAAGCTTGTCATTACCACCAAAGATAATGTCATCAACAAATATGGCAACTAACAATAGTCCATCAGATGTTTCTCTTATGAATAAATTACAGTCTATCGCTCCCTTCTTGAATCCAATCTTTGTCAAGTATCCATCAAGTCTTTCATACCATGCTCTAGGGGCTTTCTTAAGTGCATAGAGGGATTTTTTCAATCTGCATACCATATCAGGTCTTTCTGATAAGGTGAATCCTTCAGGCTTCTCTATGTATACTTCTTCTTTCAGCTCTCCATTTACGATTTCTAACTTGACATCCATCTGGTATACCTTAAAGTCTTTGAAGGTAGCATAGGTTAAAAACAACTTTATGGCTTCCAATATTCTTATAGGGGAAAATCTATTTGAATAATCAATTCCTTCTCTTTGCACATATCCTTTACACACTAGTCTTTCTTTGTTTCTTACCATTGTTCCATCTTCATTCATCTTTTTTCTGAATATCCACTTGGTTCCAATCACATTGTTATCACTAGACCTAGGGACCAATTCCCATGTATCATTCTTAATTATTTGATCTAGCTCTTCTTTCATTTCTCCATGCCAATTTGAATCATTTCATGCATCTTCAACACTTAAGGGTTCAATCTATGATAGTAAACATACCTCTTCATTTGCTATGGAACTCTTTGATTTTGATCTTTTCATGACTTTATTGTTATGATCTCCAATGATGTCTTCCTTTGAATGACATCAAGATGTGAATTTAGGAATATTAGGTGTGACTCCCTCATCTGAATTATGTGATTCTTCTTCACTAGTTTTAGGGTCATTGAATAATACATCAATGCTGTCAAACATTTCATCAACAATTGTTTCTCTAGTGGTAGGTCTAGGTTCTTCTTCAATTGTAGGTGCATAATCATGATATCTTTCTTCAATCATAAAATTCTCATCAATCTTAACATGAACACTTTTAATGATCTTCTTCAATCTTAAATTGAAACATCTATAAGCTTTTCTTTTAGTAGAGTAACCAAGAAAAATACCTTCATCACTTCTTGCATCAAACTTGCCAATTGCTTCATCTCCGTTGATGTAGCACTTGCTTCCAAAGATTCTAAAGTATTTTAGTGTAGGTACATTCCCAAACCATAGCTCATAAGGTTTATTGTCTTCGCTTGGCCTCAATTGTATTCTATTGATAGTATAGACTGCAATATTGACCACATCTCTCCAATAGGTGTGTGTGACCTTACCTTCAATCATGATGGTGCATGCTATATCAAGTATGATCCTATTACTTCTTTCTGCTATTCCATTCTATTGAGGGGTTCTAGGTGCACTTAACTATCTCTTTATCCCATGTTCTTCACAATACTCATAAAATTTGTCAGAGGTGAATTGTCCTCCTCTATCTGATCTCAGACATTTAATCCTTAATCCAGACTTATTTTCAACCTTAGCTTTGAATACTTTGAACTTCTCAAATGATTCTAATTTATCCTTTAAGAATGCAACCCACATCATTCTAGAATAATCATCAACAAATAAAATAGAGTACCTTTCACCATAGTATGATCTTGTTTGAGTTGGTCCACATAGGTCTGTATGCACTAGATCCAATTTGTTCTCTACCAAATTATGCTTGCTTCTAAATGAATTCCTCACATGCTTTCCCATTACACATTCCCTACATATTTTATCAACTGGGTTTTCCATGCTAGGATGGTCTCTTACTACCTTTACATTTCTTATCTTTACTATGCTATCAAAATTGATGTCACATAGTCTTTTTTGCTATAACCAACTATCATCTACTTTAGCAACAAAACAACTTGCTTCAAGATTAAGCTGAAAAACATTACCTTTAGTATATGAACCTGATGTAATCATTTATCCTTCCTTGTTATTAATGATGCACTTTTTGTCTTTGAATTCCAACTGATATCCTTTGTCAAGCAACTATCCAACACTTAGTAAGTTATGCTGCAAACCATCAACATAAAGAACATCATCAGTGTTGTTCTTTCCATCCAAGGTGATAGCTCCTCTACCTATGATAGGATTAGGAGTGTTTTCTCCAAATCTAACCATTCCATCTTTATATCTATCCAGATGTACAAATCTATCCTGGCCCCCTATCATGTGATGTGAGAAACCACTATCAATGATCCAACCTGTCCTGATGTCAGCTTGTGAAATCAATGCTATCTCTTGTGCTTTCTTTTCATCTTCAAGGTCCATTTCATGAAACATTTTCTCCATGTCTTCAAGAGAAATGAATCCAATTTCATCTTCTACTGACTCTTCATCTGATACTCCATCTCCAACATAGTAACATTATTTTGTATACTTAGGCTTGTAGTTAGTTTTGAACTTCTTGACTCTTTTAGGACACTTAGATGCAAAGTGACTAATCGTATTACATGAAAAGCATTTGAATGGTAACTAACCTGCATATTTTCCTTTTCCTTTCCTTTCTTTCTTAGCAATCAAAGAAATGAAATCATCTAGTTCTTTCTCTTCATCATCATCATCAAAATTAGTAGAAGTGTTCAAGGATTTCTTACCATGGACTAAACCTTTGAAGGTTGTCTCTCTTTTAGGCTCTATCTTTAAACTTGATATCTCAAAAGCTGAAATTTTTATGATTAGGGTCTCTCTTTTGAAGTCTTTTGAAAATTGCATAGTCTCATCTAGGATGTTTATCTTGCTCTCATATTTTGATGCCAAAGTAGTCATCAACTTATCCATTATGTCTTCTTCTGAGATATCTCCACCATTGTTTTTGATTCTTGCGACTACTTCATTAATCCTTTGATTATAGGCTCTAATGTTCTCTTCAGGTAGCATCTCCAATGTATTGTAATTTTTCTTCCATATCTTTTTGCACGCATTCTTGGCTTGGACATCTCCTTCAGACATGTCTTCTAGATACTGAACAGTCTCACAATAGGTAATAATAATCATGCCATTGTCTCTCTTAGGAATAATACATCTATTGTAAGGATTAATTTTACCATCATGAAATGCATTTAGATTGTCGACCCAGGGACATAGACTTGAAATGGGATAGCACAGTTTGTGCACTAAGTTCCTCTAAGAGTCATAACACCTATGCTGCAGGAAGATAAAATGCATGAAAGGAATCTATGCTATTGCTGCAGGAAAGTAAACACACTCGACTACTTAATGGAATTATGATAGAAATCTTGTGAAATGAATCTAAGCATTTCTAACTGCCTAAAACATTCACTATGTCTATCTTTGCAAGTGCTATAGGAACATTCAAAGTAGTAATGCTGCAGGAGTAAAATAGTAACTCTACTTGAAAGCAGGGAAAATGTAGAAAGAAAATCTACTCTAACTTAATCTAATCCACCTCCCAAGTGGGCCCCCTTGGTTGGCTTTTGGTAACTACTAACATAGAAAATAATCCAAAATCACTCTTCTATTAAATTCTTCTTAATTGGCTACATAAGAATTGAACAACTCATGAAGAACATAAAAGAGAAACTTATTCTATATTGAATAAATCATTCTACATTTTTTCATTACCTAACTAAGTTGATCAGATCCCTTTATAAAGAGGATTGACGCTTATTGAAAACATAATAGAAAAGTCTAATTAAACCTCACCAAATAAGAAGGCGGTAAAACAACTACGACATATTACAATTACTATAGATAATAGAATAACAACTCTGAGGAAATATAGCAGGACTTATTTCCTATATTCTCTAGAACAATAGATCCTTCTTAGTAGTAGCATATCCTTCAGAACTATGCTAGATTCTTCTACCATGGTTGGTCTTCTAACACTCCTTCTTTAATGCGGTATCACCACTCTTTGTACTACTCCTTGTTTACCTTAAAGGTTAGTAGCATTTGGTGTACATATATATATATATATACTCAAGTCAACATTTCAACTCCTACTCAAATGTTAAAACACAACTTAAAATAACTATATGAAGTACTGCATTATATTTATAATAGTCAACAAAACATTTCATTCTAGCTACCCATAGACTTTGTGGCTTTAGTTGTACTTAACATAAGTTCTCATAGGTATAAGTCATAAATGTTTTGGAAATGTTCTATCAGAGCATAAAGAGTGTCAACAAAGTATGAAGATTATAAAAAAATGGAGACAATAAATTGTCTCATCATCTACCCCCTACTAATAGAATGCTTGTCCTCAAGCATTGTATTTCTTGGCTATGGACCTAAAATCATTGACAGTTGTCTTCCCCTTCTTCCCACTCCAAAAAGTATAGTAAAATCCTCTTGTTCTTTCCAATTAATCTCCTTAGTGCTCCTCAATCAATTGATCCAATCTAGTAGCATTGATGTTGTATAGGGGCCAAAGGAGTGTGGGTGGTTGGAAAGATAAAGGTATCCATAATTCCCTTTTGACCTATCACCCCAACTACATATATTTAGTCACTCTATTCACAGCTTCTTCAAAGTTAATTGGGCTATGTGGCTCCATTTTCTTGAAGGCCTCTAGCAATCTGTTCCACCAACTTCTTACCCCTACAAGAGCTCTTTGGGCTGAAAAATTGGGCAATCCCTGATACTCTCTGTAGACCTTGTCTCTCAATGCAATGACTTTCTCCCTGATTTTAGGCTTCTATTTCCCATAGGTCAAATTGAGCCAATCCCTCAAGAGGACATCAGGCTTGTGTGATTCTACCCTCAAGGGTATGGGTTCAGATTTTACTAGATCCCTATAATTGTTCAACTACTTATCATAGTTTTCTTCATTATGCATCCATGACATGAGAGCCCTTAAGTGAATATCCCCTATATAGAGCAAAGGATTCCACTCTGTTTCTTGTGGGATGAAAAATTTATGCAAATATAGCTCACATAATCATTTTTTCTGCCATGGGGGAAGAGTTTGATATATTCCATAAAAATCTTGGGCTGACTTGAACTCATAATCAATACTCTTCATGGTCACCATAAGTTGAAACAAAAGAAATTGTTCTTTTAAATAAATAGCATATACCCTGGGTGGTGGTCTACAAGCTATGACCTGATCGACTAGTTTTAGGGATTTGTCCATTTTTTGTTTTTGTTTCTTTATCTACTCCTTAAGAGCATCAATCTCCTCATCCTTATCAAATATCTCTTTTTGCATTTTATCTCTTTCCTGTTTCCACTAGGTCTTCTAAAAAACAAAATGATTGTATAGATTAAAGAGTACATACTAAATTATTGGTGAGGGAAATTCTTGCACCGAAGCTTTCTTTTTCTCTTCTTTGGTAGCTTGCTGAAAATACTCAGCGAACCATGTGGATCTATAGGGCATAATGGAGACATTGGAATATACAGGGTGTTGCAAAGGAGTAGATTGATCATTCACAAGAATTCTCTCTTGTATTACATCAGGGCTTGGCTCAAGCATTCCTTGATCATCCTATGGCATGCTACTATCAGGTTCTTGCACATTTTGAGATTCCTCCATATTTTGGGGTTCTGCATGCTTCGGGGAGTCATCAAGAATGTACTCAATAGAGGGTTCTAAAGCAGGTTTTGGTGCTGGAACATTTGGATTTCTAGGGGAAGGCAGAGACACTTGTCCTCGCATGCGAGGGATTCTATGCATAGTTGCCTCTTCAACCACTACAATTTTAGTTTGGTGGGATCTTTTTGGCTTTTTTTCTACAGGAGTAGACGCTGTAGGAATCAACCTTTTTCTCTTATTTATTTGAACTATAGGGTTTTGAATTTCACCTTCTAGGTTAGGGATTTCTTTTTCAACTTTCTACTTGCCTTTCTTTGTAGAAGAAGTAGGTATATTACTCTTTGGAGTGGGCTCAAATGATTTGTTTCCTAGGGACAACTCTAGTTCTTTTCCTTTCTTAGTTGTTTCTTCACTAGGCCTAGAAGACTCTACTTCATTCCCTAGAGGTTGAGTAGCAGGGTTAACTTGGGGTTACAAAGTTTTAAAATGAACAAATTATGCCCAAGACATGGGAGAGACATCCCTAAGGGATTTTTTTAACCAAAAGATTTATTAGGGCATGGCAGCTTATGGAATTTTCATTACCCTTTTGTGTTTCCTCGACACTAATGCTTAACATATTATAGAGAAAATTAGGAATATTGACCTGAAGATTATGCCTTATACAACTAAGCAATTTAAAATGGTGGGAATGAAGGTTTGAGAATCTTCCTTCACAAGTTAAATACCCAATAATGTGAGTAGCCAATTTTGGAAATGGTGGTGGAAGAGACAATCTCTTACATCCCTGCTTAGTGATTTCAAGTAGAGGATCACTCGATCAGGAGAATTGAGCTTGAGATGACCTAGCGTCATGCTCGTTAGGATAGTGTTCTCCAATGACTGGTAATCTGGTGACCTATGCAATTCTTTCCTCAGTAGCGACAATTGTTAAACCCCACAAAGTTGCTTGTCCCTCTTCAAAAGTGACCATAAATTCTACTACAACCTCCTCATTAAATTTTGTCGACTAAAGGAAATACCCCAGCCAGCTGCATGCATTAAATCTATGAACTGCTTCAACATCCACCAGTAAAATACCATGGTGAACTGGTTCATGCCTCTATAACTGTCCACCCATCTTAGTAATGCCCAATCTTCAATTTGATACTCTCCAATTTACTACTAATTTTTGGGCTTCGTACGCTCTGCAAATACCTTCTTCTTGAAATGCATTTGCAATTCTTGAAAATACTAATTTTTTCACTTGCATTACCTTCGTTACGCTTGACATGAACAATAATAATGACATTGATTACAAAGGACATCATAACTTTAAGTGCAAGTTATCTCACAATTTAATTATGGTCCTTTCAAGTCATATCAAGCTCAAAAAATTGGTATTTGAAAGTACAACAAATGTATAGGATTAAAAGAATTAATAGAATGCATCCTAAGTAAAAAATTGATGTGACATAGATGTGACTAGGGTGGCTTAGGAATAACACTTGGAATTTATTACACTTCCCCTGCCCCCTATGAAATATTAACAAGTGTCCTCACTTGATAAATTTAGCATGAGAATGGGAAACTAGCATAATGCCTATATTATACATGTAATGCAGTACTAGATATAATTATTCAAACCTGTGTGCTAAAAGTGAGTAAGGAGTTAAAAATTTGTACCTGACGATTAGTTACCATACACATGAATGCAAGCTAATGAGAGTGTCAATTCTAGCCACTGCATAAGAGTGCTGATGTGGTATTTATTGAAAGCATTAAAATAGAAATTGTGGGTGACGTGGTGTTTGAGTGGGTGGTAGAAAGAGAAATGAGATGAGTTGGTGAGAAGAAGAGAGAATAGTGAATGAATAAGTATACCTCATATTAAATGAAGTTTTATTATGGGTGTTTTCAAAGGCATGTTATGGTGAGGCTACAGGAGGAAGACTTTCACCTTCTACTGCAGGAACTATTTCCTGAGGTGCTGTTAAAATTTGCATGCTGAATTGCTGAAAGAATTCTTCCTTGGTTTGAGGCTTGTGATATAGGCACAAGTGGTGTCCATTGACAAGTAGTTTAAATTGGACTGGATCAAGTGTGGTCAGTTGGACTGCTCCATTATCAAAGACATGTTGAATTTCATATTGTCCCAGCCATCTGGTCTACAGCTTTCCTTGAATTTCCTTGAATCAAGAATCATACAATAGAGCCCAATCACCTACTTGGAAGTGCTTATTCTTGATATGTGAATCATGCCACCTCTTTCTTGATGTAGGAGAATCCTAGGTGTAAGAGAAATCTTGCATCACTCAAAAATATTTCTGGTTTCTTTTCAATAAGGACTATCTTGTGCAGAGCTGCTATTTTTGGAAAGTTACTATTTTTAGTAAGTTTTCCGTTCAACCTCACAATGGTCTATTTTCTTCTCTGGAGGTTCATTTTGGTCATATCAGCCTGCCAATAAAGTTTACATTGATAGATCAAGTCTAGCTTTGTAGATATTGAATATTTTCGGTATTGGCAGGAGGGTACAAAAACTTTGAACTTAGTTTTGAAGGCTTTAGAGGCCCTGGATGAGGTCTAAACTTCAGCTAAATGAATCTTTCTTAATTTAGGCATTGTAGAGCACTTCGTGCCCTTTCTGAAATGGGGTTATAATAATCAATTGAGTCAACGGGTGATGACTTATGGTCTCTGGAAGTTGGGTCAACTGAAATGGCAGAAAATGATTTTCCTTCAAAATTTATGTTTGGGTTTTAAAACTTATTTTGAGCCGACTTTGATGTAATAGATTTAAAAATAAAATAATTCTAAGTTTGGTCAGCCTTATTGGCTAAAATTCTGGAACCTTCCCACGTGGTGGAAAATTGCCTATATAAGGAAGGTTGTAGTTTTGTCTTAGGCAGTGGGGAGCAGTTCTGGGTAGATCTGGGTAATAATTTGAGGCTTTTTCCTATAGAATATTGTAAGGGAAAATGCCCATGTGGCTTTGCATATTGTAATTCTAAAATTTGTAATTCCACATTTGTGGAGATAATAAGAAGCCCATTTTCTGTTCTTGCAAATTGTTGTTGTTTCTCTATTTCTGTTATGTGTTTGTGGTATTAAGGGGAGCACCCTTCATCATTTCTTTGGTTCTGAATTATCTCTATTCTCTCCAATTCTAATTTTCACATTTCATATAAGGATTTGAGGTGGAGTAGGCGCTCTGTTTGTGCTACAAGAAGATTGATGTTCAACTCCAAAGCTGTGCACAATGTTTTGTGTTCAAATTCTATAGGCAACATTGCTTCCTTTTCATACACCAATTCAAATGGCGTGAACCCTATTGTAGTCTTCCATGTTGTATGATAAGCCCAAACTACTTCAATTAACCAACTGCTCCAATCCCTGTGATGCAATTGCATTGTCTTTGTTAATATGGCCTCTATTTCTCTATTTGTCACCTTTGCTTGTCCATTTGCTTGCAGATGGTAAGGACTAGACTTTTGATGCCTTTTGCTATACTCCTTCATTAGCTCAGTGATCATATTCGTAGTGAACTCTACTCCTTGGTCTATTACTAATTCTCTTGGAACTCCATAACGGGTAAAAATGTCCTCATATAAGAATTTGGCTACTTTTTGATCTCTGGCATTTTGCATTACTTTCACTTCCACCTACTTTGTCAGATAATCCGTGCATACCAGGAAGTAAGATTTTCCATTTGATGGAGGATAAATTGGTCCTATGAAGTCCATACCCCATTTATCAAAGGGTGTCATCACTACTTGTGGATTAAGTGGCATCACATTTGATTTTGTTGGACGATCCATCCTTTGGCATTTATCACATTTTTTTGTATAACTGGCTGCATCTTTGTGTAATGTTGGCCAATAATATCTTGTTGTTAAGATTTTTAGGTCTATTCTCTTTGCTACAAAGTGACCTCCACATGGCTCATCATGACAAGCATGGAGTATATCATATATTTCATCTTCTCTCACTCACCTCCACATGATCTGATCCGGACCAGTATAAAATAGATTTTTATCTATCTATGAAAATTGAAAGCTTTTCTCTGCAAGATTTTTCCTATCATTCTAAGAAAAATGTGGGGGCATCTTATTTAATACAAGATAATTGGCTATGTCAACATACCATGGGTTTTTGATTGCTATGTGGAATAGGTGTTCATCAGGAAATGTATCTTCAACTCGAGTGGTCTTCATCAAAATTTTGTAGTCTAGACAAGTAGTCAGCAACTACATTTGCCTTCCCTATCTTATCAACAATTGTTATGTCAAATTCCTACAATAGTAAAAGCCATCTTGCCAGTCTGCCTATTATAGCAAGTTTGTTTATCAGATATTTTATTGCTGAATGATCAGTGTGAACAAAAATGGGATAGCCTTTGACATGGTGTCAGAATTTGTTCAATGCATAAACTATAGCTAGGAGTTCCTTTTTAGTAATGGTGTATTTTAATTCAGGGCCATGGAGGCTTTTACTGATATACTAAATTGCATTCTCAAGGTTAGTAGGCTTTTGTCCTAGCACAACACCTATGACATAATCTGATGCATCTGTATGGATGTGGAATGGAATAGACCAATTCGGTCCTTTGAGGACTGGTGCAGTTGTTAGAAGTTTCTTTGGCTACAGGAAGGACTCTTCACATGCTTGTGTCCATATAAATTTAGCTTCTTTTATAAGCAATGTGTACAGAGGACTAGCAATTTGACTAAAATTTTGAATAAAGTGTCTATAGTATCCATCATGTCCTAAGAAAGATATTACATCTTTTTTCTTAGTAGGGGTGGGTAATGTGAGTATTACCTCAACTTTAGCTGGGTCCACTTGAATTCCTACCACTGAAATAAAATGCCCAAGTACTACTCCTTCCTACATCATTATAAAGCATTTCTCACTATTAAGGGATAGATTATGTTGTTAGAAAGTAAAGTCCACCAAGATAAATGAGAGTGGGGGTGAATCAATTATTAGATAAATAAAACTTTTATCAACTTCAATATATTTTAACCATGTAAGCAATGTAATCAACAACCATAGAAAGATATACATGCACAATAACAGAATGACACAAGATATGTTGACTAGGGAACCTCTTGATCAAAGAGTAAACCTTGGTGGGAATGATTCCCAAAAAAGATGCACTAATATGAAAGTTCCTTGTGAGAGGATGGACTCTATTAGGAGTCTTATGAAATACATTTAGTACATATGAGTTCCTATTAGGAGACTTTGAATCCCTACTAAAAGATTCTAACTCTGTTAGGAGTTATGGAAGATAGAAGGACCCATAGCCAAAACAACTTCAGGTGTAAGATCACTGAACACACTATCCAACTGATCTTAGTATTAATCAATAGAATAATAACAAAATATTATTGATCTCAACAATTCAATACTCCTTCTCTAACTGTGCCAAACTGCACCGACTGCTTCTTTAGATCTCAATACCAGATCTCTTTACTTCGCATATCCTCTTCCAACAAGTATTGCACACTTTCACAATTCACTTTCAAATACAATTAAAAATTAATACTTCTCATTCATATTACAACAAGGAAAACATTCCTTCCTTTATACCACACTCAAGTAATTACAAATGAGTCAGCATACAAATTACAAAATAAAAGTTTCCACACGTTACACAAAACTGTCAGCTTCCAATTTAAATAATTATTCACTCATGTGACCTCAGATCTTGTGCTCATGTCCATGTCACCAAAATCATGTCTTCAACTACCTCATAACTGCACATGATCAGATTCAATCCTGATTAGGAGATATCATCCGATTTCCACAAACTGTTACTCAGGAACACTGCCTGAATATTGCTTCCACTAATTTCTTCATAACTGTCATGAATAAATGAATTTATGTCTGCACTTTTAACCAAGATCTCATAGAAGATCATAGAGTAAGTCCTCAACTCCACATAGCTTCATCTTCAATATCCCAAGTGCGCTAACTCAAACACTATCTGCTTCTCTGCTAATCTTCAGTAGATCACTGTGTTGACGTCAATGACAATCACAATCATGAATGCAACAACAACTACTATAGAATGGCTACAAATACTCCCCCATAGGATATATTCAAAATTCATTCCTAACAATCTCCCCCATTGGCATTGATGGAAACATAGATGAAAAAACATCCAAGTTCCATGATTACCAACATTGCAACACTTCTACTCTAAAAATGATTTCAAATCTTCTTCATCATCAAATCTTGCTTCATTTTCCTATTCAATTCTCTCCAATAGATGATTTTTCATGAATACTTCTCCCCCATTGACATCAATGACAGATGTTTCATCATTATGTCAACAACAACTTCAATGTCAAAAGACACTGTTCATAAAATACATTCACTAGAGTCCTCATGGCTCAGCTCAAATACACATACTCCCCCATAGAGGAAGTACCACCACCCAGTCCAGAAGAAAGATAAGGCTCATATACCACTGGATGGATGCAACAATCTACATCACTTCTCAAAAGTAGACTGGGGCATAACACCAAGCATACCTCTCAGATACTCAAGTGTATCCTTAGGCAAAGGTTCTATAAATATATCTGCAATCTGCTCCTTTGTGCTTATATACTAAAGTCTGACTTCTTTCTCTACCACTTTCTCTCTCACTACATGATACTTTATCTCTATATGCTTTGTATTAGAATGTAACACTGGGTCCTTAGACATACTAACTATGCTGGTTTTATCACAATGTATAACAACATGATCAACAAATTTTATTCCAATATCCTTCAACATTTGCTTCATCCAAATTATCTAATTACTATTGTTTGCTACTGCCACATACTTTGCTTCTACCGTGCTCTATGAAATACAATTTTTCTTCTTGCTTAGCCAAGAAACTAATCTTCCTCCAAGGAAAAATGCTTCACCATTGGTGCTCTTTTTGTCATCAACACTACCTCCCCACTCAGCATCTGTATATGCACATAGGGTAAAATCATCAGATTTTTCATACCACAATCCATACTCAATTGTGCCTCTTAAGTATCTCAGTATCCTCTTTACTACTACATAATGTGATTCTCTAGCTTCAGCTTGAAATCTTGCTACAATTCCAAATGCATGTGATATATCAGGTCTTGTATGAGTCAAATATTGCAATCCTCCAATCATAGATCTGTAGTTTTTATGTTCCACTACAGGAGTCTCATCTATGCTAGATAACTTGTGTCCTATTACCATAGGTGTTCCAACTAGTTTATAGTTCTCCATTCCAAATCTCTTCAATAAATCATTCAAGTACTTTGTCTGACTTACAAAGATACCATCACCATTTGTGTTATCTGCAATCCTAAAAAGTATTTCATTTCACCAATCATACTCATTTCAAATTCAGTCTTCATTTCATCTAAAAATTTATCACTGGCTTCATCTTCTCCTCCAAAGATAATATCATCAACAAAAATAACAACAACCAACAAACCATTTTCAATTTCTTTTGTGTATAGGTTGCTATTATCTCTGCCTTTTGTAAATCCTAACTTTATCAAATACTTATCCAATCTTGCATACCAAGTTCTAGGTGCTTGCTTTAGTCCATATAAAGCTTTCTTCAATTTACATACCATATCTCCTTCTTGAGTTAAAGGAAAACCTCCAGGATGCTCAATGTAGACTTCTTCTTCCAATTATCCATTTAGAAATGATGACTTCACATCCATCTGATACACTTTGAATTTCTTGTAAGCTGCACTAGCCAAAAACATTCTTACTGCTTCAATTCTTTCTACTGGTGCAAAAGTTTCTTCATAGTCAATTCCTTCTTGTTGTGAGTATCCTTTACATACTAATCTTGCTTTGTTCCTTACTACTTCTCCTTGTTCATTCATTTTTTTTCAGGATACCCATTTTGTTCCTATAACATTCTTATCTTTAGGTCTAGGGACAAATTCCCATGTCTTGTTCTTTTCAATCTAATCTAGTTCTTCTTTCATAGATTTGACCCAATGTTCATCTTGATAGGCTTCACTAGTAGATTTAGATTCAATTTGAGAAATCAAACACAACTGTTCTTGTACCTTATTTCATGTTAGAAGTCCTCTGTCTATGCTTCCAATAATCTGCTCAACAGGATGATTCCTTGATAGATTCCTATTAGGTGTCACTATCTCACTTCTTTCTTCTATAGGTTCTTCCATGATTTCTTCACTATATCTTTCATTCAACAAATAACTATAAGTTTCATAGAATAATTCAGTAGTCTCTAGATTAGTTCTAGGATGAGTTCCTTCATCTAATTCATAATCAAGCATTCTTTCCTAAATTTTTAACTTTTCATCAACTTTAACATTTGGGCTCTCAACAATAGTCTTAGTTCTTTTATTGTAACATCGATAAGATTTTCTCATCAATGAATATCCAAGAAATATACCTTCATCACTTCTAGGATCAAACTTTCCAATGTCATCATCTCTCTTCATATAAAATTTGCTTCCAAAAATTCTAAAATACTTAATTGATGGTGCATGTCCAAACTATAGTTCATAGGGTGTCTTGTCTGTGTCTACTCTGATTTGTACTCTATTCATTGTATACACTGTTGTGTTTGTTGCTTCTCTCTAGAATATCTTTGCTAAGTCATTCTCAAATAACATAGCTCTTGTTGCTTCAGTTACTGACCTGTTTCTTCTTTCTACAATACCATTTTGTTCAGGTGTCCTAGGGGCTAAAAACTGTCTCTTAATACCATTCACTTCACAAAAAATGTTAAATTCTTTTGAAGTAAATTCTCCACCTCTATCTAACCTCAAACATTTAATCTTCATTCTAGATTCATTCTCAACTTTATTCTTAATTAATTTAAACTTATCAAATGCTTTAGACTTTTCCTTGAGAAATGAAATCCACATCATTCTTGTAAAATCATCAACAAGAATCATAAAATACCTTTCTCCATAGAATCCTCTAGTCCTTGTGGGACCACTCAAATCTATATGAACAATTTCCAACTTCTCTGCTGTTGTAAACTTCTTGCTGGGAAATGAGCTTCTCTTCTTCTTAGCCATCACACATTCGTTGCAAATCATGATAGTAGGCTTGATAATTTTAGGCAAATCTCTTACTGCAAGTGTAGTACTCACTTTTACAATGTTATCAAAGTTTATATGACAAAACCTTATGTGCCATAACCAAATATCATCAATCTTAGTACTCAAGCATGTCATCTTAGTAGGATTCAATTGAAATACATTACCTCTTGTTCTAGATCCATTACCAATTAGATTTCCATCCTTGTCTTTGATTACACAAGTTTTCTCAGTAAACCAAACTTGATATCCCTTATCAACTAGCTATCCAACACTCAAAAGATTATGTTTCAAACCATCCACAAAGTAAACATCATCATTATTAGTCTTTCCATCAAGAGTAAAAGATCCTATACCTTTAATCAAACAAGGTGCATTGTTTCCAACTCTAACAACTCCATCATAATTGTTAAACTTTATGAACTTTTTCATATCTCCAGTCATATGATGTGAACAACCACTATCTATAATCCAATCAGATTTATTTTCTACTTGAAAAACTAATGCCTTTTCTTCCTTAACTTCTATTTCAAGATTTTCTTCTTTAATTGCTACAAATCCTATATCATCATTCTCAGTATCACTTTCACTCAAATATTTGTCCAAACTAGCTTCAAGTTCTTCATCATTTGCATAGTAACATTCTTTAGATCTCCTAGGATTAAAGTTCTTCCTATACTTCTTAACTCTCTTAGGACATTTAGATGCAAAATGACCAAATTCTTGACAAGTCCAACATTTAAATTTTTTCTTACCATTTGGTTCTCTTTTCACAAGAAGGCAATACCTTCTTCAATTTTCATGTCTTCTTCATTTCTAGATCTGCTACTACTTTCATAATCTCTGGTTACATTGATGCTTCTTGACAAAGTAGGGTGAACACTA
Organism: Chamaecyparis obtusa; assembly: GCA_027943335.1. Classification (NCBI taxonomy): domain Eukaryota; kingdom Viridiplantae; phylum Streptophyta; class Pinopsida; order Cupressales; family Cupressaceae; genus Chamaecyparis; species Chamaecyparis obtusa. The sequence continues at coordinate 212,226 of BSBK01004116.1, forward strand.
AGAGCACTGAATGCTGTCTCAATTCTAGGTAAATCTCTTGATAGCCTTAAGTTCATCTCTGCTACTTCCAATCTTCCAAGAAGTGTTTCTCTGGTAAAGTTCATAGTACAAGGTAGAACTTGTTCAATCATCTGTGTTGTCTGCTTAAATGTAAGAGTCAATGTCCTCAGAATTTTCCATATCACTTCATTCTCTATCTTGGTTCCTCCATAAGATTTTATACTTGCAACAATCTCTGACATTCTACCAATATAGCTTCTAATAGATTCATCTTCCATCATTCTTATATCTTCAAATGCACATATCCAATTATGTAATCTGAATTTATTTGCATGTTCATCACCTTCAAAAGTAGATTGTAAAGATAACCAAATTTCATGAGATGTTTTTAGATATTTTACTTGACTGTACTCATTTTTTAGAAGGGCTGACAAGAGTGCTTCTCTGGCAAGTATGTTACACATGAATAGATCTCTTTCCTCATTAGTACATTCTTCAATCTTATCCTCGTCAATGAATGTCTTCTGATTCTTTGTGATTAACCAATAACCTAGTCCTAAAAAAAATAAATGTGTCTTCATATTTTCTTTCCAGCTATCAAAATTTACTCCATCAAACTTAGGTCTTTCTTTCCTGAAATGATTTTCCATGGATCTCCTTAAGTTGTTAAACTTTTCCTTCAAGGACTTGCTGGTCTAATACCAATTTTTAGAAAGTATAGTCCACCAAGATAAATGAGAGCGAGGGTGAATTAGTTATCAAATAAATAAAATTTTTATCAACTTCAATAGATTTTAACCATGTAAGCAATGTAATCAACAACCATAGAAAGATATACATGCACAATAACAGAATGACACAAGATATGTTGACTAGGGAACCTCTTGATCAAAGAGTAAACCCCAGTGGGAATGATGCCCACAAAAGATGCACTAATATGAAATTTCCTTGTGAGAGGATGGACTCTATTAGGAGTCTTATGAAATACATTTAGTACATATGAGTCCCTGTTAGGAGACTTTGAATCCCTGCTAAAAGATTCTAACTCTGTTAGGAGTTATGGAAGACAAAAGGACCCATTGCCCAAATAGATTCAAGTGTAAGATCATTGAACACATTGTCCAATTGATCTTAGTATTATTCAACAAAATAATACCAAAAGATTACTGATATCAATAATTCAATACTCCTTTGACTGTGCCAAACTGCACTAACTACTTCTTCAGATCTCAATACCAAATCTCTTTACTTCGCATATCCTCTTCCAACAAGTATTGCACACTTCTGCAATTCACTTTCAACTACAATTAAAAATTACTACTTCTCATTCATATTACAATAAGGAAAAAATTCCTTCCTTTATACCACACTCAAGTAATTATAAATGAGTCGGCATACAAATTACAAAATAAAAGTTTCCACACATTACACAAAATTGTCAGCTTCCAATTAAGATAATTATTCACTCGTGAGACCTTGCATCTTGTGCTCATGTCCACATCACCAAAATCATGTCTTCAAATGCCTCATAGCTATGGATAATCAGATTCAATCCTAATTAGGAGATATCATCTGATTTCCACAAATCACTACTCAGGAACATTGCCTGAATACTACTTCCACTGATTTCTTCATAACTGTCATGAATAAATAAATTTCCATCTGTGCTCTTAACCATGATCTCATAGAACATCATAGAGTAAGTCCTCAAATCCACATAGCTTCATCTTCAATATCCCAAGTGCACTAACTCAAACACTATCTGCTTCTCTGCTAATCTTCAGTAGATCATTATGTTGACATCAATGACAATCACAGTCATGAATGCAACAACACTGCTATAGAATGGCTACAAATACTACCCCATAGGATATATTTAGCATTCATTCCTAACATACATTCCTTACATCAGATTAGCACGTTTTGAAGATTCTTCAAAGCCTCTTCATATGTCACTCCAAATGCTGTAAAGTCATCCATATATATCTCCATACAATCATGTGATATGTCAGCAAAAATACTAATTACAACCCTCTGGAATGTTGTTGGAGTATTGCACAACCCAAAAGGTAGGACTGAATATGCATATGTCCCGTGTGGACATGTGAATGTAGTCTTCTCCAGGTCTTTTTGAGCAATAGTTATCTGATTGTATCCACTATATCCATCAAAAAAGGAAAAATACTTCTTACCGGATAAAGTATCTATTAGCACGTGTAAAAATTTTCCTAGCCCTAGCACTTTTCCTTTGGTCCCTATAGTCATTTTATTTCCCTGGCTTTGAAACCCTTAGTTCAAATTTTTGAAAACTAGCCGTTGGTAAGAAATGCCCTAGCCCTGTTCTAATTCTTCATTACCTTTTCGGGCCACTTAAGTCTTGTTAAATACATGTGCGCATTTATTTTCCTCATTGGTCACATATTCATTTAATCCTTAGATAGTTTGTCTTTTATTTCGGTGAACTAGCGATGACCTGCTTGTCACTAGTTCTCCAAGTTTCCTAGCAGTTTATCTTTCCTCTCGATGATTGGGCGAACACTGTGTTCACGTATTCTCTTGTTTCTGGGTGGTTATCTCTTAACTATTTGTGACTTAGCATGGTGGATTCCTTCTCTTTAGTCACATGTTCATGTGGTCTCTGGGCCCAAGTTTTCTGACAACATCTTGATCTAACGGTGGTCGTATGTTCTCACGAGATGTGTCAGAGCTATGCGCTTTAATGCTGACCATTGATTTTATTGTATGATGTAGCCTTTCTTTTCAAGTGGGTCCACATGCCAAGTCTACTGATTTGGTAGTATCTGATTGGTCAATGGGAGTATGAAGTGGAATCCTATCAGTGGGACCAGCTTTCTTGGCGTCTAGGTAGGTTAAAGTTCAGTTTGATCTTATGGCTATTGTTATTCTGCCAGGATGACATGTTCGACCTTTAACGCAGCGGTATAGCAACAACCATTGATTCTTGTAAAGGATTAGTGGGTCCAAGGTGACATGCATGCACAATTGGCAATATTTTATTGGTCCATGTATTAACACGTTGGCAGTCGTCACTGGGACCTAGTTTCTAGATGTGTTAGAGGGTCCTGACACTGTCAGTCGATCGATGACGCGCGTATGTTCTTATGGGTTTTGTTAGAGGTTTTAGATCTTGTGACGTCTATTGATTTTGTATCATGTTAGAGGGTTGTCAGGGTAGGGAAAGATTCTTTAATCGATGGTTGTCTTATGATTTGATGGAATCTCGGAGGGCTATGCAAAGATGAGACAACCGTTGATCTTCTTGGTGTGGGCCTAGTTAAGTTTCTTCAGTCTTTTGGCAGTTCTGATATATTACAAGGGTTTGCTCATTCGCATAGTAAAATAATAGTGCTCTAAAAATGCTAGTGATTCAGTGAACAAACGTTCGTGCAATCGCTAAAATATTTGGCGGTAGCATAAATTTTTTTGCAAATGGCTGATTTTCCTTCAGTAGCCAGTTCGCTAAAAAGGGACTGAGGTCAAATATTTTCCTTTGTTCCCCAGTTCACGGGGTTAAGCGGTGGTCAATATTTTCATTCTGTGAATAGGAAATGCCTTGTCACATGTTTGCTAGAGGTAAACTTGAGGTGACTGATTGAGTTAAAGTCATAGGAGCCCATGAAATAAAAGGATCAGACGGTCAGGACTTAAAGTTGATTTAGATTCGAATGTGGACCGCCAATTTGCTGCTGGTGCTTGAAACTGACTGTTTGTTTTCAAGTTCAAATTTCTTGGAGGGTTTCCTATGACCAGAAGGACTAAAATTCAATGCAGAAGTGACTGGAGCTGGTAAGAGATGATTTGTTTTCCATTACAGTGTGGTCTAGGGTGTGCTGTGATCATCTGCAGGGGTCTGTACTGTGTTTTTTGTGCCTGAGGCATGCTGCAGGTGGCCAAACAGGTTGACAAATTCAATTTTTCATGATTTGCAGTACTTTCCCAGAGATCTATCATAAGTGCAAATCTTTCTCAGGCATGGTCGACTAGTCTTCATCCCCTGCATTTAATTTGTGACCATTTCTAATGTGTTTAGTGGGTGAAACCCTAACCCTAGTCATCCATAGCTTGTTGCAACCTATTTTGGGTTTCCAAGATGACTAGGGGGTATATAGTGTAGAATTTTTGACTTAGTGCAGGTTCCAAAACTTTCTTTTGGTCCCTGGTTATTGATGGTAATATACTAAGTAAGGAGAGCTTGGATTTTGGGTCTTTTTCCTTAGCATTTTGTTGTCTCGGTAATGTATTGATTCTAAAAATTAATGAGAATACACTTGAATTCCTATCTCAGATCTTTGATTGTCTTCTTTTTTTGATTGTGGATTCATATATGTTAAGGTCAAAAAGTGGATTAGCATATGGTAAACAAAGGGTATTGTGAGATCATCTTGGAGTTCCTAACAAAGTTAGGATTAAAGCCTTTAGGGTGATTTCAGTGAGCTCATTGTTAGATTGGAATTTGATGATCATGTTTGGGAGTGAGGGGAGTAATAGGAAAAGCACTTACTCTGAGTTCATGTGTATTTGAGTTAAGGCTTTAGGTTGATATGTTATTTAGTGACTCTTTGCCCTGGGATAAGGCACTGATCTATTCTTTGGAGGTAGTCCATCATCTTCAATCACACACACACAAATTCAAATGATCAAATCTTTAAATAAGTTAGTAAAGAGTATATTGGTATAACATTTAGTGATTCCTTTCAAGAAGTGAATCAAGGGTACACCTGCCTGAGCATCAAGGCTCAAAGTGTAGGAGGATCTCTTTTGATCCTTGTTAATTGGCCCTCTTCCTTGTGGACTTTGGAGTGGTGATAGAGTCAAAGTTTTATTAAAGTTATCCATCAATGTATAAATTCACAAGTTGAAGATCAAAGGGAACTCCCAACAAAATGGTGACTCTACTGGGGAGAGTCTAGAAGTAAAAGTTTTCAAAGTGCACTCTTGTTTTCCTATTGTATTTAGTTGAAAGATTTCCTATCTAGGTGGGTGGTGACTCAGAAGAGTTAGAACCAGTGTCATACTACAAATCATGGACAAGAGAAGGAATACTAGGTCCTTTGTCAGAAAAAATCTAGAGATTTCTCTGGAGCTATTGCCTAGAAAGGAAAAGAAGAGTTGGATTAGAAGGAATGGTGAGTCTACTAGTGCTCCCATGAGAGAACAAAGAAATACCAGAGGTAGAGCACCACATGTTTCCTCAAGTGAGGAAGGTTCACAAGATAGAGTTTCTAGATTAGATGGTGGTCGCTCTGAAGATAGATTTTATGATACCCCAGAGGCTGTATTTGAAGACAAGGGTCTATTGCCTATAGGTCAGGATGAACAAGCTAGAGAGATGGGTTTGGAGATTGATTTAGACCTTGATGAAGATAATTTTAGAAGAGAACCCATGAGACCAAGGCAAGTCCATTTCCCATATCAAAATCTTACTTATATGGATGTGTCATTAGGTTCTGATGACATTATGGTAGACCCAGATGATTTAAATGCACTAAGGTTAAATTTGGCAGAATACAATGCCATACATAAGAGGTTACAAGAGGAGAGAGAAGCTAAAAAGGTGAATGCTCTAATAGAAAGATAGTCTCTCCTTAGAAAGATTAATGAAATGAAGGAGAGAAACAAGATGCTTGCTTTTGAGCCTAAGACTTTGCAACATGATGTTTTTGGTGATCTTGAAGCTTTGAGGAGTGAGAAAGAGCACTTACTGCAAGATCATGAATTTGATGGGGAGGGCCCTGTGGTTAGACAAGTTTAAAGTTATGCTTCCCTCCCTAAAGATAAAGATGGACATGAGATCACTTTGCCCGTTGTTGCCACTGGTGAGAAAGGAAAGGAAAAGATGGTGGGACATCAACAATTAGATCATTGACAATACTAGGGGTCCCACCACCTAATTCAAATAAGGACAAAGAGATAGAAAGAAGAAGAGAAGAGGATGAGGGCCTTGTAAGAGAATTAGAAAAGGCTGAAATTGAAGCCTCTATTGTAGAAAAGAGAAGAAAGATCTAGTTCTTGAGGGATTCATTAGCTAATGCTCTTGGTCCATCTACTACTGAACTAGGTATGCCATCTATGAACATTATTGTTCCACTTAGTAATGCTACTAGTTCAATTCCTTCTTCATCTACTAGGATAGGTGCTGATCCTAGACAATAGTCAAACGCACAAGTAGATGGAAATGTAAATGCAAATGTTAATCCTAGGGTTAACACTAGTTCAAGTTTTCAAAGAAGACCTATGCAACTAGAAGGCTATAGGCAAATTAGTTTTGATGGGATTCCTGGTTACCTGAATGCTTTTCCAAATGATATAAGAGATAAGGTACCTAAGTTTGCTAGTAATAATGCTATTAGTTGTGAGGAGCATCTTAGGTTATTTGTTGATATGCTTAATGATTATGAGGTAGAGCATGAGGATGTAGTCATGAATTTGTTTGTTCAATCTCTAATGGAGGATGCTAGAGATTGGTTTAAGAGACTTCTTGATAAATGTATTGATACTTGGGATTCTTTTGAGAGATGTTTTAAAGAACAGTATGGTGATAGGTCCAATTCTAGTTTCATGTTGAATGAATTCAATACCATAAGGAAAAATCAAAATGAATCTGCAGCTGAATTCAACATGAGATTTCAGAAGGGTATGCATAAGTTGTTCCAAGTTATGTAGTTAGATGACAATGTTTTTCTAACTACATACTTCAATCCATTTGATGGAAAGATGGGATACTTGTTAAGGGACAAAGAACCAAGAACTCTCAGAGATGCTTTTAGGATTGTTGTCAATATTGAGAATAATATGAAAATATCAGGGAAGTTGGGTGGGAAGTGAGGTGACCCTAAGTTGTTTGGGGACAAGAAATACAAAAGGGAAAGTGATAATAATGTTGGAGCTAGGAGGGAGGAAGAAGATAAATTGGATAAGGTGCTCAATAAGTTGAAGGATTTGAAGGCACCTACAAATAAGAACATCAGTGCTCCTACCGATGAAAGGCCTCAGTTCAACAACAATTTCAATAAGCAGAATAGATTGCAGAATTACCCCTACAACACCCAATGGAAGGATGGCAAGCCTATTGTCCTTGTTGCAAGAAATAACAATGACAGAGGTGTCCCTGACCCTCTACAAAAGGATTCAATAAATGTCATGGAGGACATACCTTGGTGTGTTGCATGCTAGTTCTCTCATTCTATAAAGCATTGTGTGGTTGCACAATCTATGGCTGCAAATCAAGATTGTGGCAATGAGGAGATAGATCAAGAAGAAGATCAGGATGATGTTGGATGCAACATGGCTACTTCATATCTAGGATATGAAGGTGATTCTGATTTTGATGAAGAAGCAGATGTAAATGTGAAGAGACACAATCAGGCCCTTTTTCATCAAGAGGTTTTTTCTGATAGTGAAGACATTGATAAGAGAACATGTAACATGAACTCTTCTTCTGAGCCAGTAAATTTAAGAAGACCTTCTAGAGAATAGATGGATAGGATTACTATAGAAATGATTGCCCAAGTGCAAACTAGAGGCATGGTGGCAAGGAATACAAATGAGAAAGCTGAAGGAATGTTTATAAAGAGTACCAACTCCGGAGAGCCTAATGAGAAAAAATCAAAAGGTGATCACATGATGAAATTCAAGAATGTAAAAGGTAAGAATTGTGAGCCTAAGGAAGTTGGAATTGAAAAAATTTTGAATGAGATTGAGAAGCCAGTTAACACAATGGCTAAGATTGAAAAAATGAGGGTGGCCAATACACCTAATGTATCAGACAAACAAAGGGATGCTAAGGTGGTGTAGATTGAGATTCCTTCCTCTGCTCCTATTGATATGTTAGCTATATTGTCCTAAATTATAGTTAAGGTTCCATTGTTAGAATTGTTGAGGATCCCTGAACACAAAGATAGAGCTATTGCATGGGTAGATAATGTTCATAACAATGATGTTGCATGCAATGGATCTCAGGATAAAGATTTGAAAGGTGTTGCTACTTAGGGAATTGTATCTCAAATTCCTCCTATATATTTGTATAGTTTTGTCAATGCTAGCCTTGAAAACATTGATCCATTCTTTTTAAGTGTTCTTGTAAATGGAATGAAACTAAGAAATTGTATGATTGATAGTGGTGCCTCTAATACTGTCATGCCTTTTAAGATTATGGAAAGGTTGGGCCTAAAAGTTGACATGGTCCAAGGTAGATGTTATGCAATGGATCAGAGGGAGGTACCAGTTATTGGGACTATCAATGCAATACCATATAGGCTAGCAGCATATCCAAAGAAAGAGTTAACAATGAGTGTTTTGGTGGTGGACATCCCTCCTCATTATGGGATGCTACTATCTAGAAGGTGGAGTGCTGCCATGGGTGGAATTTTATAGTGTGACCTGTCCTATGCCACTTTCAAGATTGATGATCAGTTTGTCAAGATTGACCGAGAGCCAAGAGTATGCCACATGATTGAGAGAAATATTGATAATGAAACTACATGTTTTGTGGATACTGATATTAATTCTTTTAGGGAAGAGATCCTTGTATTTGAAAATGAACCTATTTTTTCACCTATCTCTATTGAGGTAAGTGTTAATTCTATGAAGGGTGATTTTTGGGTAATGTACTTTGATGGTGCAAATTGCAAAGATGGAGCAGGGGTAGGTATTTTACTTATTTCTCCTAATGGAAACACCTAAAAATTTTCTTTCACATTGAATTTCTTTTGTACCAACAATATAGCAGAGTATGAGGCATTGTTGTTAGGACTGAGGTTGGCATAAAAACATGGTATTAAGTGTTTAAGTGTTGTTGGTGATTCTAAGTTGGTGGTGTCCCAAGTCAGGTCAATATATGCTTCCAAGAACAAGAGGTTAAAACAATATAGGAATGTAGTTTGGGATTTGATTGAGCATTTTTATGCCTTCAATATTGAGTGGAAGGATATGAGTAACAATAAGATGGCTGATTTGTTAGCCAATATTGCAATCAATCCCACTGATATTACATTTGCTGGTATCTCTAAAGTTGAAATCCAGGCTAGGCCTAGTATACCAGATAATATTGAGAATTGGCAAGTTTTTGGCGATGATAATGAAATCTTGAAGTTTATGAATAGTGAAGATCAGTATCATGGTCAGGAATTTGATTGTTCAGCCTTGGTTGAGTCTATAGAAGGGAAAGAGGTTGTCTTTAGCAATGAGGTCATTCAAATTAGAACTAACAATGTGCCGAAGGGGCTTGTTGTTTTGGAGACTATCTTTGATAACTAGGATAGAGTTCGAAAGAATATAAAAAATGAAGATCATGCTGATCTAGAGGAGATAAATCTTGGAACACATGAAGCACCTAAGAAAGTATACATTGGTAGAGATATATCTCAAAAGGTAAAAAAATATTTGATTGAATTGTTAAGAAAATTTAGGCATGTTTTTGCATGGTCATATGATGACCTAAAGGTGTATAGAGAAGATTTGTTTCAACATGTTATTCCATTGAAAGAAGATGCTAAACCTTTCCGGAAAAAACAAAGGCCTATTAATCTTACTTTGGCACCCAAGATGCAATAAGAGTTAATGAAACTAAGAGATGCTGGAATTATCAAGCCTATAAGGCACTCTTCTTGGGTTTCAAACCTTGTTCCTATGAGAAAGAAAAATGGTGACATCAGGCTTTGTGTGGACTTCAGGAATTTGAACATTAGCTCATTAAAGGATAACTATTCTCTACCCAATATGGAAGCTATGTTGCAAAAAGTGACCAGATTAGAATTGATGTCTATGATGGATGGTTTCTTTGGTTACAATCAGGTAATTGTCAAAGAGTCAGAGCAATTCAAGATAGCTTTCACTACACCTTGGGGGACATATGTTTATGTGAGAATGCCTTTTGGTCTCACAAATGCTGGTGTTACTTTTCAGAGGGCAATGGATGTTGCCTTTTCAGATTTTATAAATGATTTCCTTGTTGTATATCAAGATGATTTAACTGCCTATTCCAAGAAGGAAGAAGACCATTGTACTCATTTAGAAAAGATATTTGTAAGGGCTTTGGAATATGGCATTTCATTAAACCCAAGGAAATGTGCATTTGGTGTCATTGAAGGTAAGTTGCTTGGCCACTTAGTTGGGAAGCAAGGAGTGAGAATTGACCCTAAGAGGGTAGCAGCCATTGATAAAATTTAGAGACCAAAGAATGTTAAAGGGATTTGGTCCTTCTTTGGTCAGGTCAATTTATTAAGGAGGTTTGTGACAAATTTTGCAGAGGTTACTAGACCTATTTCTAAGATGTTGAAGAAGGGATCTGCAATCAATTGGGAGGGTGAGCCTGATGAGGCTTTCAAAAATATCAAGTGGGCTATAAAAGATGCACCAGTGCTTAAGGCACCTGATTATAGTGTCCCAATGCACATCTTTTCCTTTGCATCTTTTCACACTATTGTTGTAGTTTTGTTACAAAAGAATACGGATGGTTTTGAGTAGCCTATTGCATTTTTCAGTAAATATTTGTAGGCTGCTGAATTGAAGTATGACATAAATGAGAAACAAGCATATGCACTTGTGAAGGTAGTCAAGGCTTTCAGGTGTTACTTGATGGGGGCAGTTGTGATTTCTTTTGTGCCAAGTGCAGCAGTAAAGGATATTTTCTCACAGCAAGAGGTGTCTGGGAGAAGATGTGGATGGATCAATAGGATCCAAGAATTCAATGTTGATGTTCAGATTACTAAATTGGTTAGAGGACAAGGATTGGCAAAACTGATGGCTCAATCCAATCTTGATGCAAATCAGGTAAATCATTCTGAAATTGATTATACATGTCATATGGATGATTGTATCTGGTATCAAGATATTATTTATTACTTGAGAAACATGAAGTGTCTAGCAAACATGAATGATAATCAGAAGAGGACATTGAAATTACAGGCTATCAAGTATGTAATTGTGAAATGTAAATTGTATAGAAAGAATTTATATTGCATACTATTGAAATGTGTAGATGAAAATCAGGCTAGCAAGCTATTAAAAGAAGTGCATGAGGGAGTTTGTGGTGGGCATTATATGGGTAAGACAACTGCTCATAAAATCTTGAGAGCAGGATTCTGGTGGCCCACAATCTTCAAGTATGTAGAGCAATTGATGAGGAGATGTGATGCTTGTCAAAGGTTCTCTGGTAAGCTTAAATTTTTAGGTAACATGCCATTAAAACCAGTAGAAGTACATGCTCCTTTCCAATAATGGGGAATTGATTTCATAGGGGAGATACCAAACAAGTCAAGTGGAGGACACTCATGGATCTTAGTTGCCACTGATTACTTTACTAAGTGGGTAGAGGCTGTACCCACAAGAAATACAACCAGTAAGGTGGTGACTGATTTCTTATTGAACAATATTGTTACAAGGTTTGGTTGCCCTGAGAAAATAGTAAGTGATAATGCAATGTGCTTCAGGTCTACTGAATATAAGGAATTTTGCAAAGGTTTAGGAATTCAAATTTCTAATTCCTCACCTTATCATCCACAAGGAAATGGTCAGGCATAATCTACTAATAAGAGTTTGATTAAAATCCTAAAGAGGATTCTTGAAAGGAATAAGAGGGCATGGAATTCAAAGCTCCCATTAGCTCTATGGGCTGATAGGGTAATTATGAAGAGGGCAATTGGTTATGCACCATTTGACCTAGTATATGGAATACATGCAAGGATGCCTCAGAATAATTTATTGGAAATGTATAAATTTGTGAAAATTTATGATGATGACATAGATGATGAAATGCAATTGAGAATTGAGGACCTCATTAGGTTGGATGAAATCAAGAGAGAGTCAGTTGCAAGGAATGCCAAATTGCAATTGCAGGTTAAGAATTTCTATGACAAGAAGATTGTTGATAGAGGTTTGAACTTGGTGATTTGGTGTTAATTTGGAATGCCAGATTGGAGGATAAAGGAAAACATGGTAAGTTTGATCCCATCTAGCTAGGGCCATATCTAATTCATGAGAAATGGGGCCAAGATTCATACATTGTCAAGGAATTAAATGGTGGTATTTAGGAATTGCCTGTTCATGGACAATTCTTGAAGAAATACTTCAATTGAAGGTATTCTATTTTCCATGAATAGTGGTTAGGTCTGTACATTTTGTAAATTTTGTAAATAAGTTGCTTTCCCCTGTCCTGTTTTGTCCTGGTCTGTGAGTTTTTGGTCTTGTTTCTCTTTGTTGTCAAGTTTTCTAGTGGGATGGTCTGCTTTAAACTAGTGATTCTAGATCCTTGCTATGCCTACAGGAGGCACACATCCCCAGACAGAGCCACTGTTAGCATGTGTAAAAATTTTCCTGGCCCTAGCACTTTTCCTTTGGTCCCTACGGTCATTTTATTTCCCTGGTTTTGAAACCCTTAGTTCAAATTTTTGAAAACTAGCCATTGGTAAGAAATGCCCTAGCCCTATTCTAATTCTTCATTACCTTTTCAGGCCACTTAAGTGTTGTTAAATGCATGTGTGCATTTCTTTTCCCCATTGGTCACGTATTCATTTAATCCTTAGATGGTTTGTCTTTTATTTCAGTGAACTAGCAATGACCTGCTTGTTGCTAGTTCTCCAAGTTTCTGGGTAGTTTATCTTTCCTCTCAGCAATTGGGCGAACATTGTGTTCACGTATTCTCTTGTTTTTAGGTAGTTATCTCTTAACTATTTATGACTTGGCATGGTGGCTTCCTTCTCTTTAGTCATGTGTTCATGTGGTCTTTGGGCCTACATTTTCTGACAACATCTCGATCTAATGGTGGTTGTATGTTCTCATGAGATGTGTCAGAGCTATGCGCTTTTATGCCAGCCATTGATTTTATTGTATGACATAGCCTTTCTTTTCAAGTGGGTCCACATGCCAAGTGTGCTAATTTGGTAGTATCTGATTGGTCAATGGGAGTATGAAGTGGAATCCTATCAGTGGCACTAGTTTTCTTGGTGTCCAGGCAGGTTAAAGTTTGGTTTGATCTTATGGCTATCATTATTCCACCAAGATGACATACTTGACCTTTAATGTAGTGGTATAGCGATAGCCTTTGATTCTTATAAAGGATTAGTGGGTCCAAGGTGACATGTATGCATAGTTGGAAATGTTTTATTGGTCCATGTATTAACACATTGGCAGTCATCAATGGGACCTAGTTTTCGGATGTGTTAGAGGGTCTTGACACTATCAGTCGATTGATGATGGGCGTATGTTCTTATGGGTTTTGTCAGAGGTTTCAGATCTTGCAACATCCATTGATTTCATATCATGTCAGAGGGTTGTCAGGGTAGGGAAAGATTCTTTGATTGATAGTTGTCTTATGATTTGATGGAATCTCAGAGGGCTATGCGAAGATGAGACAATCATTGATCTTCTTGGTGCGGGCCCAGTTAAGTTTCTTTAGTCTTTTGGTGGTTCTGATATATTACAAGGGTTTTCTCATTTGTGTAGTAAAATCACAGTACTCTAAAAAAGCTGGCGGTTCAACAAACAAGCATTCGCACAATCGCTAAAATATCTGGCGGTAGCATAAAGTTTTTTGTGAATGGCCGATTTTCCTTCAGTCACCAGTTCGCTAAAAAGGGACCAAGGTCAAATATTTTCCTTTGTTCGCCAGTTCGTAGGGTTAAGTGGTGGTTAAGATTTTCATTCTATGAATAGGAAATGCCTTGTTGCATGTTTGCTAGATGTAAACCCAAGGTGACTGAGTGAGTTAAAGTCATAGGAGCTCGCAAAATAAAAGGATCAGATGGTCAGGACTTAAAGTTGATTTAGATTCAAATGTGGACCGTCGATTTGCTGCTAGCACTTGAAACTGACCGTTTGTTTTCAAATTAAAATTTCTTGGAGGGTTTCCTATGACCAGAAGGACTAAAATTCAATGCAAAAGTGACTAGAGCTGGTAAGAGATGATTTGTTTGCCATTACAGTGTGGTCCAGGGTGTGCCGTGATCATCTGCAAGGGTCTGTACTATGTTTTTTGTGCTCGAGGTGTACTGCAGGTGGCCAAACAGGTTGACAAATTCAAATTTTCATGATTTGCAGTACTTTCCTAGAGATCTATCATAAGTGCAAATCTTTCTCAGGCATGGTCGACTAGTTTTCATCCTCTACATTTAATTTGTGACCGTTTCTAATGGGTTTAGTGGGTGAAACCCTAACCCTAGTCATCTGTAGCTTGTTGCAACCTATTTTGGGTTTCCAAGATGACTAGGGGGTATATAGTGTAGAACTTTTGACTTAGTGCGGGTTCCAAGACTTTCTTTTGGTCCCTGGTTATTGATGGTAATATACTAAGTAAGGAGAGCTTGGATTTTGGGTCTTTTTCCTCAGCATTTTATTGTCTTGGTAATGTATTGATTCTGAAAATTAATGAGAATACACTTGAATTCCTGTCTCAAATCTTTGATTGTCTTCTTTTTCTGATTGTGGATTCATATATGTTAAGGTCAAAAAGTGGATTAGCATATGGTAAACAAAGAGTATTGTGAGATCATCTTGGAGTTCCTAACAAAGTTAGGATTAAAGCCTTTAGGGTGATTTCAGTTAGTTCATTGTTAGATTGGAATTTGATGATCATGTTTGGGAGTGAGGGGAGTAATAGGCAAAGCACTTACTCTGAGTTCATGTGTATTTGAGTTAAGGCTTTAGGTTGATATATGTTATTTAGTGACTCTTTGCCCTGGGATAAGGCACTGATCTATTCTTTGGAGGTAGTCCATCATCTTCAATCACACACACACAAATTCAAATGATCAAATCTTTAAATCAGTTAGTAAAGAGTATATTGGTATAACATTTAGTGATTCCTTTCAAGAAGTGAATCAAGGGTACACCTGCCTGAGCATCAAGGCTCAAAGTGTAGGAGGATCTCTTTTGAACCTTGTTAATTAGCCCTCTTCCTTGTGGACTTTGGAGTGGTGATAGAGTCAAAGTTTTATTAAAGTTATCCATCAAAGTATAAATTCACAAGTTGAAGATCAAAGGGAACTCCCAATAGTATCAAGTACTTGGTCAATGAATGGTAATGGGAAGTGATCTTGGTAGCTTTGTTTAACTCCCTCTAATCCACATAGATTCTCTAATTACCCCCGTTTTTGGGCACTATAACCAAAGGTGATACCCATTTACTATCAGATATAGG
Organism: Chamaecyparis obtusa; assembly: GCA_027943335.1. Lineage (NCBI taxonomy): Eukaryota > Viridiplantae > Streptophyta > Pinopsida > Cupressales > Cupressaceae > Chamaecyparis > Chamaecyparis obtusa. The sequence continues at coordinate 227,380 of BSBK01004116.1, forward strand.
ATATATAAAGCTAGCATCTAATAACTTTTGTAATTCTATTTTGACTATCTCCCTTAATATTGGGTTTATCCTCCTTTGGGGTTGATGAAATGGTAATCTTCCTTCATTGATATAAATCCTATGAGTACATAGTGTAGGGCTTAATCCCTTCATGTCCCCATAGTCCCATGCAAAGGCTTTCTCATGTGTTTGCAATAGTTTGGTTAGTTGCTCCATTTGTTGTGAAGGCAACTTATTATTCACATGAAGATTATGACCCTTAGAAAGCTCAATAGTAGTTGTAAGGTCAAGCATGGACACTTCAGGGATAGGAATCATGTTTACATCACTATGTAGCAACTGATGGATAATATTGGGTTATGAAGGTAATACACAGTTCTCAAAATTGTCTTATATGTAGTTAACTCTAACAAGAACTCTCAGATATATCATTGATTACAACATAATCATTATTAAGAATGCTCTGAATGACTTCATCTTCTTCTTGCAACTTCAGAAAATATTGCCTATGTAACATCATGAGCTGAACCACATAATTCAATTCTTCTTCCCCATCTTGTAAATCTGGCCATATTGGTGTACTTAAATTTGGCTATGGTTGAGTTGGAGGATACAATGCTAGTTTCTTAGTGGCTTGCCCATCTGAAATTGTCATGTTCCCTGATCTACAACTAATGTTTTCATCATTTGTTGCCAACCATGGATGTCCTAGGATAATAGGGTAACCAGCAAGATTGACCTTTGGTGATAGAATCATGAAATTAGTAGGGTACTCCCAAGAATCTAAGGCAACTATTATGTCTTCTATCATTCCATCAGGGGTGACAGTAGAGTTGTCTGCTAATTGTAGTATTGTTGGAGTAGCTCTCAACCCTTCAATGCTTAGTTTATTCATAGTATCCTTAGTCATCATATTAATGGCAGCACCTAAGTCTATTAGTGCATTTTTGACATACTGACCATTAATGATGATGTTCACAACTAGACTCCTTGGATCTGAATATTTTGGAATTACTAGTTTTCCTAACATGATATCAACCAATTTTCCTATGACATGAACTATTGTAGGATCATTTTTCTTTCTTCCAGGCTTCTTAAGACAAGCTTCTTTTATTGCTTTTCCATAAACTGGTACATCCTTTATTGCTTGAAATAGGGGAATCTGGACATACATGTTCTTTAGCTGGTCAAGGATATCAAATGGTTTTCTTCTTTTGGTATGGGCTTGTCCATTCTGAGCCTCTAAGGAAAAGGTGGTTTAAATAATGTATGAACATTGGATGAGTTGGAAACATTCTCTGGGGAAACAATATTTGGCAATGCATTCTCTAGAATCGGTACTGATGTTGCAGGAAGGTCTAGCACTTTAGTGATAAGAGGTGGTTCAAGTTTAGGCAAAGTAGTACCTGATCTTAAATTTATATCAGCTATGTTAAGTGCATAGGTAGGGTACTACTGAGCATTGGTAGCATACATTTTCTGCTATGGTTGTTGACTATTGGGATTCGATTATGGTTGAGTAGGTAACTGTGTTTGCTTTTGAGGACCTGTATTTGTAGGTGGTGGCATTATTGTAGGTGTATTAATTGGAGGTGGTAAAGGTGGATATCTAGGATTTAGATTAGGCCATTGCTGAGGTCCTCTCCACTGGTTAGTGGGCTGCCAATTCTCTTGTGGTTATTGCCATTGGTTTGGAAATTATGGCCATTGGGGTTTTTGTGGAGGATACCATTGATTCTATTGATTATTTGGCCAAGGATTAATCCAAGTGGGTTGATTATACTGTGGAGGACTTTGGACATTTTAGTTTTGCCACTGACTATTATAAGGATTGTAAGTTTGTAATGGGTTTTGAGGCATACCTTGTCTCATGGCCCATGGCCAACATTGAGAAAAAAAGAATACTTTCTCATCCTCTCCTTCTATCTTTAAGTATTCAGTTGGAAGATGTTGATTCTCTAGGTTTTTGAACAATTTACACTGACAATCCTTCTTTTGTTTGTGGCAATGGGGATAGTATTTAGCTAGATGCACCTCGGTGTCTGCATGTTTCTTATTGGAAATCATTCTGTCCAGGTGTGTAGTGACATCATTTATGATGTCTTGCTTGAAGTTTGACAACAGGTTTGAAATATCCATCTTTGAAATACCAGAGCCACTTCCTTTGGCCACTATTGAGAGAAATCCCCTTCCTTTCTTTACTGCTGCTCTAGAATAGTTCAGAAAAATCTTCTGAAGGTCATCCTAGGAAGATTGAGATATATCTCCTCTAGCCATGAGGTCCAAGGCTTCAAGACAGTTTTCATTCACTCCTCTTATTAAAATCAGCTTATGTGAATCCTCTGGCAATGCATGTTGAGGGTTCTTTTGTAAGTTAAATAAGAAGAGTGATATGTAGTCCTCTAATGTCTCATCTTCCCTTTGTGACATTTGAAAAATGTCATCTCCTTTTGAATCTCCCCCCTTGCAGTATTCCTTATACTTCCTTAGAAATGAATCTCTCATCCCGTCCCAATTTGCTACTACATTTTCTCCTAAGCCCATGAACCATTTGAGAGCTGACTCCTTCAATGTCAATGGAAACAACTTAAGCTTATGACTCTCAGTATTATAGTCAAAAATTTGACACAGTATGTCAATTTCAAACAAAAATGTGTCAGGATCCTCTGTAATGAGGCCATAGAACTTTGGTAGTGCTGAAGCAGGTATATTCTTGAGGTTAGGATTTTTTATAAGACTTGGAATAGGAAATGGAAATGTAGGAGCTACCATTACTGGAGGTGTTGGATATTGAAACAGTGGTTGGAAATTATTGTTGACTGGAAAGTTCTAGACAATAGGTGGTCCTGGATTAGGATTATTATGGAAATTGGCTAATATTTATGCAAAAGGATGGAGGTCAAATGTTTCATGAGTGTCTTCTTCTATTGTAGATGATGCAAAAAACTTAGGACTTGCATTGAGAAATGGTAACTCAAGTTCTTCAAATTATTCTTTCAATTTAATAGGTTCTTTTGGAAGATATCTGCCATGAACATCTCGCCTTCTTTGATGCATGCAAGTAAGTTGATGACTTGTGAAGAAAGCTCACAACTACTCTATATTGACTAAAAAAGAAACCAGGAAACTAATCTGAAAAATAAATGACTCATTAAGGTTCCTAGTTTGAAACCATCCCTGGCAACGATGCCAAAAATGAATAGTCTCACAATAGGTAATAATAATCATGCCATTGTCTCTCTTAGGAATAATAAATCTATGCTAAGGATTACTTTTACCATCATGAAATGCATTTAGATTGTCAATCGAGGGACATAGACTTGAAATGGGACAACACAGTTTGTGCACTAAGCTCCTCTAAGAGTCATAACACCTATGCTACAGGAAGATGAAATGCGTGAAAGGAATCTATGCTATTGCTTTAGGAAAGTAAACACACTCAACTACTATATGGAATTATGATAGAAAGCTTGTGAAATGAATCTAAGCCTATCTAACAGCCCAAAAAATTCACTATGTCTATCTCTGCAAGTGTTGCAGGAGTAAAATAGTAACTCTACTTGAAAGAAGGGAAAATGCAAAAAGAAAATCTACTCTAACTTAATCTAATCCACCTCCCAAGTGGGCCCCCTTGGCTAGCTTTTGTGAACTACTAACACAAAAAATTAATCCAAAATCACTCTTCCATTAAATTCTTCTTAACTGGTTACATAACAATTGAACAACTCATGAAGAACAAAAAAGAGAAACTTCTGCTATATTGAATACATCATTCTATATTTTCTCATTACCTAACTAAGTTGAGAAAATCCCTTTATAAAGAGGATTGACGCTTATTGAAAACATAACATAAAAGTCTGATTAAACCTCACCAAATAAGGAGGTAGTAAAACAACCATGACATATTACAATTACTGTAGATAATAGAATTAAAAATATGAGGAAATATAGCAAGAATTATTTCCTATATTCTCTAGAACAACAAATCCTTCTTTGTAGTGCCATATCCTTTGTAACCCTATTGGATTCTTCCACCATGGCTAGTATTCTAATGCTCCTTCTTTAATGTGGTTGCACCACTCTTTGTACTACTCCTTGTTTACTTGAAAGGTTAGTAGCATTTTGTGTACATATATAGATATATATACTCAAGTCAACATTTCAACTCCTACTCAAATGTTAAAACATAGCTTAAAATAACTATATGAAGTACTACATTATATTTATAATAGTTAGCAAAACATGTCATTCTAGCTACCCATAGACTTCATGGCTTTAGTTGTACTTAACATAAGTTCTCATAGGTATAAGTCATAAATGTTTTGGAAATGTTCTATCAAAGCATAAAGAGTGTCAACAAAGTATGAAGATTATAACAAAATGGAAACAATAAATTGTCTCATCAGATACTTCCATATCTTGTAGGCTTTATCTTCTTTCTTGATCTTTGAAAACTCATTGTCAAATAATGCGCTGATAAGGGCTTCTTTGGCAATAAAATTTTGAGTGACCATATCCTTCTTAAGAGTTGCATCTTCTTTTGGAAGATCTGCTAGAGAGGGAATCTAAACTTCTTTGGTAGGTACTTCAAAAATATCAAAGACAATGCACTGCAAGTGTGTCATCATTTTGTTCTTCCAATTTGGATAGTTCTCTCCATCAAACTTAGGAATTTATTTTCTAAAGAATGCCATCTGATCAACCTCAAGCTGTTAAAATTTCTCTATGAGGCACTTCGCTCTGATACCGATTGTTAAAAATAGTCCCAAGAAAAATTGAGAGGGGGGGGGGGGTGGGGGTGAATTAGTTATCTACAAGATTCAATTATTTATCCAATTAAGTAAAAAATAACATTAAGCATAAACACAATATGAGAACACTTAACACAACACCATAATTTTGGTTACAGGCAAACCCAGATAGGTAAAAAACCCGGTGGGAATTAGCACCCACTATAAACTGCACTAGAGTATTATGATCCATGTTAGAAGATCTTACAACTCCGTTAGGAGTTGATCTTTACAATGCACTAAGTACAGTGACCTAGTCAAGGGTCAGACCCTATTAGGAGTCTTTTACAATTAACCCTATTAGGGGTGAGGATGCACTATCCAGGAGCACACTGCTCAAAGGGGTGAAGGCTGCAACCTTCCATTTAACAAATACACACTATATCTAGATCTTGGTGAACTATGCATAGATCTGCTATCTTGATTATTTCTAATGAATAGCATATACTTTCTCCTTTTTCACATAGACCTTCTATTGATGGCTCAACACTTTTCACCTTGTGCTCTGCTCTTATCTTTTAACTCTCTGCCATACTTAGCAATCACAAATGATGACCTATAAATATCTTTCCTCTAAATGATATAATCAAGTCATCCTGTTAGAACCATCTCAAAATCATATTAGAGAAATAATACAACTCTCTAATAACATCTCAGTCATCTCTACTAAGAACACAACATAGATTAGGACCTCCCAACTCAATATGAGTAGACGTAATGCTTCACACTGTCAGCTCCATCAAATTAACTGATACTTTATTCTCATGCTAAATTATGTCATGTTATCTTAACCAATTTTTTTTAACTCTTCTCCAAAGACTAATCTAAGCATGCATATCAAATTGATAGGTGCAACTACTATAACAATAAAAACAATGTCGGCTTTGCCAGATAAACTCAGTAAATTGTAACTATCAACTAGAGACTTCATAACTCAACTTGTATTGCATATCTAACTCTGCGTCCATTAACATAGCATCATACATATGTCTACAACATAAATATAAATGTGCAAGGATTCATTAAAACCATACTATAAATATCATACAAAACTCTTTCTAGGACCTGTCAGGAACACTCACTGATACATACTACTATATTACTGTCTTCACTTATAATCAACCTCTATGTCTATGATATCATGTTGATAACATATCTAGGAAACATATACTCACAACTCTCTCCATCAAGTTTCCATGCATGCTACTTACCATATGTCATCATAAATGACAAACATACAGTCAACACTCTGGCTTGCTGGAAAATCTCCAACAAACACTCCTAAACCTATCATAGGTAGAGGAGCTATCACCTTAAATGGAAAGAATAACACTGATGATGTTCTATATGTTGATGGTTTGAAACACAACCTACTAAGTGTTGGACAGTTGTGATGCAATGGCATCCTGGCTTATTGCTCCCTGCCTGAAGATTTTGACAGTCTCGATAACTATTTGGTGGAGTTTGGTTACTTGGCTGGTGATTTCGGTAGAAGACTGGAGTTTCTCAGTTGGAAGTTCAGGTGGATCTCTATGGATGATGGTTACTCAGTGACTTGGTGGTTTTTTTATCAGTTCTCGGTTACCGATGAGGTCTCGGTGTTTATGCTTGTTGCTTGGTTGTTGAAGTGGCTCGGTAGCTGGAGGACTTGGTTGCTGAAGGGAGCTTGGTCATTGAAGGAGAATTGGCACTTCTGGTGCTCAGGGATATCTATGGTGCTTGATCAAAATTGGTGCTCAGTAATACTAGGAGAGCTTGATTGGTGTGGATGCTCGATGTATTTACTGACGCTCGGTAGTTTGGCTTATCAATGGTTGTTCTTGGAGATTCAGCTTGGCCGACTGGTGCATTTAATCTAGGTCACATTCCTCAAGTTATACATTGACCGTTGGACATGTGGGGACCTAGATCTAGCATGTTGCATTATCCTATGTGGATCTAGAGGCCGACTTGGTGAATTAAATATTTGTGAAGTTATTTGTAATCTGACTGATGTTTGGCATTTAATATTTGTATATTGGGAAGCTGATTGGCTTTTGGGATTTAATTATTTGTAAATATGACTTGTGGCAAGGGTTTAGTATTTAAGTAGATGTTTGGGTAGTTGTTTAGGGGGAGCTAGAGTATCAGATGCGTGGATCTGTGAAAGAAGAGTTAGTAGCTTGCAAGCTCAGGTAGCAGAAAGATTTCTTGGAAGTTTGAGTACAAGTTTAGATCTTTCTTGGAGTGCCTACCAATGTCCTCTTGTGTTATAGACTTGGGATAGCTGAGGAGAAGTGTGTTGGATCCTTTGTGATCTTGTAGAACTATTTCTTGCATTATATTTGGCCATAATCAGGAAGGCCTTACAAACTGACACATTGCATGAATTCAATTAGTTGATGAATAAAGATATCTATTTTATTTTAGATCTTGTTTGGTGCTATGTTATTCCATTGTGTTGGTGTTGGCTACAAGTTTGGATAGTCCTTAATTGGATCCTCCATCCTTGACTACATCAGGTGGTATTAGAGTGAGAGTTTTATCTTGTTGGAGTAGAAGGTTGACCTAGCAAGGCTGATCTTGTTGGTGAAGAGATTGTGCACAATCTGAGTTATAGATCTGTGATGTTGAACTTGTGAAATCATGCCCTAGTTGTTCATGCGAGGTGGCAGGTTGTGATCTAACTTGCATAAAACTTGCAGGTTTTCACAAGGTGGTCGGTGTTAGGGTTTGTTGCATAAGGTTTTTGAAGATCTTTGGAGATGTCTCTAAGAGGATTGGACCTTGGTGATGTGATTTCTGAGAGGTTTACTCGATTGGAAGTGGATTTTCTAAACCACGTGGAGAACTAAGTTAAGAACCTTGTGAGAGAAATTGTTTTTGAGCTTTGTAAAGCTTACTAGAGTTAGAGCATGGTGATCCAGAGGAAATTTGTTTGGCTGATTAGAAGGCTGGTTTGTAAGAGAAGACATCTTGACAAGGTTTCCTTTGACAGTTTGGAGGTTGAAAAGGTATGTGAAATTGGTTTTGATGTTCAGTTAGTGGAGTCTGACATCAAACCTATAGAGCAACTTGTGCTTTTTGATGAGTTACCTATGATTAACAATGATGTTGCTGACCTTTTTGAGGTTGGTGAGGAGATTGGTTTTCATGTTCAGTTAGTTGTTCCTAACATGGAAATTCTAGAGCATCTAGTTTTGCTCAATCAAATTGTTGTTGGTATGGAGTTACCTATTATTGAACACCTCAGTGATGTTGGTGTTACCGAATTGCTTTTGTTCGGTGTTGTGGTGCTGATGTTGTTTTCTAGTTGCGAACTTGAGTTGTTGGTTGACAGGGATAAGTCTGGTGATGAGATTCTAAGCTAGGATTCTTCCTTAATCCTTGGTGATGGATCGAAGGCTCAGTTTGTTCAGGATGTTGAATGTACTGATTGGTTGGGTTGTAGATTGGTTCTCTTTCCTATGATGGAGTGGAAACCTTTGTTGAAGATGAAGTGGAGTTGGTGTTTTTCAAATGTTCCCTTTTTTGAGAAAGTGTGGGACACACTTTTCTTTGTACCTTGGGAGTCTGATGCAGTGGCATCCTGGCTTATTGCTTGGTGCTTGAAGATTCTGACAATCTTGGTAACTGTCTGGTGGAGATCAGCTACTTGGCTGGTGATTTCGGTAGAAGACTAGAGTTTCTCAGTCTTGATGATGATTCTTAGTTGGAAGTTCGGGTGAATCTCTATGGATGATAGTTACTCGATGATTTGGTGGTTTGTTTCTCAGTACTCAGTTACTGATGAGGTCTTGGTGTTTATGCCTATTGTTTGGTTTTTGAAGTGGATCGGTCACTGGAGGACTCGGTCACTGAAGGGAGCTCGGTCATTGAAGGAGACTTGGCACTTTTGGTGCTTGGCGATATCTGTGGTACTTAGTAGACATTAGTGCTTGGTAATTCTTGGAGAGCTTGGTTGGTGTAGATGCTTAGTGTATTTCCTAATGCTCAGTAGTTTGGCTTACTGACGGTTGTTCTTGGAGATTCAACTTGCCGACTGGTGCATTTAATCTGGGTCGCGTTCCTTGAGTTATGGATTGACCATTGGATGTGTGGGGACCTAGATCTAGCATGTTGCATTATCCTATGTGGATCTGGAGGCTGACTTGGTGAATTAAATATTTGTGAAGTTATTTGTAAGCTGACTGATGTTTGGCATTTAATATTTGTATATCAGGAAGCTAAATGGCTTTTGGGATTTAATTATTTGTAAATCCAACTTGTGGTTGGGAATTAGTATTTAAGTAGATGTTTGGGTAGTTGTTTAAGGGGAGTTGGAGTAGCAGATGTGTGGATCTTTGAAAGTAGAGTTAGTAGCTTGTGAGCTTAGGTAGTAGAAAGATCGCTTGGAAGTTTGAGTATGAGTTTAGATCTTTCTTGGAGTGCCTACTAGTGTCCTATTGTGTTACAAACTTGGGCTAGCTGAGGAGAAGTGTGTTGTATCCTTTGTGATCCTTTAGAACTATTTCTTTCATTGTATTTGGCCATAACCGGGAAGGCCTTACAACCTGACACATTGCATGAATTCAGTTAGTTGATGAATAAAGATATCTATTTTCTTTTAGATCTTGTTTGGTGCTATGAATTTTGTACCTAGCTGTAGACACAACATTTCAGTAAAACATTAGAGGTTAGCAAAAACCAAAATCTGCAAGTAATTGAAACTATCTTATGATAATTAGTCATAAGATTTTAGATTTATTATCAAAATTAAATAATACAATTATCTTATGAAATCTGCAAGTAATTGAAACTATGAGTAAAGATATCTATTTTCTTTCAAATCTTGTTTGGTGCTATGAATTTTGTACTTAGATGTAGACACAACACTTCGGTAAAATATTAGAGGTTAGCAAAAACCAAAATATGCAAGTAATTATCTCAGATTTTGATTTTGATCCCGAAAAAGGATTCTACTTGCTATTTTGTTGGAGGAACCTTCATACAATGCTCAGTCCTTGTGTCATGTTTAGCATTTTTGGTTTTGAAGAATCATTTAAGTGTTCAAGCAATTTGTGAGATTATGCAAAGTGAAAAATGAAATGTAGAATGAAATGCAAACCTAGGACCTAGGACCTAGTCATTGATCATGTGTCGATTTGTTCTCATCATTGAACTTTTAGGTAACTAGATAAATCAATACAATGCCTACTAGTTATGAAACTATAGACATATGAATATCAATTTGTATGCTCAAAATTCAATACAATGCCCACTGGGTAGACAACCATGGACATATGAATATTGATTTTGTTTTCGCAATGTCAGATTAGATATAAGCACCAAGACACAAATGCCAAAATGACCTAAATATCATGTCCATTTTGATATAGAAATTTGTATAAGCATCAAAACATAAACATCATGATGACCTGGATAAACCATGAATTACAAACACATCAAGCAGTCAAGAGATCCTTCTAAATCCAATGTGAATTACCTATAGTGACCCTTTATCATTCACATCCTTAGGTAAGATCGTGTTGCACAGTAGGAGTAAGTAATTTCTCAAAAAGACAATAGTGAGATCAAACTTCCTTGAATTTTCTAGGTATAAATGGTTGAGGTACTCATGGCCATCTAATTCAAGATAGAGGCTCTTATAGATGGACACCATTTCAATCCAAAATTTTCAAAGTTGTCAAATTTTCACATACAAGTAGAAAATAAAGAAAAGATTATGCCGCCAGTCATCACTCTCTAAATCCTGTAAAGGTATTCATTGAAGAGCTTGAAGGGACACAATATGCAAAAATCTCAATGTGAATCAGTAAGCATACAAGGAGATAAAAGCATGTAAAAACATAGATTGTTTTCAATTTGTGTTTGATTGCATTTTTGTAGATGCAAAATCCTTTCTAGAGAGGAGACTGACTGACTAACTCGGATGAAGCTTCAAAGGACTGTGACTAGATATGACTCATCTAAGATGTACTAGAGGCCATAAGATATGACATTGATTGCCCCCAAGTGTTAGACATTGATAGGATACAAACGCTTGAGCCGATTGGTGCACAGACCAACTTTATTGAAACAAAGATATGCATAAACAAACTAAGAGATATGTACAAACTAAAGCAAGACTAAAAGTTGGGAAAGACCAAGATTGCACTGATAGATGGAGCATTTTGAATAAGTGGCACCCATTTGCTAGGTTTCCACCATCTTGGTAGAGATTCTATTTTTGCTACCAAGGTGCCTGTTTCCAAGTTTTCACCAAGGCACTTTTTCTTTTTCTCATTTTTTTTTTATTTTTCATTTTTCCAATTTTTTTGTACTTTTGATATTTTTTGATTTTTTTGTGAATCATCAAGGTGCCTATTCCTAGGTTTTCACCAAGATGTTCATTTTTTAAGAAATTTTTCAAAATTTTAAGATTTTTTTAGGACATTTTACCATAGACTGAATGCCTTAGGCATAGAATTTCTTCAGATGGAGAATGTTGATTGGTTCTCAAAGCTGTTCTCCTTTAGTCATTGAGAGTTGATAGGATCTAGAGCCAAAAGTAGCAGTGATAACAAAGGGACCCATCCAGTTGGGTTTAAACTTCCCCTTGCGTTCTCTATGTAATTGATTTTTAGGATTCTCTCTCAAGACTTGATCGCCAACTTGAAATTCTCTGTGTCTGACTTTCTTGTTGTAGCCTCAAGACATTCCTTTCTGATACACTTAGAGATGATCATACACTACTTTTCTACACTCATCTAGTAGTTCAAGTTCTTGCAACCTAGACACTCTGTAGTCATCATCAGTTACTAGACCATGCATTTTGATTCTTAGTGATGGGATTTCAACCTCAATAGGCAGTACCACTTCAAACCCATAAACTAAAGTGAAAGGTGTAGCCCTAGTGGGCATTCTGATACTTGTTCTATAGGCCTAGAGAGCTGGATTGATCATGAGATGCTAGTCTCTTCCTATCTTATTAACTGTATGGTGCAATATTTTCAATAGATTCTTGTTAGAAGCCTCTGCTTGTCCATTCCCTTGAGGATAGTAGATAGATGACCAATGTTGTGTAATCTTGAATTTAGCACATAAATCATCTAGGTCTTTGTTTTTTAATTGTCCACCATTATCTATGACTATAGAATGTGGAATACCATACTGACATATGATGTAGTTCAAGATGAACATAGATATTTTCTTTCTAGTTGCTTGTGTCAAAGGGATGACTTCTACCCATTTTGTGAAATAATGTATAGCTGTAATAATATGGGTATGCCCATTAGAAGAGTGAGGATGTATGGATCCTATAAGATAAAATACCCATTGGTGAAAAGGCCATTGTGTAGTAAAGGGAATTAGATCTCTCCCTGGAGCATGAATTAAATTACCATGCACTTAGCACTTTTGACAGTTCTTAGTAAACTTGATAGACACTTTCTCCATTTTCAGCCAATAGTACCCAGCCCTAATAAGTTTTTAGGCTAGTGTTAAACCATTAGAATGTGATCCACATATACCATCATGGACTTTCTCTAATGCATGTTGAGACTCTTCCCATTCTAAACATCTAAGTAGCATACCATCTAGACCTCATTTGTACAGATCATTACCAATGATGGCATACTGGGAGGCATGGTGGATAAGGTATCTCTTTTCATGGAGGTTAAAGTTATCAAGAATGATTTGGTCTTTGAGATAGGAGAATAGGTTTTTATAGTAGGATGAATCATGACCTGTAACAGTGCAAATAATGTGGGTTTCAGGGGAATCATATGCAAGATAAGTTAGTGCTTCCACCAAGAACTCATAGTGTAGCTCATGTTCAAGCTACTGTAATAAAGTAGATAGCATTGCCATTGCATCAGAAACCTTGTTCTTTGTTCTAGGTATTTGCTCAAATGTGATAGATATGAAGTATTTCTTAAGATCATCTACCATTCTCTTGTATGGAATAAGATTTTCATCTTTCATTTGATACACTTCATTGACTTGATGGATAACAAGTTGTGAGTCTCCATAAATGTGTAATTTTGTTACTCTGCACTCAATTGCTATTTTCATACCATTTAAAAGGGCTTCATATTCAACAATATTGTTTGTATAAGGAAATTTGATTCTAAAGGCCTTAGGAATGGAGCATCCTTGAGGAGTGATAAACAAGATACCTTCTCCAGATCCATTCTATGTATAGGAGCCATCAAAGAATAGCCTCCATGCTCTAGAAGAAAGATTCATGATAGAGGAATCTAGAAATTCCATTTGCATAGGAGTATCATCAAACAAAGGTGCATTAGCCAATAGATCAGCAATTACCTATCCTTTTATAGCTTTTCTTTTAACATATTCAATGTCAAATTCACTTAAGAGCATGACCCATTTGGCTAATCTACCCGTGAGGGAAGCTTTTCTTAGTAGGTACTTTAGTGGATCAATCTTAGCTACTAAATGCATGGTATGAGCCAACATATAAAGTCTCAATTTCTGTGATGCAAAGATCATAGCTAAACAAGCATTTTTAATCATAGAATAGTTCTTTTCATATGCCACCAATGTTCTACTAATATAGTATATAGCTCTTTCCTTTTTATTCTCATCATGTTGTGCAAGCAATGCCCCCAGTGATGTATCTGTAGTGGAGACATATAATATTAAAGGCTTCCCTTGAATAGGAGGCATCAAGATAGGAGGATTTGATAGATATTTTTTGATATGATTAAAATTCTTTTCACATTCCTCACTCCATGCAAAGGTCACACCTTTATGTAATGTCTTTGTAAAAGGTTGTGATATGTCCACTAGTTGAGATATGAAGCATCTGATAGATTGAACTCTCCCTTGCAATGTTCTCATTTGACTGATGTTCTTGGGAGGTTACATCTCGATGATACCTTTAACTTTTGCTGGATCAACTTCAATGCCCTTCTTTTAAACTGTGTATCCTAAGAGCTTGCCAGAAGTTACACCAAAAGAACACTTCTTAGGGTTTAGTCTAAGACTAAATTTTTCCATTCTATCTAGTATCTTGCTCAAGTGATTTAGATGTTCAGCTCTAATCATAGATTTTGCTAAAGTATCATCAACATAATCCTCCATAGTTCGATGCATCATGTCATGAAAAATAGATGTCATAGCTCTTTGATATGTAGCACCGACTTTCTTAAGCCCAAATGGCATGACATTCCAACAAAAGGTACCCCATGCACATGTGAAAGTAGTTTTCTCTTGATCCTTTGGAGCAATTTTTATTTGATTATATCCAGAAAAACCATCCATTAAAGAATACATCTCAAAGCCCGCAGTCATGTCTACTATCGTATCAATGTTAGGTAATGGGAAATCATCCTTAGGGCATGCTTTGTTCACATCTCTAAAGTCTGTGCACACCCTGATTGATTTATCTGGTTTAGAAATAAGTACAATATTAGAGATCCATTCAGCATAGTCAATAACATGGATGAATCTAGCTTTTATTAGCTTCTCTAATTCAGCTTTTACTAAGAGTGCAACATGTGGATGCATTTTTCTCAATTTTTGCTTAACAGGTTTGATGTTTGGAGCTATAGATAAATGGTGCATTATAAGACTAGGATCCAATCCTGGCATATCTAAATATTTCCATGCAAAGTTGATCTTTTTCTCTATTAAGAATGTTGTAAATTTTTTCTTTTCTTCTTCTGATTAGGATTTTGCTACATGGATCAACTGTGGTTCTTCTACTGTTCCCAAGTTGATGGATTGAGTGGGCTCAATTAGAACTGGAGATCTATCCTATAAATGACTCAAAAGGACATCAAATATCTCATCCTTAGGTACCTCAAAGAGGTTTTCACCATTAGATACATCTTTTATTGTTACTTTTGTAGGTTTTGGGACTACTACAAAGTGGTTTTCACCCTCAGAACAACTTTTCTTTTTATTCTTATTCTTATTTTTTTGACTAAGATACTTGATGTCTGACTTTGTCATGCTAACGCTCAGTTCATTGATGGAATTCCTCATAGGCTCAACTACATTTAGGTAGAAAGCAATGACATAGTCATTGGGAAAGGTATAAATACCATAGCTCGGGTTTGTGGATGTTAGGTCAAAAAGGTCAGGGTGTTGGATAGTCAAAGTGGTGAAAGATTGGGAAAGAATGTTTACGGATATGGATTTGTCATCATTGGTCCTAACCCAACACTCAAGTTCAAAGGTGATATTACAACTTAAGACATTCAATTCGTGAATAGTCTCAATGTCATTGTGGAAGTCCACTTTAGCCATCAATGGATCAAACTCGATAAGTTCATCATTTCTCTCTAGACTTATGTTGGGTTTAGGTACATATTAGTGAATAACATCAACATGTTTCTCTTTAATAAGCTCATCTTCCTCTAGAATGGCTCCCCATTCATAGTCATTAGATTCTTCATCTATGCCTCCGGGAAATCTAAGAACATGAGTAAAGTTAGGATGAATACCCCAAGAAGGGTTACCCTCAGATTCGAATTTGAATTCATACTCATGAGAATCTATCTCAGAATAACTACCACCTTCCTCTTTGTTTGTTTGATTGTCTTCAAGATTAGCTAGTTCTTGTGTTGCAACTATCTCTTGCTCTATAGTACGTTCTTGTGTTTCTACTACATTAATTCTTTTTATTGGATCATCTTCAGTGTCAAGGAGGTCTTTTATTTCTTTAGGCAAATGTGCATAGGGAATGAGATCTTCAGTGATGTCTGAATCATCACTATCAGATTGTTCTATTGTGTCTCCCTTTAGTTGATTGACTGTGGATGGCTCAATCTATTCTAATACATGTGGAGAGTTCTTGCTAAGACAAAATGTCTTCTTCTTATATCCAAGACCTGTTGTATTCTTGTTTTCTCGGCCACGATGGTCAAGAGGTGATAGAAGACCTTTACCCTGTAGTCCTAGAGGTCCTTTTCCATTATATCCCATTTTTGTGATCAATTTATCCCCTGGTCCATATGACTTAGAAGGGATCTTAGGAGCTTCAACATCACATCTTTGAATGAATTGAGATTTGGGTTCATCTTTGTATAGCCATGCAAGAACAACTTCATCCTCTTCAAACTCCTATTTAGATACTTGTTCTACAACAAAATTTCCTTTATATGCTTCAAGAGGTTCCTTAGACTCTAGTTTGGACTATTTTAGAGTTTATCCATAGGACTTAGGCGAGATAGGGAGAGATGTCAAAGATAAGACTAGCTCTATAGTATATTCTCCCATACCATTTTATTTGATATTGACCTCTTTAGCAATGTCTTCCATCTTGGATGTTGAAGCAATGTCTAGCTGCTTAGTGGAAGATTCTCTATTATTAGGAACAAGTTTATCAACACTTTCTTTCAAGGTATTGCAAGTTGTATATAGGTCACCTCTACTCCTTCATAAGGAAATTTCAAACATTGATGGTATGTAGAGGGAATGTCTTTCATTTCATGTATCCAGGGTCTCCCCAGAAGGATATTGTAAGCCAAAGGTAGATCAAGAACTTGACATATAGTATCTCTGATGACAGGACCTGCTCTGATAGGTAGGACAATTGTTCCTTTTGAAGATCTTTCTTTCTCATCATATGCTTTGATAGTTATCTTCTTTCTAGGATCAATGGCCATCTTTGAAAATACCAATTGTCTAATCAAGTTGAAAGAACAAATGTTTAGACTAGTGCCCCCATCTATCAACACACATTTGACACGATGGTTTTGGATCAAGACTTCAATATGCAAGGGCTGGTTATGCAGATGACTCAAGGAGTTATCATCTTCCTCTAAAAAGGAAACATATTGTGGAGATGTAAGATGACAGACCATAGTCTGGAATCTATCTAAATCAAGGTCATCAGGAACATTGGATCTGAGTAGAGCTTTGTCTAGAATGGCTCTATAAGCTGGTGATATCTAAAGCAACTCAAACATGGATATTTTTGCATTTGTGTGCTAGAATTGTTGAACAATATTGTATGAAGTAGGCCTTTTGTCTTTAGGATTTGAAGATTTAGATGTAGCCTTCTGTTTAGAAGCAGATGAAAGATTGAAAGGCAACTTAGGGACATTGGATGAATCTGGTAGTTGTCCTTGCAGATGTGCCTAAGCTTGTGATCAAGTAACTACATTTGTTGATTGATTATCTCCATCTCTTCTTACAATTGTGAGGACATTGCAGTGCTCAGATAGGCATTGTTCAACCATATTGATAACAACATTGTTTCCAGAGTAGGCATAATTGACTTTAGCACCCATATTAGGCTGAGAAGAAGAATCTTCTTTACCATGTTTAGGAAATGGTTTTGTGAATGCTGTATGATCATTATTGCTCTTATGATTGTCAATCATGATGTCTCCTTTATCAATTTTGTCTTGTATGATGTGCTTCAAGAGGATGTAGTTATTAGTCTTATGACCCTTATTGAGATGGAATTCACAGAGGTCATTCTCCCTCCACCATTTCAATTTAGGTTCAGGATCAAAGACTTTCATCTCAGGCAAGTAGATGATTTTGTTTGCCAATAGAGTTTTCATGGAAGATTCCAAGGACTCTCCAAGAGGTGTGAATTTGTGATGAGGATCTGTAGCCCAAGGTCTATAATCAGATGACTTTTTGTTAGATTCAAATGTTTTAGCTTCAGCAGCTTTGATGGCTTGGGTTCCAATAGTGAGATTGAAAGCGGGTGCCTTAGATGGGGCACAAATATTATCAACAATGCCATCTATGATGATACCTTTATTCTTATTCCAATTTTTATTCTTGTCTTTAGAACTAGATCCAGATTCGTACTTGTCCTTTTGAAGTGATATGTCTCCTTTTTGCACAAGTACTTTCTCAATTTTGATTGCATTTTCTACCATCTTATCAAAGGATGTATGATTTTGCATTTGCAAGTGGTAGTTGAGTTCTAGAACAAGATTGTTGATGAATATTTCCATCTTCTTAGTTTCTCGAATGGGTCTAGCATATAGAGAAAATTTCTTCCTCCATCTCTTGAGAAATGTTAGGAATGGTTCAGCTGGATATTGTTTCAGATTGCAGATGTCGATCATGGTGACCGGATGTTGAATATTGTAGGATTATTATTGATATAATAGTTTGATTAACTCCTCAAAAGTTTTTATAGTTGAAGGCATTCTAGAGAACCAATGAATGGCTTCTCCTCCCAGAGATCGGGGGAAGAGATGCATTAAGTAGGTTGGTTCATGCATGAAATCCATGGATTGAGTACAAAATTCTCTGACATGATCTTGAGGATTAGAGTTTCCATCATACTTATCATGCTTAGGAATTTCCACTTTTTTATGGAATGGTGGCATGTACAAGTCTTTATCGAATGGAAAAGGGCATAGAGCTTCCATGGAGAACTCCTTAGGCTCCTTTTCTTTTTCAAGTTTGTTAAGTTTGACTTGCATGGCCTACATCTGTTTCATCATAGCCATGATAGGAGTTTCTTCCTCATGTGTAATGATATATTCCACATTAAATTTTGGAGGAAGTTTAGCTCCTTGATGAGCTAACTCTAGAAAGTATGCTTCTCTATCTTCTTTCAAGAAATGTTTCATCATTCTTTTGAAGTTATCATCATTTTGATATTGGGCAATTTCAGAAGGTGTGGGTTCTTGATCCATACTATGTTGAGACTGATGTCCTTGGGACCCATGATGTGTCCCTCCATGAGACATGTTAGGAGTTTTAGGGCTCCTCAGATTAGATTGAGGTGAATTTTTTTGATTACCTCTGTGAGTTGATGGAGGGGGTATGTAACTAGTTTTCAATCAAAAATTGCCAAGACCGTTGTCTTCGTAAAGACTAGAATTGTAGAGTTGTTCAAGAGTTGGACCATTTTGAGTAGTCAAAGGTACAATGTTAAGTGCTTCTCTAGATTTATTGTGAGAGGAAGCTCTAGTTTCCACCATTGACCTTGGGTGAAGTAAAAGAATAAGATGAAGACAACCAAAGAATGAATTGATTCAAGAAGATCGAACAACGTGACCTTGTCAAGATTGAAGTGATTAAAGATTAGATCAGACATAAATGAAGGATACTACACCATAGTAGTGTAGGTAGACACCCAAAATATGGTAGGCATGAGCTCACAACACTTAGCTATTTAGTAAAAAGATTGAATTTGAAGATAATTTTGACAAGGTTTTGACACAAGATGAAAAGACTCAAATCGATAAATCAGAAGGCTAAATCAGACTCAAGAGACCACTTTAGGAAAATGAATGGATTCGTTATATGCACTACTCTATTTTTGATGTAATGATTTGTTCGACAGATTCTAAGATTTGTTTCTCAACTCTAGACATGTAGTTTCAGACAGTGTGCAATAGGAAAATAGGTATACAGACTCCAGACAAAAATTAGATCTGACAGAAAGTTAACCAAATGGCAGTAATAAGCTCTTTGTTTGAAAATTTTAGGACAGGTTCATGCAAGAGAATGCTATTTCATGTGAGGAAGTACCAGGTTGCGCACGAGAATGTGCTGTCTCATGCGAAGGAATGCTCAGAAAGTGAAAATTTCACATGATAAAAGGACACAGTTTGACAGTTTAGACATAGTTTTTCAGGCACAAATTTTGAGACACAATGTTGGCTATTCTTTGATAGAATATTCAATTCTCACTCCAGAAAAGGATTTTGCTCAAATTTTGCAATTTTTCAATGTTTTAGTATTAGATTGTTATGCAAATTTTGAAGATCCATGTAACAGTTCATTTCAAGTAACCAAGAAGATATCAAGCATGCAAAATAACAAGCAAGGGAAGCAAGCAATCATGTGAAAACAATGAACAAGGGAAAATGCAACCTTGTGCATGAACAAGCAATAGTGACTTATTGTGCTAATCCCTAGAAATACTACTTGTGTATGTTCCAAAAAGTTTTTCAATACCACACATATTCCTAGAAAATGAAAAATTTGGCCTCACTAGGGTTTGTAGTAATGGTCCGACTCTGTAACTTTTGTGATCTCAAGAGGTCGAACTCCAATCTAGGTGCACTGGGGTTTTGACATAGTCTAAAAAATTAATCAATCAGGAGCTGCTAGGGAGATCTGACAGCACAACAAGAGACCACACCTGTGAAGATTTCCCCCACAAGGACATTTATATAGTGGCTGCTGCTACCATGGCAAAAATGGTTGTTACCGCTTGAGGTTCTGTCCATGGTTGACGCAATTAAGGGAATGTCCACTATGGTTAACCATCTCTAAAGGTGACTCACAAAAGATACCACATGGGGACTGGTTCCAGATTCAAGGATCTAAGTTTTTGATACTACCGAAAAAGGGAGTAGAGCATAGTCCTCTAGCCTTTCACTTTTAACCAAAACAAAGTAGACAGATTAATCCGACACGCTAAGACCAAGATTATCTTACAAAAATTTATGATGTCAACTACTTATGATCTATCAACCTCTCCAGAGAGAGAATGTATCAATCAAAAGTTGAAGATGCACAAATCTAGTAGAATGTGAGACGCTCTTAGTACCTTCCCTACCTACAAGGAGATCCTTCATCAAGAAGAGCTTCACATGAATAAACAAGTGAAAGAAGCTCAATCTCTCAATATCATCCACAAATAGTGTTCATAGGGCCTATTTACTATGTGTAATAGATATGTGGAAAACAAATCTATGTTTGTTTTATAGCCCAAAATGAAGTCTGTGATATGAAAGTAGAAAAAGTCACACAAGCTTGACACGTGAGAGTTTATTTTATTCCAAATCAAAATATTATTAGCTTGAGAAGAATACCTTAGTTCCAATGCTCTGCAATCCATAATTTAGCACACATCCAAAAGTACAAAATCAAGACAAATCAATAGCAAATAGTAAGCATTAGAAATCAATAATCTGAAAGTGCAAATCTACAAATCCTATGTCTCTGAAGAAAAATCTCATGTGAGTCAGGATGTGGTCCCGTGCGAGGAAGTACGGTCTCATGCGATGAAGTGCTGAAACCAAAAAAAATTTGTGTGGTGCGATGAAAAATCTCATGCAAGAATCTATATAGAGATGTACAAAAGTATGGATAGAAAATACCAGATCTGAAAAAAACAACTTGAAACCCTTAACCTTAAAAACTACTTCAAAAACACCAGAACAGGCAGTAGCAGGGGAGTTTTGATACATAAATGATAGAAGATTGATATAAATGAAGGGAAACCCATTTCAGGGCCCCACGGTGGGTGCCATAAATGTGTGTGTGAATTTTGTAAATAGTTGTAGACACAACACTTCAGTAAAACATTACAGGTTAGCCAAAAACCAAAATCATGCAATGAAATGGAAACTAAACTAACCAGGTGATTTACTGGCTTCTAGTAGGTGTGAGTATGATGTTCTTAGATTGGAATCAAGATCAGTGACAATGCAACACCTAAATGAAAGATTTGAATGCAAAATATGAAAGACTATATGAATGCAGATTTAATCTATATTTTTGTATTTTGTATGCAATAAGAATGAGAAACTGTATGAATCTAAGCTAGAATGTATGAAATTGAGTTTGAATGTAGACTTAATCTAAGAAATGCTATGAATGAATATAAAAATCTATGATATGAAACTATGAATGTTCAAAAGAATAAATGAAAATCTCACAATAGCCTTGATTCACAAAAAAATGATACTTCAGTCACAAATTCGCTAGAGTGAGGATGCAATTTTGAGGTCCCTTTTGTGAAGAGCTTAGCCTTGTTTTTATAGAAATCTAGGGCTTTGAGGATGCAAGAGAAAAGCCATAAATCACTTTTGATAAACTCAGGTTGATTTTTGAGTTAACAAGAAATTAAGAATAAATAAACTCATAAAATCATGCAAAAGCATTTTTTATCTCAAAATAGAGCTTTAGTTCTCTTTTTCAACACACCATCAAATGTTGAGTTTAGAAAGTTAACAAATTGAAATTGAAAGTTGATTTAAAGTTGTTTTAAAGTTGACTGCTTTTCTAATTGTGCATGATTTAATTATAAATTAATTAAAAATAAAGTGATTTATTCTCAACTTAACTGATTTTAAAATTAAAACAATTGATTTATGGGTTAATCAATTATTAAATCAAACTTTTATTCAAAAAATATATTATTAAATATTGACAACTGACTTTAATTAATTAAATAGGAATTTAATCAATTAGTCATAATATTTTAGATTTATTGTCAAAATTAAATAATACAATTTAGGAATAATTTAATTAAACAATTAAGTGGCAGTATTAAATCTAATTAATTAAATATTCAAAATATTCAATTAATCAAACTTTAGGATAAATAGGATTTATCGCCAAATAATCATTAAATTAAAGATAATTAAGATAATTAGGAATATTCAAGGAATTATTCCCCGATGCAGAATTAGGATAAAATCAATTATGGTTTTTAATAATGTGCAGATGTGCCTTAGGTTAGGACTTTGATGTCGATTTCATTTGAATTGAAGATGTAGGAGGTTAATGAACCTATAGCCCATTTTTGGGGTATTACAGTTTGGTGTTGTGTTATTATGTTGTGTTGGTGTTGGCTACAAGTTTGGATGGTCCTTAATTGGATCCTCCATCCTTGACTGCATCAAGTTACTTGACAAAAGATATCAGTTAGAATTTAAAAACAATAAGCGCATCATTAATAAAAAAGAAGGAGAAATGATTGCATCAGGTTTAAAGACAAAAGGTAATGTTTTTCAACTTAATTCAAAAGCAAGTTGTTTTGTTGCTAAAGTAGATGATAGTTGGTTATGTAAAAAAAGAGTATGTCACATCAATTTTGACAATATAGTAAAGATAAGAAATGTAAAGGCAATAAGAGACCTTCCTAGCATTGCAAAACCAATTGATACAATATGCAGGGAACAATGTGTGATGGGAAAAATGTGAGGAATTTATTTAGAAGAAAGCATGATTTGACAGAGAACAAATTGGATCTAGTGCATACAGACCTATGTGGATCAACTCAAACAAGATCATACTATGTTGAAAGGTACTTTATTTTGTTTGTTGATGATTATTATAGAATGATGTGGGTTGCATTCTTAAAAGAAAAATTAGAAGCATTTGATAAGTTCAAAATATTCAAAGCTAAAGTTGAAAATGAGTCTAGATTAAAGATAAAATGTCTGAGATCAGATAGAGGAGGAGAATTCACCTGTAATAGATTTTATGAGTATTGCAAAGAACATGGGATAAATATTCAGATAAGTGTACCTAGAACCCCTTAGCAAAATGGAATTGTAGAAAGAAGAAATAGGATCATACTTGACACAGTGTGCACCATCATGATTGAAGGAAAGGTTGCACACACCTATTGGATAGATGTGGTCAATACTGTAGTCTATACTATCAATATAATTCAATTAAGGCTAGGTGCATACAAGACACCTTATGAGATATGGTTTGGGAATGTACCTATAGTAAAATACTTCAGAATCTTTCGAAGTAAATGCTACATCAAGAGAGATGAAGGTATTGGCAAGTTTGATGCAAGAAGTGATGAAGGTATTTTTCTTGGTTACTTTGCTAAAAGAAAAGCTTATAGATGTTTTAAATTAAGATTGAATAAGATTATTGAAAGTGCACATGTAAGGATTGATGAGAATTTTATGATTCAGGAAAGATATCATCATTATGCACCGATGATAGAAGAAGAACCTAGACCTACCAGTAGAGAAATAGTTGTCGAAGAAATATTTGACAGCATTGATGTATTATTCAATGACCCTGAAATAAGTGAAGAAGAATTACAAAAGTCAGATGAGAGAGTCACACCTAATGTTCCTAAATTCACATCTAGATACCATTCAAAAGAAAACATCATTGGAGATCATAATAGAAAAGTCATGACAGGATCAAAAGAAAAAAGTTCCACAGTTGATGAAGTGGTATGTTTACTTTCACAAATTGAACCCTTAAGTGTTGAAGATGCTTGTACTAATTCAGATTGGCATGAAGCAATGAAAGAAGAGCTAGATTAGATAGTTAAGAATGATACATGAGAATTGGTCCCTAGACCTAGTGATAAGAATGTGATTGGAACCAAGTGGATATTCAAAAACAAGATGAATGAAGATGGAACAGTAGTAAGAAACAAAGCAAGACTAGTATGAAAAGGATATGCACAAAGAGAAGGAATTGATTATTCTGATACATTTTACCCTATAAGCAGATTGGAAGCCATAAAGTTATTTCTAGCCTATGCAACATTCAAAGACTTTAAAGTATATCAGATGGATGTCAAGTCAACATTCTTGAATGGAGAGTTGAAGGAAGAAGTATATTAGAGCAGCTTGAAGGATTTACTTTATCAGATAAACCTGATGTCATATTTAGATTGAAGAAATCCCTCTATGGACTTAAGCAAGCCCCTAGAGCATGATATGAAAGACTAGATGGTTACTTGACTAAGATTGGATTCAAGAAAGGAGTAGCAGATTATAACTTATTCATAAGAGAGACACTTGATAGACTATTACTAGTTGCTATGTTTGTTGATGACATTATTTTTGGTGGTAATGATAAGATTAGTGTAGAATTTGCTAAAGAAATGTAGAGAGAATTTGAAATGAGCATGATTGGACCTATCAAGTACCTTTTGGGACTGAATGTGCAGCAGACAGACAAAGGTATTTTCAGTAATTAGTCTAAGTATGTGAAAGAGATATTGAAGAAATTAAAGATGGTTGATTGCAAGCTAGCAAGTACCCCTATGATAACAAGATGCAAGCTTTCAAAAGAAGTTGATTCTACAGTAGTAGACATAACCCTATATAAGTCTATGATTGGAAAACTCATATATCTTACTCAATCTAAACCTGATATTTCTAATGTAGTTGGTATAGTTGGAAGATTCGTAGCATAACCTAAACAAAGTCATCTTATGGTAGTAAAGAGGATATTCAAATATTTGAAAGGAACTATAGACTATGGTTTATGGTATCCTAATTTAGAAAATGTAGGACTTCATGTGTATATAGATACAGATTGGGTAGGTTGCGTAGATGATAGAAATAGTACCTCAAGAGGAGCAATATTTCTTGGAGATAGACATGTTACTTGGACAAGAAAGAAGTAGAATTTTATTTCTCAGTCCACAGTAGAAGCAGAGTATGTAGCAGCAGCATTAAATTGTTCTAAAATTGTGTGGATCAAGAAGATGATAAAGGATTTTGGAATTCAGATTGATTATCCTATTGTTATTTATTGTGATAACACTAGCACTATCAATATGTCAAAGAACCCTATGATGCATGCAAAGACAAAACACATTGAGATAAAATATCACTTCCTAAGAGAGAAAGTTGTAGAGAAAGAAGTAAAATTGGATTATGTGAGCACAAAAGAATAGCTAGTAGACATATTCACAAATATTTTACTGAAGGATACATTTGAGTATCTCAGGGAGAAGCTGGGAGTAATTCCCTTCCCTGGATCTGATTAGAGTTTGTAGGAGTGCACCAGTCCTCAGTGACTAGTGAATGGTTGACTACTCTACTTCAGGAGTAGTACTGGTTCTTATTTGTTTTGGCACCATTTTCCATTGATGTCAAAGGGGGAGTGAGTATATAGTCATGAAAAAAAAAACAATTTTTTTAATATAGAAAGGGGGAGTATATTCTAGAAAAAGTGGAGTAAGTATTCGTAAGGGGAGTATATAGAAGTTTATATTCAGAGCATTCAATAGTAGATGGAGGATTCATCCTTGGGGAAGTTTTGTTGAGGAAATGGATAATGTTATCAAAGAATTGTACATTTGGATTGGTGGTGTTTTTCATTCCATATGTTGCCATCAATGCCAAAGGGGGAGATTGTTGAAGATTTTCCAGCAAGCCAGTGTTGATTATATGTTTGTCATTGATGACAACATATGGTAAGAAGCATGTGTGGAAAATCTCCAACAATCTCCCAGGAAGAGTTTTGTATGTGATTTGTAGTACAATTGTGATGGAGCCTTGGGAATTTATATTTATGTTGTATATATGTTAGTGAACTATGTTCATGGATGCAGAGTCAGTTGTGTAGTATAGATTGAGTTATGATGTTTCTAGTTGCCAGTTATAGTTTCTTGAGTTTATCTGATGGAGCCGACATTGTTTATATTGTTGTAGTAGTTGCACCTATAATTTTGATATGCGTGTTTAGATTAGTGTTTGTAGAAGAGTTAATAATGTTTGGTAAAGAGTGCATAACATATTTCAACATGATAAGGAAGTATCAGTTAATTTAGTGGAGCCAACAGTGTGAAGCAACGTGTCTACTCATATGGAGTTGCATGGTCCTAACTAATGTTGTGTGCTTAGTATAGCCATTGGAGATGTTGTTGGAGAGTTATATTGTTTCTCTAATATGATTTCAATTAAGTTCTAATAGGCCAACTTGATTATATCATTTGGAGAAAGATACTTATAGTCGGTCAGTTGTGATCGATAAGTATGGCAGATAGTTGAAAGAGAAGAGTAGAGCAGAAGGTGCAAAGTATTGAGCCATCAGTAGAAGGTCTATGTGACAAAGAAGAAAGTTTATTCTATTCATTGGAATTGATCAAGATAAAAGGTCTAACTCACAGCTCACCAAGATCTAGATATAGTGTGTATCTATTATGCAAAAGGTTGTAGCCTTCACCCTTTGAGCAGTGTGCTCCCAGACAGTGTGTCTGCACCCCTAACAGTGTTAATTATAAAAGAATCCTAATAGATTCCCACCTTTGACTAGGTCACTATACTTAATGCATTGTAAAGATCAAATCGTAATAGGGTTGTAAGATCTTCTAACAGGGATCATTATACTCTAGTGTAGTTTATAGTGGGTGCTAATTCCCACCGTGGTTTTTACCTATTTGGGTTTCCCCGTAACCAAAATAGTGGTGCTATGTTAAATGTTCTCATATTGTGTTTATGCTTAATGTTAATCTATACTTAATTGGATAAAGAATTGAATCTTGTAGATAACTGATTCACCCCCCCTCTCAGCAATCTCATGGGACTATTCCCAACAATCTCTTCTTTTGTGCATATAGCTTTGATTTACTCAGGTGAGATATTGTTTAAAATAGCATCTTGTGTTTTCTCATGATGTAAAAATGTCTTAGGATTCTTGTAATATAGTGAAAATTAAATGTGATGATGAGGATCATGCTTAGGGCCCTCATTGTATTCTAGTGTGTCCTTACTCTTCTTAGATCATGTGTTTGACATATGCAATTTTATGATAAATGCAAGACAACTAAGGAAATCAAATTCTATTTTTTTTGGATTTTGGATTTTTTTGGAAAATGAAAGGACAAAAAGGGAAATGACAATAAGGGAAACTATTTTTTTTTAATTTTGGGATTTTGGGATGCTAATGCAAACTAGGAATGAATAAAAAAAAATATTTTTAAGGTGTTAGTACTTTACCCTAAGAGAGATTCTGGAAACTTTGAAGGTAAACACTTTAAGGAAAGACCAAAATGATATTAAGGACTATCTTAAGTCCAAAAGTATAGTGTTTGTCTAAGACAAATGTTAACCAAAAGGATAAGGTGTTTGTGATGAGGAAAGTAGATAAAGATGGTGCTGAAAAAGTCAAGATAAATGTCCTAGGAAGATGCACCCTCTAATTTGAAAAATGACTCTAGGAAGTGCAATACTTTGACCCTAAGATATGCAAGCTATGTTTTTTAGATTGTTTTGATTTTTTGGAGTAATATGATGACTATGCAAAAAAGAAAGATTATAAGGATGCAAGATATGCCTATCTAAGTATGAAAATAACAAGGATCCAAGATGAAATATCAACGTAATATTTGTAGGACTTGTGCTAGGATCAATTCCCTCTATGTAGGATAGTGTTTGTAGGATAAATGTTGATTTTGTTTTCTCTTTGTAGGACAAATGTTTTTAGGAAAAGTGTTGTAGAGCCAATGTTGTAGGACAAATGTTATAGGACCAATGTTGTCAGATGTGTAAAAATTCAAAACCTACAGACTTAGTATATAGCCATAGGACCGACTCAAAAAAGAAAATGATCAATGTATGTTCAACAACTTTTTCAAGTTGCAAGTTTTCACATTGTTTATCACAAAAAAAGTACTATATAGCTAGTTTAATCTATGGTCATTTTTTTCTTAACATGGTGAAAAGGTAGGCTTACTACTTAAATAGGTTTTAGTAAAGATTATTTTAAAAGAGATTTTTTTTTTACCTCTCTTTACAAGAGATTCCCACCAACACCAAGGAGGCTTTGCAAAATACGTGAGGACTACTCAAGGAAGGATATTGTAAAATGCTCTTTGTTCTTCACCCCATTAAGGATGAGATATTTCATTTTATAGTGGGCTAGATAACCATGGAAAAATTGGTTTTGTATCCCACTTTGGGTTGTCCCTCTCACTGGCCTCATTATGGAAAATCTCAGGAGGTGACCCCACTATGGCTTGAAAATTAAAATGTACTACTTCAAAGAAAAATGAGATAAAGACAAGTCTGGTATTTTTATCACCTTAAGAAAGGTGATAGCATATCCCTATTGTCTTTATTCTCCAAACACAACATACATGAAGTTTATTCTTAGACCTTTTCTATCTTATGGAACTTTGATAGGTTTGGCATTTTTATCACCTTAAGAAAGGTGAGAGAATAGGCCTACTATCTATGTTCACAAACAACAAGATCTCTTACTTAATCTATGTATTTGAAATTGAATTTTCCAAAAGTTAACTGAAGATACATGAAATATTAAGAGTTTGTTGCGTGTAACTTATTTGATGTTATGCACATTTTTGAGAGATTTTTATTTTCAAATACATTACCTCAATGATTGTTCCTGCTCCTAAGCATCCACTTCCACACACATTAGTTTAACACAAGAAGAAAAGTGAAGGGAATCCAAAACAAACTCCAAATTGATTCAATACTAAGAAAGGAGAAGCATCTAAGTTAAGATTTGGAATGTTATATGAAGCTTGATACAAATTTATGACCTTTATGTAATTTTTTTAAGCTTTTACCTCATCAAATTTCTCCAACTCATTTTACATAGAATATCCTCTTTGCATACTTGTTTGAAACAATGTCTTTGATAAACTGATTTTCACCTGTACATGCACACAAAGAGAAAAAGTTATCAAAAGATCTCTATTTTTGGAAAATATTGCTCATCCAAATTAAAATCATAGAGAACATACCTCATGTTTAACTTCAACACTTTTCCAAAAATGTAACTTTTTAAAAAATAAACACTAATTTGTGCCCAGAAATAATTTTTTTTATGAAATATCATTAAAAATATATTTTTTTAACAAAAGAAAAAATATCTTTAAAAATCTTAATTTTGGACCATAGTCTCCTTATATCAATACAAACCTACAAAAAAAATATTCATAGAGCAATTCCTTAATTTGTGCCCTAGTGACCCATTTTATTAGAATAGACCAATTTTCAAAGATTGATTTTTTTTGCAAATATATTCATCAAAATTAAAATCACAGAGAATAGACCTCCTTTATAATTTTAATATATTTTTGAAAATATAATTTTTCCAAAAGAAACATTGATTTGTGCCTTGAAATTATCTTTTATGAAATCTCATAAAAAATTATTAAAAATATAAAAAGATAAAAAAAATCTGAATTTTGGAATAATATATCAGTGGTAACTTGCAAATAATAAGTCATAGAAATTTTCCAAGCCGTTTGAAAGTTATGACCAAATCTTTTAAAATCCTATGATTTGGTCTTGCCGAGGCTACCAAATGTAGATGAGAGAAAAAGATGATCTATCTTTTCTGATATTTGAAACATCCAATAATGAAATACCTGCAAAATATACACACATGCAAAGAAAAATATTTCCTAAAAGATCTTGTGACTTTACATTGGGTTCACCATTTGTAATCGGGTATAATAGGATCAATAAAAATCTGCAATAACATCAAATATCTCAACCACAAAGAGATTGATAAAGAAAATAGTATTCCCAATAATCAAGAAAGGAAACAATGAAAAAATCAAGCATAATCATTCAAACATAATGACATCAATTCAAAAACATGAATATGCAAACCCAATAGTCCTTCCTTGTTGTTCTCCTTCTCGTGTAATGTGGGCTACTAGAATTGAGCTCAAGATTATGGCAGCATAACAATTCAAATTGTGTGTAGTTTTTAAAATTAGAGATTTATCTCTCTATTTATAAGAAAACTTTAGGGGTTTCAATCAATATTCCTTCATTGGTGGGCTGATTAGCGATGTGGAAGAGTTAACTCGAAGTGAGTAGGAGTTCAACTTTGCTTGACTGTCTTGATTGGAGGATTGACTCATGAGGGGAAAGAGTTGACTCAAACTAAGTAGGAGTTCAAATTTTCTTGTCTTCCATGATTGGAGGATTAACTGAAATAGATTGAATTGTTAACTAATTGTTGAGGGATGAATTAACAATGTTGATTGAATAGTTAGGAATTGTAACTGATGGGTGAAGTGAAAGTTAATATGAGTTAGCTTTGGAAGAATAAGCATGATTAAATAAATAAAATAATTTATTTACTTGCACATGTGGGAATTATAAATAAATAATTTCTTATTCACTTATGAGAGAGGAATAATTAGTTTAATTGAATAAATATGATTTATTTAATTGTGAGTAGAGATTTGATTTAATTATTACATAAAATAAATAATTAGAAAGAGGGTTTACTTAATTAATTATAATGAGATAGAGTATATTTAAATAATGTTAAATTTTGTAATTATATTATAGATGAATAATTGATGAAATATTTGATTTATTAAACATTATTTTAAGGATTATTTTATTATGTAATAAAACATTATTTACTATTATTATTTGATCATTTATCTATAACCTTGATTATTTCTTAACAATTTATTTAATATTTATTTGATATTTCATTTTATTATAATTTACAGATAATTAAATTTTTTAATTATATTATAGATGAATAATTGATGAAATATTTGATTTGGACAATTAATAATTAAGGTAATTAATTAAATTACTTAATTATAAAATTAAAGGGAAATGATGATTTTGATCATTGGAATATGGTAGAAAAATACAATATATTTAAATAATAAATATTATTAAATAAATTAAAGAAGAATGTTAGTAATATCATTACGAAAGTGCAATTGGCCATTTTTAAATGTCTACACTAGTTTGCTCACTTTTTTTTGGCTCACTATTGGTTGGCCTAACTACCCTTAAAAGATGTATTACAAAATGTTTAACTAAAAAAATGTGAACTAATAGAATTGCATCTACCTATGAATCAAATAATTTTAGTTGGAAGCACAACAATCACTGACTACATCAAATTTGATATAGATCTTCTACCACCATATATCAAACTTCTGTAACATAGTATGGAAAGCCTTATTGTTGTACCTCGACACTACTACACACAACTTCCTTCTTCTTACATACCACTGCTAGATATACACCAAAACATATTTGCACTATATTACCTTCATATCTTTGTTTCTTTCATGTACATACATACACTCTCATTGGATACAACAGGGTGTGTTTGTTTATATATACATCAAATAGGGCAGCCACATATGTCACCCAAGCCACAAAACATGTTAGACATAAAACAAAAGATATTACAATTATATTTAACACGTTACCACCAAACCTAGATATAGGTCATAAATAAGAATTATTCACAACACATTACCATAGGACCTAAATATAGGTCACCCTTAAGATACATAAACTTTATATCATATTTACCGAAAGGTAAGAAAATTCTAGAACCATTGAAACACCACAACCAAGTCCAAGACTTGAACAAATTTTTTTTGAACCAACTAATACATAAGAACTGATAAAATCTATCTAGATCAAGATAGAACCATTATACCAAAAAAAATCTAATGAATTACAAGAATTTCTTAGTAGGGATACCCCGAAGTACTTTGTAACACAATAGTATAACCAAAATTCCACTCATTTGAAATCATCAAAATAATCATATGTACATAAAGGATATATTCTAATAGGAGGAATAAGTACACCCAATACCATACACCAAAAACTACATGTATAAAATTTATTCTGCAAACATAATCAAAACCTTGATGTTTGCTTAACAACCACAAACATCCAATGGAAACTTCCAACAACTAACCAATACCACCAAGAAACTGGTATGGAGGTTTTGACATCAATGACAATAATGCTAACACCAACTCAATATGTCTAACAATCTCCCCCTTTGCAATTGATGGTAAAACAAAAAAAACTTCAAAAACATAGAAACTCCAAACAACCCAAAACTCCCCCTGACTAGATACTTCATTAATTTCTTTGTTTTCCTTTTTCTCCCCCCCTTTTTTCCCCAATGGAAAAGGGCCAAAAACCATAAATTAAAAATTAAAAAAAAACAAAACAGTCTACATATTAAAAGCCTTCTTATACCTTTCTTTAATTATCGAAAGATTCTTCTTCCACTCAACAACAACAACACCCATTTGGGCGTACACGATATCATGCTCTAATAGAATTCCAAAAGATGAAATGTAGTCCATAGATTGAAAATATTGTTGATAACTCTCTACATAACAAGGATACCCTTGAGACACACTCTAACTAAACTTTGACCAAGTCCTTTACTAGCCAAAATGTCTTCACCAGATCTTCTCTTTGTCTCTATAACTATAACCTATATTTTACCTTGTAATTTGCCAAATCTTATCCTCTATTTTTCTTCTTTGTCCTTGAAATAATCAATGTCTTTCCCAAATCATTCAATTCTATCTCAATAACTTCATTTCTACCTCTGAAATTGTCAACAATGGTAGTCCACCAAAGACAATACTTGTACATATTTGATATTTCCTTTATACATTCCTTGGTCTCATAGATTAATCTGGATAACTTATATTTTTCATTGGTACTCTTCTTCTCTATATACTCCTTGAACATTATGTAATCAACTCCATTCTGCAACAATCTGCTCCCAATATCTCTATCCAACTCAAATGGTAGCACATCAGACACACTAGAAGCAATGATCTTCTTACTGATGAAGTGACCAGTCAATAATTATTCTATCTTTGTCCTTCTTACTAGAGATAAACTAGACCATAATTCACCAACTCTGTCAAACTCACCATCTTCTAACAAAGACTAAACCACATTAGAATCCATAGAGTCAGTTTCTGATGGAGAAATCACATCTTTCTCAATCTCCTCTCCTTCTTCCTTTTCTTTTGCTTCAACCCATCTTTGATAAATTCCTTAGTAGTTTTACTATCACTCACTCAAATTATTTATAGATCCATGCCTTTTCTTTTGATTCCTTCAATTCCTAGCTGACTTCCTTGTGCCTTGCTTTAAAATTCCAGTTCTATTCCCCCAATTTACTAATACATGCATTTTCTTAAGATTTTCTTTCAACTCCTCATTCTCTGATCTAGTGTACTCAATGTCATTCATCATGATCTTCTAATCCTCATTGTAATAGTATTCTCCTTCAATCTTTTCAAACACCCTAGATCTCCCTCAAGTGGTTAAGCTCTATCTGCAAGAAAACAAGATTTGATACCAATTGTTGAACATCTCAAATAATTGAGAGGGGGGTGAATAAATTATTCAAAAATAATTTCTATAACTTTTACTAAATCAGAAAGCACTTAAACAATTCAAACAATTAAGACAAATAAAAGAATGAAAGAATAAGATTAGATAACACCATAACACCAGATATAACATGGAAACTAAAACTAGGAAAAACCATGGAGAAGCTACTTCTCATGAAATGATCACTAGTTAAGGTGACACCAGTTAAGGTGATTATTACATGGGCTCACTACTAGTTTTCTCACTATTATTTGGCTCACTTATGGTTGGGCTAACTACCCTTAAAAGATGTATTATCAAATTTTTAATTGACAAAATGTGAACTGATAGAATTACATCTACCTATGCATGAAACAATTCCAATTAAAAGAACATCAATCACTAACTGCAACATATACAGTACAAATCTTCTACCAACATATATAAAGCCTCTACAACATAGTATGTAAGATCTTCTTTGTGTACCTCAATAATACTACACTCCACTTCCTTCTGCTTAAATACCATTTCTAGATATACACCAAAATAAACTTGCACTATATTACCTTTAGATCTTTGTTTCTTGCATACATACACTCATAAAATACAAAAAGATATCTTTGTTTATATATACATCTAATAGGGAAGCCACATATGTTGTCCTAGCCACAAAATATGTCATCCATAAAACAAAAGATATTACATTTATATTTAACACACTACCAACGAACCTAGATATAGGTCATACATAAGAATTCTTCACAACATGTTACCACAGGACCTAAATATAGGCAACCCTTAAGATACATATGCTTCATACCATTATTATCAAAAGTTAAGAAAATTTTGGAACCATCAGATCACCACAATGAAGTCCAAGACTTGGACAACAAAAAATCTGAACCAACTGATAGATAATAACTGATATAATTTGTCCAAAATGAGATATAACCATTATACCAAAAACCATCTAATTTTTAGTAAACAAATTCTAATTGTACTTTCATTAGTAGATTTTCCCAATGGAAGCAAAAAATTCTTACAACATTTATAAAAATCAATATGGAAAGAATGATTTTCCTCTTCTTCAAAAGGGGCAACTCCCTCAAATTTGGATTTGTGTTAAAATAATCCCTCTTATTTAGGAAATAGATACTTCCAACCAAAATAGATATGAATATTTATCAATAGCACAAAGTCTATTGATAATTAATAAAATGAAACAAATAATTATTAATGAGAATATATGTAAATATTGACAACACACAATCTCTCAACATATCCATAAATCTTCAAATGTATATTTTGCAAATATTAGTAAAACACTGTTTATCAATATTTTCCATAATAGTGATACACATATCACTTCCTTTTAATAGGACACATATCATTAAAATAAATAAATTCATGAAAAGGAAAAACACTTTGAAAAATTGAAACTTGGTTACAAACACTTCCCTTTTTCCTGAGAAAGAAAGAACCCCCTTTTACAACCAAAACTTCCATGTTTAAAGAAATTACCAAATCAAGAAGTTTGGTAACCACCTCAACTTATTTTTACCGAACATACCTCCTTCCATAATTATTTTATCTCTTTCAACTTCCCTATGTCTTTTTTCACTGTCACCCACCTTCTAAAGATTGCATGTAATGATATTTGCACATCACAATCATAATTAATTCTTTAAAGAATTAATTGTGAAATTTAATTTCACCCACACACTATTTATTTATTTTTAATTAATTTGCACATTATGATAAATATTTAATTCTATAAGGAATTAAATATTTAAATGAAAAAATAATTTTTAATCTAATATATGGATGAAAATTTGCCTTGCTAATGCTGGCTCTGTTTGGGTATTGCATTCTGTACCGGGATACATAGAACTCCAGTATCTCTAGGATACTTTAGAATTTTGTCCAGTGTCTTATCCATTGGGCTATAGAGTCATTGTTATAATTCATTCTCATGTTATTTCATGGACAAAGGGAAAAGTAATTTTCTATTATTGCTTTTTTCTAAAATCTCTTTGTTCATCTTTTCACTGCCTTCATTGAAGATATATCTTAATTTATTATTAAATCCCCTAACGATTGATACTTAGCCACACCATCACATGCACCATATAGATGAAATCTATCAAGAAAATTTAAGTATACTTTGCAACACCTTGTCTTTGCATCCTTTGAATTTCTTGTTTCAACAAATTCATCTGTGGGGTATGCTTCCACAAACTTGTCAAATTAATTAAAGTCACCTTTTTATGTCAATCCACAGCATATGGTGAAATTTATATGGGTGTTGAATTTGTAGGCACTATGAAAACATGCAATAGGGCTTCTCAAAAAAAAATTTGCATGCCCTCAAATTTGTGTTTATAGAGCCACATTCTATTTTCTAGAGTTCCATGCAACACATTATTAATATCATTCTTGAACAATTTATTTTCACACCTTTAAAATTACCCTATTCATCAATTATTCAATAGAATTAATAGCCTTGTCAACTCTGACCATTTAATCTAGTGCAAAAAATTCAAAATTAACAATCCATTTCTTGACTGTACTATGGTTGTCCTCATGTTTTCTTTTTTAATTACAATTTTTACCATGAAGATCTGATAACCAAATTATCCCCTTTCTTATACTTTCTCAAACATTTATTTCAAGAATATTTCATAGATAATGCATTGGTTTAGACTAAGGGAGAAAGTTGGGAAGTTGTTGTAACCTTATTGAAGACAAAAAGAACACCACACAATGGGAAAAAGTAAAATGAGCCAAAAATTGCAAAATGGAATGGTTATTTACAATGAAAAGGAGAAAGGGCCCGATAAGGCTAAATGTGGCCATTTACAAGATGAAGAAAGTATGATCCTTTTTGGGTCAAATTTTGGTAGAATGGAGATAGATTTTGAAAATGGATAAGTAATAGCTTCAGTATAATATTTATCTCATTTATCTGAGAGGGATTTATGGGAGGGAAGATAAATAAAAAATAAATCTTTTCATGAAGAGGACATATGTATATGATTTTTCTTCATTCAAAAGAATGCATGAGAAACACATCTTCCTCAATGTTATCTATTCCCATATTATCTTTCACAAAAATAGTGGAAGAGTCAATTATTTTTGTCATACCTTGATCTTCTGATTGTTGCATTGGTTCTTCCAAAGGTAGTGTTGGGAAGGGAACTACAGGAGCCCAGATATTTTTTAGATCATTTTATTTCTCTTGAATATCATTTGATTTTCCTTCAAAATCTGTTTCTTGTTTGTCTTCCATTCCATTAATTTTTGCTTTCCCACATACTTGTTCTTCTTTGTCTATCCCTTACAAAGGATATTTTCTTATCTGGATTGGCACGACACCATAGAAATGTTTTAGAAATTTTACCTCTTTTTCCAAATCTCCTATAATCTCAATGATTTGATTCTCTCCGAATGATGGTATAAAGAGGAATAAATCAATGTTATCTTCACTTTTTGTAGGAATCCAATCTTTTAGAATTTATGGGTGTCTTTGAAATACCTCCTAGTATCTATCTTCAATAGATCCACCAACCTCAATCCCAAGGGAGGTACCTTTAAATTTTTTAAAATTGAATGCACAAGACATTTAGATCCTCAATAGTCGCCAAAACATGTTAGCAAACACATTTTTTACTGTAGTTTCTTCAATATATTTTCCCAATAGAAGTGACAAATTCTTGCAACATTTGGAAAAATCAGCATGGAAAGAATGATTTTCCTTTGCTTCAAAAGGGGAAGCTCCCTCAAATTCAGATTTTTGTTAGATCAATCCCTCTTCTTTAGGAAATAGATACTTGCAACCAAAATAGATTTGAATATTTATCAATAGCCCAAAATCTATTGATAATCAAGAAAATGAAACAAATACTTATTAATGAGAATATATATATAAATATTGATAGCACACAATCTCTCAACATATCAATAAATATTCAAATGTATATTTTTCAAATATTAATAAAATATTGTTTATCAATATTTTCCATAATAGTGATACACAAATCATTTCCTTTTAATAGGACACATACCATTAATATAAATGAATTCATGAAAAGGAAAAACACTTTGAAAAAGTATTCATTTCAACAAAAGATTGAAACTTGGTTACAAACACTTCCCTTTTTCTTCAGAAAGAAATTACAACCAAAACTTCCATGTTTAAAGAAATTACTAGATCAAGAAGTTGGGTAATCACCTCAACTTCTTTTTACCAAACATTCCTCCTTCTAGAATTATTTTATCTCTTTCAACTTCCCCACTTTGTCTTTTTTCACTTTCACCCACCTTCTAAAGACTGTGTAATGATATTTGTGCATCACAATCATAATTAATTCTTTAAAGAATTAATTGTGAAATTTAATTTCACCCACACAATATTTAATCTTTTTTAAAATTAATTTGCACATTATGATGAATATTTAATTCCTAAGGAATTAAATATCTAAATGAAAAAATAATTTTTCATCTAATATATGGATGAAAAAAAGCCTTGCTAACACTGATGAACTACAAGAATGTACAAGATACCCAGAAGAACTCTATAACATATTAGTCTAACCAAAATTCCACTCATATGCAATCACTAAAACAATCAGATGTGACAAAATAATATATTCCAAGAGTAGGAATAAGTACACTCAACACCATACACCAAAAGCTACACATACAAAATATATTTTGTAAACATAACCAAAACCTTGATGTCTAACTGACAACCATTAATATCCATCTAACACTGCAAACAACCAACTAGTACCACCAAGTAACCAGTATGGAGTTTTTGACACCAATGCCAACACCAACTCAATATGTCTAACACTAACACCTTCCCCACTATCCTTCAAAGAATGCCATTTGTTATGTGATGCCATCAGTAGGGTTGTGGGTCAACTTAATGTCTTAATGTTTTCATTAACTCGCCCTCTTGTAATGCTCCCTTGACTTGATATCTTCCATGGTGCTGGACTACAATAGATTATTATATTGAATACCCTTCCTCTTTATCTTACAAATGTCTAACAAGATTCACCTTTGAATTATGTGGGATTGTAGGAATTGACCCTAGGAAAAACCAAATACATTTGCAAGACTTCAACTAGGGTGAGGATCAAAAGGGTGACACATATACCCATATAATTGAACATAAAATAATGATGCTACTTAAATAATGGAAAAATATACAAGAGGTCAACAAACTAATAGGAGAAATGAGACACCAAAGGTAAAAAATCAATCATTTTACTTAAATACTTCAAATAGGCAAGACTCTAATTTGAAAACTGGCCAAAATTTGACAATCCTAATAGACATAAGTTGTAGCATCAAAAGAGGCAAATGAAAGTTTAGTCCTCAAATTCTATGAAGATATAGGTTCAAGGTTTGGTACCCATAAATATATTTATTTTAAATAATGTATTAGCTTTTGTATGCATTAGATTAATTGAATGAGTTATTAAGAATGATATATTGTTGATTACTTCATCCAATTACTATCTATAAGGTAATGGGAAAGCTAAGTCTACTAATAATTTTTTTTATCATAATCATTAAGAGAAATATTGAGGATAATCAAAGAATCTGACACAACAAGCTGAAATTGGCCTTATGGGCTAATAGGTAAACTTTTAAGAGAGCTACAAATAACTCACCTTATGTTCTTGTGTATGGAAAAGAAGCAAGGTTACCGATCTTGGTGGAATTACCAACACGAAGCCTGATTAGAGAGCTAGAAATGATGGAGGAAGAGCCAATGGAGATCAAACTTGCCAAATTGATTTAATTATAAGAAAAAAGAAGACAAGCACTCCAAAATATGGAAATTTGTTAAGTGCGGATAAAGAAAACTTTTGACAAGAAGGAAGTCCCAAGAGTTTTCAATGAATGAGATTTGGTTCTCAAATGGGATAAGTTTAAAAGTAGGCCCAAAAAGGAAACCAAATTTGATGCCATGTGAGTGATCCTCTTATGATCAAATGTGGCAAAGAAACCAATTCTTTCCGCTTGTCTAATCTTGATGGAGAAGAGCTACCAATCTTAGTTAATAGGATTCATCTCAAGATTTGCAATTTCTCGATGTTGATCTACAATTATATCATAGTAGAATAGGTTTCCCTTTTCAATAAATGTTGATGCACACTATTTTGATTTTTTAATTCTTCTAAGTGTTATGGCACATGTTTTTTTTTCACTTTAGGTTTCCCTAATATCTAGTGTACAATATTTTTAGTCTTGTTAGAATGTATTTCCCTAATATCTAGTGTACAAGATTTTTTGTCTTGTTAGAATGTAGTTGTTAATTTTTAATACTTGTAGTAGTTGAGTGTAGGTTTAATCTAAGTTATTTTGAAGTCATTTTCTGATCCTATGCCTAATGGATGCTAAGGCTACTAGTTCCTCATATTTAGAAAGAAAGAACCACTGAGAAGTCACTAAAATATTACCTATTTTTTTCACCTCTTGGTAAAATATAGCCTTATATAGAAGCATATGTCAAACTCCTAAGTGAAGTCAACAAGATCCTAATTCATACAATCAATCAAGAATTTCATGCAAATTAACAAGAACATTTTGAGACTTCACTAGTACAAAAACAACAATATATGACTAAATAAACTACTAAAAATTGTAGATAAATGACTAATTTTGGTCACGTGACCATTAGTTGTTTATTGCCGGTCATTTATCTTGCAACCAAATTTATGACTTAACTATTTTAGTCATTTATTTGGTCATTTATTTAGTCATTTATTTGGTCATTTATTTGGTCGTTTATCTGGTCATTTATTTGGTCATTTATTTAGTCATTTATTTGGTCATTTATTTAGTTGTTTATTTGGTCATTTATTTAGTCATTTATTTGGTTGTTTATTTGGTCATTTATTTGGTCATATATTTAGTCCTTAATTTAGTCATATATTTAGTCATTAATTTAGTCATATATTTAGTCATATTAGGGCACGATGGAATCAAACCATCATCCTCCTACTTTTAAAGTAGGTGCTCTTCCATTGAGCTAGTACCCTTTAAAGAATAATCATACCATGTTTACTAGTACTTTCCATTAAACATGATTTCAAGTTTTTCCATCTATAGTTCAAGGGTTTTTTGGTTCATTACGACTTAAAATGGAGGTGACTTCTTTCATGCATTGAGTAGAAAATTCACATGATAGTGAGATGAAAATGAGATCTATTGACTATTTTCTATGCTCCATTCACTACTCAAAAGATTCAATCTCTACTATCATATAATGCAACCACTAATAGTTGATAGAAATGAGTAAAATCACTAAGGTTAATGACACTGGTGTATTAGAGACCCATAGCAGTGATCTATGAAATGAAGATAAAAAAGAAATGATTTTTAAGTTGGTACTTTATAGTGGAAAGAACACTTGACTACTAATATTCACTATCATAGCAGTAGGTCATAAAGTTTATAATAGCCACCAAGAGCACCAATATCAAAGCAAAGGCAATATGTGACCATGCACCAATGAAAAGTAGTGATTTTAATGGAAAAATAAAGAACATGAAGGACACAAATTAATAGACATCAGAATAATGATCAAAATGCATCAAAGATACATGGGAAGAATGTAGTCAAGTACAAAGCAATGATATAAGTAGCAGTATATAAGAGAATGAGAGGATATTATCACAATGTCTAGAGATGGTCTTGGTGATACTATCTACCATCAAATAAAAAATGATTCCATATTGAAGATGATCCAAGAGGGTCATGTTATAATGAGGATAGATGGAGCATGAAGATAGTGATGTAGTCTAGGGATAGATATTTCATGTGGAGAAAAGATTATTGTGCCAAGCAAAGATATTATAAGGACAAAACTATATCACTGTCCTTATAGAAGTACAATGATTGGTCCTAGGATTATACTCATAATTAAAACATAAGGTAATTGTGCTTCATGGATCGATCTACTCAATGGTTCCTTTCTATTCATAAATGGATTATGGAACTCTCTTCAAACCATTTTCATCCTTTAGAGACATGTATTGTATCATCATTTTTCTCATTGTTTCAAAGTTACTTTCACTTTTTAAAAGTGCACCTTCCATCATAGATAGAGAATTCATCAATAATGAAGTAGAGAGAAAATGTAAATGAGTATCAAAAAAATGACAAGAACCTCTTCTAGGGATCATATCCATCATGGTTCCAATAAGAGGCATCTCTGCTAAATGGGCTCCATGGATCTTGTGTCATGATTTAGCAATCATAAAAACTACATCAGGTGATCCTCAAGAGAATTATTCCTTGTCTATTGTACAGATTAAATGAAACTATTAGTCTCATATATCTACAACAAATTGCATGTTAATCAACAAAACTTTCAGAAAATTCTGAAAAGAAAAAAATACTTGATTGACGCAACATAAAGTATTTCATCATCCTTCTCCAGCATTGCAGTGTAAAACGCTTGATAATTCAAATGACTCAAATTTGACCTATACAATAAAATATGTTTTCATAAAATTCTGAAAATAGTTTTCCAATACAGCATATCACCATTGTAGTTTCAACAGTTGCAATCGATTGATATATCGGATCTAAGGTTTCTATCTCAGTGTTTTCATGTTTTGGCATGTTATTGATAGACATATATTATTTAGTTCCAATATCACTTTGGTTTGAATCTCAGAATACAAGGATTTAATTTATTTTTTCAGACCCTCATTTCATATTCAGCTTTCCATCTTTGCTCACAAAAATCAGAAAAATATAAAGAAATCAGAAAATTGAGAAAATCTAGATTCAGTACATCATAATAAGGCCCATTTTTCACTACTTGGTGGTAAGTAATAGTTGGATTTAAAATTCAAGGCCTAAATTCATATGCATTTAACAACAAAGCAAAGATTGACAATGAGGCACTAAAGTAAGAAGTGGAAACATTAGATGTCAAATGAAAGGAAAGTAGAGAACTGTTAAATTTGAATGTTAATA
Source organism: Chamaecyparis obtusa (assembly GCA_027943335.1). NCBI lineage: Eukaryota > Viridiplantae > Streptophyta > Pinopsida > Cupressales > Cupressaceae > Chamaecyparis > Chamaecyparis obtusa. The sequence continues at coordinate 269,708 of BSBK01004116.1, forward strand.
AAGGAGTTTATAGAAACTTCACCATGTTTAGCCACAAGGATATTCTAAATCAATGAAAGGGTCTCAAAAAATGATAATGGTTTATGATGACACAAAACAGGGAGTCAAATAAAGGACATGTGATGATCCAAGTGGTAGGGGTTTAGTAGAGAGTAGTTAATGCACTATTGCTAAGAAAGATATGTGACTATCCAACATTGTCTATGAAGCATTGAATATAGCAATCACTATTCAAGGAGCTTGAGTTTGAAACTTTCCATAAAATATAATTGGAGGTGTAAAGACACATCCTTTGGTAGAATCCTCCCTGCCTATGCCAAAATTGGAGCTTTAGAATAGTGTATTTACATCCATCAAAGCATAATAATAAGATAATTTATTTTAGATATTATAGTTGGAAATGCTCTATTAGACATGCACACAAAATTTAATCAATTACAGAAACTGAAACACAGTAAAATTTTCATTGCAACTCAAAGCAGACATCAAACCATCCATATAAAGATTCAAAAAAGCTATATACACAAGAACCCCCAAAATGAAACCATAATTGTTATCAAGATATGTGTTCCTGGAATGCCTTAAATAAAAAATTATAGAAAGCATGCATCCATACTATGATGAAATAACAGCACAATAATAAAAGACAAGTAGCATGAGAGCATCCTGAAAAACCAAAAAATAGTAGCTAATTCAAAGAAAAGAAATTTTATGGCTTTGAATCTAAACTTCTGCTTTCTAGCACATACAAAAATATGGAAATGGAATTACTTCATCATTATAGTCTAAAATAGTTAACTAGTGAGAATCAAGAAATTGAAAGAAAATTAACCTCAGCTTCCATATCATGTTGTGCTAGAATCAAAGATTTATTATGACACTCCTGAAGTTCCTGGTACAGTTCTGCATTGCTAGCTTCAAGCCATGATATATTTTTCTTTAATACCTATGGATGCCAAAGTCATAAATTAAAAATACAGGATTTCCCTTTCTTCAGTATCTCTCATACATTACAAAACATCTATCATGGAATCTATTGATTGTATGCAATGCATTGATGTCTATAATTAATTACATGTGCTTCATTAGATGGAACACCTCCACCAGCACGAGCACAAAGTAGTAAAAATATTAAAATTACTAGTACTAAAATTTGGATTGCAAGGGGCCATGGGAGTACCACCAACTATGAGAATCCTTTAAGAACCTGTTAGGAAGAGTCTCACTAATTTGACCATTTGAGTGCACAAAACCAATGAGCTCACTCATGACTATATCTCACAAATCATCTAAAGGGAAGAGTCTAAAAAGTGTTGCCTTGTACCCTTCAACCACTTCAAAATCTATAAATGGGAAAGCCTTCCTGACACAGAAGGAATTCGACAAAGGCAAGAAGATGTAATGGAGTTGTCATTTTGCTCCATCTTTCTTCAACAATTATGTGGACTTGTTTGAAAATAGTCTCTTCAAGGTCTTTCTCCTTTGCATTTATGATGCACTTCATCTTCTCAAGCATTGAGTGGATACCATCACATATCTTTCCAATGAAATGGGCTATCCATGTCAATATAGCAAATCATGCTCATAATAGAATCTATGAAACTAAGGAGGTACTCCACACAATCTCACCATGATTCATCTACTATCCTCTGCTTAATTTTTGTTGCCCTACCAATGTTGCTTGGCCTCCATATAGACCAATTTTGGCTTAATCAACATGTTAGAAAGTGTCTCACTAACATTCACAAGTCATCTCATGATGATAGTGTGAGAGTCGAAATAGATCTCTGAGCAAATGATTTAAATTTAAGAACAAACTTTAAAGAAGAATTACAATATACGATCAACTTACAAAAATGTAAAATTCCTTGAGCCATGTAAAATTTAAGGAGTTGAATTTTATATGTTGCTAGAAGCATTGACATCAACCAAGTTGTTGTTTAATGCCCACCCTGGCATCTTCCTATGTTAGACTGATATGACTATTGCTTTGACACTTTGGATTTTATGATGGACTATAATTATTATTTAGTTAGCATTTTATGAGACATTTGAGAATATATATTTGGTTATTGCAGTTTATTTGGAAATATTAAATGAGTAAGAATTTAATGATGAAAGGTTAGAAATGAACTATCAGGAAAATGTTTTACATTGATTTGTGTTATGATGTTTATATTATGATCTAATCCTACTGACCCTATTATGGTTTGATGTTCACTGGTTGATGTGAGTGTAGGATGAGGAGGGGCAGTCGTACTTACTCCGACGGGAGATCCACATGATGTCGCACTCTCCCTCCTTGTTTGTCACTGCATGTTTATATATATATATATATATGTATATGCATATTAGTTGGTGATGCATGATGCAGGTACTAGGCATCATCTCCACATGGCTACACAGGTCTGAGCGTGCCTTCAAAATCCTCGAACTATTGTTGTTTGGAGATTTAACCAAGCTACTCTTGAGGTTACCCATGGACTTAGAATTATGTTTAGGAAGTTATCCTAGTTGGGAAAGTAGAATGCAGTTTATGTTATGAACTTGATTTGATGTTGGTCTGGGTTTATGTTATGAGTTAGAATTAATCTTTTTTATATGTATAATAATTATATTATAATTATTTGTATGTTATATAGATATGTGTATATGTGGGTGCACACGCATATACCCATGCTTATATAAATAATAATAATTGTATGCTTTCATTAATTGTGTAAATAGTATGTTATTTATAATAAGTAAATAAAGTGAGTTAAATAAAGTATATTTAATGGATGTATTAAATAAAAAGTAAAAAATAACTATAATAAAAGGAAAATGCCTTTTTTGTAGTAAAATTGGCTATCTAGGAGGGAGTTGAACTTGAGACCTCCTAGAAGTTAGGCTACTTGTTTTCCTATTGTGCTATGTGTTTTTCTTGAAAGGTATTTGTCTATTATTCTTGTTATGGTTTTATTTGAAGGATATTTTAATTAAATTTATTAAAACCTTGATTAAGTCCTTATGAGAATTATTTGGTTGCTCCTCCAACCAACTATAGAAGTTGGAGAAGTTGTGATGTAGGAGCATCCTAGGTGTAAGAGAAATCTTGCATCACCCAAAAAAATTTCTGGTTTTGTTTTCAATAAGGGCTATCTTGTGCAGAGCTGCTATTTATGGAAACTTGCTATTTTCAGTAAGTTGGTCATCTGATCTCAAAATGTTTTGATTTCTTACCTGGAGGTTCATTTTGGTCATATCAGTCTGCCAATAAAGTTTCATTAACAGATCAAGTCTATCTTTGTAGATATTGAAGATTTTTGGTATTGGCAAAAGGGTACAAAAACTTTGAACTAAGTTTTGAAGGCTTTAGAGGCCTTGGATGAGGTCAAAAATTTGGGTGATAGGCACTTGTGCAAGTCAGGCATGTAGAGCACTTCGTGGCCTTTCCAGAATGGGGTTATAATAGTCAATCAGGTCAATTGGAGAGGACTTATGGTCTTCGGAAGTTGGGTCACCTGAAATGGCAGAAAATGATTTTCCTTCAAAAAATTTGTTTGGGTTTCAAAATTTATTTTGAGCTGACTTTGATGTAATAAATTGTAAAATAAAATAATTCTAATTTTGGTTGGCCTTGTTGGCTAAAAATTCTGGAACCTTCCTGGGTAGTGGAAAATTGCCTATATAAGGAAGGCTGTAGTGTTGTCTTAGGAAGTTCGGGATAGTTCTGGGTAGTAGATTTGGGTAATAATTCGAGACTTTGTCCTATAGAATATTGTAAGGGAATGCCCATGTGGCTTTGCATATTGTAATTCTGAAAGTTTGTAATTCCACATTTGTGGAGATAATAAGAAGCCCATTTTCTGTTCTTGCATATTGTTGTTCTTTCTTTGTTTATGTTATGTGTTTTTGGTATTAAGGGGAGCACCCTTCATCAAGTGGTATCAAAGAAGGAGTTCCTAAGTGTGTAAACTGATCACCGATTGTGAGGTAGTTTGTACCAAGACCGTGGGTTAGGGTTTTTGTGTAGATAGATCACTGAATGTGAGGTAGTTTGCACCAAGATCGTAGTTAGGGTTTCAGCATGCATCAATGAATAGTGCCTAGTAAAGTTCAAGATTGGTAGGTACTCTGTGATATCATACCTATGGATGCATGTCACATGTTGTTGGGTAGGCCGTGGTAGTTTGATAGATGTGTTGTACATGATGGTCATGCGAATACCTATTCCCTAACAAAGGATGGAGTGTGACATAAGCTAAAGCCATTGAAGGAGATAGAAGAAAAGGTATGTGTTAATGCAAGAATAACTTTTGTTGATGGAATAAAATTCCTAGATGGTATGAGGTATGAGCATGTGTGTTTTTCTTTAATTCCAAAAGTTGGTAAAGAGGAAATAGAGGATGTACCTGTAGAGGTTACAGATTTGTTGAATGAGTTTCAGGATATTGTATTTGATAATGTACCTGATGGATTACCACTGGTAAGGAAGATTAGTCATTAGATGGATTTGATTCCAAGAGCCAGTTTTCCAAACAAGCCAGCACACAGAATGACACCAGTAGAAAGTGAAGAGTTGAATAGATAAGTACATGAGTTATTGCAAAAGGGGTTGATTCAAGAGAGTCTGAGTCCCTGAGCTATACTAGCAGTATTAGCACCAAATAAGAATGGAGAATGGAGGATGTGTATAGATTCTAGAGCAATAAACAAGATCACAACCAAGTACTAGTTTCCATTGCCATGAATAGATGATATTATGCACTATTTGAGTGGGGCTGTGTATTTCTCAAAGATAGATTTGAAGAGTGGATATCACCAGATTTGGATCAGAGAAGGAAATGAATGGAAGACTACCTTCAAGACAAAGGAAGGACTATATGAGTGGTTAGTCATGCCTTTTGGGCTAACCAATGCATTGAGCACTTTCATGCGGCTCATCAACGAGGTTCTGAAAGAATTTCTGGGTAAGTTTGTCATTGTTTACCTAGATGATATTTTGATCTTTAGCAAGACATTGGAGGAACATATGATGCAATTTTGTATGGTGTTTGAGAAGCTGAGAGATGAGAAATTGTTGATTAATTTGAAGAAGTGTAGATTTGTGAAGAAGGAATTAGTGTCTTTGGGATTTGTAGTTTCAGCAGAAGGTTAGAAAATGGATCTAGAGAAAGTACATGCCATCCTTGATTGGCCTACTCCAAGGAGTGCTACTGAGTTAAGATCTTTTCATGGTTTGGCTAGTTTTTATAGAAAGTTTATCATAAATTTTAGCAGTATTTGTGGGCCCTTGACTGAAACAATGAGAGGGGATAGAAAAGAGTTCAAGTGGACTAATGGGGTAGATAAGAGTTTTAAATTGTTGAAACAAAAAGTTATAGAACAGCCTGTTTTAGCACTTCCAGATTTTAATAAGGTGTTTCAAGTAGACTATGATGCTAGTGGTACTACAATAGGAGTTGTTATGAGCCAAGAAGGTAAACCTATTGCTTATTTCAGTGAGAAGTTAAATGATGCCAAGAGAAAATATTCTATTTATGATCAGGAATTTTATGCTATAGTCTAGGCATTGAAGAAGTGGAGACACTATCTACTTCCTAAGGAGTTTGTTTTGTATACTGATCATCAAGCTTTGCAATATTTGAATAATCAAGGAAAGTTGAATCAAAGGCATTTGAAATGGGTTGAGTTTTTGCAGAGTTATACATTTGTTTTGAAACATAGAAGTGGAAAGTCTAATAGGGTTGTAAACATGCTTAGCAGAAGGCAACTATTGTTGACAGAGATGCAGATTGAGGTGGTTGGGTTCAAGGAACTCAAGAATTTATATCTAGAGGATCTTGATTTTGGTGAAGCTTGGAAAGCTTGTATAGAACTTGTTACTCTAGACAGGATGAAGTGGCTAGATTTCATCATTCAAGATGATATGCTATTCAGAGGGAGTCATTTGTGCATTCCAAGAAGTTCAATGAGGGAGAATCTCATCAAGGAGAAGCATAGCAGAGGATTGGCTGGACATTTTAGTCATGATAAAACCCTTCTTTGGTTAGTGAGAATTATTATTGGCCATAGTTGCAGCAAGATGTCAAGAAGTTTGTACAGAGTTGCAAAGTATGTCAGATGGCAAAAGGAGTGAAGCAGAATACAGGGTTGTATCATCCATTACCTATACGAGAGAAACCTTGGGAGGATATCAGTATGGACTTTGTTCTTGGTTTACTAAGGACACAATGGGGACATGACTCAATTTTTGTTGTAGTTGATAGATTTTCAAAGATGGCACATTTTATTCCCTACAAGAAGACTAATGATGTTGTTCATGTAGTAGAATTGTTTTTCAGAGAAGTAGTGAGACTACATGGTTTGCCAAAGAGTATAGTTTCAGATAGGGACACTAAGTTCATTGTATATTTTTGGCATACATTATGGAAGAAGTTGAAAATAGATTTGAATTTTAGTTCATCACATCATCCATAGACTGATGGATAGACAAAGGTGGTGAATAGGAGTTTGGGAAATTTTCTGAGATGTTTGGTTGGAGATAAGCCAATATGATGGGATTTGATTTTACCACAAGTAGAATTTGCATACAATAATTCTATCAATAGAAGCACTGGTAAATCACCATTCTAGATTGTATATGGGAGTAGTCCCAAAAATGCATCTGAGTTGAGAAAGATAGATAAAGGAGAAATAAGTAGTGCTGAAGCTAAGGATTTTGCAGAACATTTGAAGAACATCCATGAGGAGGTGAGGAAGCATATTACCAAGATGAATGTGCAGTATAAGGCTAAGGAAGATGAGAAAAGGAAGCATATGGAGTTTCAGGTTGGATATGAAGTCATGGTTCATTTGTGAAAGGAGCGATTTTTGGTTGGTACATATAACAAGTTGAAAATGAAGAAGTTTGGGCCATGTAAGATACTGAAGAAGCATGATTCAAGAAATGCATATGAGGTCAAGTTGCCTACTGAGCTAAATATTTCACCAGTATTTAATGTTTTAGATCTAACAAAGTATCATGAAGGAGGTGTTGAAGATGAGGTTACAGCAGGATAGTGGATTATTCCAACAACTAGTTCAGATATCAAGGAGAATGAAGACATACTGGATAGTCATGTTGGTAGAAGCACAAGGAACAAGACATATGAAGAGTATTTGGTCAAATGGAAAGGATGACCTATTGAAGATTCATCATGGTTAACAAAGGAGGTTAACCATCTTGGTTTTCCTCTGCACACCTGAGTCGTGATAGGGTCACTTCTCAAATTACCCTAGGTGTCTGATGCAGGAGCATCCTGGGTGTAAGAGAAAACTTGCATCACCCAAAAATATTTTTGGTTTTGTTTTCAATAAGGGCTATCTTGTGTAGAGCTGCTATTTATGGAAAATTTCTATTTTCAGTAAGTTGGTCATCTGATCTTAGAATGTTCTGATTTCTTCCCTGGAGGTTCATTTTGGTCATATCAGCCTGCCAGTAAAGTTTCATTGACAGATCAAGTCTATCTTTGTAGATATTGAAGATTTTCGGTATTGGCAAAAGGGTACAAAAAATTTGAACTCAGTTTTGAAGGCTTTAGAGGCCCTTGGATGGGGTCAAAAATTTGGGTGACAGGCACTTACGCGAGTCAGGCCTGTAGAGTGCTTTGTGGCCTTTCTAGAATGGGGTTATAATAGTCAATTGAGTCAACTGGCAATGACTTATGGTCTTCGAAAGTTGGGTCACTTGAAATGGAAGAAAATGATTTTCCTTCAAAAAATTTGTTTGGGTTTCAAAAGTTATTTTGAGCTGACTTTGATGTAATAAATTGTAAAATAAAATAATTCTAAGTTTGGTCAGCCTTGTTGGCTAAAAATTTTGGAACCTTCCTAGGCAGTGGAAAATTGCCTATATAAGGAAGGCTGTAGTGTTGTCTTAGGCAGTTCGGGATAGTTATGGGTATTAGATCTTGGTAATAATTCAAGGCTTTGTCCTATAGAATATTGTAAGGGAATGCTCATGTGGCTTTGCATATTGTAATTTTGAAAGTTTGTAATTCCACATTTATGGAGATAATAAGAAGCCCATTTTCTATTCTTGCATATTGTTGTTGTTTCTCTGTTTCTATTATGTGTTTGTGGTATTAAGGGGAGCACCCTTCATCAAGTTTCTTCCCGTAAAGAGACTCCTCCAACCACATAGTTGGAGGATAAATAATTGAAGATTTTTGGTGTGAGGGGGGATCATAATTTTGGAGGATTGGTTTTCTTTTGAGTTGTCTGTAATTGATTCTCCAAAAATTTTTATTGGAAGTTTATGTGAGTTGAGAGTCTCTGGTTTGTGAAGTCAAGTGTGTGAGGATTTCTTGGAGGAAGATTTCCAGAAGGATATCTACTCAAGGATTGAAGCTTCACAGAGATTCTCCAGCCAAGGGAAGAGGATTCTCTGTAGGACCCAAGGTAGGGTCTAAACTAGGAAGAATCTCCATTCTTCCTCTATTGTGTATGAATGTGTTTGTATATGATGTGGTACTAAATTATAATATGATTTTTTTACAATGCATCCAAAATGATATGTAAATGTTTTATCCTCCATGTATTTGTACTGTGTTTCTGGGAAGTAAATTATGTATGATTATATAGTTTTTATTTATGTACTTTGTATTTTTAAATCTTCCTGGGAAGTTAGGAATGCTTGTGGTAATGTGGGAGGATGTGTTTATCTTATATTGAATGAAATAGGGAAGTCTAGGAAGAAACAGGAAGGGTCATGAAGGTGTAGGATTGAGATACAATCCTTTTTCCTGTTCTTTTCCTCTTGCAGGCTTCTTTGTGAAATTGTTGCTTTTATTTGGATTAATTTAGTCTAAGGCTTAGGTAATGTTGATTATGTGCTATGGATGTGGTGTTGAGGTCCCTGCGTTAGGTTGATCTCAAGGAACCTTTCCCAGGAACTATCCATGCCTAAAGAAATCAATTTTTTAGTGTTTTCAGAAAGTTTAAAATTTATTTTTGTAAAAGTGTCCTGCAATGTCATATGAAATTGTATTCATACTCATACGACACTTGGTCAAATGTCATATGGGAATGCATACAAATTCATATGGGTTAAAAATCTATTTTTAAGTGTTTTCAGGGAGTTTAAAATGTAATTTTGTGAAAGTATTTTACAGTGTCGTACGACATTGTAGTGATGCCCATACAACAGTTGGTGAAATGTCATATGGGAATGAATACATTGTCGTAGGAGTTTTTGTAGAAAGTCATTTGGAGTTTTTAGGGTTCAGGGGCTCAAAATTTACAGGATTTATACAAGTATAACATTTAAGTATAATTTCTTATACTTTAAGTTATACTTGTATAAAGGAATTAGGTACCTTTTGGGATGATTGAGATAGGTTTCAGCTTCATAGGTGTTAAGATGCAACTTCTAATTTTGAGATTACTTTAAAAATTCAGAATTAGCCAAATTTCAACCACATGAGATTTCCTTAGACTTTTAAAATAAGCTATGGAATGTTGTGTAAATGCATGTGGGAAGTTTTATGTTGTGTCTTATGAATTTATATACATGGTTTTCATTATAAATTTTTTTGTTCATACTTAGTTTTTGGTAGAGTCCATAATGTAAGGTCAGGACTTGTTCAGGTGGCCTGAGTGCACCGAAGGGCTCCCTAGACCTATGATATGGATCTTTGAAAGTACTTGATGTTTTCATGGCTTGTGTGTGTGGGTAGGGGACTAGGTACCCTAGGTGAGTGGCTCACCATAGGTGTTGGAACTCTAAAGTGGTTACCAGATGATCCTATGGGTGGGTTAGTAAAAAATGATAACCTAACAATGAATCTGGGAAAGGGGGGGAACAAAAGATAATGAAAGAAAATATATTAATGGCCACATAGTCCTATTGGAGTATTGGGACCATGATTAACCACTAGGATGGATCCCTATTCATAAAAGGGGGACCGAGGTTACATGGTTGCCAGGAAGGATCCCAAAATCCAGGATATGTGATGAGACTCACCTAGAGGGTATTCTAGGAACCTAACCCTTGTGATTAGTAAAGTCATATATTGTTATGTTATTTCTTTCAGTTTAGGGTTTTGTGTAGCCTTAGATTTCTTAGGGCCTTGTGAGTATCTTGGTTCTATCACCTAGCATGGGGGTGGAAAAAATCTTTCGAGGTCCTGTTCGTGGTTCGTGACTTGGATGCATTCAAATTTATGCATTGATGCAGATATTTGTATTTTGTATTATGTATTATTCAAAGGAAAGATGAAAATATATGTTTGTAATGCCGTTGGGCCATTCATGTACTTGTTATTGTAATGAGATTTATTATCAGAAAGATGTAATTGAAAAGAAAATCCATGTAATTGGGAGGGATAGTTTTAGGCTTTGTTTCAAGGGTTGTTATTTGAAAGATCAAAGTTGGAAATATATTATGTCATGTTGAAATTATCTTTTCTATCTCTCCTTTGTTTCAATGAAAGAAAATGTTTATTATGCTAAGGTTAAAATGTAATTTGTAATGAATAGTTATTCAATGTGTAGGAAGGAGAAATGAAATTAGTGTATAAAGTAAGAAACATAATTGTAAATGAAATGTTATTTTCTTACCCTATCTCTTAAAGTTCTCAAATGTGAAAGTAAAGAATGAAATTCAATTTGGATACGCAATGTAAATGAATTCATTAAGGGAACCCTAAGGAATGTATATGTAAAGTAGTAGTGATGTAATGTTAGGAAAAAAAATTGTTAAGTGCTATTTTTGGTCATAAGACCTGATTCCTTATGGGTTCCCTAGAGGGGACATTACATGTTGTCCATTTAGGGGACCTGTGAGCTAAAATTTTGTCTAAGAATATATTGCAAATTATTGGTGTGATTTATAACTATGTTGTCTTGAAAAGAAAAAGAGGTGTGGACTTTCTTTGAGTGACCTGTAGGTTGGGTGTAGAATTTGAAGCCAAATTGAGTTTGATTGAGAGTGGTTAGGTTTGCTGAAAGAGCATAAATAATTGTTGATAATCCTTTGGAGATTGGATTTTGCATATGACTATCCTTGTCACTTGGAATTGGATAGATATTGCTGGTGATTATTCTTTGAACAAGCCTTCTCTTGAAGATAATGTTCCATTGACTACAAGTAGGGTGCTATTCTATAAATTACTTGCCATAAGACATTATCAAATTCCAAGAAATGTCAACTTGCAACCACTAAAGAGTTGGAGCATGCACATTGGAATTTATATTTGGAGTTACAACTAGGTCAATTTTGGAAGTCTTTTCTCTACACTTTGGTAAGTGAAAAAGGCCTTGTTTATTAATGTATAAGTCTAATCGTGAACAAAAAAATATTTGAGCTAGTTTTGGGTGTGATATAGCATCATCAATGAGAAGTTATTTTGGATCATAACTTCTAATTTTGTAACAATAGTCATTCTAGCTAGTAACGATGGTTTAATAACATGAAATCTAAGTTGTCAAACTATCTATTTGGTTGTTATATTGAATGAAAAGTGCTTGATAGATTGCTTATGAGCTCACCAGTTGTAATAGTTAGGAACTATTAATCTGTTGTTTTGAAAACAAACACACTCAAAAAATGAACAAGACATCTTGGATACAAAGTGTTTGACAAAATGTCAATACTCTAAAATCAAAAAGTTTGGGGTTATTAAGGCTCTATGTGATGGACTATTAAACATACACAAAGCCCAAATTCATAACACATGGTGAGAACTTTCATTATGATGCTCATTACATTGTGTCTCTGATTCTAGTTTTTACAAGGGGTTATATTCACTCTTTATCTTGTTATTAGTAGTTACCCTCTAATTCTAGATTTTACAAGGGATTATATAATATATTCACACTTTAGCTTGTTATTACCTGTTACTTAGATGTAACATGATATTAGAAGAGATTAGAAGCTTTCTCTTGAAGATAATGTTCCATTGACTTAAGATAATATTTATCCTTAATTCAGTTAAGGTTGGAAAAATAAAATTAAATGCAAGCTATTATAGGTCTCCATGTACATAGTAAAGTGTCCAAAGGGGCATAAGGGGAATGAAATTATTTATATTTTGTGGCTTGTGGTTAAATGAAAATATAATTTTTATGAGTGGGCACATATTTCTATTATTAAAATTAATAAAATCCTCATCTTGGCATGGATTTGAGGAAAGGGAAGAGACAAGCTTCCACATGTATTGAGTGGTTACAAAAAGAACAAGAAAAGTCACCTCTTTAGGCACCCACTTTGGAAAATTTCCTTCACATCCATGTGTTGATCTCCAAGAATGTGTGTGTGATTTCCAAGAGGCAATTAAATGCTATAAATTGAGGGCTTGGGCTAGTTGTTAAGCATATAGAGGTGAGTGGATCATCCAAAGTTGAGTGCACCATCAAAGTTGAGCTCTTCAATACAAAGCTTATGAACAAAATCTTGTAGCTCCAACTTGCAGATGTGTAAAGCCTAAGTGGCTAATATTTTGTGAGTGTTGATATTGTACTTCCATTTTCATTTGAAGTAATAGAAAGTAAGTATTTTTTGGTTTGCAATTTTTGTGTTGTTGTTTTTGAGTGGTGTAGTCCTTCATCAAATGTATTCAACAAAATATCTACAAACTTTTGTATAAATAAAATTGGTTGTTTTAAGCTTACAAATTTTTAATGTTAACTGTAGAGAAGGTTTATCTTGAAATCTTCTACTAATAAAGGATTGATAGCTCAGTTGGTAGACTACCTGAACTGGAATTTGGTAGGTCCTAAGTTCTTATTAGAAGCTCATATGTAAATGAATTTGGTTGTGTAAAGCTTACAAACTTGAAGTTTTAAGTTAAAATCCCAAACTAAAAAATGTTTGACATATCAGTTCGCAAGGACTCAAACTAGCATTTGGGAGATCTTAGGTTCCAAGTCCTCAACAATCCACCTTGCGTGGGTATCAAACACAACTAGGTGGAACCTCACAGATAAATTTAATTTCATTGTGTGAAGCTTAAAATTTTGAAATTAAATTGATGCCAACAAATGACTAATGTACATCAATAGCACTGAAAAGTAACATTCAATTATAGTAGAACTTGTACTCTTTAAAATTTAAGTGAAAAGAAAGTAAAATTTGAGTGAAAATAAAGATGAATATTCAGACTTACCATTTTTGGGAGCTTCAGAATTTGAAGATTTTTTATTCCCTACACCACAATCTTGTAATTCACTTTTCAACTTTAACTGCTTCAAAACCTATTTCTTCGTACTCAAGGAAGAGAACTCCAAGCCTGGAAAATAAATTAGATCTGATTCAAGTACTCCATCTTGAACATTAGCTATGCAATATATTTAATAAGAAAATAACATATTATACATACTTAACAAATCAAATGGTCTATAATACATGAAGTTAATAGAAATATCAAAGCTTCTCTGATATGCCAGTCAGGTAGGAAAAAAGACACATATTATGAATACCAAATTTTCCAAGAATTTTCAAAGAGCATTCAGCAGTTGAACCTAAAAGTGCTTTATCTCTGAACCCTTCGACATAAGCCAAACAGTTACATGCACGTACACAGTCTATGCATTGGTGTTTTCCAGGCATTGCTACTCCATCTATCTGTACCAAAATTAGATTACAAGATTAAACAAAAGATTAGACATGGTTATATTATGGTTAGTCGTCAATTTTCTCATAAATACAAAAAAATCATTAAGTATTTAGTATCATATCCATGTGACAGATAAGAAGAAGAAAGAAGGGTATCTATGAAAAGATAAATGATTAACTAAAAAATATGTTAAAATGAAAAAACAAATTATCAAGTTGCTAAAATTTAAGATAGAAAATCATCAGAGCAATTATAAAATGTAATGCAACAATACTCATTTTCTTGAGTAAGGAAACTTTGCTATTGAATGGATGTTGTATGTGGATGAAATGAAGATAATTTAAAGACTAATTTTTGAGTTAGCAACATCCTTTACATTGGAATAAGGGGAGGACTAATAATCTAAAGCACAAGACAACACATTTAGACAGTGAGAAATGCATAGGAATGCAATTCTAAATCCTTACAAACTAGCCATCTATTTCCCATGCCATGTTCTTGATCCTTTGGCAACAAATAATATATCAGCCCATATATCAATTTGTCCAATTTGTAAAGAATAGAATTTCCCCTAAATAAGCCAAGACACTGCTCATATTGCATAGTGGCTTATATCATCATCAATAAAAAATAACTAAGTATTTGTACAAACAAGCAACAAAGCAGTGCATTGACCATGGAGGGGAAACATACAAATTAATAAGAGGATGGTGCCAAACAAGGATTGGTGGGAATATAATTTAGCATTTTGATGATGTAGAGGGAGTTAATTTTAATAGTGATATTGGTGACTTTAATGGTAGTTCCCAAAGTCATGAAATGCCAAAGATAAAGCCTAATTGAGGTAAAGCGTATCATACCAATTATAACTACCCTAAAAGGAATAGATAAAACTAACATGCAAGTAAACAAAAATAAGCTTAAGATAGATATAACATAAATAACTGCTATCCTTTTCCTATGAGCATAAAATAAGAAGTTCATTAAATAACTGTAGCATAGTACCACCTTGGCCAAGGTTTTAAATTAAAGTAATTTCTTTGTGCTGCCAATGTCACCACCATACTTGTTAAGAGTCAATAAAACTTCTTATTCAAATTTCCACAACCCCTTGGAATCAATGTCCTTAAGAAACCATGTTACCCATATTCTTGGAAATGACTTCATATACCTACCCTCTAGGATGACCATAATCTATCTTGATGACTCAAGATGATATGATTTCATGTTAGAATTTCACTGACCTAAGCATACAAACCTTAAAGTTCCACCATAACAGGTAAATATTAAGGATAGAAATTGAATGAGGGCTCAAGAAAACTTTGATTAGACTAAACTAGTTTTAGATTAAGACCAAATCAACATAAAACCAGATTGACATGCATACATGATCACAAGAAATGTACAATTGTCATACCATATTCCTTTGAGGAACTAAGGAACTCCATTTTTTGTTTTAAGCTTATTTTCCTTTACTTGCATGTTAATTTTATCTATTCCTTTTAGGGTAGCTATAGTTGGCATGTTACATATGGTATCAGAGAAACCGATTTCAAATCTAGACCTAGAAGCTCACCACCTTACACCTAGTAAACTGAAAGTGTCGTCGGTGATTCACAGGATGTGGATGCAATGTCCACCTACTACTTGGATCATCATTATGGCCCTCCAAATTGAGAAGAAAGTTCAACAGTCATTTGTATGACTTGTCTGATTCAAATCACATATTATTTAACATTCATTCAACAATATTTGTAACAAATTTGGATCTATTAATTAAAATAGAAAGTAAATCAATGAATCTCTGTAACTTGGTATGTTGTTGTCTTTATCTGTGGGTGAAATTTCTATTTATCTATAATTTATGAAGCAAACTAAGTGTATTGTTATCAAGCTAATCATCAATATTCTCATCATGGAATATAAAACAACCTCAAGAGTTTCACAACTGCTCTGACTATTGTATGGCTATCCCTAAGGCTCTTCTATAGAGGAAATTGGTTGTAGTATGTATTATTAAAGAAGGCTAGCAACAATTCAACTTAAAAAAAACATTATATGTACAGTGTAAATGAGACTGAAATTGGCATTGGTATGGGAGACGAGTAACAATACAGGTATTCCATTTTAAAAAAAATCAAAGACAAGTACACGGAGATGCCAATATTTAACATAATTTGCTAAAATCTTAATTTTATAGTTTATAAATGTTGAAATATATATAATATATATTAAAATTTTAAAAAGCTATAAGTAAAACAAAAGTCTGTTATTTAGGTTACGAAAATTTTCATTTTAAACTTACTGCTTGTTGTTGAGTCCTTTTTTAGGCTGCAATAAAAATTATGAATATCATGCACCAATGATCTCAAGAACTAAGAAGAAATCTATTCACTTATGCCTTAACAGATCCTTTTCAATCCTCTTTACGTGAATGGTTGATCTCAAATACATGAATGGATCAGTGGTGATCAAAGAAAGCTTGTCTCCTTCTGAGAAGTCCATAGATCTAGCTGAGAATCAAATTTGAAAGTATATAACTGTATTCCATTCTCTACTTTCCATAACTTGACGTAATGTACATTTAATACATCACTTATAGGGATTTTGTAATTATTGCAAATTGAGGAACAACTTCCATAACAAATGAAAACTTTCTAACTATAACTGTCACTATTCTAGGACAGTTTGGATAGTGAACTTTAAAATAAGAGATCAAAAACCATATACAATTCCTTTCGTGCTATTTTTAAGGGAGATTAGGATTGATTACAACCTTTTTTGAAACCTCACATTCCATTGGGACCCTTTACATGCATATTTTTTTAACAAAATAGTTAAATTCATTATCACATGCAATGGGAAATGTTAGAACACTCCCATTAGGGCCTCCATTTATTCTTCATTAACTTCCAAATCTACAACTTATATCATTAGAAAGATAATTAAAAATACTAACAAACTCTATAGTTTCAGATTTTTTAATGGTGTAATTGTGATTTATTAATCCATCTTCATTCAAACCCTTGGTGAAGAGGATTTTGTGATGCGGAGGCTACAAGGATTCACAAACTCCAACTTGGTAACTAGGCAACATTATTCTAGTTTTGTAATAATAGCCACCTAAAGACTCTCAAGAGGAAACTATTGTGTACTAGAAAAAGTACCTTCATAGGGTTAGTATCATCAATAATTCAAAATAAACACTAAATTACCACAAATAGTAATCTATTTAAGCAAATAATTGACAATGAAGCACTCTATGGATCTCTATTTAGGGATGCTAATGATAAAGCTCTCAAAAAGCCTCCATTAGTGACAGTCCTAAAATGAGAATGATAAGAAAAGCTAATAACAATGTTAATTCCAAATTGAAATTATCTAATTAGCTCCTAGATTTGCCTTTCTAGCTCTAATTTGCAAGAGGTTTGATGCTATTCTCAGATTTGTGGATGATTGATGAGTGAATTATGCCTTTCTTTTATAGATTTTGGTAAGGGTAGGGGGTGTAGTTGAGTTGATCATGATTGAGTTGGGGTTAAGTCCTTGGTTCTACCCTTTGGAGACAATTTATATATTGTGTCCTCAAAGCTTGGGACAAGAAGACAAAATGAGTGGACAAGATGCATTCTCCAAGTGAGTGACTGAGATTTAATTTAGGCTTGATCCATGTGAGCTTCATCCTCAATTCTTATTGGTTGGTTGATTTTCATCCCATTTGGTGGTTGAGAGAAAATAGGAATTAATTAATTGAATTGATTTAATTTGTTTAGCCATGTGTACCCCTCGAATGGGTTGATTTGATTTAAATTGAACTATGTAATTAATTAGATTAATTACACAATTAATTGATTTATCATGATTTATTTGATTTAAATTGATTTGATAGCTTTTGATTTTTAATTATTATTTTGGATTTAGGTTCAATTGTAATTTATCTTTGATTTGATCTTGATTTGATTTAATTGCATTTAATTATGTTGATCTTTGCCTTGATTTCTCACTTAGATGATCTTGTCCATTTTCAGGTGATTACAAATGCCCCTCTTTGAGTTGACATGCAAAGCGTGTCAATTCAAAGAATGCCCTGATTTGTCTGATACAAGGTCCTAATTTCATCAATGGTTGACCTCGATGTTTGATGTAAGATGCAGATTATGATTAAGTTCAATTGATTTGATGTCCCGATGGCTGATTTCATGATAGTTCCCTGATATGGTACTTGATTTGATCTCATTCGATGTTTGATGCCCCTTTCGATTGATAAGAGAAAATGTTTCTAATAAAAGATTTGCACTCTGATTTGATGGTTGTGTCCTTGATTTGATGATACTACTATTGTTTCTAATTATCTGAGTGTATGCCCCCTCATAAATGAAATGAAATTTGATAGATGTTTGAAAAAGTCAACAGTTTATGTCACTTTGTGTTGATTAGGTCAATTTTATATTGAATTTCAATTTCATATTTGATAATGATTTTGCATTTGTGTGATGACGAATGCCCCCGATTTGGAAGATTTGGTGAAAAATTTGGGTCCCTAAGTATTTTCTAGTCAAAGATGCTCTTTTTAGGTCAAAATGGCCTATATAAAGGGGTAAAAAGTCATTTTCATTATTCATTTTCACTTTCAAAGTTGACTTTTCCTCTTTGACTCCTCTGAGCTATTAACTATGGTTATCTTGATCAGAGAGCACATATTCAAGCATGGTGAATGATATCATTGGCCACCAACCCATGGACCTCCGGTAAGTGCCTGATCCTCTTAGTTTTTCGTTTCATGAATTTAAATTTTGAAAAATTAAATTTTTCCCTTAAAAACCCTATTTTTTTGCCTTTTTAAAATGAAACAGCGCATTTAAGCATTTTAATAATGCGTTTAACCTTTTTTTAGCACTTTCATGCTTTGAAATAGTGTGTTCATATTTTAATTAGCATGTTTACTTGTTAGAACTATGGCTTGCTCCGTTTTTAATTTTTTCTCTAGCGTGTTTAAAATTGTTAGCGCTTTTGATATTTTCATTACCGTGTCTGAAATTTTCTTTAGTGTGTTTACAAAATTTTAGCGCTTTCACAATAGAACAGTGCTTTTGAATTTTTAAATAGCACTTTTAAACTTTTGAGTAGCGCTTTTACGTTTTAGCATGTTTAAGCCTTAAAATAGCACTTTTACCCTAGTAGGAAAAAATTTCAAATGCCTTAGTCAGTTTTCCAAACTATTTAGTATCATTGATTAGTTTATTGGCATAGGTAATAAACCTAATTTGATAGCGAGTCATAGGATGTCAGTTTGAATTAATTGTAGTTTGAATGTTTGAGTGTCAATCTAGATTTAGATGATGGATGATAATAAATTTTCTGTCCTCTCTGAATAGAATTAGGAAAATTGATTGTGGTTTGATATTTTTAAATTTTTGATTGACTTAGGATAATTCAAAAGATAAATGATATCAAAACTGATGTGATTTAACTTTCTTTTTGCAGGTAGTGCTTAAGTCATTGGCCGTTCACGAATTATATCCTTTGCCTTTCAGTATGATCGATGACCTGAGTGTGCTAGATCGTAGACATATCAGCAGATGCGAGTTGTCATTTTTACTTGTTCTACCTTGATTCTGAGTGAATCAAGGATTGATCACTGTTATGGCCGAGAGATGGCACTTGAACCATGACACTTTTCACTTGCCAATGGGAGAGATGACGATCACTCCCGAGGATGTATATCATATTTTCTACATTCCTACCCAGGGGGAGCTTGTATTTTCTTATTAAGTGTATGATGGTGCAACATGTCGTTAGGTATTCCAAGATCCCACAATTGGTGATGACCATATTCATTGGTCATAGTTCCATTCTTTCCTAGTTTTGCCAGCTGTATTGGGCACCCTAATTGGTGGCTTCCTCATGCCAAATCATTGAGATCATGGATTTGCAGTTGGTTGGGGTCCTATTCTGGAGGACTTGATGGCTTAGCCATGTCAGTTTGATTGGGGGTCTTGTATTCTACCACAACTCTATCATGAGTTGCATACACTGGTATACAAGCACTCTTCGACTTTATCTGTAGGAGCTATTTTTCTATAGTTGTGGACATGGGAGCATCTCCCAGTGATGAGACCTATTGCAGCACATCACTGTGATCTGAGATGGTCATTTTCCTAGATGTATGAGGGCATGGTTGTGCAAGCCCACATGGGCAATCTAGATTATTGGCACTATGTCATTGATGATATAGATCAGGTCATCTATCGACCATACTTAGGATGTGAGGCATGGCTCGAGGATGCTACAGAGCTTCCTTTCATGTTTTCCCCATGATGGATGATAAGGTAGTTGCCTCATATTATTGAGAGATTTTTCTTTCATTGAGTGCTACAATAGTATGGTCATGTACGGGGTATGCCACAGGGTGTAGCAATGTATGCCCACATTCAGGCTAAGAGATCACTTTGGGGGCCCGTGGTCAATTTTAGGATAACTTGCCAAGAGATAGAGCAGCTAGGTCATCTCTTATGGGATGAGAGGTCACATTATTGATGTTGGGATGACTGATGATTATGCAGATTGGTTTTCTCAGAACCTATTTCTAAGGTTTACAGATCTAGATGAGAGGATATTGGGTATTCATGAGGAGTTTGAGGATGGCAGTGGGGATGGAGGTGAGGATGGGGATGGTGGTAGGGGTCATAGGATATGAGCTTGTCGAGGATGACCAGGTTGATGAGAAGTTAGAGCGAGCATATTTTTCATACCGGTTATTGCTGCTTCTCCCATTCCTCCTAAGGGTGGTATTCAAATGAGGGGTCGGGGTGTGGATAGGGTGTTGCATCAGGTTTTCATGGATCTAGCAGCTAGACAGGGCTGTCACTGGGCTAGACATCAGAAATAGTTGGATGCCCAGGCAACATAGGCATTATTAGATCAGGCTCAGGGTAGACCAACATAGGCTCCTCCTTAAGTACCTCAATATGTTATCCCACCGGTTGTTCCATAGGCTCCTCTAGCACATGCTCCTACTTCTACTTTTATGCCAGCTTCTTCATCTCATCCATCTTTTTCTTCTTTCAAAAATTCTTTATCTATTCCATCTTCTTCCATGCCTCCACCACAGATTCCTTTTGCACATGTTCCTAGTTTAGAGGCTCCGATAGTTGCATCAAAGGTTCAAGCTTTACAGTCTGATGTTTCATAGATTAGATAGTAGGTGAGCTAGCTTAGTAGTATGATGCAGGATTTTATGGCCACTATGAGTCAGCATGGGCTACAGGCTAGTTCGAGCCATCCTCCTGATACTGGTCCTAGTCCTGATGGTGGTGACGGTGCTAGTGGTTTAACCAGTTGATCCATATTGATATGATATATTCTTTATCCATTAATGATGTATATGATCCCATTTTTTATATCGAGACATTGGACTCTATTGTATTCTTTTGATTAGTTGATGTTCTTTATCTGTTATATGTTGATACTTGTTGATGCTTTGATGGACTTTGATTTCCTATTGTTTTATGATGATATCATAGACTTTGATTCTCAGTTTGATAGATTTATTTTATGTGATGTCATCATGTATTGGACCTCATTTTTTAGGTTTTTTACTATGATATGCAAATCTACATGGTTCTCTCTCCTATATGCTTTGTTTTATGCTTTTCAGAATGCAGTCTTATGATATGGATGTACATATTCTATTTATGCTTATATGGTTATCTTATGTATGACATAGAATAGATGAATGGATGCATTATGGATTTAATGATGTGATTTATGATATTTAATGCTTTATGAATGCTAATAATATATAGATGTGTTAGATGGATAATGCAATAGTTAATGTGATGTAATGATGTTTATGGATATATGGATGTATTTATTTTGATATATGAATGCAATGGATTTATGGTATGAAAATGTGATGGACCTATATGATGTAATGTATAATGATTATGGATATTTAATGATTATTGATCCTAAATGTTATATGTGATATCGATGAATGGTGTTAATGAATATAATGCAATTGTAGTGCAATGAATGAATTTAAATGAATAATAAAATGTGAAATGTTAAAATGAACTAAATGATATGCACCTAATGATAAATTGAAATGATTTAATGGATGCAATGAACCTTGACTAATAAATGATATGGTAAATGCACTTAATTGATTGAATGTGAATTATTTAAAGAATGCACACTAAATGGGATGGATTGAATGCAACCTAATGCAATGATTGTGATGAAAGATGATGTTTAAAATGAATGAATGCAACCTAATGCACTTAATTTTATAAAAATGATTTAAACTATATGGAATGAACTTAGATTAAAATGAATGAAACTAAATTCAAAGAATCTAATTGAACTATAGGGTGGAAAAATCTTAAATGATTTTAAGATGACATGAATCTAATGAATGCAAGTGAACTAATAGAATTCACCTTTTTTTTTATTCTGATTTTCGATTTCCAACACACTCGATCACATATAGTTTTTGATGCTCATTTGATTTTTGATTTGACTACACCCCCTTTCTCTTTTTCTCTTGCAATTTAATTTTTGAAGCTAAGGAAAATACTTTAAATGCGTTTAATCTAGGATGTATGCAACAAACTATCACCATTCATAAATTTGGAGCTTATATTCATCATTGAGTAGTTTTTGGAATCCTGATTGAGTATAACCATCACTAGTTCAACCATGATGATATGAATACTTTTTGCATCTCTTTTGTTGCTTTCCCATCTCTTTCTAGTACGACTACCACTGATTGAAATCAATCATGAGAATGCAAATACTGATTTTGTTAGATTCTATGTTGCATGTGGATTTTGGTATTATGATATTGAACATCAAAATATCCATGGTATCCTTTTGCATAAACAAACAAAAATATCAGTTTCATCATATGTACAAGTCCTTGATGATTCTTTGATGATCATGTCCTTAGACAAATAATACATTGCTTTAAACTTTGATCTTAAGACAATCATTCATAAATTAATAAAATATCACGCTTTCATCATATCTTGTCTAGTTTAAAAAATTTCATCGATTTTCTAGAAAGACATGATTTCATCAATCAGGTCAACACTTTAGAAATTTTTTTAAATTTTTTTTCAAATCCATGTTTCAAGTATAGTTCCATTAATTTCATACTTTTAATCTTGATAAAGATAGGGTCATGTAAGATTTCAGATCAATTTTGCATTGAGTTCAAATTGGATTGGAATGAGGATTTGATTGAGTGTTTAACTTGTGCTTTTGATGAATTGATTTGATGACTGATTGAAGTTTTCTTTTGATGAATCCTTCCTCCTCTAGAGTAGATTGCCCCCAGTTTGATGTGATTTCAAAGTTGGACTTAGGACAGTTTGCAAATTAGGTGACCAATCTCCTTAGGTATTTGCAAATGCAACTGTGGGGTTTTATTATGCAATATTTACAAGGATGACTGCTAGGTATGCGACTGACTTGGACTTTCAATGGTGCATGTTTACCAGGTTTTCAACGATTGAATGGATCTTTCTTTCTTTTTCTATTTTTAAAGATTTTTTCCTTTTCTTGCTACCAAGGCACCTATTTTCTAGGTTTTCACCAAGGTACATTTTCTCTTTTCTAATTTTTTTGTATTTTCTCTTATTTCAATTTTTTTTTGGTCATACCATCAAGCTGCCTATTTTCTAGGTTTTCACCAAGACAACATCTTTTTGAGGATCATATATGAATATTTTTGGCTTTCTTCATGCTCAATTTTCCACTATTTTTGGTCTTTTCTACATTTCTAATTTTGTTGTGGTCCCACAACCACGCTCCCCTTTTTTGGCCTTTTGGCCTTAGGGGCCCCCCTCTTTTGCTTTCTGCTTATTTTTCTTCTTGTCTTCTATTTTTGTTTTTGGCTTTATTGTCTATTTTCGGCCTTGTAGAGCTTTTGCACTTTCAGATGTCTGAAAGTGCAAAAGGCCGGAGGTGCGAAGGTTTAGAGAAAACTCATTTTTTTGGCCTTCTTAGACCTGGCACCTTTTCAGACTTGTCAGAGGTCTGAAGTTTTGAAGGTCTGAATCTCGCAGGGGAGCCGGCCTTTTCTAAGCTTTCGGCCTTTCAAAGGTCTGACACCCCTGAAAAGGCCAAAAGGCCGATTCTTGGGGTGCTTACGTCAGCCACCGGGATGACCTATATAAGGCACAAGTGAGTTTTTTCTTGTCACTTTTGTGCTCACTCTTTCACCTCCAGTCTATTTTTCTCGCCACTTGCTTCTTTTTTGTCATCTTGGTCTCTTGTCTACACTGGTCATCCCCGCGTTCATCATTTTCTAGGTTATTAGTCTTCCCCCCCTCTTCTTTTGGTTTGTTTGTTTTGGGTCTTAGGTTAGGGTTCTTGTTCTTTCGACCTTTTTGGCCTATTGTAGCTTAGGGTTCATGTCTGTTGGGCCTTTTCATCCCTACCTTTAGATCTAGGTTATTTTGGGGTCAACTTTTTTGGCCTTGGGGATTGCCAAGGTAGTCACCTTGCATCCCCTTAGTGAATTTGTGGTCAAACTCACTGTTGGAATCATTTTTGAGTCCAACTGTGAAACCCTAGTTTCGGACCTTCAGGGTCTGAAACTTTCTATTTTGCAAAGATTTTCCCAAGTGCCAAGAGTCTTTCAGTGTTTCAGTTTTGTCGCACACTGAAACATCTAAGCTTCTAAAACACTGAAACAAGAGGACACCTGTCCCCTTAACTTTTCCAAGTATGGATTTTTGGCCTTTTTGGTCATTTGGGCCTTTTGCAAGCCAAAGATCTTGTCATCTCTAGCTCGCTGAAGCTTAACTACCAGTGCTCTCATCGGTATTTTAGAGGTGTCGACCTACGAAGGTTTCTCACCTTTGATTTGTCAAAATACCTGAAAGGGGGGTTTTTCAAAGCAAATCTAGCAAGGCTCTTTTCAGCCCTTTCAGCCTTTTGGACCTTTCGAAGGTCTCATACCCCCAAAAGTTTGAAAGGCTGAAAATGTCTTTTATGGATCCTTTTGAGCTTAGTTCTGACAATGTTTTTGGTTTTCCAAGTCTTCTTTCTATCATGTTGCTGATCCATAGCTTTTTCCCTTTGTAGATATGGCCAAGAAAGTAGTAGCGTCACCTACAATGAAGTTATAATTCAAGGGATACCATCCACCTTCCAAGGTGACCAACTTGTATGCAGGAATAATAGATACCGACATCAAAAATGTGAGTTGGAATGACTACTTGACCAAATGTGCTCAGTCAATGGGGTGCTCAGAGGACTGCACTTCATTAGTACACTGTTCTCTAGTGAATGTTGCTGCTCACCCAGTCTCCATCTTATCAGAAGACTTAATTAACACATTGGCTAGCCACTATGTGCCTGATGAGTGCATGAAAAAAAAAAATGTTGGTGAGGTAGTTTTGGACCTTAGGCCAGACAACATCGAAGATTCTTCCATTTTCCCAAATGGGTGGATAAATTATTTAACTTCTATATCAACAAAGGAATGGAGTTTTACAACAAAGATGTGCAAAGAGCCCATAACATCATGAACAATGAGTATCTAATGGAGTCCTTGCCCAAGGGTAAACTGGACAGGATTGATATGAGAAGGGGATATATGCAAGAAGACATCCAAGTGGCAATAACAATGATCAGTAGAGTGTACGAGCTACCAAAGTCTTCTCAATTAGAGCCATGGATGATCTTTCTGATCCAGAAGATAAAGGAGAGGCAAGCTAGGTTTGATTTGGCTACCATCCTAAGTGATAATCTTGATGAACAACTGGTTCGGCTAAAAATAGACCCCCATTTCTACATGACATCTTATGTTGTGTATCTACTAGCTGCAAGGGAAGTTTATCTAGGGTTGACCAAAGTTGGGGCAATGGGAGAACAAAATACATAGCCATTCACATTGTACCCTCAACTGGTGAGGAAATAATTCTATACACATAACAACCCAGACTTCAGAATTGTCAATGATGCCTTCATTTTTGCCATCATACGCTCCATTGAGGAAGACTATGCAAAGAGGTTTTCCAATAAAGCAGGAGTAAAAGTAAAGGCCCTTGAGGCATTTTATATTTAGTTCTGAACTTTCACTTATATTCAGGTGGCAGCAAGCACCCTGGTGCCAAAGAAGTTACCAAGATACCCTTCTAACAGTGTAGTTCTCCTGGAAGAAAAAGGCAACTATCTAATGTGCATGAACACATTAAGAATAAGAAGAAGCATTGCTGGGATTTTCCATTTTCTATAGGCCCCCACTATGTGCTAGACATGAAGGTTTTCAAGTCTTTGACTTGGGAATGGGATGAGTTCCCGCTAACAACCTACAATTTGGTGAGGCCTCTTTTTGATCCCATTGGTACATTTAGCCACATAATGGGGAGGCATTACATCCATGAGCTTCATGTAGAAGATTATTGGGCTTACTCTATGGATGAATATGAAGTAAGAGTCTATGACCATTCCTGGATGAGTCTAGAGCTGGCCCAGGGTGCTCTTTCATTAAGGATTCCATAGAAGGTGGTGAATGCTGACTTTGATAACATTTTGGATTCTATAGACAACATAGACAAGGTGTACACAAGGGCTATCCTAAATACAGAGGGAGGTCAAGATGAAAATGATGATATGGAGTTCAGAGTGTGACATGTGGTTAATCTAACCAAATCATGGATTTCTCATCCTTTCCCAATGAAGCGAGTCCCAATGAAACAACTCCCAGAGTAGCCCTTCAGAGAAAAGAAGAAGGGAGAAAAGATATTGAAGCCAAAATTTAAGAAGGTTGCTCCTCTCAAACCAGAGACTGTATATAGACATGAGTGCCCCACAGCTTATGGCTCAACTACTCACTCTAAGAAGGTCAAGACTAGGATGACTGGAATTATTGCACCACCAGATATGCCTTCATCCAGTGGTCCTGATTCTCCAAGCATGGCGAAGAAAAAAAAGTTCAAAATCATAGGACCCAAGCTGGCTGGATTCACCAAGGGGAATGTCTACAAGAGAAAGAAAGGCTCAACATCCACACAAATGGATTCCCTAATGGAGGAAGCTGAAGATGAATTAGATGAGGTGCCTCTCTATAAGGGAACCCAGTCTATGGGATTCATGAAGAGAAGGAGAGTAATGGATGATGATCCTAAGGATGTTGAAGGGGCTACACAAAGAGAACTAGTAAACCTAGATGCCCTTGGTGATGATGAGTTTGACATCATAGATTTTGCAAGATTGCATGGCTTTAAAGAGTCTGAGTAGCAAGCTCCCACTCAATTTACAAGACTTTTCAGTGGGATGGGAGAGGACCTACAAAAAAAGCCACAAGAAAAAGTTGATGTAGAAATGGCCAAGGTTCCAAAGGAGACTGTAGAGCCAGGCAAAGACTCTTCTATTAGGGTCACCTCAGAAGAAGATACAACTACATAGGTCCCCTTGGTTTCATCCATTCCACCTCTGCCTCCACCTCAAAACTTTCCAACTCCACCTCCATTCCCACATAAAACACCATCTACCACTCCACTTCCTTCTCCAATACAAACCACTCCACTACCCCAATAACCTTTATCATCCCATGTTCCCTTGCCTACTCCACCTCAAATGCCTTCACCCACTCCCCTTGTCACTACCACTCCACATCCTAATCAAGAGGAGTCGGTTCCTCAGAGCTCACAAGAGCTTGAGAAGGACACACATATAGCTGACGAGCATGAAGTAGGAGAAGAGCATATAGGATCAGAGGACCCCACTAATCAAGGAGGATCAT
The DNA here is from genome assembly GCA_027943335.1 of Chamaecyparis obtusa. Classification (NCBI taxonomy): domain Eukaryota; kingdom Viridiplantae; phylum Streptophyta; class Pinopsida; order Cupressales; family Cupressaceae; genus Chamaecyparis; species Chamaecyparis obtusa. The sequence continues at coordinate 297,047 of BSBK01004116.1, forward strand.
AGGCTAAAGAAGAGCCATAAAATAAGGAGGAGAAACAAAAAATAGATACAAAGGAACAAATGGTTGATGAGTAGCAGATAGTTGATGAAGAAGAATAGACATAGGAGGAAGGTGAACAAAATATAGGAGATGAACAGGAAATAGGAGAAGAAGAAGAAAGTAAAGGGGAAATGGAAACAGAGCACCCAAAAACTTCTTCTGCATTGGCTGCTCCATATGAGCTATTGAATGCTTTCTCAAAACCTATGTGGTTCACCAAAGAAATATAGCCGAGGGTCAGAGTATATACAAATGATGAGGTTGATATGACCGCACTAGGGTGAGCCTTCCACCAAACAACATTAGTTAATCAAGCAAGAATAATGTCTTATGTGATACTAGACTAAGAAGGTAGGTGGAAGGCACAGGTGGTTGTTCCTACAATGGATGTCAGTACAAGTGAGATCACTCCAGATGACTATGTGTTGGAGGAGGTAGACTTGGGGGAGCCCACCAGGGAAGGTAGCAAAACCTTGGCTACTTTAGGACTGAAGCATGCTCTTGGTTTCATGGATAAAGATGAAGAAAGGATAAAGGCTTTGGTAGAGTAGAATGAAGCCATAAAAAGATTCATTTTGAAGACATCAGGTCCAATTGACCCTGATAACCCTGAGGCCTCATTACATGCAATTTTGGAGAAGAAAGGGGGAATTGATATAGATATACCACATTCATTTGTATAGGCTTGTGCTGATTAGATGTTGGATTTTGAACAATTTTCCAATCTTTCCCTTAAAAGGATTCTGAGACCTCTTCGAAGCATTTTGGCAGGAATAGCATCCTTGATGGAGATCATGAGCGAGGGAAACGGTGTGGAGGAAATGATCGTGAACTGGCAAAAAGTGCTAGATGAATTAACAGTAATAAGGAAGCAGTGCTTCCAGGTTTTGGTAAAGACATATGAAGGTTTAGAGTTGGATAGTTTTGAGCAATGGATCCAAGAGATAGCAGTGGCATTAGACATATTTGAAAAAGTTCTCAAAAGATTGAATAAGAGAAGAGACAGTAGCATGCTCTTTGCAGAAGAGTTGTAGAAATTCTTTGAGGGTCTAGACTTAGATTTGTTCGATCAAGAAGATGAGAAAACTATGTATTCGATAAATGATATCATCAGCCAATACTTAGGGATATTTCAGGGAGTAAAGACTAAGGAATACCTTCAACAGATGTTTTATCATAAGGAAGAAATTTAGAAAATGCTATCTCCCGAAGAAGAAATAAAGGGTTTTGCAAAAGAGTTGGTTGACTTCCGAGATAGGTAGAAAGAATTTCTTGAAGGGATCAAAATGCCAGACTTTGATGAAGTGCTAGAGATTGTGGATAGATTCAAGAAAAAACATCTAGAAGTGCCTCCCAGCCAGTGAGCATTCAATCCCACTAGTCCAACCAGATTTTGTGTACAAAAATCCTATTTTGACACTTCAGAGCCTAATTTTCAACATTTCGGCCCTAGAGATTTTTTGGCCACCTACATGTCTAAAGTCCAAAATTTAGGAGATGGAAGAATTAGTACTTATTCAATATTGGGCCTTGATTTTTTTGGACCAACTGTTGGGATTTTGGCATTTTTTGGCATGTCCGAAAGTTAACTCCAGTTATCTGAGAAATCATTTTCTAGTCATCTGGGCTTCCTTTTTGGGATCGTTTGTGTATGGTTTTGGGATCTCATCCAGTTGGGTCCATGTGGAGAAGCCGGAGCCAAGGATCAAGGGCAGTAACATGAAGATTATCAAGTGTATGCATGAGTTCTAGCTCCATTTCTAAGTTATTTAATGCCTAATTTATTCAAAGATTTGTAATGCACAAGGTTTAATTCTATGCTAGGATAGTTTAGCTAAGCTTTAGAAGCAGTTTCTTTAATGCAAGCTTTATTTTATATTTACTTTCAAGTTTTAGTTGTAGCTAAACCCTAGCTGTGAAAATAAGAGCCCAGCTCTATAAATTGTAATAAAATGATGTAATGAGGGTCGATTTGATCATTAATATAACATATATAGTTGGTTCTTCATTCATGGTGTGATTTATCTGCTATCTATGAAAAATTTGTGAATGTGTGAATTGCTCATTCTTTATTTCAAAGAGACAATTTGTTGTTTAATGATTTTAAGTCTACGATCTTTTAGTTTGATGTTTGCTGGTATTGCATTACTGTGTTGTGACAAATTTTTGAGAAGATTATTCCTTGGTGCTTGAAGATTAACTTGTCTCACATGTGTGCACATCTAGGGTGGCTACATGATCTGATGAATTTTGGCTTATCATATGTTGGCATTTGTTCAATTCCATTGATGATTGCATCCATTTAGCTGAAGATTGGGACATGATCTGATCTCCATTTTGTGGGTTTCTTCATCTTCTTGGTTATTTAATTCACATAGTGGTGTGATGCTAGCATATGTCCATTAGGTTTCTTTTCCACAATTTCATTCAAATCTCTTGTTACCTTACATCTTCTAACCCTCCTTGCAAGTTATTTTTTAGTAGATTAATTAAATCAACATTGTTTCTATTCCTAAATCTAAAAATTGTATAAAAAAAAGAGAGATATTGTGGAATCCCAAAGTTTGTTTTGTAGTTTCCCTTAAGAGAAGGACCAGCAAAGGCCTCCTTGTTAACAAATTCACATTTTTCTACCATTGAGCTATCCAAGTGGTTGTGACCCAGCCAAAAGGAACCTTGAGATTGATTCCATCGGTCTTCCAAGAGGGGAATTTGCTCACGTTAATTCCTAGCCATTGTCCTTGTGTAAAAATGAGGCTCAACAAAAGTGGTGCTAGAAGGAGGGCCCTCAAAAGGGACACCTCAGAATATTGGATCATTCTATCCTAAGAGATTTCAATGAGTCCTTAGATCTTCACCCAACGAAGGGGAGTTCCTTGAAGTTACAAAGTTTCACAGACCTCGCAGCAATAGAACAAAGCACGGAGAGGGTACTTTGGATCATCTGAATCCTCATCCATTTCCAACCATTTCTGCCCCGCATATTGCTCCTCCACCACCAGCTCTAATGGCATTTTTCACAAATGCTCAAAGTTCACCGTTGAACTTACAAGGACAGCTCCATCAGCTACCCAAAAATCTAGAGAAATTTTGTCCATGTTTCATCTATGGAGAATCTAGGACAATGGAAGAACACGTCCATGTATTCAAGGAATTATGCAACCAGAAAGAGATTGCTCATCAAGACGTCATGTGTTTCCTTTTCCCCTACACATTGGGGGAATTTGCATATAATTGGTATCTAAAGTTACCATGAGGATCTATTGCCACATGGGCTGAATTTGATACAAAATTCCTTAATCGGTTCAAACTATATGTGGATCCGAAAACTATTCATCACCAATTCATCTCGGTGAGAAAGGACCTCAATGAATCAATTGCTATGTTCAATCACCATTTTCATAAGATGTACCAAAAACTTGAGGCTCCATATACTGTACTAGTTGGGGCTGCCATACAAGTGTACCTATGAGCCTTAGACCCATTAACGTCTATATTTCTGGAAAGGCTTCCCCCAAGAGACATAGATACTTTGGGAAAGGTATGTAATGAAGCCATCATGTTTGTCCAATAAATGGACTTGCACACAGGAGGAAATTATGGTATTCCACCAACATTGGGGAACACTGTCGTGACTGGTCCATTCACAGCAAACAATCAACTCCCAGTACAACAAGCCCCTAGGATCAATCTAGTGCCAGCTCCATATGTTGCTGCCCCACTACTAGCCATCACATACTCGAGGTATGATATGCATAGGATTGCCTTGTGTGAGAAAAAGGCCACTATCCCAAATGAACCAGATCAGGCTCTAGTGAATGAGTTAGACACCAGGAAGAAGACATTGTCTCAGTTAACTAGAGAGATTACTTGGATGAAACTCAACCCATCTCCAAATCAAGGGAATTACCAATGCCTAGTGGCTACCTTGAATACTTACCCTCAAAATCAAAATTGTAATTATGGAAACTACGATAGTAACAACAATAATAACAATGGTAGGGGTTATGGTAATGGATCTCAAGATAAATAGTTTGGGCAACAACAGACAAATAGGACATGGAACACATGTCCAAATAATGGTAGTATCCCTGCAGACAATGCCAACTTTTTCAATTCATCAGAAGTCAACTATGCCCAAGGTCCCAACATGCATCAACCAGATTATGAATATAGGAGCGAGTCTGACAATCAACAAGCTCAGGATCCTGAGAGTTCCCAGGGCCATTTCAATGCCATGGTTTTTGATTCATATGATCCAAGTTCGGGTGGAACTCCAATCAATAACACTGTAGAGGAAGAATTTATCTTCCCATTCAATCAAGAAAGTCAGCCAGAGTATTCTGAGGTCCATGCTTTCCAAAACAACAACATAAATACCTATAACCTAAGAAGCAGAAGAGAGCCTCTGATGAATGACATTCCCCCAAGTATGCAGCCCACTCTACCTGACCCAAAGGCCAGCAACAATCCTATGCCCCCAAGGGGACCTGGTGCCCCAATTGTTCAGGCCACTCAACACCAACCCTCTATGTTAAAAAATCCAGTTTGGGCCAATGAAAAGTAAAATGTAGTAGAGGAACTAAAGAAAGTTAGAACCAATATGTCAATGTATGATATGTTACAAAGTTGTCCCACTCAAAGAGAGGCCCTCCTAAAGTCCCTGGATCATTCCAAATCAGCCTTGTCCAGTAGTAATACCAGAAATGTATCCAACGAAAATGCTGCATAGGTAATGCTGACTATGTTCAAAGATAGGGTAGAAGTACCCCCATTCCTACTTAGCCTCAAAATATTTGGAAGGAACTTACATAATTATTTAATCGATTTAGGGGCTTCATGTAACATGATGTCATTTTCCATATGCCAAAAGCTATGAACGAATCCCCAACCGACCAATAGGGTGGTGATCCAACTCGATAAAACTAAGGTCAAAGTCATCGGGGTCTTGAAAGATACATGCATACAATTGACAGTTGACCCCAAGATCCAAGATTGCATTGACATACATGTGGTGGATACCCCAGAAACTTATGGCATGCTGCTTAGTAGAGAATGGACCTGATCTTTGAGGGGCTGGTTCTCCATGGATTTTACCCAAATTTGGTTTCCATGAAAGGGGCTCAATAACCGGATTAAGATTGATGAAAAACCAAAGCTCAAACAAATGATAACTAAGTACAATGCCCTGAATGAAGTATTATTCTCAGAAGTTGATCTAGGAGTGTATCATTTTGACAAGGAGTTCAATACCCAGATCCCTGAAGATATTCTCACAAAATTCATAAATGGCATGACAAAGAACATGAGGCATCTTGGCCAAGACACTAACCTAGACATAGTGATGCTACCAAGGTATTGTCCTCTTCATTAAATGAACCATTTAGAGTTTACATGCCAAGACTACCAAGAGGCAATGGTCCAAGGAATGAACCAAATATTAGATGTATCCAAACTCTCTAAGAATATGACAACACATTCGAGTGAGGATGAATCTCCCTTCATCGAGGAACCTCAGGGTCCCAAAAATGAATGCTTTATACAAGAGGAGTGGAGCTCTTCTGATGATGGCTTCCTACCTCCATGCCATGATGTTTGGTGTGATGTCAAGGTAAAATAAAAGATAAAGTGGGTTCCACTTTCAAAAGGAGAAATTGAAGATGAGGGAAAATTGGAAGCTCCAAGTACAGAAGGCCTATCATCACCCACGGTCCCCACAGAACCCCAGATCAAAATGCCTCTGCCACAAGTAACTCTAGAACCCCAAGTCAAAACATCTTCCAACAAGAATCAATCAGTCTGGAAAATTCATTTCAATGGATCTAAGTGCAAGCTAGGAGTAGGCGTTGGGATCGAATTAGTTAACCCACATGGGGGTTCATATTATGCTACTTACTGATTGTAATTATATTGCACTAACAATGTTGCCGAGTACGAGGCTCTAGTTCGAGGTCTCCTCTTGGAACATGAGAAGAAAGTGAAAGCAATAGTCATAAAAGGTGACTCTCAATTGATAGTCTGGCAGATCAAGAGCCAGTATTCTTCAATGATAAATGACTGGTCTCATACTACAACTACATCTAGGATCTAATCAAAGATTTTGAAGCTTTTAACATTCGGAGTGTCCCAAGAAGAAGGAATATTGTTGCTGATGCTTTAGCAGTATTTGCAAGCTCTTTACAACTGCTAGAGAAGTCCAAGTTGAAGAAATTCTCCATGGAACTAGTAGCCATACCAGCTATCCCTGACAACATCAAAAACTTCTAGGTATTCCAAGATGACTAGCAGATATTGGAATTTATCATGAACGCAAGCATTTTTGACAAGTAGAGTATTGATGAAGAAGAGGATGAAATAGAAGAATTAGATGACTTAGGAATTCTAAACTTGAAGACCAACTCGATTCCGATAGGTATGGTAGCTCTACAGAGGATTTTTGATAAATATGAACAAGCATGGGAGAGAGGGAAAACACTAGTAGTAGGCAGAGATGATTGCGAGCTCTACAACTTGGGGATGCAACTCGAACCCAGGGAAGTCTGCATTGGCAAGGTAGGCACACCAGAAGAAAAGAAATAGATGGTCGAGCTACTCACTAAATACAAAGACATCATAGCATGGTGCTATGAAGATTTGAAAACCTATGATCCCAATGTTATTGTTCACAACATTCCTTTGAACCCCAATGCTAAACCTTTCCGCCAAAGGCAAAGACCTATGAACCCTGTGATCGAACCAGTGATCCAAAAGGAGGTGCAAAAGTTTCTCGATGCTAAGATAATTTTTCCCATCAACATTTAACATGGGTCACCAATATTGTCCCTATGAGGAATAAAAGAGGAGAGGTTCGGCTTTGTGTAGATTTTAGAAACTTGAATAGGTCCTCTCAAAAGGAAAACTACCCATTGTCATCCCTTGATGAAGTATTACAAGTAGTTAATGGTTCTCAAATGATGTCTTTTTTAGATGGCTACTCTGGGTACAACCTAGTCATGGTAAAGGAAGAGGATTGCCTAAAGAAAGCCTTCACCACAAAATGGGGAACATTTTCCTATTGTCACATGTTGTTCTTTCTAATCAATGCAGGAGCCACTTTCCAATAAGCTATGGATGAGGCATTCAAGGGTCTGGTTAAAAAATGCATTGTTATCTATATGGACAATCTCATAGTTTCTTCTAGGAACTATATGGACCACATTGATGATTTATGAAAAGTCTTGAAGAGGTGTTGATGTTATGGGATTTCTTTAAATCCTAAGAAGTGTGTCTTTGGGGTAACTCAAGGAAAGCTTCTCGGGCACATCATATCTGAGATAGACATCTCAATTGACCCTGAGAGGGTCGAAGCTATCCTCAAATTGGTTCTGCCAAATAGTAGGAAGGAGTTGAAGTCCTTCTTTGGGAAAATCAACTTCATTAGAAAATTCATCTATGGGTTTGTAGAGATAGTGCATTCATTGAACGACATGTTGAAGAAAGATGCTAAGATTGAATGGAGCACTCAAGCTAAAGAGGCCTTTGAAGAAATCAAGACATCCATCACCACTGCCCCAGTCTTGGTTAGTCCCGATTATCTCTTGTCATTCAAGGTTTAATCCTTTGCTTCATAACATTCATGTGCATGAATCCTCACACAAAAGAAAGAAGGAGAAGATGAACGAATGATATCTTTCATAAGTTGTTCCCTAAAAAATGTAGAGCTTAAATATACAAATTTGGATAAACAATATTTTTCCTTGATTAAGGTTGTTAAGAAATTCAGACACTATGCCCTTCGGAGAAAAGTCATTGCTATTGTTCTAGATCCGAAAGTTAAGTCTCTGCTGATGCAAAATGAACTAGGAGAGCAAAGGGGAAAATGGATGGCAATATTACAGGAATTCAACATTGTGATCCAACCAATGAAATTGGTGAGAGGTCAAGGCCTTACCAAGATGATGGCCTAAATAGAACAAGGTTTGGTGTGCCAGGTGTACACCAATGAAAGAGTATTCACTAACATATGGTATCAAGACATAGTTTACTACTTGCTACAAAATTGTTGCCCAAATGGATTGAATGGTTCCCAGTAGAGAGCACTTAAGAATAAGAGCAGTTCATACATGTTGAAAAATGGGAAGCTCTACAAACACAATTATGATGGACTATACCTATGATGTTTAGATCAAATAGAAGTTGGACAGGTTCTCACAGAATTTCATGATAAGTATGGTATTGGGCATGGATCAGTAGAAGCTATAGCTCATTAGATACTGAGATTTGGCTATTAATAGACAACTTTGTTCAAAGATACTCATGAGCATGTGCGCTCTTTCCATGTTTGCCAAACCAGTGCCATTCAAGAGAAAGATATGGTGATGCCCCTACAACTAGTATATGAAGTGCGTCTGTTCACCCAATGGGGTCTAGATTTTGTGGGAATGATCAATCCTCCATCCTCCACAGACCATCGATACATCTTAACTAAGACTAATTACTACACGTGTTGGATAGAGGCATAGGTTATGAAGAATTGTACCACTGAAGTGATCACCAAATTCCTAGAAGAGTTCATCATCATGAGGTTTGGCATGCCTTTTTCTTGGTATGTGATAATGCCCCCTACTTTTCATCTACAAGTCTCATTCAATGGGCCTTCGAGAATTAGGTAATTCTAAAATTCTCATCCAATTACTACCCACAAGGGAACGAACTTGTTGAATCAACCAACAAGAACCTAACAATGGTAATCAAGCATCTTTTGGATGAAAATCCCAAGGACTGGCACACTCAGCTAAAGTATGCTTTATGGACAAACCGTGTGAGAGTTAAGAACACTTTGGGGATGTATCCCTACTAGCTAGTCTATGGTCTACAACCCATCTTTCTAATGAACCTAAAAATCCCTATTCTAAGATTCATGGATCAATACACCGAGGGTGAGGACCGGGTGCAAATTTGTCTGATGAACTTACTGGACCTTGAAGAAAAAAGAACTATGGCTTTAGAACATGTGGCCAAACACCAAGCTATTATAGAACAATGGTTTGAAAAAAGAGCAACCATAAAATCCTTTTGAATTGTCGATCTGGTCCTAATGTGGGACAAAGAAAAAGAGAAATCGGGTAGCCATACCAAATTTCAATGTTTGTGGATAGGCCCATTCCAGATCATGGAGATCTTGAGAGAGAATACCTTTTAGATTAGTTCTCTTGATGAAGACTTGGTCCCATTTCTAGTCAATGGCCAATTTCTAAAGCATTATTTCGGGTCTTGATTGGCCCCTTGTAGTTTATTGTATATTCCTATACTTTAGCATTTTTATTTTTTTCTATCAGTCTCATTGTCCGTGTCTTTCCTTTGGGTTTTGTTTTCAGGGGGTAAGTTCTTTTAGGTTTTTAGTGGTTTGTTCCAAGTAGTCTAGGCAATAGATAAAGGCTTTCCTTTTGTCAAGATCTTTGAGGTAGTTCTATCGTGCAATGAGCCAGAAGTAGTAATCAAAAGTAAAGCATTTTCTTTTAGACTTCTCAGAGGGAGTTCATCAAAACCAACCATCCTCAACACTAATGCATATCTAAAAGGGGATCCTAAGTCACGAGCCTCCCATGGTAGGATGCTATTTAGCACTAGGAAATGCCCATGGTCGCAAGGAAAGCTTGGTAATCAAAACCCTTCTCCTAACTAGAGAATAGACTAAAAGAAAAGAGAAAGAAAATAAGAGGAACACATAAAGATGAGATAAATAGAAAGATGCTCAAAGCTAGGGTAGCACTTTCTAAGTGTTGCCCCAGTTACAAAGAGAAAGGAAAGAAGAAAATAGAGAAAAGAGACAACATTTGACAAAACCATAAGGAGTATCAGAGTAGTATATGTTGAACAAAATCAAAGGTTAATTATTTAGAATGCAATGATTCAAAGAATCAGTTTTAAAATTGACACAAATCAAGTCTAGGAGCCCTCCAAAGGAGTTTAAAACTTCCATTAAAAGCTCATCTATAGTTGGGGAAGGGTGACTTTAGAAATATCTACCAAGGCTATCAATGCATGCTTGGTAGTAGAGAAAGGTTAAACTGACTAACGACTAACTTCAGATTTGTGGGTAGTGATCTGGCAATGATTGGTTGACGATCAGCAGGAGTTTATGGCAAAGGTTTTCTCAAGAAATTTGAATAGACATGCTCACACACTAGATGCAAATGTTATGATGTTTTTCACCTTGAGGATGATGATAAAACTATTTGATTTGAAGATCCTATGTTTGGCTCATTGTATGGTGGGATTGTCTCGAGGCAGAATGGCTCTGGAAAACTTGGGTTGTTTCCCTTTCTTTTTCAAGGCTATTTGTTGTGGTCCCACAACCACGCTCCCCATTTTTGGCCTTTTGACCTTAGGGGCCTCCCTTTTTTTCTTTCTGCTTATTTTTCTTCTTGTCCTCTATTTTTGTTTTTGGCTTTGTTGTCTATTTTCAGCCTTTTCGGCCTTTTTGCCCTTTTGCACTTTTGGAGGTCCGAAAGTGCAAAAGGCCGTAGGTGTGAAGGTTTAGAGAAAACTCAGTTCTCAGCCTTCTCAGACCTACCACCTTTCTAGACTTGTTGGAGGTTTGAAGTTTCAGAGGTCTGACTCTCACAGGGGACTCGACCTTTTTAGAGCTTTTGGCCTTTTGGAGGTCCAACACCCCCAAAAAGGCTGAAAGGCTGATTCTCGGGGTGCTTACATTAGCCAACGTGATGACCTATATAAGGCACAAGTGAGTTTTTTCTTGTCACTTTTGTGCTCGCTCTTTCACCTCCAACCCATTTTTCTCATCACTTGCTGCCTTTTTGTCATCTTGGTCTCCTATCTTCGCTGGTTGTCCCTGCGTTCATCATTTTCTAGGTTGGTGATCTTCCCCCCCTCTTCTTTTGGTTTTTTTTGTTTTGGGTCTTAGGTTAGGGTTCTTGTTCTTTCGACCTTTTCAGCGTGTCGTAGCTTAGGGTTCATATCTATTGGGCCTTTTTAGCCCTGCCTTTAGATCTAGGTTGTTTTGGGGTTGGCTTTTTCAGCATTGGGGATCACCAAGGTAGTCACCTTACATCCCCTTGGTGAGTTTCTGGTCAAACTCACCATCTGACTTGAAATGAGTACGACTATGAAACCCTAATTTTAGACCTTTGGGGTTTGAAACTTTCTATTTCGCAGAGGTTTTCCTAAGTGTTGGGAGTCTTTCGGCATTTTGGTGTTGTCGCACACCGAAATAGCTAAGGTTCCGAAATGGCGAAACAAGAGGAAACCTTTCACGTTAACTTTTCCAAGTGTGGATTTTCAGCCTTTTCGGTCATTTTGGCCTTTCGCACGCTGAAGCTTAACTGCTAGTGCTCTTGTCAATATTTCGGAGGTGTTAGCCTACGAAGGTTTTTCCCTTTGATTTGCTGAAAGAGCTGAAAGGGGGGTTTTTCAAAGCAAATCTAGCAAGCCTCTTTTCAGCCCTTTCAGCCTTTTTGGCCTTCTGGAGGTCTCATACCCTGGAAAGTCTGGAAGGCCAAAAATGTCTTTTATGGACCCTTTTGAGCTCATTTCTAACAATTTTTTTGGTTTTTAGAGTCTTGTTTCTATTGTGTTGTTGATCCCTGGCTTTTTCCCTTTGTAGATATGGTTGAGAAAGTAGTAGCGTCACCTGCAATGAAGTTCCAATTCAAGGGATACCATCCACCTTCCAAGGTGAACAAATTGCATGCGGCAATAATAGATACCGACATCAGGAATGTGAGCTAGAATGACTACTTGACCAAATGTGCCTAGTCGGTGGGGTGCTTGGAGGACTACACTTCATTAGTACATTGTTCTCTAGTGAACATTGCTGCTCATCCATTCTACATCTTATCAACAAACTTAATCAACACATTGGCTAGCCACTATGTGCCTGATGAGCGCATGGTAAAAAATAGCTTTGGAAAGGTAGTTATGGACCTCAGGCCATAAAACATTGAAGATGTCTTCCATTTGCCCAAAGGGGTTGATAAATTATTTAACTTCCATATCAAAAAATGAATGGAGTTTTACAACAAAGATGTCCAAAGGGCCCATAACATCATGAACAATGAGTATCTAATGTAGTCGTTGCCCAAGGGGAAACTGGATAGGATTGATATGAGAAGGGGATATATGCAAGAAGACATCCAAGCAGCAATAACAATGATCAGTAGAGTGTACGAGCTGCCAAAGTCTTCTCAATTAGAGCCAGGGATGATCTTTCTGATCCAGAAGATAAAGGAGAGGCAAGCTAGGTTTGATTAGGCCACCATCCTAAGTGATAATCTTGATGAACAATGGTTCAGGTAAAAATAGACCCCCATTTGTACATGACATCTTATGTCATGTATCTACTACCCACAAGGGCAATTTATCTAGGGTTGACCAAAGTTGGGGTGATGGGAGAACAAAACACATGGCCATTCACATTGTACCCTCAACTAGTGAGGAAAGACTTCTATACACATAACAGCCTAGACTTCAGAATTGTTAATGATGCCTTCATTTTTGGCATCATACGCTCCATTAAGGGAGACTATGCAAAGAGGTGTCTATTGAAGAAGCAAAAAAAGTAAAGGCCCTTGGGGCATTTTATATTCAGTTCTGAACTTTCACTTATATTTGAGTGGCAGGAAGAACCCTAGTGCCAAAGAAGTTCCCAAGATACCCTTCTGACAGGGTAGTTCTCCTGGAGATAGCAAGGCAGCTATCTGAGATGCATGAAAACATTAAGCATAAGAAGAAGCATTGATGGGATTTTTCCATTTCTATAGGCCCCCACTATGTGTCATACATGAAGGTTTGCAAGTGTTTGACCTGGGAATGGGATGAGTTCCCACTGACAACCTACAATTCAGTGATGACTCTTTTTGATCCCATTGGTACATTTAGCCACACAATGGGGAGGTATTACATCCATGAGCCTCATGTAGAAGATCACTAGGTTAACTATGTGGATGACTATGAAGTAAGAGTCCGTGAATATTTTTGGATGAGTCTAGAACTAGCCCAGGGTGCTCTTTCATTAAGGATTCCATATAAGGTGGTGGGTACTGACTCTGATAACATTTTGGATTCTATATACAAAATAGACAAGGTGTACACAAGGGCTATCTTGAATGTGGAGATAGATCAAGATGAAAATGATGATATGGAGTTCAGAGTGTGACATGTGGTTAAGATGACCAAATCATGGATTGCTCATCCTTTCCCAATGAAGCCAGCCCCAATGAAACAACTCCAAGAGAAGCCCTCTAGAGGAAAGAAGAAGGGAGAAAAGATATTGAAGCCATAATTTAAGAAGGCTGCTCCTCTCAAACTAGAGACTGTATAGAGACATGAGTACCCCACTACTTATGGCTCAACTACTCACTCTAAGAAGGTCAAGACCAGTATGATTGGAAGTATTGCACCACTAGAGATGCCTTCATCTAGTGGTCCTGATTCTCCAAGCACGATGAAGAAAACAAAGTTCAAAATCATAGGACCCAAGCCAACTAGAGTCACCAAGGGGAATGTCTACAAGAGAAAGAAAGGCTCAATGCCCACACAAATGGATACCCTGATGGAGGAAGATGAAGATGAATTAGATGAGGTGCCTCTTAGTAAGAGAACCTAGTTTGCAGGATTCATAAAGAGAAGGAGAGTAATGGATGATGATCCTAAGGATGCTGAAGGGGCTACACAAGGAGAACTAGTAAACCTAGATGTCATTGGTGATGATGAGTTTGACATCACAAATTTTGTAGGATTGCATGTCTTTAAAGAGTTTGAGCAACAAGCTCCCACTCAGTTTGCAAGCCTTTTCAATGGCATGGGAGAGGACCTACAACAAAAGCCACAAGAAAGAGTTGATGTTGAAATGGCTGAGGTTCCAAAGGAGACTAGAGAGCCAGGTAAAGACTCTTCTATTGGGGTCACCTCAGAAGAAGATATAGCTACACAGGTCCCCTTGGTTTCATCCATTCCACCTCTACCTCCACCTCCATTCCCGCACAAATGCCACCTACCACTCCATTTCCTCCTCCAATACAAACCACTTTGCTACCCCAACAGCCTTCATCATCCCATGTTCCCTTGCCTACTCCACCTCAAATGCCTTTGCCCACTCCCCTTGTCACTCCCACTCCACATCCTAATCAAGAGGAGTCAGTACCTCAGAGCTCACAAGATCCTGAGAAGGATGCACATATAGCTGATGAGCAGCAAGTAGGAGAAGAGCATATAGGATTAGAGGACCCTACTGATCAAGGAGGATCACATGATGAAGAAGAGTCACACACTGAGGAGGAGAAACAACAAATAGATACAGAGGAACAAATGGCTGATGAGCAACAGACAACTAATGAAGAAGAATAGACAAAGGATGAAGGTGAGAAAAATATAGGAGATGAACAGGAAATAGGAGAAGAAGAAGAATAAAGTCAAGGGGAAATGGAAATAGAGTGCCTAACAAATTCTTCCACATTGCCTGCTCCATATGAGCCATTGAATTCTTTGTCAAAACCTACGTGGTTCACCAAAGAAATACAACTGAGGGACAGAGTATATATAGATGATGAGGCTGATATGACTGCACTAGGGAGAGCCTTCCACCAAACAACATCAGTTACCTGAGTAAGAACAATGTCTTATGTGACACAAGACCAAGCAAGCAGGTGGAGATTCCCACAATGGATGTCAATACAAGTGAAATCACTCCAGATGACTATGTGTTGGACGAGGTAGACTTGGGAGAGCCCACCAGGGAAGGTAGAAAAACCTTGGCTACTTTAGGATTGAAGCATGCTATTGGTTTCATGGATAAAGATGAAGAAAGGATAAAGGCTCTGGTAGAGCAGAATGAAGCCATGAAAAGATTCATTTTGAAGACAGTGGGTCCAACTAACCCTAATAACCACGAGGCCTCATTACATGCAATTTTGGAGAAGAAAGGGGGAATTGATACAGATATACCACATTCATTCATATAGGCTTGTGCTGATTGGAAGCTAGATTTTGAACAATTCACCATTATTTCCCTTAGGAGGATTTTGAGACCTCTTCGAAGCATTTTGGCAAGAATAGCTTCCTTGATGGAGATCATGAGCGAGGAAAACGGTGTGGACGAAATGATCATGAACTGGAAAAAAGTGCTAGATGAATTGATGGTAATAAGGAAGCAAATCTTCCAAGTTTTGGTAAAGATATATGAAGGTTCGAAGTTGGATAGTTTTGAGCAATGCATCCAAGAGATAGCAATTCCATTAGCTGTATTTCAAAAAGTTCTCAAAAGATTGAATAAGAGAAGAGACAGTAGCATGCTCTTTGTAGAAGAGTTGCAGAAATTCTTTGAGGTTCTTGACTTAGATTTGTTTGATGAAGAAGATGAGAAAACTATGTATTTAGTGAATGATATCATCAGCCAATCATTAGGGATATTTCAGGGAGTAAAGACTAAGGAAGACCTTCAACAAATGATTTATCAGAAGGAAGAAATTCAGAAAATGCTATCTTGCGAAGAAGAAATAAAGGGTTTTGAAAAAGAGTTGGTTGACTTCTGAGATAGGCAGAAAGAAGTGCTTGAAGGGATCAAAACACTTGAATTTGATGAAGTGCTGGAGATTGTGGATAGATTCAAGAAAGGACATTTAGAAGTGTCTCCCAGATAGTGAGCATTCAGTCCCAGTCAAGCTAGATTTTGTGTACAAAAATCCAATTTTGACACTTAGCCATTTTCGTAGAGCCTGATTTTTAGTATTTCGGCCCTAGAGATTTTTTGGCCACCAACACATCTGAAGTTTGAAATTTTGGAGATGGAAGCCTTAGTACTTATTCAATTTTAGGCCTTGAGTTTTTTAGACTTGTCAGGATTTGGGCATTTTTTGGCATGTCTGAAAGTTAACTTCAGTTATCTCAGAAATCATTTTCTAGTCATCTGGGCTTCCTTTTTGGGATTGTTTGTCCATGATTTTGGGATCTCATCTAGTTGGTTCCATGTGGAGAAGTCAGAGCCAAGGATCAAGGGCAGAAACATGAAGATTATCAAGTGCATGCACAAGTTCTAGCTCTAATCCTGAGTTATTTAATGCCCAATTTATTCAAAGCTTTGTAATGCACAAGGTTTAATTCCATGCTAGGATAGTTTAGCTAAGCTTTAGAAGTAGTTTCTTTAATGCAAGCTTTATTTTAGATTTACTTTCAAGTTTTAGTTGTAGCTAAACCCTAGCTGCAAAAATAAGAGCCCAGCTCTATAAATTATAATAAAATGATGTAACGAGGGTCGATTTGATTATTAATATAACATATATAGTTGATGCTTCATTCATGGTGTGATTTATCTGCTATCTATGTGAAATTTGTGAATGTGTGAATTCCTCATTCTTTATTTCAAAGAGCCAATTGATTGTTTAATGATTTTAAGTCTGTGATATTTTAGTTCGGTGTTTGCTGGTATTACATTGTTGTGTTGTGACAAATTTCTGAGAAGATTATTCCTTAGTGCTTGAAGATTAACTTGTCTCATGTGTGCATACATCTAGGGTGGCTTTGTGATCTGATGAGTTTTGGCTTATCATACGTCTGCATTTGTTTGTTTTCATTGATGATTGCATCCATTTAGCTAAAGATTGGGACATGATCTGATCTCCTTTTTGTGGGTTTCTTCATCTTCTTGGTTATTTAATTCACATAGTGGTGTGATGCTAGCATATGTCCATTAGGTTTCTTTTCTACAATTTCATTCAAATCTCTTGTTACCTTACATCTTCTAACCCTCCTTGCAAGTTATTTTTCTGTAGATTAATTAAATCAGCATTATTTCTATTCCTAAATCTGAAAATCGTATAAAAAAAGAGAGAGAGATTGTGGAATCCCAAAGTTTGTTTTGCAGTTTCCCTTAAGAGAAGAACCAGCAAAGACCTCCTTGTTAAAAAATTCACATTTGTCTTCCATTGAGCTATCCAAGTAGTTGAGACCTAGCCAAAAGGAACCTTGAGATTGATTCCATCATTCTTCCAAGAGGGGAATTCGCTCATGCAAATTCCTAGCCATTGTCCTCGTGTAAAAATGATGCTCAATAGATTTGTTTGTTCTTTTCTGCATTTCAATTTTTTTGGTATTTTCAAGATCTCTTTTAACTATGTACAATAAATAGGATGCTTTCCATCTGATTTTTTGATACTCCTTTTCTTTTTACTCTTTCATCTGCTTCATGTGATGAACCTTTTTAGATGAATGCTATTGATAGGTTCTTGTATCTCTTCTCCATCACATTCAGCTAGCTTGTAGGTGCCTATCCCAAAAGACAAAGTGATCACAAAAGGTCCTAACCAATTTTCTTCCCATTTCCCTTTCTTTTCTTTTTCTACTTGATTCTTGGGATTCTCTCACAAAACTAAGTCACCTATTTGGAATGTTCTTGACTTGATATGCTTGTTATAGGTCCTTGACATTCAGTTTTGATATACTTTCAAGTGATCAAATGCTTATTGATGTTTCTCATCTAGCAGTTCTAGTTCATGCAACCTAGCAACCCTATAATATTTCTCACTTATCAACCCATGTAGAGATACTCTCAAAGATGGAAGTTCTACCTCCAAAAGTAAAATTTCATTTGTTCCAAAGACTAAGGAAAATGGTGTAGCTCTTGTTGGCATTCTAATACTTGTCCTATAAGCCCACAAGGTCGGGTTTATTTTTATATGCCAATCTCTACCTGAATTGTCCACCGTTCTCTTCAATATTTTTAGGATATTCTTACACTAGTACATTTGACCTAGTTTTTCTACCAAAATTTTTGACCAAAAAATAAGAATGTTTTACTTGGTCAGATTATAGAAGGAAATTTTTTTTTTAATAAATTTATGCCCGTGTTTGTCGAAATAGCGAAAAAAATTTTGGTGGTCAAAATTTCAACAAACACGAGCATTACTTAAAAAAAAAGGTGAATTTAATTTCTCATTTCATTATTTCATTTACAAAAAAAAAAGGGCAGCGCACGCGTAGGAGATATGTCCCAGCTCGAGCTCAATCTTTAAGTTATGTGACAATTATAGCAAGTTTTGGTATTCAAATTCTATCAATCTCTAGTTTGAGCCTGCAACAACGTTCCTTCTACATTTGGTTATTTAGATTTGGGTTAAAACCATTTGGCATAGACTGTACTATCTACTAAGATGTCACACTGAATCTTCTGCACAACTATAGCCACTTAGCCTAGCACCATCATTTATCAGAGACACACTCTAATCTAATTGATCAAGTTAGATTAGGTTCAATCTGGAATGGTCAATTGATGGATTCACACAGTAGGTACAATCACCAAGGATTCTTCAATGTGCCCGAGACTATGAAATTCAATCTATGATTCAATTTCAACCTTCCTGTTACTACACTGCTACAAAATTTTCTTCTTCTTACTGGTTAAATACATGGAAAGTATCTACCTAGGGCATCAAATCTTGAAGCAATATGCCTCCTTCCACAGTCTGATAACTTATATTATTAAATTGCATAACCTTGGCTTGCTTCTCACCCAAAGGCATTGGAATCCAATGGGGAAACCACAAGTCAAGGTTCTGTTAGCACATGCAAAAATTTTCATGGCTGTAGCATTTTCCCCCTAGTCTTTGAAATTGATTTTAGGTCCCTGGCACAAACCCTTGGTTCAAATTTTTGAAAACTAGCCGTTGGTATAAAAAAAACCCTTTGTATTACCTTGGCCTTGTTCTAATTTCAAGTTAACTTTTTGGGTCACTTAAAGGTCCTAATTCACATGTGCTTAATCATTATCCCCTTTGTCACATGATTGTGTGAACTTTTTTCATGTTACGTGATCTTGTGACTAAAGGTTTTATACCCCCAGCAGCCTTTAATTTTCCTAAGTCCTCTGCACCTAAATTTTTCCTTAAAAGCCTAAGTCTCAAAATTAATTCTTTCCTATGTTTTGGCTTATATCTTCCCTGGGCCCGGCCCTTTGACACAATCTTGATCCAACGGTTGTCAAGAAAGCACAAGGGTTTTGTTAGAGGCTTGCGCTTTTGTGACGACCATTGTTTTCTTTTCATGACGTAGCCTTTCCTTGCAGGCGGGTCCACTGCTACGTGTACACAAATGGCAAGCTTTGATTGATCCACGGGTGAGTGATTGGATATGTTGTTAGTGGGACTTGATTTTCTAAGGTTCATAGGGTTTTGACATCCGTGGATGATCAACGACTGGTGTAAATTCTCATGAGATGTGTTAGAGCTTTAAGATCTTACACCAGCTATTGATGTTACCTTTTCTAAGGTGGCAATATGAAGGTGGGTCCGATTTTCCAGGTGGTTTTTATGCACCATGGTGTGCTAAGTTGTTTGTTTTTCATTCATCCGTGTGGTGATGAGTTGGATTGCATTAGTGGGGCCAAGGATTTCCAAATTTTAGTAGTTCTGATAGTGACAGAGCATCAATGGTCAGTGTGTAATTTGATGGGTTTTTTATGACACTTGCGATCTTAAGGCAGCCATTGATCTCTTCTTGTGTCAGAGGTTTGTCAGAGTAGAGTAAGATTTTGCATCTGATGGTGGTCTCATGATCTAAAGGAATCTTGAAGGTCTATGTGAGGATGAGAAAACCGTTGATCTTCTTGATGTGGGCCATAAAATTTTCTCAGTCTTTTGGCGGTCCTGATAAATTGTTTGGCAGTTCTGATATAATTTCAAAGGTTTTTTCTCATTCGCAAAGAAAAGGTAGCGGAGTCCTAAAAGATTGGTGATTCAACAAGTGTGTTTTCATGTGATCGCTAAACTATTTGGCTGACAGATAAAGTTCTTTGTGAACTGACAAAAGCCTTCATTCACCATTTTTCCAAATGTAGCTAGGATCAGTTAAGTTCCTTTGGTCGACAGTTTGTGGGGTTAAGTGGTGAGTTAGGTTTTCTTTCTGTGAATAGGAAAAAGCACTTCTGTGTAGTCGCTAGGAGTTAACCTGAGGCTAGCAGTTAAGTTAAGAACATAAAGACCGTGAAAAGGACTAATCAGACAGTCACGACTTAAAGTTGGCTCAGATTTAAATATCAACCACCAATTTGTTGTTGGCACTTGGAAATGACCGTTGTTTTTCAAATTCAAATTTGTAGAAGGTTTCCCAGTGATAGAAAGGACCATAATTGAATGCTTTCATGGCCGAATTTGATTTGTTTGGTGGCACTTGCTATTACAGTGTCATCCAAGGTATTCCATGATCATCTGCAGGGTCTACTATAATTTTTGTGCTCAAGGCGTGTTGTAGGTGGCCGAGTAGGTTGACATTTTGGGCATTTTTGTGGTTCTCAGTAACTTCTTAGTGAGATTTGTCATGATTGGAATCACTCTGGGATCTGTCTTCTCTTGGTTGCCTAGGCTTCTTCCCCTATAATAAATTTGTGACTGTTTCTAATGGGTTTAGTGGGTGAAACCATAACCCTAGTCATCCATAGCTTGTTTCATTCTCTTTGAGGATTCCAAGATGACTAGGGGGTATATATTGCAGAATTTTTGACTTAGTGGGGGTTCCAAAACATTCTTTTGGTCCCTAGTTGTTGATGGTATTATATTGAAAGAGGAGCTGGATCTTGGGTTTTCTTCCTATCTTTGTGTTTCTCTGATTGTATATTGATCCTGAATATGTTAACGAGAATACTATTGAGTTCCAATCTTGCATTTGTGTATGTCTTCTTATTTCAGTTCTGAGCTCATATATGTTAATGTCACAAAGTATATTAGCATATGGTAAACAAAGAGTATTGTGAAGTCATCTCTAAGTTCCTAAAAAAGTTAGGATTAAAGTCTTTTAGGTGAGTTTAGTGAGTTTACAACCAAGTAAGAATCTGATGTCCTTGTGTTTGAGGGAGAGGGTTAGTAGGCAAAGCACTTATCTTGAGCCCAGGAGTGTTTCATTTAAGATCTTCAGCTAGTTTATGTAATTGGGTGACTCTTTTCCCTAGGTTAAGACACGGGTCCATCCTCTGGAGGCATTTCATTGTCATCAACCACAAACAAACAAATTAAATGATCAAATCCTTAAATCAGTTAGTAAAGAGTATATTGGTATAACATTTTATGATTCCTTTGAAGAAGTGAATCAAGGGTACAACCACCTAAGCATTAGAGGTCAAAGTGTAGGAGGATCTCATTGTTGATCCTTGTTAATTGGCCCTCTTCCTTGTAGACTTTGGAGTGGTGATAGAGTCAAAGTATTATTAAAGTTATCCATCAAAGTATAAATCTACAAGTTGAAGATCAAAGGGAACTACCAACAAAATGGTGACTCTGCTGGAGAGAGTCTAGAGATAAAGGTTTTTGAAGTGCACTCTTTTTTTCCTATTGTATTCAATTGAAATTTTTCCCACTTTGGTGGGTGGTGACTCAAGAGGTTAGAACCAGTGTCATACTAAAAATCATGGACAAGAGGAGGAATACTAGGTCCTTTGTTAGAAAGAATCTAGATATTGCTCTGGAATAATTTCCTAGAAAGGAGAAGAAGAGTTGGATTAGAAGGAATGGTGAGTCTACTAGTGCTCCCATAAGAGAATAGAGAAATACCAGAGGTAGAGAACCACATGTTTCCTCAAGTGAGGAAGGTTCACAAGATAGAGTTTCTAGATCAGATGGTGGTCACTCTGAGGATAGATTTTATGATACCCCAGAGGCTATATTTCAAGACAAGGGTCCATTGCCTGTAGGTCACGATGAACATGCTAGAGAGATGGGTTTGGAGATTGATTTAGATCTTGATGAAGATAATTTCAGAAGGGAGCCCATGAGACCATGGAAAGTCCATTTCCCATATCAAAATCTTACTGATATTGATGTGTCATCAGGCTCTAATGACATTATGGTAGACCCAGATGATTTAAATGCACTAAGGTTACAGTTGGCAGAATAGGATGCCATACATAAGAGGTTACAAGAGGAGAGAGAAGCTGAAAAGGTGAATGCTCTAATAGAAAGACATTCTCTCCTTAGAAAGATTAATGAAATGAAGGAGAGAAACAAGATGCTTGCTTCTACTCCTAAGACCTTGCAACATGATGTCTTTGGTGATCTTGAAGCTTTGAGGAGTGAGCAGGAGCACTTACTGTGAGATCATGAATTTGATCAGGAGGGCCCTGTGGTTAGACAGGTTCAAAGTTATGTTTCCCTCCCTAAAGATAAAGATGGGCATGAGATCACTAGGCTTGTTGTTGCCGCTGGTGAGAAGGGAAAGAAAAAGATGGTAGGATAACAAACAAGTAGATCATTGACAATACCAGGGGCCCACCACCCAATTCAAATAATGACACAAAGATAGAAAGAATAATAAAAGAAGATGAGGACCTTGCAAGAGAATTAGAAAAGGCTGAAATTGAAGCCTCCATTGCAAAAAAGACAAGAAAGATCCAATTCTTGAAGGCTTCATCTGCAAATGCCCTTGGCCCATCTGTTACTGAACTAGGTATGCCATCTATGACTACTACTATTCCACTTAGTAATGCTACCAGTTCAATTCCTTCTTCATCTACTAGGATAGGTGCTGATCCTAGATAGTAGTCAAATGCACAAATAGATGGACATGTAAATGCAAATGTTGATCCTAGGGTTAACACTACTTCAAGTTTTCAAAGAAGACCTATGCAATTAGAGGGCTATAGGAAAATTAGTTTTGCTAGGATACCGGGCTACCCAAATGATTTTCCAAATGATATAAGAGATAAGGTACCTAAGTTTGCTGGTAATAATGCTATTAGTTGTGAGGAGCATCTTAGGTTATTTTTTGATATGCTTAATGATTATGAGGTAGAGAATGAGGATGTAGTCATGAAATTATTTATTCAATCTCTAATGGAGGATGCTAGAGATTGGTTTAAGAGACTTCGTGATAAATATATTGATACTTGGGATTCATTTGAGAGATGTTTTAAAGAGCAGTATGGTGATAGGCCTAATGCTAGTTTCATGTTGAATGAATTCAATACCATAAGGAAAAATCAGAATGAGTCTGCAGCTAAATTCAACATGAGATTTCAGAAGGGTATGCATAAGTTGTTCCAAGTTATGTGGTTAGATGACAATGTCTGTCTAACCACATACTTCAATGCATTTGATGGAAAGATGGGATACTTGTTGAGGGACAAGGAACCAAGAACTCTTAGAGATGCTTTTAGGATTGCTGTCAATATTGAGAACAATATGAAGATATCAAGAAAGTTGGGTGGGAAAAGAGATGACCCTAAGTTGTTTGGGGACAAGAAATACAAAAAAGAAAATGATAGGAATGTTGGAACTAGGAGGAAAGAAGAAGATAAATTGGATAAGGTGCTCAATGGATTAAAATATTTGAAGGCACCTACAAATAGGAACATGAGTGCTCCTACTAATGAAAGGCCTCAATTCAACAACAATTTCAACAAGTAGAATGGACTGCAAAACTACCCCTACAACACCTAATGGAAGGATGGCAAGCCTATTGTCCCTACTAAAAGAAATAAAAATGACAGAGGTGTCTCTGACCCTCTACAAAAATCTTCAATAAATGTCATGGATGACATACATTGGTGTGTTGCATGCCAGTCCCCTCATTCTGTAGAGAATTGTGTGGTTGCACATTCTATGGCTGCAAATCAAGATGGTGGCAGTGAGGAGATAGATCATGAAGAAGATCAAGATGATGTTGGATGCAACATGGCTACTTCATATCTAGGATATGAAGATGACTCTGATTTTGATGAAGAATCAGATGTAAATGTGAAGAGACACAATCAGGCCCTTTTTCATCAAGAAGTTTTTTCTGATAGTGAAGACATTGATAAGAAGACATATAACATGAACTCTTCTTCTGAGCCAATAAATTTAAGAAGACCTTCTAGAGAAGAGATGGATAGGATTACTATGGAAATGATTTCCCAAGTGCAAACTAGAGGCATGGTGGCAAGGGATACAAATGGAAAAGCTACAAGAATGTTTATAAAAAATACCAACTCTAGAGATCCTAATGAGAACAAATCAAAAGGTGATCACATGGTGAAATTCAAGAATGTAAAAGGTAAGAATTGTGAGCCTAAAAGAGTTGGAGTTGAAAGATTTTCTAATGAGATTGAGAATCTAGTTAACACAACGGCTAAGATTGAAAAAATGAGGGTGGCCAATACACCTAATGTATTAGATAAGCAAAGAGATACTAAAGCATTATAGATTGAGATTCCTTCCTCTGCTCCTATTGATATGTTATCTATATTGTCCCAAATTATAGTTAAGGTTCCATTTTTAGAATTGTTGAGGATCCCTGAATGCAAGGATAGAGCTATTGCATGGGTAGATAATGTTTATAATAATGATGTTGCATGCAATGGATCTTAGGATAAAGCTTTGAAAGGTGTTGCTACTCAAGGAATTGTATCTCAAATTCCTCTTATATATTTGGATAGTTCTGTCAATGCTAGCCTTGAGAACATTGATCCATTCTTTTTAAGTGTTCTTGTGAATGGAATGAAACTAAGAAATTGTATGATTGATAGTGGTGCCTCTAATACTGTCATGCCTTTTAAAATCATGGAGAGGTTGGGCCTAAAAGTTGACATAGTCCAAGGAAGATGTTGTGCAATGGATTAGAGGGAGGTACCAGTTATTGGGACTATCAATGCAATGCCATATAGGCTGGCAGCATATCCAGAGAAAGAATTAACAATGAGTGTTTTGGTGGTGGACATCCCTCCTCATTATGGGATGCTTCTATCTAAAAGGTGGAGTGCTTCTATGGGTGGAAGTTTACAGTGTGATCTGTCCTATGCCACTTTCAAGATTGATGATCATTTTGTCAAGATTGAGCGAGAACCAAGAGTATGCCACATGATTGAGAGAAGTATTGATACTGAAACTACATGTTTTGTGGATACTGATATTAATACTTTTAGGGCAGAGTTCCCTGTAATTGAAAATGAACCTATTTTGTCACCTATCTCTGTTGAGGTAAGTGTTAATTCTATGAAGGATGATTTGTGGGTAATGTACTTTGATGGTGCAAATTGCAAGGATGGAGCAGGAGTAGGTATTTTACTTATTTCTCCTAATGGAAGCACCTACAAATTTTCTTTCACATTGAATTTCTTTTATACCAACAATATATTAGAATATGAGGCATTGTTGCTAGGACTGAGGTTGGCACAAAAACATGGTATTAAGTGTTTAAGTGTTGTTGGTGATTCTGAGTTGGTGGTGTCCCAAGTCAGGTCAGTATATGCTTCCAAGAACAAAAGGTTAAAACAATATAGGAATGCAGTTTGGGATTTGATTGAATATTTTGATGCCTTCAATATTGAGTGGAAGGATAGGAGTAACAATAAGATGGCTGATTTGTTAGCCAATATTGCAATCAATCCCACTGATATTACTTCTGTTGGTATCTCTAAAGTTGAAATTTAGGCTAGGCCTAGTATACCAGACAATATTGAAAATTGGCAAGTTTTTGATGATGATAATGATATCTTGAAGTTTATGAGTTGTGAAGATCAGTATCATGGTCAGGAATTTGATTTTTTAGCCTTGGTTGAGTCAATAGAAGGAAGAGAGGTTGTCTTTGGCAATGAAGTCATTCAACTTAGAACTAACAAGGTGCCCAAGGGGCTTGTTGTTTTGGAGACTATCTTTGATAACCAAGATAGAATTCAAAAGAATATCAAAGGAGAAGATCATGCTGATCTAGAGGAGATAAAACTTGGAACACATGAGGCACCTAAGAAGGTATACATTGGTAGGGACATGTCTCACAATGTGAGAAAATCTTTGATTGAACTATTGAGAAAATTCAAGCATGTTTTTGCATGGTCATATGATGACCTAAAGGTTTCTAGAGAAGATTTGTTTCAGCATGTTATTCCATTGAAAAAAGATGCTATACCTTTCTGGCAAAAACAAAGGCCTATTAATCCTACTTTAGCACCCAAGATGCAAGAAGAGTTAATGAAGCTAAGAGATGTTGGAATTATCAAGCCTATAAGGCACTCTTCTTGGGTTTCAAATCTTGTTCCTATGAGAAAGAAGAATGGTGACGTCCGGCTTTGTGTGGACTTCAGGAATTTGAACATCAGCTCATTAAAGGATAACTATTGTCTACCCAATATGGAAGATATATGTTGCAGAGGGTAACCGGATCAGAATTGATGTCTACGATGGATGGTTTCTCTAGTTACAATCAGGTAATTGTCAAGGAATTAGAGCAATTCAAGACAACTTTCACTACACCTTAGGGGACATATGTTTATGTGAGAATTCCTTTTGGTCTCAAAAATGCTGGTGCTACTTTTTAGAGGGCAATGGATGTTGCCTTTTCAGATTTTATCGATGATTTCCTTATTGTTTATCAAGATGATTTAACTACCTATTCGAAGCATGAAGATGACCATTATACTCATTTAGAGAAAATATTTGTAAGGGATTTGGAATATGGCATTTCATTAAACCCAAGGAAATGTGCATTTGGTGTCATTGAGGGTAGGTTGCTTGGCCACTTAGTTGGGAAGCAAGGAGTTATAATTGACCTAGTTGAGAGGGTAGTAGCTATTGATAAAATTTAGAGGCCAAAGAATGTTAAAGGAATTCAGTCCTTCTTTGGTCAAGTCAATTTCTTAAGGAGGTTTGTGAAAAACTTTGTAGAGGTTACTAGACCTATTTCTAAGATGTTGAAGAAAGGATCTGCTATTACATGGGAAGGTGAGCCTAATGAAGCTTTCAATAATATCAAGTAGGCTATCAAAGATGCACCAGTGCTTAAGGCACCCAATTATAATGTCCCAATGCACATCTTTTCCTTTGCATCTTTTCACACTGCTACTGCAGTTTTGTTACAAAAGAATAAAGATGGTTTTGAGCAGCCTATTGCATTTTTTAGTAAATCTTTGTAGGCTATTGAATTGAAGTATGACATCAATGAGAAATAGGCATATGCACTTGTAAAGGTAGTCAAGGCTTTTAGGTGTTACTTAATGGGGGCATTTGTGATTACTTTTGTGCCAAGTGTAGCTGTGAAGGATATTTTCTCACAGCAAGAGGTGTCTGGAAGAAGATGTAGATGGATCAATAGGATCCAAGGATTCAATGTTGATGTCCAGATTACTAAATTGGTTAGAGGACAAGGATTGGAAAATGTGATGGCTCAATCCAATCTTGATTCAAATTAGATAAATCATTCTAAAATTGATTATACATGTGATATGGATGATTGTATTTGGTATCAAGATATCATCTATTACTTGAGAAATATGAAATGTCCAGTAGGAATGAATGATAATCAGAAGAGGACATTGAAATTACAGGCCATCAAGTATGTAATTGTGAAATGAAAATTGTATAGAAAGAATTTAGATTGCATACTTTTGAAATGTGTAGATGAAAATCAGGCTGACGTGTTGTTAAAAGAAATGCACGAGGGAGTTTGTGGTGGGAATTATATGGGTAAAACAACTGCTCATAAAATATTGAGAGTGGGATTCTGGTGGCCCACAATCTTCAAGGATGTAGAATAGTTGGTAAGGAGATGTGATGCTTGTCAAAGGTTCTCTGGTAAGCTTAAATTTTTAGGTAATGTGCCATTAAAACCAGTAGAAGTTCAGGCTCCTTTCCAACAATGGGGAATTGATTTCATAGGGGAGATACCAAACAAGTCTTGTGGAGGACACTCATGGATCTTAGTTGCCACTGATTACTTTACAAAGTGGGTAGAGGCTATACCTATAAGAAATGCAACTAGTAAGGTGGTAATTGATTTTCTGTTGAATAATATTGTTACAAGGTTTGGTTTCCCTGAGAGGATAGTTAGTGATAATGCAATGTGCTTCATGTCTACTGAATACAAGGAATTCTGCAAAGGTTTGGGAATTCAGATTTCTAATTCCTCACCTTATCATCCACAAGGAAATGGTCAAGCAAAATCTACTAATAAGAGTTTGATTAAAATCCTAAAGAGGATTCTTGAAAGGAATAAGAGGGCATGGAATTCAAAATTACCATTAGCCCTATGGGCTGATAGGGTGACTGCGAAGAGGGAAATTGGTTGTGCACCATTTGACCTAGTATATGGAATACATGTAAGAATGCCTCAGAATAATTTATTGGAAATGTATAAATTTGTGCAATTATATGATGATGACATAGATGATGAGATGCAGTTGAGAATTGAGGACCTCATTAGGTTGGATGAGACTAGAAGAGAATCAGTTGCAAGAAATGCCAAATTGCAGTTACAGGTTAAAAATTTGTATGACAGGAAGGCTATGGAAAGAAGGTTTGAGCATGGTGATTTAGTATTAATTTGGAATGCTAGACTGGAGGATAAAGG
This sequence comes from Chamaecyparis obtusa, assembly GCA_027943335.1. NCBI lineage: Eukaryota > Viridiplantae > Streptophyta > Pinopsida > Cupressales > Cupressaceae > Chamaecyparis > Chamaecyparis obtusa. Next base: position 325,382 of record BSBK01004116.1, read on the forward strand.
AAAACATGGTAAATTTGATCCCATCTGGCTAGGGCCATATCTAATTCATGAGAAATGGGGCCAAGATTCATACATTGTCAAGGAATTAAATGGTGAAGTTTAGGAATTGCTAGTTCATGGACAATTCTTGAAGAAATACTTCAATTGAAGGTATTTTATTTTCCATGAATAGTAGTTAGGTCTGTAGATTCTATAAATTCTATAAATAGTTTCTTGCCCCTATCCTATTTTGTCCTGGTTTGTAGGGTTTTGGTCCTATTGCTCTTTGTTGTCAAGTTTACCAATGGGATGGTCTGCTTTAACTAGTGATTCTAGATCCTTGCCATGCCTGTAGGAGGCATACATCCCCAGATAGAGCCACTGTTAGCATGTGAAAAAATTTTCATGGTTGTAGCATTTTCCCCCTGGTCTCTCCAATTGATTTTAGGTCCCTGGCACAAACCCTTGGTTCAAATTTTTTAAAACTAGTCATTGGTATAAAAAATACCCTTTGTATTACCCTGGCCTTGTTCTATTTTCAAGTTAACTTTTTGGGTCACTTAAAGGTCCTAATTCACATGTGCTTAATCATTATCCCCATTGTCACATGATCACATGAACTTTTTTCATGTTACGTGATCTTGCAACTAAAGGTTTTATACCCCCGCTGGCCTTTATTTTTTCAAAGTCCTTTGCGCCTAAATTTTTCCTTAAAAGCCTAAGTCTCAGCATTGATTCTTTCCTATGTTTTGGCTTATATCTTCCTTGGGCCTGGCCCTCTAACACCATCTTGATCCAATGGTTGTCACAAAAGTGCAAGGGTTTTGTCAGAGGCTTGCATTTTTGCGACAGCTGTTGTTTTCTTTTCATCACGTAGCCTTTCCTTGCAGGCGGGTCCATTGCTACGTGTACACAAATGGCAAGCTTTGATTGGTCCACAGGTGAGTGATGGATATGCTATCAGTGGGACCTGATTTTCTAAGGTTCAGAGGGTTCTGAAATCCATGGATGATCAACGACTGGCATAAATTCTCATGAGATGTGTCAGAGCTTTAAGATCTTACGGCAACCATTGATGTTACCTTTTCTCAGGCAATAGTATAAAGGTGGGTCTGATTTTCTAGGTGTTTTTTATGTGCTACGGTGTGCTGAGTTGTCCATTTTTCATTCATCTGCATGGTGATGAGGTGGATTGCATCAATGGGGCCAAGGATTTCCAAATTTTAGTAGTTTTGATAGTGACAGAGCATCAACGGTCAGCGTGTAATCTGATGGGTTTTTAATGACACTTGCGATCTTAAGGTAGTTATTGATCTCTTTCTTTGTTAGAGGGTTGTTAGAGTGGGGTAAGATTCTGCATCCGACGGTGGTCTCATGATCTAAAGGAATCTTGAAGGTCTATGCGAAGATGAGACAACTATCAATCTTCTTGATGCGGGCCCATAAACTTTTCTCAGTCTTTTGGTGGTCCCGATAAATTGTTTGGTGATTTTGATATAATTTCAAAGGTTTTTGCTCATTTGTGAAGAAAAGGTAGCGGAGTCCTAAAAGATTGGCAATTCAGCGAGTGTGTTGTCACATGATCGCTAAACTATTTGGCTGACAAATAAAGTTCTTTGCGAACTAACGAAAGCCTTCAGTCACCAGTTCACCAGATGTAGCTAGGATGAGTTAAGTTCCTTTGGTTGCCAGTTCGTGGGGTTAAGTGGTGAGTTAGGTTTTCTTTTCGTGAATAGGAAAAAGCACTATCACATAGTCGCTAGGAGTTAACCTGAGGCTAGTAGTTGAGTTAAGAACATAAAGACTACGAAAAGGACTAATCAGATGGTCACGACTTAAAGCTGGCTCAGATTTAAATATCAACCGCCGATTTGTTGTTGGTGCTTGGAAATGACCATTGTTTTTCAAATTTAAATTTGTAGAAGGTTTCCCAGTGATAGAAAGGAGTATAATTGAATGCTTTCACGACTGGATTTGATTTGTTTGGTGGCACTTGCTATTACAGTGTGGTCCAGGGTATTCCATGATCATCTGTAGGGGTCTGTACTATAATTTTTATGCTCAAGGCATATTGTAGGTGGCCGAGCAGGTTGACATTTTGGGCATTTTTGTGGTTCTTAGTGAGATTTATCATGATTGGAATCACTTCGAGATCTATCTTCTCCTGGTTGCTTGAGTTTCTTCCCCTGTAATAAGTTTGTGACCGTTTCTAATGGGTTTAGTGGGTGAAACCCTAACCCTAGTCATCCATAGCTTGTTGCATTCCCTTTGAGGATTCCAAGATGACTAGGGGGTATATATTGCAGAATTTTTGACTTAGTGGGGGTTCCAAAACATTCTTTTGGTCCCTGGTTGTTGATGGTATTATATTGAAAGAGGAGCTAGATCTTGGGTTTTCTTCCTATCTTTGTGTTTCTCTGATTGTATATTGATCCTGAATATGTTAATGAGAATACTATTGAGTTCCAATCTTGCATTTGTGTATGTCTTCTTATTTTGGTTCTGAGCTCATATATGTTAATGTCACAAAGTGTATTAGCATATGGTAAAAAAAGAGTATTGTGAAGTCATCTCTGAGTTCCTAACAAAGTTAGGATTAAAGTCTTTTAGGTGAGTTCAGTGAGTTTACAACCAAGTAAGAATCTGATGTCCTTGTGTTTGAGGGAGAGGGGTAATAGGCAAAGCACTTATCCTGAGCCCAGGAGTGTTTGATTTAAGATATTCAGCTGGTATATGTAATTGGGTGACTCTTTGCCCTAGGTTAAGACACTGGTCCATCCTCTGGAGGCATTTCATCATCATCAACCACACACAAACAAATTAAATGATCAAATCCTTAAATTAGTTAGTAAACAGTATATTGGTATAACATTTTATGATTCCTTTGAAGAAGTGAATCAAGGGTACACCTGCCTAAGCATTAGAGGTCAAAGTGTAGGAGGATCTCATTTTTGATCCTTGTTAATTGGCCCTCTTCCTTGTAGACTTTGGAGTGGTGATAGAGTCAAAGTATTATTAAAGTTATCCATCAAAGTATAAATCTACAAGTTGAAGATCAAAGAGAATGACCAACAGGTTCCACCTTCATGATAGAGCCGACTATAGATTTTCCCAAGCTGGTCTGTCAATGAGGTTGGGTTCTTGTGTAGATCAACACCAAATTTAAAATACAATGTTTTCAAATTCTAGTTAAATGAACTCTAACAAGAATTGTGGATGTGCAAATGAACCTGCAGTGACATTAAAACTCTCTAACCATTACATGATCGGGTTTTCTATGAAAGTCAAGCCATGTGTTTAGTTCATAACTGATTGTGTGAATGTAACTAAAACTTGAAATCAAATGACAGTCAAAACTAAGATGGATTTGAATAAACAATGCATATAATGAACTTGCGGAATGATCAATCCATCTACCTATTTGCAACAGATAGAGTATGATAACAAAAATGTACTCAGAATGTTTTTTGGGTTTCTTTTATTCAACACTGCTTTGAAGATCATCTCCTTGTGCCAATCTCATGATTGTACAAGGTTTAAAAACCACTTCCAAAAATTCTTCCAACTGATCCAACCAGCATGAAATTGGTTGTGGTCATTGGAGAACCAGACTTACAATCTGCCCACAGTGTTTCAAAAAATTAACAACATTTCACAATCTGTGTGACTTTGGAGTGCAACTTTGTAAAAAATGCACTAAAACTCAATAAAAAATTCCTAAAAGAACTAAGAGGGTGATCTAAGGTCTAGATCCCTCAAATTCCTTGAAACTAAAGAAAATAAACTAAGACATACTAAAACTAAGTTTAGCCATTCAGAGCCAACTAGGATCCACATGGACTAAGGGTCTCCTTGGCTCATAGGTATGCCTCAGGAACCCTTGACTATACAAAATGGATCAAGACAAAAGAGGATATTGATCCTACAAATCAATCCCTTTTTATTATAGACAGAACTCAACCAAACATAAACAAAATAAAATGCATCTTGCTTAATTAATCCCTCTCTTTTTCAGGAAGGTAGCAAGATCTTGGCATTCTATCTTTAGTAGAAAATGTGCTTTATATTTTTTGGCAACTGAATCTCCATATTGTGTTGATTTTTTACTTTCATAATTAACCATATCAACTCCCATATCATATAAAGAAAGTTTCCTCCATCTCTCTTGAACTCTAAATACTCCCTCCAATGTTGAAATGCTTGTGAAGACCTTCATCTTTTGGCTTTGTTCTTGTAAAATTCTTACGGGCTCTTCCACAACTACTATTTCTCATACACTTATCAACCTTGGACTTCCCATTTGTTCCCAATGGTTTACATAGGTCTTTGGTCACTTAGTGCATCATCAATTACGTCTCATTTTGGACTAGAGATCCTCAAATTACAAGAATCTAACACGTCACCTTTTCTTGCATTTGTGTATCTAATCATTGATGGTTTTTCAGCTTTTACATTCCTTATGGGCAATAATGAAACAAAGAACTCTAATGGAGATCCTTGTCATCTAGCTATAGTGTCAAGAGACTTAGTATAGCAGAAAAACTTAAATGAATTGGATGTAGAAGATACAAATGGAGGCCAACAAGATGACTCCTTTTTCAAAGGTTCATTATGATAAGAAACCTTCAACATTAATCCATGCTCTTTTGACCGTTGGTTTCTATGTTCTTCTATCTCATGAAATATGCATTCCAAATTTGATGAAACTATTTTCACTTTTTGTTTTATTCATCTTTATTTTCTTTGCTTTCATGAGGCTCAATAGACTCTATCTTTAAAGGTTTTTATTCTTTTTGGCATGGGTTGTCCTCCCACCTCCCCTATTTCACAATCCACCATGAAATTTGTTTCTACCACCCTTTGCTAGGTTCCCTTTCCTTTCTTCCATTTCATGAGTTTTCTTTTCTTAGTTACCTGTTGTTGATCCTTAATTTTACCTTCTCCATTCATACTTTCCACATAATTTTATTTGGTTAATTCATCATTTCTTACAATTTTGAATCCATGACCTATTCTCACTTTTTTTTTCCCACAAATTTTTACTCTTTTAATTCACTATCCATCTTGTGCTTTACATTTAAAGTGTGTGCACAGCTTCCTTTATATGGCTCACCCGCAGATTTCTATTTTAGTTTCTTCTTATCTTTAAATTTTTCTAAGGGATTTGTTTATAGTAGACATACACTATCAAGCAAGGAAGAGGTTGTGATCAAGGATACACACCTCATCCATATGAGGGCATCCCTAATAAAAATAAACAATTCTTTTTAAGAAAGAATGTCACATGATAAACAAATACGACTCAATCAAATTTGCTAGAATTTACTTGATTATTAATGTTGGATGTTATTTAAATACACTTGATATAGAATTTGCAGGTTGCAAAAAAATCATCCTTCTTCCACCAATGAGTAATTCCATTCAAGAAAGACCATGTTTGATGATATCAACCCACAACATTTAAAGGAGATTCCAAAAGGTTCTACTCACCCAACCACCAAACCCTCCTTTTAAGGTATTCTAACCAAGGGTTTCTTCAAAATGACTCCTCCATTCAATTCCCAACCTTACTAATGGTTCATACACCATGGATTCATCATATTATGACATTCTATGCCATAAAATATAGTCCTCATATCGACAAAACATTGAGACCTTGACTGGTCCAAGAGAAAGTAACCCTTCATTCAACACTTCCATACAATCAGTGATCTTTATCTTCCTTTCCTTGGTCATCCCTGAAAATGAACACTCATGGATACATATATTACATGTTTTAGACTCTCCCTACAGTCACATTAACCACAATAAGTGGGAGAGTCTCACATATTCATTACAACTTCAAAACAAGATTGCTAATTGCAAAACCCCTGTATAGGATAATCAAAAACAACTTGTGTTCTAGGCCTTAAAATGTCATGAAAAAAATGAGATAAATACAAGGAAATGATAATAAATCAATATACCATCATGCTTATAGAGAGTTAAGCAATTATGCTTGGTGGGCAAGGCTTTGGTCTCAGCTTTGCCCAACTTGAAAGGTGCTCTGGCATATCAATATTTATTTTTGAAATGTAGTAATCTCTATAATAAAATGTCATTCAATTTAACATTTTTCATGTTAGTTTTTATTTTCTGATTTCTTCAAATAATCAGGCCTATACATTCCAAGCATTTCTCTTCTTGCAACTATTGTGTTGAGAAATTTGATCACCACTGCCCATGGATTTCTAACTGTGTTGGCAAGGTGAGGTTCAGATATAGTAGAAAAGTTGCTAACTGGATATTTTGTCATTATCCTCACAATATTTTATCTTTATGAGAGTTAATCTATTTGTAGGCTTACCCAGGATATTAGAGAACATAACTTAGAAAGTACTTGAATTCAATGCAATCTTTATGCTATTACATATTGAGCAAGGTAATATAGTTCTTTTGTGTTTCCACAATATCTGTTTAATACTTAGTGTTTGTGCAGACACTATTCATCATAAATATTATATACACATGTATTGATATTTTTCTACAAATGTGGGTCTATCTATTTATAAAGCACTCAATGCACTAATATTTTTTATCCTTCCTATTAAACAATAGTCAAAAAATTTCACCCTACCAAAAGACATCTTCATAAAATCTATGCTACTTAACCATATTCTCATTTGACCATATCTTACACCAAACACATTATATAAGGCATGAGCTTTTATGCTTGCATCCCTTGTTCTATTGGCTCACCCATAGATTTTTGTTTTAGTTTCTTCTTATCTTTAAATTTTTCTAAGGAATTTGTTTATAGTAGACATACACTATCAAGCAAGGAAGAGGTTGTGATCAAGGATACACACCTCATCCATATGAGGGCATCCCTGAGAAAAAAAAACAATTCTTTGTAAGAAAGAATGTCACATGATAAAAAAATATGACTCAATTGGATTTGCTAGAATTTACTTGATTATTAATGTTGGATGTTATTTTAATACACATGATATAGAATCTACAAGTTGCAAACAAATCATCCTTCTTCCACCAATGAGTCATTCCAGTCAAGAAAGACCATGTTTGACGATATCAAAACACAAAAAAATAGGGAGACAATTGCTAGAATGTGGTCTAACTTAAAAAGAAAAGGTGATGAAAAATGTTATTGTCCTTGCAAAATTTGTAAGGGCTTAAAGACTCGAAGATATCTAATCAAAATAGTCGAAGAACATTGTAGGCATCATGGTCACATTGAAGGGGGAAATGAATTTCGTCTATTGGTATGTATTTTAATAACTTATAAAATATATAAGACATGATTTGATGATGACATCATGGTCATGGTTAATATAAGGTCATCATTTTGATATAGGTCAACCACCCTGGGTTTCATGTTATGGACCATAACAATCCAGAGAATGTGGATTTCCAAATGAGGGAACATGGAGGTGTGAATATAGAAGTGGAAGGTAATGATCCCATGGAAGAAGATCACGATGATAAAGAAGATCATGATGATCAAGATGATGATGATGATGATGATGATGTTGACGTAGACCTTGATGTACCTATACTTGAGAAGGCACATGAGCCCCAATACGAAGGCTCCCAAATAACTCTTCTTCCCACTGTATTGTTGTTGGTGAACTTGAAGGTTATGATTGGATTATCCAATGTAGCAATGACATGTATGTTAAGGTATGTCATCTTTTTTTATTTTTTTAGTCGTAATTCACTTACAATTAACATTGGGTGAATTGTGTAGCAATCAATATTTTTTATATTAACAAATTATATTTTTGGTTGTAGGTTGATAGGTGAGTGTTTGTTACCACCATCAACCATTCTACCCCACTCGTACCGAGAATTATCTACCATTATGAAAGATATTGGAATGGAGTATCGAACAATACATGCATGACTGAATGATCATATTATATATCATAAACAACATGAATTTGCAATAGAATGCCCTCTTTGTCATATTAGTAGATATCGATCAGATAGAATAACAAAAAAGATGCCTCGTAAGGTTCTTCGGGTTATTCCCATTATTCCATGTCTGCAATGATTATTCAGGTGCAATATCTTGGCACAATTTATGGATCACCATGCATGCAATAGAATTCAAGATGACATTATGCAAATGCCTGCGGATGGTTTGGCATTTAAGAAAATAGAGGAAAAATGGCCACACTTTAAAGAAGAACCTCATAATCTCAAGCTTTCATTGGCAGTAGACGATGTCAATCTGTTTGGAGAGATGAGATCTACTTACTTGGTGTGGCTTTTTTTTGTTATCAACAATAACATTCCTCCTTGGATGTCCATAAAGAGGGAGCACATAATGTTGGCACTGATTGTTCTAGGTATTTTTTCATTTAATAGTCATCTAAATTAATTTATTATAAATAATCCATCAAAATGGTCATAATAATTATGTAATGTTTTTGTTCATTCAACTAGGTAAGTACAAAGTTAAAGATATCAATGTATATATTGAGCCCCTTATTGACGAGTTGATGGTGTTATGGAATGGGGTCACTATAGATGACATCTCTAGACCAATAGGACAAAGACAATTTCAATTCCATGCAATGCTTGTATGGACAATACATGATGCCCCTGAGATAACACATTTTTGTGGTATGTTATCTTCTTAACACCTCTTTTTTGGTATGTTATAGGCTAACACAAAGTTAACATATTTAATCCAATTATACAAGATCTTGTAGGTCTTCAGACAAAGGAAAAAATTGCATGTCCAGTTTGTGGTCCAAAGATGAAATCTCATCATTCAAAAAGTTTAGGAAAGCAAGTATTCGATGAGCATAGACACTTTCTCCACATAAATCATAAGTACCAAATTACTAAAAAACATCTTTTCAATGGGAAAGAAGAGACTACATCAAAACCATGGAGAATGAAACCTCGCCTATGGAATTTGGAATACAATAAAATAAATCATCAAGGTAATGTCATTCCATCTGATGGTTTTTGTTTGAAATTTATATTTTGATATTGTGTTTTGTTTACTGATGATGTAATTAATGCTCATGAAGGTTGTCAAGGAATTAATGAACAACTTCCAAAAAGACTAAAAAGTTATCCTATGCAATTTAGTAGGTTGTCATACTATAAGAAACTCTCAATCATACATTTGTTTTATCCTATGCATATTGGAAAGAATGTAACAGACACATTATGGAAAATCTTGGATGGAAGGCATGACAAAGACAAAATTGTCAAAATTTGTAGTGACATTGAAGAATCCAACCATGCAATGAAAAATGGCATTCGATCAAATAACAATGGAGACCAGATTGATAGAAGTTCCCTTAGTTAGTTATTGTCGGAGCAGCAGAGCAATTCTATAAAAGAAGTCATAAAAAAAATATGATTTCCCACAGGATTTGTTGCAAACATAAATGATCTCATATCAAAGAAAAGTGAATTTGGGCTAGGGATGAAAACACATGATTGGCATACATTTATTAAGGTAATTCATGTTATTTTGTATTCACTATATATTTGTATACTGCATGTAGTTTTCATTGCATTCTTTTATAAAATATTGATAAGATCATTTTATAAATATTGTAGTACATTCTACCTCTATCTCTCCCACACCACTTCAACAATAGTGTCAAACAAGTTATATATGATCTTGGAAAATACATGAGGTGGTTGTCATCAAAAGAAATCAATAAAGAAGATATAAAATATTGGAAGAGAAAAATTCCTTATTTTATGTGTGAAATGCAAAAGTGTCTACCTTCAACTTTTCTCAATGCACAAGAACACTACCTCATACATCAAGTTGAGGAGATTGAATTGTGTGGACCTGTACCAACTAGGTCAATGTGGATGGTTGAGAGGCACTTGAAATTTTTGAAAACCTTGGTTCGATAAAGAGCACATCCTGAGGGTTTTATGGTGGAAGGATATATGATAGAGAGCACAAATTCGAAGGGGAGTACTTGATGGGAAAAGGTAGAATGAGGAAAGTGAGAGGTAAATATAAGATGTTATTGTAGTTAATTAATTCTTATAAATCTTCAATATAAGTTATTTATAATTGGTGTATTTTTTTTATACAGTTGGTCGAGAGTGGGATGCAATACATTTGTATATTGTGAACAATCTTGATTGGATGATGGTATGGATTGAATGATGTCAAAAAAATGGTTGCTCATTAACATGGGAAGGTGTTGCTTCATTGGTTAGAGAAGTTCATCGTAATGGAGATTCCAATGTTATACCAATGGTAATTGATCTAGCATATGATTTAAGAAGTAGAGAGGTACGTACAAATTTATTAATGATCATGACTCATATGTTTCATATCAACTCACAATGCAAATAATTTTCATATGCTTGAAAAATTGCAGGTCAAGCACCACAAAGCTATGTACTATTATGGCAAAAAATTTCACATAAAAAAGTTGGATGACACGAAGAAAACTTGTGATTCTGGGATAACTGCAGTTTTCAAGGTCACTAATATATCATCTAGAAATGAAATACATCATAAACAATCTCAAAATAGATACTATGGCATCTTGGATGATATAATTGAGTGTGACTTTAACTCCTTCAAAGTAGTTCTATTCATCATCAAATGGTATAGGCTACGACTGAATCAAAATGATCCAGATAGAACTGTTATTCAACATGATAATAGATTTGCAATGATTAATACAAGGTCATTTGAGCCAGTTGGAGATGAGCCCTATGTTTTTCCAAGCCAATGTGAGCAAGTGTTTTACTCAGAGGTTCCACATAAAAAGGTTTGGTCATTTTTTATTAAACATGATCCAAGAGAAAGGCTGATAAAGTATAATGTTATGGAAGAAGATATTGAAGATGAAGAAGAAGAAGAATATGATGAAGATCAAGATGATAGTGGTGATGATGATGATGATGGTGATGATGATAATGATGATGATGATGATGATGATGATGATGAAGGTGATGATGGCGATGATGAGGATGATGAGGAGGATGATGATGATGATGATGATGTTGATGATGATGATGATGATGATGATGATGATGATGGGGATGATGATGAGATGGATGAAGAAGATGATCAATGACATGATTGAAATGTGCAAGGTATGTGATTTAATTATTTATATATATTTATATTGATTAGTAGATATGTTTAATATTAATTTATTGATTTCAATTCTAATGATTACATATTTATTGTGTTCAATTATAATGATTACAACATATGTGATTTATAACTACCAATATTTTGCTTACAATGCTCAATTAATTATTGTTGATACATGTATATATTGTGTTTGATTGTCACCCTTTTGGCAAACATGCAATTGACTATAGACATCGTCACCCCTTCTGTTGATGATCTTGCATTCCATATATAAGGTAAATTTGTTCATGTTTATGATGTTGCATATTGTTCATGTTGTCTTCTAAGTTATTTGTAGCATACATATCATGTAATTTTTAGCTAACTTAAGATAAATGATTAACATATGCAAGAAATTTAACCCCTTTGGCAAGGATCATGCACAGTGACATGGATCAGTAGGTATAAGTCAATAAATAGACATAATTTTCTTATATTCTTCTTGTTTATCACTAAGCATGTATGTTATAAATAGACATATTATATAATCATATAATGTATATATAGACAAAGAAGAACCATATAGACATATAATTATATAATCACTTTCAACTTAGTACATTTTATATCTCCCACGTATAGACAAAAAAGAACCGTACGTATGGGTCACGACTTGATTATTCTATATATATTATTTAATTATTATCAAAATTCTATTTGAAGCGGGGACATGACAATATCTCATTTGATAGATTGCAGGACCCACCAAATAGGTACTTGTCAGATCTATCTACATCAAATGAGGGAAATGAGGGAATGGTAGATGAAAGTTCTACATTTAGTATAGCTAAAATGGGGAGATCAACTAGAGGTCAAAAGATTATAAAAAAATTCAATAAATGCATGAAATTTTTCTTTGCTAAAGGGGGTCATGTTCTTATGATGATGAGACCAAAGGTGACATCAAGGTGCCCTTTTGGTACACATATATTGAGAAAGAATGGGTACCCAATGAGCTACCTCCAATTAACACTAATTTTTGTGTTAATGAGAGGATATATCGCATAGCTCCATCCTCATTACATGGTTTGGGCCTATTTTCCATGGATGGGGTAAAGGTATGTTACAAAAAAGTTATTGAATTGATGAAGTGTGTCGATTGTGTTACAATTACAATGATTAGATGCAGATTGTTCAATATAAAAAAAAGTATGCGTAGGTATGGACTATTGGAAAATTATATACGGTGGAAAGAAAATGATCAAAGTAAAAGATTTTCTATGTACATTGATGGGAGACCAAAAGAAACAGGTAATATTGCAGGTTTTATAAATAGTACGTGACCTTCCTCAACTAATAAGCAACCCAATTGCATATTTGAGGCGCTTGAGGGGAATGAAGTTTTTCTATGTGTGATAAAATCAATAAGTGCAGGGGAAGAACTACTAATAGATTACCATTTAAATCACATAGATACAAATAAAGTTACTACCATGAGGGTGGTAAGTACTATATACCATTTTATTAATAATTTTTTTTTTATAAGTCTATTGCTTTCAGTTCGCTAAAGTTTTTATATTTAATCTTTGTCATAGGATGATATGGATCCCCCACATGATAGAGGCCATGAGGATGCTCCTCCCACCCATTCTTTAGCAATGGTAAACCTTATTGAAATTGTACAAATTAGATAGTTGAAAAATGTTACATTATTATGTTATTTTATTTAGGGTTTTCAAGTTTTTATGATAGTTTTACTGATATTCCTATCACAATTTGATGTTCAGGATAGGGAAAAATCACCTACAACAATAGAGGCAATAGGTACCCCTTCTGATGATGATATCCTAGAAATGCTTAATTTAACAAATGTAGTGAAGTAAAAACTAAAAAAAGTTAATTGAGAAAATATTAGCATTTTGGATGAAGCAAATCCAACCGAGGAGATGTTGAAGAGGCAATATGAATTGATGGTGCAAGAACATCATTATGAAGTAAGCAGTAATGAATCTTTAGTTATAACAAAAGTTTAATAAAGGTTTATATTTTATACTCTTTTATGTTGTGAACTAAAATATGTATGTGTTCTTGTTATAGGATTTTTTGCAAACTCAACAACTTGGTCAAGGACATCACGGTGAGGCTGGTACTAGTAAAGCTCTGGCCACCTCAGATAAAATAATCCTTAAGTTGACAAGTTACAAGGAATTTTTTCTTTGGAACATTCAAAAACTTCTAAAGTTAACTCTTACTTTTATTATTTCAGAATGTCTTTGCTAACAATGTATTGTTCAGGTGATCAAGTGCAGGAGACTCCTCCTAGGAGGTCGACGGATGTCCATTTGAGATTGCTGAGTGCAATGTCAACAACAAGGGGCATGTAAAAATTGACTCCTTCATGGTTTATGCCTGGTAAATCCTTGTTTTTCTATATTTGATTTTGTGTTAATTATGATTTGATAATTTGTACTTTAATCTTGGGTGCATCTCATAGTGGATTAATTTTGTGGAGTAGGAGATACACTAGTGCCATTTTCTATGCTAGATATAGATCAGAGTACATGTATTGGTGATAATTCACCATCATTTCCTAGATCTACCCATGTTTCTAGCACGAGAGTTATGCAGATGTCATTATTGATTGACGATATTGAATTGATGCCTTTAAAATGTCCTAAGCTTCCGGGTACTTTTAAATTATTATTTTTTATATTGTAATATGCATTTACCTATTCATATCAAGTTTTGGATTGATGATCCCATGACATTTTTTGCAGGAAATGATTCATTTTATAAGACGCTTTATGACCTCTTAGTGAAGATATTTGGGCCCACTATACGTACAAGGTGGAACATCATAAGTGAACTAACCCTATCCCACTATTGTTTTTTCATATCATTAATTGGTATAGTATTTTTCCTTTCATTCAAGCCTTTTCTTTTACTATATTCAAGGTACACAACTTTAGTTAATTTTTCTATCTAACATTTTTGTGTTTTTTCTTAAAAGGTGGAACTTGCAAGACAAAAAATTAAAAGATTAGCTCATTAAAAATTTAGAGCATGAGTTTGGTAGTAATATTTTTGAGGAGAAGAAAATTTTAGAAAAAGCTGCCAAACATCTTAAGACTGTGAGAGACTCATATAGAAGGAGTCTCATCCAGAACCCAAAGTACGAGCGTCCTCCCTTTATTCCAATGAGGGATTGGAATGAGTTCATTTTGGATGCAAAGGAGAAAGGGGATGCTCAAAGAGGAATTACACCAACAAATGAGAGAAGGTATGCAATAGTCTTAACTACTAGTACAATGTAATAATGCACTAATTAGTGATCTTTATATCTATATCATCTAACATATTTTGAACTTTTCATAGGTTGCAGGACACATCAAAGGAAACAAAGGCCAGGCTGCAAAAGATTGGGTAGCATAGACTTGGCTCTGCTGGATATTCCAAAATTAAAGCACAAATTGTAAGTAGCAATAAATGAATTCCAGGAAAAAATTATTTATAAAATGCAAATAATTTTGTTTAATCAAAAAATGCAGGGCTCTGAATTTAATGTAGAGGCCACAACTCAACACAAAAAAATTGCTTTCAAGGAAGGCTATCAAGTCATGGTTGAATGCCTACACCAAGCTTCCAATGGCCCAACCCAAGAGTCTCCTGCATCATGTGAATAGGTAAATATGCCAAAAAAATATATTAGAAATTGAATACTTGAGCAACAATCTATTTGATAATAATGTGCATGACATTGCAATGCAGCCTCCTAATTGTAACACAGATACTATGCCGCATGATGAAGCCCCTGATGTGTATTGTAGTGTCGATAGAGGTGTTTATTTTCTATTTAAAATTAATTATGTAATTATTAATACAATTTAACATCTTAAATTGAACTTGGTGTAACCTTTTTTGTGTATATTTTAGAGGATACAGAATGTCATGCTGAACGAGTACCGGAGGATGTTCAGATTGATCACCATGTAGATCATGTGGCACATTCAGGTAAAGAAAATTTATTTTTTGTTCTTTTAAATTAATTTTTTGATTTATAGTTCTTTTACTTAATTAAATACTTGTAATTCACTAATATAAAATGGTGTGAATTTAACTCATGACATAGTTGTTATTGCAGCGGACCCCCCTTTGGCATAGAAACCCCCTATTCCTAAATAGATCATGAGGAGGAGACATGTGTTAGCATTAGAATCAATAGAGAAGAGAAATGATGAGGACATTGATCTTCCTCTTAGAAGTTACATTAAAAAAAATAGAAAGAAACCCAAAAAGAAATGATTATAATTAACATTTTTTGCTAATGAAAGAACATTGTCTTAATGGATGTAATTTTGTACTAGTAATGTTGATGAATGATGTGTTAATGAATTATTCACGAATGTTGTGTGTTAATGAATTTTATGTGTTAATAAATTATTCATGAATGTTGTGTGTTAATGAATTTTATGTGTTAATGAATGTTATCATGTGATTATAATGATTGAATGTTATATTTCAAAAATGGATGAATGAATGAATTTTATTAGATATTAATGGGGAGTTTAGAGTGATGTTAGGGGAAGGGAGGGGCCAAATGAGCTTCCACCTTAACGTGGTTGGCCTTGTTAAGTAGAGAATATTAAACTATTCTCGAAACCAAGTGAAGCTCAAACTAAACCAATGACGTAGATTCAATGGTCAAAAACACCTTCTTCTTATTCCATATTATTTCTCATTCACTTTAAGAAATATTTTACTTCTTAAACATGTTCATCAACCAATTTTCATCACCATGTTCATCAAATTAGATTTATAGATAAGAAAGTGAACATAATACAGACAAATCTAGAAAGGCCAAATGAACATAATTACTTTTAGACATTTGTAAGCAAGTGTATCATGAATAGTGAACACAATTATAGACATGTATCTCTCTATATATGGTAGGATTGAATTCTAAATATATCCTATGGGAGTATTGGCAGCCATTTTGTAGCAGTTGTTGTTGCATTCATGACTATGATTGTCATTAATGTCAACACAGTGATCTACTGGAGATTAGCAGAGGAGAAGACAATATTTTGATTAATGCACGTGGGATATTGCAGATCAAGCTATGCGATGTTGAGAATTTACTATTTGATATGTTATATGTTCATGGTTAAGAGCACATACAATAATTCATTTATTCATGAAAGTTATGAGCATTTTGGTGGAATCAGTATTTAGGCAGTGTTCCTAAGTAGCGGTTTGTGGAAATCGGATGATATCTCCTAATTGGGATGGAATCTGGTTTTGTGCAGTTAGAGAGTAGTTGAAGACATGTTGACAGTGATGTGGATGATAGTGCAAACTTTGAGGTTGCATGAGTAAAGAATTATTCTAATAAGAAGCTGACAGTTTTGTGTAATTTTTATGTAACATGTGGAAAATTTTATGTTGTAATTGGATGCTGACTCATTTGTAATTACTTGAGTGTGGTATAAAGGAAGGAATGTTTTTCCTTATTTTAATGTGAAGAAATGAAAGAGTGAATGATTTTGAAAGAGAATTTATGAAGGAAGAGATGTGAGGTACAACGATGTGAAATTGAGATCTGGTGTAGTAGTGAAGTGTCATTTGGCACAGTCAGAGAAGAGGTAACATATTGTTGAGATCAATAATGATTTGATATTATTCTATTGAATAATCTAGAGATTAGTTGGACAGTGTGTTTAGTGATCTTGCCATTGAAGCTATTTGGGCATTGGGTCCTTTTGTCTTCCATAACTCCTAACAGAGTTAGAATCTTTTAGCAGGGATTCAAAATCTCCTAACCAAGATTCATATGTACTGAATGTATTTCATAAGGCTCCTAACCGAGTCCATCCTTTCACAAGGAATATTCATATTAGTGCATCTTTTGTGGGCATCATCCCACCGGGGTTTACTCTTTGATCAAGAGGTTCCCTAGTCAACATATCTTGTGTCATTGTGTTATTGTGTATGAATATCTTTCTATGGTTGGTAATTATATTGCTTACATGGTTAAAATCTATTGAAGTTGATAAAATTTATAATTATCAGATAACTGATTCACCCCCCCCCCTCTCAGTTATCTTGGTGGAATTTACTTTCAAACAATTGGTATTAGAGCAATAGGGCCTTGAAAGAAAAGTTTAGCGGCTTAAGGAGATCCATGGAAAATTTTAGGAAAGAAAGCCCTAAGTTTGATGGAGTGATTTTTGATAGCTGGAAAGAAAAGATGAAGACACATCTACTGTGTTTAGGACCAGGTTATTGGTTGAATACAAATAATGAGAAGACTATCATTGATGAGGATAATCTTGAAACATGTTCTAATGATGAGAGAGATCTATTCATGTGTAACACACTTGCCAGAGAAGAACTTTTGATAGCCCTTTCAGAAAATGAGTATAGTCAGGTAAAATATTTGAAAACACCTCATGAAATTTGGAAAGCTTTACACTCTACTTTTGAAGGTGATGAACATGCAAAGAAAGGTAGATTACATAATTGGATATGTGCATTTGAAGATATAAGAATGATGGAAGATGAATTTGTTAGAACCTATATTGGTAGAATGTTAGAAATTGTTGCAGGCATAAAATCTTATGGAGGAACAAAAATAGAAAATGAAGTTATATGGAAAATTTTGAGGACATTGACTCCTGTGTTCAAGTAGACAACACAGATTATTAAACAAGTTATACCTTGTACTTCAAACTTTACAAGAGAGACTCTTCTTGGAAGATTGGAAGCATCAGAAATGAACCTGAGGTTATTAGGAGATTTTCCTAGTATAGAGACAACATTTAGTGCTCTTAGTGTTTGCCCTACTTTGTCAAGAAGCATCAATGTGAGCGGAGATTATGCTGGCAACAATACATCTAGAAATGAAGAAGATAGGAAGATTGAAGAAGGTATTGCCTTAGTTGTGAAGAGAGAACCAGACGGTAAGAAAAATTTTAAATGTTGGACTTGTCAAGAATATGGTCATTTTGCATCTAAATGTCTTAAGAGAGTTAAAAAGTATAGAAACAATTTTAAGCCTAGAAGATCTAAGGAATGTTATTATGCTAATGATGAAGATATTGAAGTTAGTATAGAGAGAACTCTAAGTGAAAGTGATATATGATAATGATGGCATAGGATTTGTAGCAATTAAAGAAGAAAATCCTGAAATAGATGTTAAGGAAGAAAAAGCCCTAGTTTCTCAACTTGAAAAGAAATCTGATTGGATTATAGATAGTGGTTTTTCACATCATATGACTGGAGACATGAAAAAGTTCATAAAGTTTAACAATTATGATGGAGGAGTTGTTAGAGTTGGAAATAATGCACCTTGTTTGATTAAAAGTATAGGATCTATTACTCTTGATGGGAAGACTAATACTGATGATGTTTACTTTGTGGATGGTTTGAAACATAATATTTTGAGTGTTGGATAGTTAGTTGATAAGAGATATCAAGTTTGGTTTACTGAGAAAACTTGTGTGATAAAAGATAAAGATGAAAATCTGATTAGAACTGGATATAGAACTAGAGGTAATGTATTTCAGTTGAATCCTACTAAGATGACATATTTGATTACTAAGATAGATGACAGTTGGTTATGGCACATAAGATTTTGTCATATAAATTTTGATAACATTGTGAAAATAAGTACTACACTTGCAGTAAGAGATTTGCCTAAAATTATGAAGCCTACTAACATGATTTGCAAGGAATGTGTGATGGCAAAATAGAAGAGAAGTTCATTTCCTAGTAAGAAGTTTACATTTGTAGAGAAGTTGGAGATTGTTCATATAGATTTGAGTGATCCTACCAGGACTAGAGGATTCTATGGAGAAAGGTATTTTATGATTCTTGTTGATGATTTTACAAGAGTGATGTGGATTGCATTTCTTAAAGAAAATTCTGAAGCATTTGATAAGTTTAATGTTATTAAGAATAAAGTTGAGAATGAATCTGGAATGAAGATTAAATGTTTGAGATTTGATAGAGGTGGAGAATTTACTTCTAGAGAGTTTAACACCTTTTGTGAAGTGAATGGTATTAAGAGATAATTTTCATCCCCTAGAACACCTGAACAAAATGGTATTGCAGAAAGAAGAAACAGATCAGTGACTGAAGTAGCAAGAGCTATGTTATTTGAGAATGATTTGGTGAAGATAATCTGGAGAGAAGTAGTGAACACAATAGTGTATACAATGAACATAGTACAAATTAGAGAAGACACATATAAGACACCCTATGAATTATGGTTTGGACATGGTTTGGACATGCACCCTCAGTTAAGTATTTTATAATTTTTGGAAGCAAATGTTATATAAAGAGAGATGATGATATTGGAAAGTTTGATCCTAGAATTGATGAAGGTATATTTCTTAGATATTCTTTGAAGAGAAAAGCTTATAGATGTTATAACAAGAAAACTAAGACTATTGTTGAGAGCGCAAATGTTAAAGTTGATGAAAAGTTCAAAATTTAAGAAAGAATGCTTGATTATGAATCTGATGAAGGAACTCATCCTAAACCTAACACTGAAACTACTAAATTATTTTATGAAACTGACAATGACTTATTGAATGAAAGCCAGAGTGAAATCATTAAAGAACTGACACCTGAAGTGAGATCTGAGATAGTGACACCTAACAGAATCTTATAAAGGAATCATCCTATTGAGAAAATTATTGGAAGCATAGACAAAGGAGTTCTAACTTAAAATAAGGTACAACAACTATTATGTTTGATTTATCAAATTGAACCTAAATCTACTAGTGAAGCTTGTGAAGATGAACATTGGATTAAAGCTATGAAAGAATAACTAGATTGGATTGAAAAGAACAAGACATGGGAATTGGTCCCTAGACCTAAAGATAAGAATGTTATAGGAACTAAATGGGTATTTAGAAACAAGATGAATGAACAAGGAGATGTAGTAAGAAATAAAGCAAGATTGGTATGCGAGGGATACTTGTAGCAAGAAGGAATTGATTATGAAGAAACTTTTGCACCAGTAGAAAGAATTGAAGTAGTAAGAATGTTTTAGGCCTATGCAGCTTTTAAAAAATTTAAAGTATATCAAATGGATGTGAAGTCATCATTTTTGAATGGAGAATTGGAAGAAGAAGTCTATATTGAGCAGCATAAATTTTTTCCTTTGAATCAAGAAGGAGACATGGTATGTAAACTAGAGAAATCCTTATATGGACTAAAGCAAGCACCTAGAACTTGGTATGCAAGATTGGATAAGTATTTGTTAAAATTGGGATTAACAAAAGGAACAGCTGATAGAAACCTCTACACAAAAGAAATTGAAAATGGTTTGTTAATTATAGTAATTTTTGTTGATGACATTATTTTTGGAGGAGAAGATGAAGCTAGTGATAAATTTGCTGATGAAATGAAAATTGAATTTGAAATGAGTATGATTGGTGAAATGAAATACTTTTTTGGATTACAGATAACACAAAATAGTGATGGTATCTTTGTAAGCTAGACAAAGTACTTGAATGATTTGTTAAAGAGATTTGGAATGGAGAACTATAAACCAGTTGGAACACCTATGGTAACTGGACATAAATTATCTAGCACAGAAGAGACTCCTATAGTTGAACAAAAGTACAGATCTATGATTGGAGGATTGCAATACTTAACATATACAAGACCTGATATAGAACATTTAGTTGGAATTGTAGCAAGATTTCAAGCTGAACCTAGAGAATCACATTATGCAATAGTAAAGAGGATACTGAGATATTTAAGAGGCACAATTGAGTATGGATTGTAGTATGAAAAATCTGATGATTTTACCCTATGTGCATATATAGATGCTGATTGGGGAGGCAGTGTTGATGATAAAAAGAGCACCAGTGGTGGAGCATTTTTCTTTGGAGGAAGATTGGTTTCTTGGCTAAGAAAGAAGTAGAATTTTATTTCACAGAGCATGGAAAAAGTAGAATATGTATCAGCAGAAAACAATTGTAACTAGATAATTTGGATGAAGCAGATGTTGAAGGATATTGGAATAAAGTTTATTGAACCTATTGTTATACATTGTGATAACACTAGCACAGTTAGTATGTCTAAGAACCATGTACTACATTCTAAGACAAAGCATATAGAGATTAAGTATCAAGTAGTAAGAGAAAAAGTTGCTGAGAAAGAAGTTAGACTTGAGTACATAAGCACAAAGGAGTAGATAGCAGACATATTTACAAAGCCTTTGCCTAAGGATACATTTGAGTATCTGAGAGGTATGCTTGGGGTTATGCCCTAGCCTACTTTTGAGAAGTGATCCAAATTGGTTGCATCCGTCTAGTGGTATATGAGCCTTATCTTTCTTTTGGATTGGATGTTGGTACTTCCTCTATGGGGGAGTATGTGTATCTGAGCTGAGTCATGAGGACTCTAGTGAATGTATTTTTTGAACAATGTCTTTTGACATTAGAGTTGTTGTTGACATAATGATGAAATTTCTGTTATTGATGTCAATGGGGGAGAAGTGTACATGAAAAACCATTTGTACCATCTGTTGGAGAGAACTAAATAGGTAAATGAAGCAAGATTTGATTGATGAAGAGGATTCAAAAATATTTGTCAGAGCAGCAGTGTTGCAGTATTGGATTCATGGAACATTGGATGTTTTTCATCTATGTTTCCATCAATGCCAATGGGGGAGATTGTTAGGAATGAATGCTTAATATATCCTATGGGAGTATTGGAAGCCATTCTGTAGCAGTTGTTGCATTCATGACTATGATTGTCATTGATGTCAACATAGTGATCTACTAGAGATTAGCAGAGGAGAAGATAGTGTTTTGATTAGCACACATGGGAAATTGCAGATCAAGCTATGTGATGTTGAGGATTTACTCTGATATTTTATATGTTCATAGTTAAGAGCACAAATAGTAATTCATTTATTCATGAAAGTTATGAGCATTTTGGTGGAAGCACTGTTTAGGTAGTGAAGTGTAGTTTGGCACAGTCAGAGAAGAGGTAACATATTGTTGAGATCAGTAATGATTTGATATTATTCTATTGAATAATATAGAGATCAGTTAGACAGTGTGTTTAGTGATCTTGCCATTGAAGCTATTTGGGAAGTGGGTTCTTCTCTCTTCCATAACTCCTAACAGAATTAGAATCTTTTAGCAGGGATTCAAAATCTCCTAACTAGGATTCATATGTACTGAATGTATTTCATAAGGCTCCTAACTAAGTCCATCCTTTCATAAGGAATATTCATATTAGTGCATCTTTTGTGGGCATCATTCCCACTGGGGTTTATTCTTTGATCAAGAGGTTCCCTAGTCAACATATCTTGTGTCATTGTGTTATTGTGTATGAATATCTTTCTATGGTTGGTAATTATATTGCTTACATGGTTAAAATCTATTGAAGTTGATAAAAGTTATAATTATCATATAACTGATTCACCCCCCCCTCTCAGTTATCATTGTGGAATTTACTTTCTAACAATATATTTTTTATATTTCATTGAAACTATCCATTGAATTACTCATCACTCTTTTTTGGGATCATTTAATTTTGAGTTTTTTCCATTACTTAGAAATTAACTCATTGTTTTTGTTACTTGTAAATGGATTCAGTTGGAAGAATGTCTGAGTAGTGGGAATGCACCAAAATTATCTAGCAAGTCAGATCAAGAAATAGATGTTTTAAAGCCTAGAAATTCTCATTTGAGTCAATTTGAAGAGAATGATTGTGCACTACTTTCTTGACAAGAATCTTGGAAGAAATAAGAATGAAAAGGAAGCATTTTGAATTGAAGGAAAACACAAATTTACCTTCAATAGCCAATGGAGCTTCAAATGGAAAATGTGAGCGTGCATCAAGTTTTAAAGATAAGCTTTAAGTTAATAGTGATAGCCAAACAAGTCGAAATGAAGTTCATCATTACAGGTATCTTTCATTCTCAATGTTTGGAGAATTATTAAAAGCACTATTATAAACATTTATTACTATTATGACCCTCTATGCATATCAACACTCTATCACTATTTTTTGCACACTTTACTAATCATTGTTATGTATTGCTAATGCATTATAGAAACATTGTCTTTAAGCCCACTTGACCATTATTTTTTCCACAACCATCTTCTTTCACTGTGGCTTGTTGCAATAAGGTTCTTGTGATTGTCACTTGATGTCCTTTTGGCCATTAATTTTCACCATATGATACTTTTATTGTGTTCCTATTAGGTATCTTTTCTTGCTCTTTATGACAATCATTTACAAACTCACCATGCTATTCATGATGACAAAATAATAAAATGATACCTGTGTATTATGGTTCTTGTCATCCCTCTCTAAAACGTGACCCCTCTATCAAAACAAAGACTCCATCTCTATTCTTGAAAACATGCCTTCATCATTTCTTGGGACAGTGGTTTAACATAGTTCCTAGATAATTGTGACTGATTTTTTTTATGGCCTTCGACCGACCTCATTGACTTTTCTACATCAGGAATGGTGAACAAATCATCTTCCTCATGGATCCTATCATTTCATTGTTTTGTATCAATGTTTTCTCACCATTGAATTTGTATAGAAAATGTTAGGAATGGGAACACTAGGAGGGGGGCTGAATCAGTGTTCATTGTATTTTAACTTTTTACTTTAATCTTTATGCTGAACTTAAATGCTTAAGAACTGAATTAAACATTCACATAAACATGAAACATGAAATCAACACATGACACCAATATGATTATGGGAAAACCCAAATAGGTAAAACCCTGATGGGAATTGACACCCACTAATATTCTGCACTAGTGTTTTGTGATCCTTGCTAGAAGATCCTTTACCCTGTTAGGAGTAGCTTTACAATATTTTAAGTATAGTAGACCTTGTTTAGGGTCAGACCCTATTAGGAGTCTTTTATAATCATCCCTCTTAGGGGAGAGGACACACTATCCAAGAGCTCATTGCTCAAGTGGTGAAGGCTATAACCTTCGAATCTCAAATACACACTATATCTGCAGGATGAACTGTCACTGCGACACTGCTTGTTAGATCAGTTCCTTTGATACGCTGATGCTTTGACCTCTTGAAAAGATCTAATACATCTTCTAGTGTCTTTGCACACTTTTACTCTTCTTATCACAACTCTATTTAAACTTCCATGTCGAATACAATGGGCACACCTTATATTTATGCACTCATACAAAATACATAATTAGGTCGACCCTATAACTAATTACAAACAATGCTTCCAAATGGATTGGCTTAAGCGTGCTTAAAATTATACATATAAACATGTCAAAAACCTAAATAAATTAGGTGCATAGCCTTTACAACATTACATTATAATCACAAACCAAAATGCTAACTGTTAGCTCCATGCTTCGTTCTCTACTGGCACACACTAGCTGTGCAACTTCAACTGACTGTAACTTTATTATACTTGCACATATGATTATGCGCTCATAGACTAAGAAAGAATATAGTCTAAAAAACTTAAATTCTAGGGCACATACCATAATTCATCTGTACACACGTGCGTTGATGCTTTGAGCTACCGGAACTCTGTATATTGTCCAGTCTTCAACACTTAATTGAATTTTGATCTTTACATCAAGTGTGCTGACTCAAAACTGCTATATGAATTTGTTTCCATAATGACAAGACTATATCTATTCATATACTTCAGTATAGACAACTTTCCAACAATCTCCCCCTTTGTCATTGATGGCAACAAATGAATATGGCCAAGTTGCTAACTATCCCTTAATCACAAAAAACTTTTGTCTTCTATGCATTTTTTATACATAATCTTATATATCCCTATACAAATTATACTCCGTATTCTATATACAACTCCCCTTTTGACATTAATGACAAAGGTGTACCAAAAAATTATATCTGCACATACTTATGGAAAACATTCAGATATGCTATCTTGAGGTTCTGTATCTCCTTCTTCCAAAAAGTTATCAAGGAGTTAACTATCTGGAGATGGGTGCATAAAGCATATTGAAGCTTCTCCATCTTCTTCAAATCTATGCTCAAACCTTGATCATAGGTTATCATTGTGGCATCTCTCTCCTTTATGTTCTGATTGAGAATGTCTAGTGAGCGTGCAAGAGCATTCCTCAACTAAATTTGTCTAGACCTTATCTTTGCCATTTCTTTCTCTGCCTTGTCAATTTTGTCCAACTGACCCTAGTAAACATTATTACACATGTTCACATCAGTGGATGAGTCTTTCACTAAACTCTTCACCTATTCAATCATAGCTTTTGCATCTTGTATTGTCTTATGATGGGCATCAGTAAGCTTATCCCGATCCATGCAATCTGCAATGAATTTCCTTCCTTGATCAAAAAATTCTTTCAAGGATGCTTGTACTGTCTTGAGTGAATTTAGATCTAGTGCAAAGTTTCTCATCAACTCATTCAATCTTTTCTTTAGGTACTTCTCTTCTACAATCTTGGATGCAGATTCTTCAAGGCTAGAAAAATTACTTTTGAACTATGAGATAACTATACTCACATCATCAACCGAGTGTACCTTATTCACTTGCATGTCCGCAAGAAAAAAAATGTTTAGTATGCTCACTGATTCCACAAGGAGAGGATTTCTCATGACTTTTTTCTCCTTTTCCTTCTCCATAGCTAAGATGCTAAACTTAATCAGGTCTTCTTCTCTCCATGAGTCCAAACTAGATGTGTCAGGTGTCAAACTTGACAACAATGCTGAGGAGGGAGTGATGGTTGTGATATCCATCACTTCTAACTTTATCTTGGGTAGATCCATAGAAGTTTCATCTTTCTCTTGATATTTTTCTTCCATCTTATCTTCTTCTTTCTTTTCTTCCTCTTCCATTTTCTCTTCTTCTTTCTCATCTGATATGTTTTCAATCAATACCTCTTCTTGATGAGTTGGAGGTGTACTACTGCATTAGATCCCAACTTCTTGTGTTCTCACAAAAGCTTCCTCAAACTTATCTAAGTTTGTGTCAATGGATGCCATGGCTATCTCCACATTATCAATGATAATGGTGCTATCCTTGAGTGATTTTGTCATGGGCATAGATTTATCTACCTCTGTTTGTAATTCCACTACAGGTGTTGA
This sequence comes from Chamaecyparis obtusa, assembly GCA_027943335.1. Lineage (NCBI taxonomy): Eukaryota > Viridiplantae > Streptophyta > Pinopsida > Cupressales > Cupressaceae > Chamaecyparis > Chamaecyparis obtusa. The sequence goes on from BSBK01004116.1 coordinate 351,555, forward strand.
ATCCTGAGGACCTGTAGACTATTCCATGATAGTCTTTGTTGCTTTGTCTTTCTTGCTAGGTACTTGAGAGATGGGCACAAAAATAGGTTTCATGTGCTATTCTAAGAATACCTTCTCAAAGGCCTTCACTATTTCCTTAGAGATCAACTCATGGTCTTTGTTCATGAGATGCAGTGTTCTCATCTTTGACCTTAAGTGCAGCTTCACCAAATTCAACAATAGTGACTTTTCTTCAACAGAACATATTGGAAAAGTGGAATCAAGAATTTGTTCCCTCATTCTGAAGTCTTCTTCAGTGGCTTGCCTCTTCAAGGTATCCAATATCTCCCATACTTTATCAGGAATTATTGTTTTCAATTCAAGAACTATATTCTTGAACTTTATCATATGTTTTACAATCATATCATGTATTTTTTATTTATCAATCTCACTGTATGATTCATAAAACTTCCCTACTTGATCAATTCTACCCTCATTAACAATTCTTGTGCTTAATACTATGAGGCTTGGTTTGAATCCTACCTTAGGAGGTGCTTGAATGTTTTTCTTTCTTCTTGTAGCCCGCGAGGATGGATGACTAGTGTTGGTTTCTTTCTTACTTTTGGCTATTGGCTTATACTCTGGAGGAGCATTAGAATCATTTGTATCTTTGGGTGCAGAAGGAGTGTCATTAGATATATCCTTCTGACTGTCATCTTTTTCAATTTTTATCTTCTTCATCTTAGGATCTTCTTGTCCTTCTTTTGCTGCTGTACTTTTCATTTCCAAAGCAATCTTCTCCTCCCTTGCCTTGTCAAGGTCTGCTTGGGATACACCATGAATCCTTAAGATCTCTGATGTTACTTTAGCAACCTTTCTTTTTGTTGTTAAGCTTTGCATCTACTTCTCTTATCTTCTCCTCTTATGTTCCCCACCTAGGTTCATTAGGATCTTTGGGGGCTGAAAGTAATACCTATGCATATGCTTCAAGGACCTATTCCTCTACCTCATAACCAAGTGGATGAATCCACTTAGTTCTTGGTTCAATGACTTCCATACAAGTTGTATCAGTTTCCACCATAAAAAAAAATTGAATCCTTATACTTTTCCACAATGCTTTCTAGAATTCTATATCTCATTTGCATCTTAGCTCTAAAGGTCTTATATTCCAATGTTATATAATCCATTAGTGTACTTTTAATGGATGCTTTGTTAGATATCTGAGGCATGGTTGGAATGGACTTGTCCAAATTAAAATCTAATATCTTCCCAACAATATGAAGGTACATGTAGATGATTAGTGATCCAAACCTGGATATCTTTGTCTTGTCATGCTTGATGGCCTTGATGTTATCAATCAACTGTGCGTGCAAGATCTCGCACAAGTTGAATTCCCCATCTTCCTTTACAAGTATGATGGTAGCTATAATAGTGCCCACAGACACACTATTCACTTTGCTGGTGTGATGAAATTTGTACCCTAGTATCATTGACATCAATTTGATGTTTTCTTGCTCAATAGGCTCACTGGTCATATTGGGCGTATCACTCCTTGACTTACATGTTTGCTTGACTATCTTCCTAACATCCTTGCTCATAGGAAGGATGACACCTATCCTAGAAAGGCCTATCATCTCATGTATCAACTCATTGGTGATTCTAACTAGTACATCACCAATCCAAAACAAATCATCATGAATTCTGCTTAACAAGATTTTTATCCATTCTATCTCATAAAATTCATATGCCATAGCATACTCAACAATTGGGTGATCATTCCATTTAGCATATTCATCCAAGAATGTTGGCAGGTTTCAGCATGGTGGCCATGTGTTCTCTAAGCCTATCCAATCCAACTGGTTCCTTACAATAGATATATTCTCTAATGTCTTCCAGATGCATGACGCCCATAGGTGTGCGAGAGAAAGCTCCCTCTAAATCATCTAGGGTTGATTTAAATGGATGCCTCTTGAATATGTATCTCTTCTTCTCAGCAACATCAAAAACTATGGGAGTGGCCATGACTTACTTGTAAACACTTTCCTGAGCTCCGAGATAATCTAAAGGCTTCTGAATTGGTGCAATGAGCTTAGGGTTTCTACAACTGACCAAATGCACTGCAAACACTGATAAATCAATCTCCAAGACTTCACAACAACTTCCAAGGCTCTTTCTGCTCTCCTTTCACTTAGAATTTGAATGCAATGAGAAATCAAATGACTTCTATGTAATTTAAAGTGAAAAATCTGCCATTAATGTAAGTCGTGTAAACTAGGTTGTCACTTCAAAATTTGCAACTTAAGTTCTGTTCACAATCAGCATGTGTGCTCTTGCACATAGGTACCTCAATACTCCAAAAGCTTAAGTCCAAAGGCGCATGCTCTAAGGATGAGTATACCAGCTGCGTAGGGGTCTAGAGCTAAATTAGCTCCCCCTATGACCCTGAGGGCCATTCATCCAGATGTAGAGGGTGCATCCAATACACTCTCATCAGTCTTGTCCTTCTTTTTCTCTAACCAAATCATGCTCACATCATCTGAGGCTTTGACAAAGTTGACTTCTCCTACGGGATCCAAAATTGGTTCTCTGGCCTTTTTAGGGCTTCCCTGACCTTGCATCCTTGATCTACAGAACCTTGAGATATGTCCAGCCTTGTTACAAGAGTGACAAATGATTGGAGGTCTTATATTCCTTGGTGCATTGACATGAGTCACCATTCTGCATTGTTTTGTTGTGTGACCATTATAGTTACATATCTAGCATGTAACATTATGAGCTCTTCTTACATTTGTCTAATTTTGATTTCTTTGATCTTGCTAAATTCTATTCTACTTACTAGTCTTGCAATTCATAGCTCTATGACCAAACTTGTTGCATGAATAACAGTAACCATTAAAAGGTCTTACCTCTATACAGTTCCTTGCAATGTGTCCATGCTTGTTACAAGAAAAACAAGTGTGTTCTACTTGCTTGCGCTCATTCTTAGGTGGTCCACCATTGTTTATGGTTTGATTTTCAATCTTTTTAGCATCAGTAGAGTCCTTTTGTGAATCCTTTCTTACTCGCATATCGTCCATCTAATTTTGTGCTTCATTGTATCCAATACAACTAGTGTCTCCTTTGACTCTCCTTGCATACAACTGAGATTCTATCATATCAAAACTGGTGTGTAATTTGTCAATGTGATTCTTTGCTTCTTTCAATTCAGACTCCAAGATTTCTTTGCTATTCCTTAGCTCCAAGATTTCCATGTTTTCTTGCCTTAGTTCTTCATTCAGCTGAAGGTTCTCTTTGATTTGTTCATCATAGACTGCCTGATTATTAGTCAGCTTATCATCAAACTCTTCAAGTTTTTCTTTTAAGGATTTGTTTTCTTCATTGAGCTTCTTGACCGTTGTTCCTAGATCACTGGTAGAGCATTCTTTCAAATCTTTCCTTAGCTTTTTGATGACTCATTGAGCATCACTGAGTTTATCCTTTAGATCTTCAGATTCTCTTTCTAACTTGTCCAGATCTTTAAGAGAAGCTTCAATATTTCTTTTCAGATGTTTCATTTCTACTTTGTCCATGATCTCCTCAAGTGGTTAAACTTCTATGCTGAGGACCAAAGCTTTGATACCAATTGATAGGAATGGGAACATTGAGAGGGGGGGGTGAATCAGTGTTCACTATATTTTAACTTTTAACTTTAATCTTTATGCTGAACTTAAATGCTTAAGAACTGAATTAAACATTCACATAAACATGAAACATGAAATCAACACATGACACCAATATGATTACAGGGAAACCCAAATAGGTAAAACCCCGGTGGGAATTGACACCCACTAATATTCTACACTAGTGTTTTGTGATCCTTGCTAGAAGATCCTTTACCCTGTTAGGAGTAGCTTTACAATGCTTTAAGTATAGTAGACCTTGTTAAGGGTTGGGCCCTATTAGGAGTCTTTTACAATCTTCCATGTTAGGGGAGATGATGCACTGTCCAAGAGCTCACTGCTCAAGTGGTGAAGGCTACAACCTTCTGATCTCAGATACACACTATATCTACAAGATGAACTGTCACTATGACACTACTTGTCAGATTAGTTCCTTTGATGCGCTGATTCTATGACCTCTTGCAAAGCTCTAATACATCTTCTAGTGTCTTCACACACTTCTTCTCTACTTATCACAACTCTATTTCAACTTCCATGTCGAATACAATGGGTGCACCTTATATTTATGCGCTCATACAAAATACATAATTAGGTCGGCCCTATAACTAATTACAAACAACGCTTCCAAATGAATTGGCTTAAGCATGCTTACAATTATACATATAAACATGTCGACAACCTAAATATAATAGGCGCATAGCCTTTACAACATTACATTATAATCGCAAACCAAAATGCTAATTATTAACTCCATGCTTTATTCTTTACTGGCACACACTGGCTGTGCAACTTCAACTGACTGTAACTTTCTTATACTTGCACATATGATTATGCGCTCATAGACTAAGAAAGAATATAGTCTAAAAAACTTAACTTCTAGGGCGCATACCATAATTCATCTGTACACATGTGCACTGATGCTCTGAGTTGCCGGAACTCTGTATACTATACAGGCTTCAACACTTAACTAAATTCTAATCTTTACATCAAGTGCACTGACTCCAAACTGCTATATGACTTTGTTGCCATAATGACAACACTATATCTAGTCATATACTTTAGTATAGATAACTTGCCAACAACAAAACCCTTGAACAATCACTATTTTTTCACTTCCATTACATCTTTGTCTTGCATTCATTGTTATTGCAACATTAATTACTATTATTCTTACTGCACTCTTCACATTCTAAAAGAAATCACTATTTTATAACCTTGAGCACATCTTTGTTCTTTGATTGTGAATACCACAATGTTCTTTGACAGTGTACACATCATTTTTTTTTTAAACCTCTTTGTTCATTGTCAATCCATCTATAAACATTGATTTGTTTTTATATGTCATTATCCTTTAGACATTGAACACCACTGCTTCTATATAATGAGAATTGTCTTCATAGCAATAATTTTGTCAGTTTGGTTGCTCTTTCTTGTTACCTAATAACAATGATTTATTTTTACTTCAATCATTTTGACAATCATGACTCCTATTGATACCCCTGTGACAAGGAATGGCACTACTTTGTGACCCTCTTCACTTCCCTTAATTCATTTATTGTTTTCATTGAACAATGTTTGGCCCAATCATGCACTATAGCAGCAAAACTACTATTTTGATCTTTCTTGCTTTGTCAATAATAGTGTTTTTATCTTTGAATCATTGTCTTAATTGTTTCATAAATGTATCCCTTTGACTTAGGGGATGAGTTTCATGTCCTTTTGATAGTGACTATCATTGTTCTCTAACAGTGCTCTTCTAGTGTTCCCTCACTATTTTATCTTTCTTGGTCACTGTTTTGTTTTCCTAATCATTGTCTTTACCAACACTGTCTCACACTACTATCTTTAGCATTGTTCTTGACTAGCATTAAACATTCCTTCAGACTAATAGGATCTAGATATCTCTTTTTCTTCATGACACTATCTTTCTATGTATATTGCTCAATTTCAGTGTTATAATGGAATGCCACTATGTTTAAAACCCTTTAATCTTAGGTATTATTGTATCACTGCTATTGATGATTATCACTGTGACATTAAACATCATTGTTTTGCATCTTATAGTTTGATGAAATGGAATTCATTACAGTAAGATTATTTTTTTAAAAAAATCAGCAGCTATTAAAAACCTTATGGTTAATGAGTTGCTAGATGATTTTGATGAGGACACAATTCCAAAGTACTAAATTTCTGTATTAAAGCTTAATATTATGGTTGCTTAATTTGATAATATATTTTATTTTTTTACCACAACCGTAGAAAGGAGAAAAGCTCATATCATAAAGAGGGAAAGATTTCTTGAGCTTCTTTTGTTATATTAAGAAATGAATTTGGAGACTATATTTAAGTGAGAGCAATGACCAATCAATTCTCAACTAATGAAAATTTAAACAGCTAATTAATGAATGGTCTCGTATTATTACCTTTTTAGTTTTTAAAGTACAATTTCATGTTTTAATATTGTGTAGCTTTTTTCTTATGTCAAAGTATTCTTTTACTATAAGAACATAATTTATGACCATTTTAGTAACTATTCTAACATTGCTATATGCTTTTGATTTGTTTATCTTATTTCTTTGCAGTCCTTGGTGCACTTGGGGAAAAGTATGATGAGGCAATGAGAAGAAATTATGTGAGGGAAATTGTTGTTAGTGGTATGTATGCCCTTTTAATTGCAAGTTTTTTTTATTTTTATAATTAGAAACACAAAAAATGGCAATGTGTTCTTTCCCTGTTCTTGTTTTCTTATCCACTAGGGCAGGGAGACAAATTCTCAAGTGGTTTTGACATCAACGCTCTCCAAGACTATCAAAAGACTGGTATGAGTTTCTAAAGTACTATTACCAAAATTTTATTTGATATATTGTTTCATATAATTTCACAAGCTCTAAATTTTCTTAGTGTTCAATTATTTTTAATTGTTTTCTAACAAGGGACATATCTAGCCTAGGTCATGTTTTTGTTGATTTGATGATCAAAAGAATTGAAGGTTGGTAATGTGGTATTTAAGTTTTTAATATAGCTTTTTTTCATTGGAAAGCTAAATTTGATATTGTGAGCTTGATGGTGAATTTGTACTTTGGAGATGTTGTGTTTCAAGATAATGTAAGTGTACAAGAAATCATGTCTTTTTATCTCATTAGTATTGTTTCATTGCATTATTAAGAACATAAAATGTTAGAAAAGAATTTTACTTGTTTTTATCGATTTGATTTGTGCCTCATAACACTAATTTGTGTTCTGATGTAGATGCTAAGAAGCCCTCTGTTGCTTCTATTCAAGGGCTTGCACTTGGTGGAGGGTTAGAGTTAGCAATGGTATGGCCTATGGAGCAATCACACTTAGTTTCTTATTTTATATTTCCAAAGGTTCATATCATTACATGATCTGTCTTAAGTTTCCAATTCATTTTGTTTGTGAAGTCTTGTCATGCTCATATTTCAATGCCAAAAGCACAATTTGGGTTGCCAAAGCTTTCTCTTGGAGTTATTCTTGGTTTTGGTAGTAAGTGTTGGCACATTTCTCTTGGTTGTGTTTGGATGTACCATATGTAATCCTTAATAGTTTGAATTTCTAAATATTGTTCAAACACAAGGTTTGAATCATTGAATTTCCAAAGCATTATATTTTTTAATATTTATGAGTAAGGATTGGCACTTTTCTCTCAGATATGTTCAGGCATGCCTTACATCATTCTTCATTATTTGAATATATTTATAAAAAGATGAGGAAATGTTGTAATTGTACAACAATTAGAAAATTAGTACTAGCCTTGGGATTTTTTAGGTGGTCTGTAAACATATATTAAAATTTTTATCTCAAATGTCAATTTACTATTTGGCCGTTTCAAAATGTTTTATGTATATCTTATAATGAGAATCCAATGCAAGAGAAGCCCATCAGTTGATATACGACAGTAAAGTTAGCCTTAGTATTTTATAGAAGGGCTCTAATATTGTGGTCAAAGAACATGGGGAAAACACATGAATTTTAAACAAAGTCACCTCTTGTACTGCACCATTCTGATCCAAGTTGCCTGGTTTTGTCATTTACCAGTCAAACTATAAAAAAAAGGAGGTTTTTTGTTCTAAATACATTTCCTTGAGATTTATAAATTGTATTTGTGAGTAATGGAAATAAATTATTCTTGTAGCTTTGATTTGTGTTTCCAATATTTAATGTAGTAGAATAATAAAAATATAATTTTATATTCATTAATGGCTTGAATATTATGCTCTTCTCTAGACTATTGTTTTATGTGATATTTAGGATATAATAAGGAAAGGTGGATTTACTGACCTATGCAATCGTATCATGAATAGTGCTAATTGATGTAATTGTTGTAATTTATTCTATTGGCCCTAATTAATTTGATAATATATTTTATTTTTTTTAACCAAAAAATATTATTGGTCGCTTTATCGATGTATCAATAATAGTCCTTTCGATAAGAATGCTATATGCTCGATGACTATTCCGACCACATTTCGTCAAAAGAGAGATGAAAATTCTTTGGCATTTCGATGAGAATGTTGAGCCCTCAACGATAGTTTCGACCCTAACTCGTCGCAATTTAGATGAACATTGGTCACATAGATGGAAGGTATGATCGATAATTCTTCCAAGTAGAAGCAATTATTTCGACGATGGGTCCATCGATAATTCAACCACTACAAACATCATAATTGTGATGATTGTTTAGCATGTCATATAATTGACAAAAAAAACTTTGACAATAGTTTTGGTCATTTGGTCGACCAATTGGTATAAATTTTTTGACTATTTCTCATCGAAAAACAAGCTAAAATTTACTAGTGTTATTTGTCACTTTTGCTTGTCCATTACCTTAGGGGTAATATATTGATGAGGAGTGATGTATCATGTGAAACTTTGTGCATAACTCCTTTAAATCCTTGTTTTTGAAGTGCTTGGCATTATCCATTATGATGGCATGAGGTACATCATATCTGTAAATTATGTGATTGAGAATGAACAATGATATTTGTTTTCCTATAGCAGTTGATAAGGGTATAGCTTCCACCCATTTGATAAAGTACTCTATTGCAATGATAATGAATTTATTACCATTTGAGGATGGTGGATAAATCATTCCTATTAAGTCTAGACCCCATTGATAAAATGGCCAAGGTGTAGTCATGGGATGAAGTTCTTGTGCTGGAACATGAATCAAGTTCCCATGATATTGGCACTTTCAACAAGTTTTAGCAAAATGACAAGCATCTTTCTCCATCATAGGCCAAAAATATCCTATCCTAAGAAGTTTCTTAGCTAGGGTTAAACCATTTGAATGTGACCCAAAAATCCCCTCGTGAATTTCTCGTAAGGCTTTATCTCATTCCTCTTTCTCTAGACATCTTAGAAGCATTCCTTCTAGACTCTTACAATACAACATGTTAGATATTAAGGCATAACAAGAGGCTTGGCATATGAAGCTCTTCTTTTGATTCTTGGTTTGGTCCATGGGTAGGATTTGGTCTTTTAAGTAAGTATATATGGCTCCATACCAAGGTGATTCATGTGTGGTTAGAAAACAAATGGTATGAGGACAAGTAGGGTCAAATGTAGGTTGCTCAACTTCTTCTACTAGGAATTCATATCTAGTGCTTTCATTGGTATTTGTAGAAGTGATGCCAAAGTTTCCATTGCATCTATTTCTTTATTCTTCTCTCTTGGGACTTTCTCAAATGTGATGAGAGTGATATATTTCTTGAGATTTTCAACCATTTTTTTGTAAGGTATCAACTTGTCATCTTTAGTGAGATATTCATGATTGATTTGATTGATAACTAGTTCTGAATCTCCATAGACTTGTAGTTTTGTCACTTTTCATTCTAATGCTAGTTTTATCCCAATGACCAATGCTTCATATTCAGCTATATTATTTGTGCTTGGGAATAACAACTTGTATGATTTTGGAATGGTATATCCTCGAGGAGTAATCAAAAGTATGCCTACTCTTGATCCATGTTGTGTATAGGAACCATCAAAATATAGTTGCCATGTTTTTGCTTCAACATTCACAATTTCAAAATTTGGAAATTCCACTTGTATTGGATGATCATCTTGTAATGGTGATTCCACTAATTGATCCTCTATGAATTGGCCCTTGATATATTTACAATCCACATATTCTATGCCAAATTCTCTTAGCACCATGACCCATTTGGCTAGTCTTCCATTCAATGTTGTTTTGTTAAGAAGATATTTCAAGGGATCTATCTATGTGATGAGTTGAATCTTGTGGAACAACATATAGTGGTGCAATTTTTGGGAAGAAAAACTATGGCCAAACATGCTCTTTCGATGAAGGTTTAGTTTAACTCATATTTCACCAAAGTCCTGCTGATGTAGTATATGGCCTTTTCTTTTCCCGCTTCATCTTCTTGTGCCAAGAGTGCCCCTAATGAATGTTCAGTTGCTAAAATGTATAGAATCAAAGGCTTTCCACTTATAGGTGACATCAAATTTGGAGGGTTAATTAGATATTTCTTCAATAATTTGAGGGATTTTTCACATTTCTCATCCCATTTGAAAACTATGTCCTTATGAAGGAGTTGAGTAAAATTATGGCACTCTTCTACCAATTGAGAGATGAACCTTTGAATAGATTGGATCCTACCTTGAAGAGATCTCATCTAACTTATGTTTCTAGGTGCTCCCATTTCTATGATGGCTTTGAATTTGGTGGTGTCCACCTCTATTCCTTTTTATGAAACAATGTACCCTAGTAGCTTTCCTGGTTGAACACCAAATGCACACTTCTTCAGATTTAGCCTTACTTTGAATTGCTCCAATCTTTCAAAAAATTTCTCTAAGATGGGTAGATTTTCTTCTCTTGAGTGATATTTAGCAAGTATATCATCTACATAATCCTCCATGAAATTGTTCATCATGTCATCAAATATTGTTGTCATGGCTCTTTGATAGGTCGCTCTAGCATTCTTTAGACCAAAAGGCATAACATTCCAACAAAATGTCCCCCATGCACATGTAAATGTTGTTTTCTCTTGATCTTCATAGGCTATTTTTATTTGATTATAGCCACTAAACCCATCCATAAGAGAGAACATTGAAAATCCTATTGTTAGATCTACTATGGCATCTATGCTCGGTAACAGGAAGTCATCTTTAGGACATGCAAGATTGAGATCCCTAAAGTCGGTGAAAATTCTAATGGACTTGTCTGCTTTTGAAACTTGCACAATGTTTGAAATCCATTGGGCATAATCAATGGCTCTTATAAAACCAACTTTCAACAATTTTTCTAACTCCACTTTTACAAGTAAAGATATGTGTGGATGCATCTTTCTTAATTTATGCTTTATTGGTTTTACTCCTCTTATGTTCAAATGATGCATGATTAAATTTGGATCCAATCCTGGCATATCATCATACAACCATGAAAAATTGATTTTTTTTTCTTTGAAAAATGTGATGAAGTCCTTTCTTTCCTCACTAGATAGAGATGTTGCTAAGTGTATGATCCTTGGCTCTGATTCTAATCCAATATTTACTTTTTTTGTTGGCTCAATCAAGATAGGAGATCTTTCTTCATAGTGCTCGGGTAAAGTATCCAAACTCCCTTCCTTAGGTGCCTCAACTGGGTTTTCACCTTTGGAATCATTATTTATATCTTTCTCTTTTTGATCTAATGTTGCCACAATGTAGTCTTCAACATTAGATTCTTTACATTTTTATTATTTTTATTTTTATCATTTTTTATTGAATTAGGAGTTTGGATACTTTCCTTTGCCACTCCTTCCTGATATTTCATAGTAGAAGAAGGTTCAACTACATTTAGGTATTAGGACACTAAGTTATCATTCAAAAATGTTGGGAGGATGGTAGGTTCAATGGAACCCCATTCGATTAATTCTGGATAGATGAGGGTCAAAGGATCAATGTTTTGGTTTAAACCAATATGGTTTAGAAACATTACTTCATTTGAAGGTTCGAACATTGTATCACTTAAGTCTATAACATGTGCCTCTTCAAGATGTTCTAGAGAACTAGGGTCAAAATCCTCCTCACTAGAATCCTCTAAGGTTTCCGTTGGGTAGAAATCTTGTGGATTAAACCTAATGTTAGATTCTTCCATAGCAGGTCTCCATGATGGTATGCAGGGTTCTCCTACCCATTGATTTATTTCAATTTATTGAATTGGTACATTATCTAAGACCACTTGGCTTGAGCTTGAGGCTTGATTCTGAGATTAATTCTTTCCCTTTGCTAGGAGTGTAAGTATGAATGACATCAATACCTTTATCTTGACATGATTCATTTGACAATGTATCCCATTCCCAATCATTCAAGTCTTCATCACTATGTGACTCTAATTTTAATATTTGATCATAGACCTTAGATAGTGCTTTTGAGTATACCCTTGTTCTAGGTACCCTAATCTTGTCTTTTCTTTGCTATCTCTCCATGTCATTTCAATGGGTTCAATGAGTCCTGCATTTCTTGTTCCTAAATGTCCTTGTCCTTTGTATTCCATTTTCTACATAATTTGAAATCCTTTCCCATATTGATGTGTGGGAATGCTTATATTTTGTATGCGCTTCTCATGGGTACTTGATTCTTCATCCTTATATAACCAGTTTAGGATTTCATTATCTTCTTCCTCCATGAATGAAGATGTATTATCCCTCAAAAAATAATCATTGTATTTATAAGGTAGATTAGATGGCTCTCCATATGATTTTGGAGATAAAGGTAGGTCCATCATGGATAAGGAGTATTCACGTACACCTTTTTGTTTGATTTGACATTGTTTCTCAAATTTTTTCATCATATGGTCCATTTTTTGGTAATGAGCCTCCTTGGTGTAGATTTGAACGGATCTATCTTGGTCTTATTTATTTGTCTCAAGAGTACTCTCCTCACTAACCTTTTCTTTTCCTTTTGTCGATGTAGTTAAGTTAGTAGGAGTTTGGATATTTTCAACAACTTATTCTTTTTCTTCTTTTTCTTTTCCCTTTAAATATGGAATATCTTTAGAGCTTTGTCCTTTCTCTATTCTTTGGCGTATGGACCCTTCTGCATTATGTGGAACTAAGGAATCATTGATAGGCTTCAAGTTATTACAATATTAAAAGGGGTTTGAGTCCCCACTTACCATGATCTCTTGTCCTAGATAGGGGAATTTAAGACATTGATGGTAGGTCGATGACGTGGCTTGCATTTCATGAATCCATGGCCTCCCTAATAAGATATTGTAAGTTAGCTTTAGGTCAAGGACTTGACAAATGGTCTCTTTCTGCATTGGACCAACTCTAATAGGAAGTACTATGATCCCTTTGGAAGCTCTTTCTTCATCATTGTAGGCTTTTATAGCTATCCTTTTCTTTGGGTCAATAGCCTCCTCAGAAAATCCTAAGCATTTTACCAAGTTTAGGGTACAAATATTCAAGTTGGCTCCTCCATCAATGAGGACTCTTTTCACCCTATGCTTATGAATCAGGACCTCTATATGCAAATGAAAGTTTTGTGGGTGATTTAATGACATGTCATCTTGCTCTGAAAAAGATAGGGAATGAGGTGCAATAATATGTCCCACCATGTTTTGAAACTTGTCTGTGTCTAGATTTAGAGGCACATTCATCTCTACCAAGGCTTTTTCTAGAATCTCCTTATGAGTTGGTGAGAGTTTGAGTAGTTATAGAATAGAGATTTGAGCAAGGGTTTGTTTTAATTGATCTACCAAATTATATTTCTTTGATGATGAAGATGAAGCTTGATTTTGTAGAACAATTCTTGGAGCATTTCTAGGTAGAGTAATTTTTGAAGCTTGCCCCCTAGTTACAACATTAGATTTTTCTTCCCTTGGTTTCTCTTTCACCACAATAACATTTATGGTGCTTTCATCACTACTTAAAGAATTAATTTTTTTATCATAGGTATGGGTGAAATTGACCTTCTCATTACCTCTTTTATTATTTTGATTGGTGTTTGATGACTCACCCTTTTCATGGTTTAGAAATGGGGTTTTAAAGGCTATATGATCTTCATTGTTTTGGGGCCCTTCAATCTTGATTGTCCCATCATCAATCAAGTCTTGCACCAAATGTTTCAACTTCATGTACTCATTGGTCTTATGACCCTTATTACGATGGTACTCACAATGGTGAGAATCATTCCACCAATTCAGCTTAACTTGGGGTTCATGTGGTCTTAACTCGGGTAGAGTAATGATCTTGTTAGCCACCAAAGTCCTTAAGGCATTTTCCAATGGCTCACCTAAAAAGATGAATTTCCTCTTTTGATATGTGGAAAAGTAAGGTTTAGGCTTTTTGACATTAGCATTGTTGAAGGGATTATTGTTGGCATTGTTGTTGTTGTTGTTGGAATTGGCATTATTAAAAGGAGCTTTATTAGTCTGATTCAAATTGTATGTTGAATTTGCTCCACTTGATAAATTAAATGGGGTAGCCTTCAAGTTGTGGGCTTCCACAACTCCACCATTCACAAGATTTTTGTTATTATTCTTCAACCATAGTTTAGGTTTGTTATTGTGATTGTTGGCTCCTTTATTGTTGGTATAATTAGATATATAATGATTATTATTGGTATTGGTATAGGTTTTATTGTCTTTGAACAATTTGATCTTTCCCCTTTTGACCAATACATCTTCAATCTTAATCCCATTCTTAATAATTTTTTTGAATGTAGGGGGACATTGAAGTTGGAGCCTATAGTTCATCTCCATATTTAAATTATTCATAAATATTTCCATTTTCTCTTTTTCGGGGATACTTCATGGGTATCTTGCAAAAATGGTCCTCCACCTTTGAAGGAACCCTAAGAAAGATTCACCATCCTTTTATTTCATATCACATAGTTTGAGCATTGTAATCTCATTTTTGATGTTGTAGGAGTAATGGGTTACAAATTTAGAGGCTAATTCCTCAAAAGTCTTTATCCCTTGCGGAAGTTTCGAGAACCATTCCATGGTTTGCCCTCCCAAACTTCTTGGAAAAAGTCTCATTAGGTATGTGGTGTTATGCATAAATTCAATGCTTAGAGCATAAAACTCTCTAAAGTGATCTTGTGGGTCTGATTTACCTGTGTATTTACTGTATTTAGGAAAGATTGTATTGATAGGAAAAGGTGCCATGACTAAGCTTTTGTCAAAAGGGAATGAGCACAAGGCCTCGATAGAGAATGACTTAGGTTCAACGGCCTTTTTCATTAAGTCAATTTGAGCTTGAAACATTTTCAATTGTTGAGTCATAGCATTCATCAAGTTTTCATCTTCTTTGTTTTTCTTAAGTTGATCCACATCATAATCACGTGGGAGTTTTACCCCTGCTTGGGCTAGAGTTAGGAAAAATTTATCCCTGTCCCTATCTATTAGTTTGTCCATGACTTCAAGAAAGTCATTATCTTGAGCCACTCTATTAGCCCTTTCTTCAAGAATTTCTTTAGGCTCTTGGTTAGCGTTATTGATATTATCATTATTTGCTCCATGATGGTAATCGTGAAACATGGAGTTTCTATCCATTGATTCAAGTCTCTTTTCAAATAGATTTGGCAGACTATCCCCTTGGTCGTGATTTTTGAAAGGACTTTGATATTCAAATTCAGGGACCTCTTTTGCAATGCAAGTGCCATCTTCTTGTAAAGATAATTTGAGTTTGTGAGAGCATGTAGAAATTGGCATTCAACAAGGTTTGATTTTGAATTGATTCCCCAATTTGGTAATTACTTATTTTTATGAAGAGATTTAAAAATATAAGATGAATTTTCAAATGGATATCTATTACTTGTTGTATGTATTTTTCAAACAAAAGAAATCACAAGTAAACTTGTTCTTTTTAACCCTCTACACAAAAAAGTGTTTGAAATTTCAAGGACGTTATCATAGGTTTTTGCACAAAAAGACACTTCAAGCAATCTACCTAGCTCAAAATTTGGTTTGTAAACATGGCTCTATAAGGTAGTATTTGCTAAGTTAACAAGGTATTTAATCAAGATTACATTCAAAATGGATATTAAACTTTCATCCTCCAAGTATATTAAGAGGCTTCCCACCACCGGTATGTCAGAGTTTTGCGCAATCCCGAAGGACTACTCGAGGAAGTTTGAAAATTTAACACCCTTTTGTCACACACCTCATTAAGGATGTATGTATTTTATTTGAGAGTGGATCAGATTATCATGGCAAAGGCAATTGTATCTCACTTTGGGTTGTCCCTCTCACTAGCCTCGTTAAGGAAAATCTTAGGAGGCGAGCCCACTATAGATCTAGCATGTTCATTTGGAAGCAATAAAGTGGAATAAAGAGATAGGTTTTGGTAGTTTGATTCACCAAAAGGTGAAGAGGATATCCCTAACTACTTCTCAATTCCCAAACACTTTTAACAAGGTTCAATTACCAAACCCACTAACTAATGGGAATCGAGTATTTTTATTCTTTTCCACAAATAAGGGGTTGTTCAAATTTAGTGCTTGATTTACTTAGCCTTTCTTTTAATCAAGGAGTTTGACACTTTTGGCATTTTGATTCACTTAGAAAGTGAAGAGCATAGGCCTAATATCAAATTCATTAAACAATAATAGGCTACTTTAATTACTAGATTTTAAAAATGACAAAGCCACAATTTAAGAAAAAAATCACTAAGTTTGATGCTTACCTTCAATCGAAGCTAGCTAAGGCTAGGGGCATTTTTGATGAATTTTGTATTTTTATGCTCACCTAGTGGCAATCGTTCCTTTCCGCTCACTTCTCCTCCAACAAGTTAGTCAACACAACTAGCCAAAATGAAGAAAATAAAGATAAAATTGAATCTAAGACTTATTTATCAAATTTTTGTAAAACTTGATTAAGGTGAGTAAATCCAATTTAATGATATGAACTTTCCTTTATATGCTTCTACAATTTTTAAGTATTGTTCATATACCTTGCTTTCTTGCTGAGAATCTTCCAAAACCAGCTTGATGTGTGCAATATTCTCCTCTTTGATCCTTTTTTTCAAAGCTTTTCCCTCACTATTGAATCTGGTCTCTGGTTTTTTTATTCTTTTATGACCAGTCATCCTACAGAGATAGAGAAATCATTTCCTGCAAGTTAAATTTTGATAATTTTCAATTTAATCAAAAGCACTATAGAATCTATTAAAAGCGCTATTTAAATGCTCAAACGTGTTGTGCGTTGGATTAAATGCACTACAGAAAAACTTAAAAGTGTTGAAATAGAATTTAAAAGCATTGAAAAACTTAGCAAAGGTGTTAAGAAAATAGTAAAAGTGTTGGAGAATTATACAAATGCATTGGCTAGTCAGGGAAAAAGCGTTGAAAGAAGTTTAGATAGATGAGAGAAGGAATTAAAAGCATTGAAACTCCATATAAAGGTGCAAAACTTTGTTGTAGAAGCATTGTTTCAAGTCTCAAAAGTGCTAAAGAAATTGTCAAACGTGTTGTAGAAAGGATCAAACGTGTTATTTCACCTACAAAATAGAGAAGAAAACAAGATTCGTAAGAAAATTTTTACTTCTCCGAATTTATAAATTTATGAAGCCTAATGCCCCATGGTGGGTGCCATTTTGTGTACTAGAAAAAGTACCTTTATAGGGTTAGTATCATCAATAATTCAAAATAAACACTAAATTACCACAAATAGCAATCTATTTAAGAAAATAATTGACAATTAAGCACTCTATGGATCTCTATTTAGGGATGCTAATGATAAAGCTCTTAGCAAGCCTCCATTAGCGACAGTCCTAAAATGAGAATGATAAGCAGAGCTAATAACAATGTTAATTCCAAATTAAAATTATCTAATTAGCTCCTAGATTTTCCTTTCTAGCTCTAATTTGCAAGAGGTTTGATGCTATTCTCATATTTGTGGATGATTGATGGGTGAATTATGCCTTGCTTTTATAGATTTTGGCAAGGGTAGGGGGTGTAGTTGAGTTGATCATGATTGAGTTGGGGTTAAGTCCTTGGTTCCACCCTTTGGAGATAATTTAAATATTGTGTCCTCAAAGCTTGGGACAAGAAGACAAAATGAGTGGACAAGATGCATTCCCCAAGTGAGTGATTGAGATTCAATTTAGGCTTGATCCATGTAAGTTTCATCCTCAATTCCTATTGGTTGGTTGATTTTCATCCCATTTGGTGGTTGAGAGAAAATAGGAATTAATTAATTGAATTGATTTAATTTGTTTAGCCATGTGTACCCCTTGAATGGGTTGATTTGATTTAAATTGAACTATGTAATTAATTAGATTAATTACATAATTAATTGATTTATCATGATTTATTCGATTTAAATTGATTTGATAGCTTTCGATTTTCAATTATTATTTTATATTTAGGTTCAATTGCAATTTTTATCTTTGATTTGATTTAATTGCATTTAATTGTGTTGATCTTTGCCTTGATTTCTCACTTAGATGATCTTTTTCATTTTCAGGTGATTACAACTATTTATTGAAAAATAGGTCTCCCAATGACCCTCAATCTCTCCCAAACATCTTATCTACTTTATATTGGATAAACACTCAATGACTTGTCTCAACAACCTCAAATTGAATAAAAAAAAGGTTCAAGGATTGATCACATGCCAAATCCCAATAACTTCTTCTTACTTTGCATTTTTGTAAACTGTCCACACCCATACCTTGGGCTGATTGAAAGGTGTAACCTTCCTCGAATTCTTGGAACATCACCACCAAAACCCTAGTTTCTTTCAACATACATTCAAGGATATCATTCCTTTGAAATGAAATAACAACTATAACTCTTTCAATCAACAATAAGACTAGGTAGTTGCTTCATGACCTCTTTCATTTACTATTGAATGATCTTCCACCACATGGTTGATAGGAGAAATGAAAAACACATTACTGAGGCACTGTCTTATACCTTAATTCAAATGATACCTCAAACATCAATCACCAATTTATCCACTATGAAACATTATTGATCAACAATCAAATACTTGAATGTGACATATCAAAGACATTTAAAAGGATTCAAGCTTTATCGACGCCCACTCAAACAATGTGAGAGAGACTTTCATACACTCTAGGGGAAATCACCATATATAGTTATTTCCCAATAACATAATGTTTCAATGAATCATCATAATAGTTGTGACTGTGACTACAACAGTCACTATCATAAACAAGTTTGACAGAGATATAGAAAATAAATGCTTAACCCTCACTTGCAAACCCTTGTTAATGAAATCAAAAGACTCATTTATACCTTTCATAATCCTAGTCAATGCCTTGAATCATTGAAAACTCCAAACATATCCATAATTAATTAAATCAGTATAGAAAACTATCAAAAGCATGAAAGGTTACCACACAGTTCGTCTAGGGCCTCTTTAAAATGATATCAAACCTTCACCAAGTAATATGAAACCTTGAGGGATTCAAGAATATATAGAAAATTAATATTTCACCAAGTTTTAGGCTATTTCACCAAGTACTTTTGAGAATATCAAATTTTTTTAAGTTCACTTCTTACCTTAAGAGGATTTTAGATAGTTTCAAGAGAAATTCATCATTCTTCCACTATACTCAATGGATGTGTCTCCAAATTTTTTTGGAAGAACTTCAAAGAGAAGCCTCTTTCAATTATAACCATTTTTTAAGAAAAAAAATGTTTTCCTTTATCAAATATGGCTTAGAGTTAAAGAAAAAAGTCATCTCAAGTGAGAGCTATATTTAAAAAGGAAAGTACTACTTTCTCTATTGTTGAGCCCTCTATTTCTCTAGAATTCAAATTTTAAGTTATCAATAGTTAAATTTGTACTGTATATTATCTATGCAAAACCTCTTCCTTTGTTTCTCTCAAATTCAAATTTTAAATTATCAACATTTAAATTTGGTACTTAAGAAAAGCAGAGTCTGTCAGTTTAAATTTTGGCCATCCATATTCATTTCAAGCCCGTTGGTCCAAATTCTAGCCATCCATTTTCAATGGTAGACAGAAATGGATTCTCCTTATAAATTTTGGAAGCCGACCTTTTTTTAAAGAATGCTTTAATTTTGGTTGAGATTCTATCTTTTTCAAGGCTAATTATGTTTTGTGGGGTAATGTGTGGTTCATTCTAGCACAGGTCAAGGTAGATTACATTGTAATGTATATATAACTAACAATTTTGGAATGTCTATTTTTAGCAAGCTACTTTAAAACCTGAATTGCAATCACAATTAAGCCTGGTTTGTTTCTTTTTCAAAATTGTGATATATAATGAAGAAATGTAAGGATAGTTAAGCATAGGCCAAGGTTTCTTTCTTAATTAAGTTAGGCTTATATTTTTTGATACAAATTTATACATAGAAATGAATGGGAGCCACACCAACGCTTAGCATAGCAACTATATTGAATTAATACAGAAGGATAGAAAGAACTAAAATACATTCATTCTTGCTGATGAAAACTTTGATTTCCTATCTGAATTACGACTCTTCATAATGTACAGAAGATATTTTTTAACTATTTTTGAAATTTTGGATTATAGTTTTTAATTTGTTTTTAAATTTTGGATTATGATTTTTAACTGGTTTTGAAAATTCAGATTACAGTGTAAATCATGAAAGATCTAATCTTGACACTATTTTCAGAAGGGAAACAGAATAGCCTTGTAGCTAAAGATGAAAATAGAGAAGATAGGCATCGCTAGTTTGTAATTTTGTTTAGTGTTCATTTCATTGTAGAAGATATGTTATTAATTCCTATGGGATTTTGGATGCCACTATTTTCTCTTAAAGACATCACTCTTATTTCAATATGTTGAAAGAGAAGCTCATGTGAGTTATGCTACAGTTGTAAGCCATTGTAACCATGGATAGGGATCCTATGGTGGGGACTATAGTTCCAAATTATAAGCAACAGGTGATTAATTTGAAACTAAAACATATGAAATCTATCTCATTTAAAGATATCAATTTGTTTTCTATCTAATATAATAGATGCATGTGTAAGTTGTGTTGCAATTCTAAACCATTCTAACCTTATAGGGGTCCCATAGAGGAAACTGCCATTCTAAGTTTAAAGCAGGTGGTTCTACGAAATATGATTACTTAAGGAAATGATAAAGACTAATTATGTCCCCAAAATATCTAGAGGTAAGGATGTAGGGTCCTCCTCTCTAGACAGCTATACAACAAAATATACTTGTAGCAACATCTGTAAACTTGCAACATAACTAAATATAGGAAATCTAAGGCAAGCAACAATAGTGGATCACAAATAGTGATCAGAGTGGAGATCTCTACCTACACAAGCATCTAGCTCACCTATTAAATCCTACTCTCCTATTTCAGCCACTTTTTTCTATTCCCCTCCAAATAGGCACTTACCACCAAATCTATTTCAAGGAGAAAAACCTTTGAAAATTTCTCAACCACTTTAACAGTTCCTTTTTTAAGGACAAGCTCCTTAATTTTATAGAATAGATCCATCTCCTTGCTCATTTACTTGTAAACCCTAATTTGATAGGTGTCATGTCCTTGTATTGTTGCTGGTACCTTTTATCTCATGATAACTATGTTACAAAGTACCACAAAGTTGTTGGAGCCAATGAGGCTAGCTACTATGAAATACAATAAGCTATGGAGCTGCAGTTCCTGCTATTTTTGCAATGGTTTATAAATAATAAATTGGTGTGATATCATTGAACTTTTTCCATATGAAAAAGGTAAATAGATTAAATTGTCTTGTACTAGCTGGATAGTATCAAACTCTTTAAAAAATTATGATAAATTTGTGCAAAGTACACAGAAATTTTTTTTGGAAAATATTCAAATTTGAACCCTTTCCCTTATAAAGCATAAATTGGGATGTTAATAACTATGGATAGAATGATAATTTTTTTAAGACATGAGAAAGATAAAAATGATTATTTTTTTAAGACATGAGAAAGATAATTTATCAAATCACAAACCTTGTGAACCACATGATGCCAAATATCTTTTAGCTTATCCTCTGATATTGGCTTCTGTAAAAACTCTGTTTATCTAATCTATTTAAATAAATTAGCAAAAACTGTGACTAGAAAGCCCATTTTGTACATTGATAATAAAAAGTTAGACAAGCTAAAAGTTTGATCAGAATAACTAATAAAAAAATTAATAGAAGACCAAAAGTTATCATCCAAATCATATGAGAAAACTTAGTGCTAAGCACTTCATTGTTGTGTTTAGAAAACTTGTGTTTAACATCACTACATAATAATAAAATCAGCATTTTTTTGGACAACACTAATCATTAAAATCTTTCAATCTCACAAGAACTTACTACCCGCATAAAATGAAAATTTGTGTAGAAAATACAAAAGCTATTCATGGTGTCATACAATAGAATAGAAAACCAAACTCACTTGCACCTAATTCTTCTCATTTTATCTCTCAACAAGGTAAAAAATTGTAACATTCAATTGCTATACTCTAAATAACTTTTGTAGACTACAAATGATGCTAGGTTTAATCTTACACAAACTAAACTTTAGCATCTCTTCTTTAAAATGGAAGAAATGGATAGATGACAATGAAGGAAATTGATTCACATTTTAAACAACAAATGAAGATCAATCAATCCTTAAATAATTAGGTTTTAGATGATATACAATGGGCTTGATGAAGGAAGACCACACATTGTGAACCATATATGAATTACAACTCAAGCAACTTAGTTCAAACATCATAAAATGGAGTTCCATTTAATGTGAGAAGTCAAGCATGCATAAGGCGCTAGATCTAGATTTTATGCAATATACTATTATTTGATACAATGGGTTAAAAAAGAGACAACTATAGTTTATTGTATATATAGGGTACTAATAAATCAAATGATGAAATAGGGAGAAAAAAGTATGTTATGCTGAAATTATTTAATATTTATTAGATGCTTGGTCACATAAATTCCCTCACATTGCTGATAATATGGATAACAATTGAATAAATAATCTCACTGTAAAGAGATCTCTTTTAGAATATTCCTATTATATTTGCCTCCATATTTGTAAACAATTTCAAATATGAGAGTACTCTTTTGAAATGTAAATGTTAGTAATCTATTTCAGTAGTTTTAGAGAATAAACAAGCATAACCTAGAACCTACAGGGGGGGCGCAAGGCATGACACAAAAACTATAAACAATTCTATATTGGAAATAGGAAATGCTAGAGATGGAAAGGGAGATTGATAAATCTATTTGCAGTAAAAAAAATAGAACATGGAAAATAAAAGTACATGAAAAGACAAAGATTCTAGAGAAGTAATCAGAGAACGAAACCAAATTTTAAAAATTCCTGAAATTAAAGTAGTTTTCCTTTATTCCATTTCACAACATTAATATTTCCAACTCATAGACGAACCCAAATTGATCAAGAATTCTAAGCATAGAAACAGTCTTTTCAAGACCAATTTAATTTAAAAATATGTAAATACTCACATACTGGTCTTAAAATTGAAGCATACCCTACCGAGTCCAACTAGACCTCCAAAACAACTATGAAAAAAAACCCCAAAAAAATTGTTACGTGTGATTTAAGAGTTCTTTGTTGCATTAAACCTAATTACAATACTCTCTTGGGATTAACTAATCATTTTATTGGGGGATCATTTACGAGACCTATTTGCATTATTTTTTTTCCATCGTGATGGGTTTGGTAGAGAAACCAAAGAGCTTGATTATTTCCATCATGATAGGATTGGTAGAGAGACCCAAAGAACTAGAATCTATCAAATTAAAAAAAATTGGTCTCTACACTAAATCGATTAGTTTGAACCTTTCCCTAATAATAAGTCCTATGCAAAAACCAGATGAATTAGCCTTAATAAAATTACTATGATTCAAATATCTCTACCAGACCCATTAGCTTTAATCTTCTACTTATTCACAGGTTCAGAGGCTCCAAAACAATACCCAGTCCAGTGGACTGATAAAATGAATCAGAACTTAGTCAAACTATGCAATTCATTCTAGAGAAACCTAATCACAATTAGACTCATTAAGAACCTATGCAGTTGATTCCACACGAAGTAATCAATGACACATGCAAAAATTGATCTACTAATATCAATGCAGAAAACCAGAGATGGGAAAAAGCCAAAAGAATACATTTCTCTATTGGAGTCGGTTGTAAAAGCTCTCTAGGAAGAGGATGTAAAGCAAGTTGAATCCACCATTTCTAGGTCCATAAGGTCATATAGAAGTGCATCACTTGTATAATATCCCTTGGATGCTTCATCTTCTATACTATATTTCCTACAACTTACAACATCGCATTCTTATCTTTTACCTCAAAATTATTTTTATCGGCTACCAGTCGTGGTTTGTGTATAGTGTTTTGATGGGATTGTCAAAACCTACTTTGATTAGGATTCTTAGCTCAAAAGAATGACAGTAAGATTGGATATCTTTGGGATATTATGGCCCTAGGTATTAGGGTTCATTATGTCACCATTTTCATAATATTAAATCCTTCAAACTCACATAGTATGAGAAGCGTCTTGACAATGATTGAAATTTTATAGATTGGAAATTCACTTGCAAAGAGAACTGGCTTACCTTTTGTCATATTTTCAGGTTCCCTTAAGTACTTCACCTGTAGAGACAATACAAATGACTCTTAAATTATAAATTTGTACTTGGATATTGACAACCAATAATATTTCTTCTTAATACAAGAATGAGGTGACCCAAAAACATACCATTGCTGTGATAAACCCCTCCTCTTCTTCTTCTCCCTGATTATTCTGAGGATTATGGATTGGGCTGCTTCTCAGTAGTCCCCCAAAATAGTCAAACCCTAAAAGGAAAGCTCATGTGGGTATGAAACTTAGTTTTAACTCTCTTGGTTGCCACACTCTTATGCACTTAACTCGATCACTCACAGATTGAAGAACAAATTAGGGAGCCAAATCAAATGTGATTTTGGATCACTTCCCACCATTCCTTTATTTGTTGTGTCTATTAAAAATATAATGTTTCTTTTGTATTAATTTATTAATTTTAGACAATTGAAATAGTTTTAATTTCTATTTAAAATAACTAAAATAACAATTTAAGTATTAAGAATTAATATTTAATATTTAAGCATTTTTATTTAATAATGTTTATTTTTCATATTGTAATTATTTAATGTAATTCAATGTTGGAAATGAATTATAGTAGAAGGGGAAATAACAACTATAACAAATGATTCATAAGGTATAACACTTGCTAAAGGTTTTGCAAATTGGGTGGGAAGATAAGTGTTTTTAACCTATATGCAATGAATTTGACTCAAAAATTGCCCTTTTTAATGCTTTCGCTAAATATATTTGACTCAAAAACTACACAGTTAATATGATGAAATTTTTGGATTAGATAATGTTGAATATTTTTGCATCAAAATTTTAGCTCACACTTCATGATCCATCATCAGTGTGAAAGATAGCATAAAAGAGCACAAGGAGAAAAATATCACAAAATAACTATAAATTAAAAATCATCAACAAGAAATTCTATCAAAAGACAATTGTTTAAAAGATCATAATGCACCAAAGCTCACAAATAAAATTTGACATCTTGATAAGGTGATTTTTTGACCTGTCAAAATGACTGATCTTTTTTAACCAACATTTTTGGGTACATAACCTACTGAGAAATGTGGACCCAAATAGGAATTTCTTAGAGGTATGTCTAATTCTAGGATGTAATTTATTTCTATTGGACTAGAGGCGGGCTTAAGATCTATGGATTATGATCAAATTTGAAAGAAAAAAGGATAGGGGAGTAATAGTCATTTTATTTGTCTGACCAATTATTAAGTTATGATTTTACCAGATGACTAAATTACTCGTTTATTTAGTCATTTATACTTGTGAATTATAAAAAATTAGTAGAGTTGATCATTTTTAGTCACGTGACTAAATTTTTTAGTCATGTAGTCATTTATTTGTCAAATTCTACTAGTGATTATATGCACCCGATCTATATGAACTCTAATTGCAAAATGCTTAGATGAATTTTAAATATAGTTACCATTTAGAGATATTGGCAAATAGTGGCTGGAATAATGTTCACACAATAAGTCTATTGGTGAACACACATTATTGGTGAAATGCAACTTCTAAGAATATAAGTATATGATATTATCAAATGTTAATGTGTAAAGGAGTATTAATCATTCATTTATTTATTTTTATTAGGGTAACTAATTATTTAGTCATTTTAGTTGTGATTTTACCCAATGACCAAATTGGTCATTTATTTGGTCATTTATATTTGTAGAACATGATCAGTTTTAGTCATGTGACTAAAAATTTTAGTCACGTGACTAAAAAAAATGGTAGAACATGATCATTTTTAGTCATGTGACTAAAATTTTTAGTCACCTGGTCATTTATTTGCCCAAATTCTACTAGTGCTTAGAAAGATGGAGTTTTATGAAACATGTATTAATTTGAATATAATTGAAGACCCTACATGGATAAAGCATTAGTCGAGGGGAGTTTTGGGGCCACAAGAAGTTAGTTCAAAGTAGTTTTGACACCTATTTTTCATGATTTTCAATTTTTCATGACTAAAGAAGATTTCCTCATGTAGAAAGAAAGGATAAAGACAATCAGTTGGAGAAAATTTTGAGGCCCTCGTGTAGATAAGCTCAATGGAGTTCAAATTAAAAGTCATCTTTCAGTGAAAATGATCATTCTTTTATATTAAAATATTATTTGTAATCTCTTTTTCTCAGTTCTTTCATTCCATCTTATTGCATGCAACAAAAGAAAAAGTATTGTAACTGATTTTTTAGAAACATATTTCATTATTGTAACAACTATAATCAAGGTATGAGGATCAATATAAACTTGAAATAACATGTAAAATCTCAACCACAAAGAGATTGCTAGTGCAATTAGTATTCCCAATAATCAAGAAATGATGTACGAAAAATAATAAGCATAACCAATAATCAATATGAAATCATTCTAAGAACATGAATATGCAAACCATAAAATCCTTCTTTGGTGTTCTCCTTCTCATGTAATGTGGTCTCTTAGAATTGATCTCAAGATTGTGCCAGCATAATAATTTGAAGTAATTGTGGTTAATGAAATATGAGAAAAGGCTCTCTATTTATAATATTTTAGGGGTTTGAACCAAGAATCCATGATTGAAGGGCTGATTGACTATGATTGAGGAGTTGAACTCAGAGTGAGTGAGTGAGTGAGTGAATGTTCAACTAATTTGATTGCTTGGTTGAATAGGATTGATTGATCTATCAACAAATAGATTGGATAAATGACTTGAATGGACTAGTGAGTTAACTGATTGCATGGAGGAGCCAACTGAATGCATGGGTTAGAAGACTGAATTGATGGAAGACTTAACTGATTGCATGGATTAGAAGACTTAACTGATTTCTGAGGGAGCAATTAATAATGGGGATTGAATAGTTAGGAGAGGGAATTGTGGTGTGAAGATTTGTGATTGAAAAGCTAACTCAGAGTGAGTGTGAGTTAGGATTTAGGAGGATAGTTATGATTTAAATAAATAAATATTTATTTATTTGCATATGAGGATATATTTTATAAATAAATAATTACTTATTTATTTATGGGAGGAATTTTTAGTTGTAATTAAATAAATATAATATATTTAATCATGAGAGGGGAATAATTAGTGTAATTAAATAAATATTATTTATTTAATCATAAGATAGAATGTGATTTAATTATTACATAAATGTAATAATTAGGAAGGGGGAACATTAATTAAATTTAATTATTTAATTAATTATAATAAGATAGGGTATAATTAAATAATATTATGTATTTAATTATATTATAGCTGAATAGGTGATAAAATATTGATTAGACGTTCAATAATTAAAGTAATTAATTAAAATCACTTAACTATGGATTTTAGGAGATTTGATGATTTTGACTTTAGAATATAGTAGAATTACACATATTGTTTCAATAAAAAAGACTATTTAACAATTTAGGAGGAACGTATGTAATGTCATCGCGTTTGAGCAATAAGCCATTTTTACATGTCTACATTTTGCCCCTCTTTGATTGAATTATTTTTAGGCATTGTTTCAAAGAAAATTTTGATAAATAAATGCCTTGGTATGCCCCTACAAGAAAGCATTAATAACTAGGTAATATGGTGCCCCCTTAAGGAAATGAGAAAAATAAAAATTGAGGGCTCATATGGTTGATTTTGTTATGAGGATCAAAACATAACTAATAGATTTGAAAATTGAGGTCGTATACAAAAGATATGGGTTGTGGAAGGTGAAAAGCATCACGACCAATAGAAATGTACATTTTGTGCGTTCATCAAGATAGGGGTGGGTGGGTATAAATAAGAATTTTGGGTCATTTTCAAGGTTATTGTGCACTTGTGAGTTATTGGAGAACTAAGTGTGGAAGGAGACATTTCTTAGTGTTTAGAGAGTGATGGCAGACTACAAGGACAGGAAAAACATCACTGAGTGAGTTAGGACATATCAGCACCCAACTAACACCCCAATGTTGGTACATTTCGAGCCTTACATCTTTTTTTTGCCTCATTTATCCTGTATTTTAGTAGGTTAGGTTGGAGAAAAAATAGGCGTAACAATGCCTTTATAGGGCATGATTGACGCATTCAATATGTTGGATCAACACACTCTAGAAACTAGGTTTAGGTGGGATAGTTCATAACCAAACCACAAATGACTAGTTTGGGTGACACACCTATAGTGCATAATCGCCACACTTGTGAAACATAGAGTTTAGGGCTTGGTAGTTATCCAAGCCTCAAATGACTTGGTCAAGAGACACACATCATGTGCATAGTCATTGCACATCAAGGGACCATGCAACACATATAATCTATGTGATCAACACACTTGACTATTATAAATGTTTTTTTTAATTAGTGAAATTGTAATTTTTATAATTTTAATGTATGTTTTTAAATGAATGGTAAATAATAGTAGATGAAATGTCATTATTTTATTTTATATGCAAATGCATTATTGTGATAGATAGAAGCTAAGAAAGGTGTTAGCGTGATCATATATGCATTAGGACTGACTTGGGATTTGACTGAATTCTATAGATTAGGGATGATGTACCAATTACTTGGGAGAATCATCCTCCTATTTTAGCCTATAGACACTATTTGACTAATGAGGAGAAGGACCACTTGAGTAGCTTAGGAATTATTAACATTACATTTATGCTTGAGATTAGGGAAAATATGGGTCTAGTAACTACTCTTTGCGAGAGGTGGCATTCAGAGACGTCTTCCTTCCACTTACCTATGAGAGAGTGCATGATCACCTTGGAGGATGTGTATAAGATTTTGTAAATTCTTATTCATGGAGAGAGGGTGGTATACTCTGTCTAGATAGGGAGAGAAACATTATGTGTTTTTTTTCTTATAGTATGGATGAGTTGGGAGCCAGGGGGTCTGACATCAGATGGGTGGATTTTATGGGTTTTGATCCATACTTCATAATGCTTTGTGGAGTTGTGGTAGGATTTTTGTGTCCAAATAGGAGAGGCCGTGGATTTCCTATCGGGTGGGAGAGATTTTTTTGTCCATGTGGTTGGAGAGTAGAGTTTATGTGTGGGGGCCTTGCATGCTAGCTATGGTATACCATCAACTAAATGAGATAGCTTATCATAGGGGTTAGGGATTGGGATGTGGGGTTACACTTCTACAGGTGTGGAGATTTTGAGTACATATCAGTTTTTGTCTAGTATTTGATACACCAATGATTTAGCTAGATCAACCTTTTGTTTACTATTATGATATTGTATCTCATAGGCAAACGAGACATGTGAGGTACTGGAGACACCTATTAGATATTTGGATAGTTTTTACTTAGAGACCATACATAGGATGTCCTGCATGGGATGGTGAGGATGATCATCTCTCATTTTGTAGATAGGAGAGATATTTTATAGGTCAATCCAATCAGTTTTATATGATTATTGAGATACAGATGTTAGGTAGAGTGCTTAGACAATATGGGGAGACACATGGAGTACCTTTTGGACTAGAAAAATTTTCCAAGTGTGGTAGTGATCTGAGAGGACAGGGACCTATGATCTCTATTACTAAATTCATTATAGAGTTTGACTCTTTAGATCCGATGAGATGGAACTAGAGATCATATAGGGAAGATGCAGCGACTACTATAGATTATGATGCATGGTGGGTTACCCACATTTCTATTCCATACATGAATCCAACCATACCAATGTCATTGGAGATGGGTAGGTGTGTGAGACAACCTCAAAGGATACATGGGAGATGAGGAGATAGAGGAGCTATACAAGGAGGAAAGGATGGTGGAAATAGAGGGAGAGGTGGTTAAAAAGGAGGTAGGAAAGGTGGGAGATACATATGTAGAGATGGAGGTGATGGTGGTGGATGAGGGGGTGATGTTGGAGGACAAGGAGGTGGAGATGGTGGAGAAAATGGTGATGGTGGGGATGAATATTAACTAGGCAATAGTGGAGTCAATGTTGTAGTTTCCCCACTTATTCATCTAGGTGATGCACTAGTAGGTGGAGGTGGAGAGATAGATATAGATGTTACAAGGAGTAGTTTAGAGGAGATAGGGAGTGAGATGGAAAAAAACAACATTAGAGGAGATACAAATTATTATAGTGATGATGAGGAGATGAGGAGGTTTCCGAAGGAGATGAGGAGGTTTCTGAAGGAGATGAGGAGGCTACCAAAGGAGATGATATTGAGCTAATAGATATAGCTATGGGGGGATTTGATGACCCTACACATGATTACCCTATAGAGACCAAACTAGGAGGAGACAATTTTGATGTAGACACTATGGATATTGATACCTTGAGAAAAAATTATAGGGATCTACATGGTAGGTACAATATAATACAAAGGAGGATGACCTACGTAGAGGCTCATAGTGACTAGTATGGTGAGAGGGAAACTACATTAGAGGGGTAGATTGAGAGGATGAAAAGGGATTTTGATGCTGAGAGGGAGAGTATGTGGGTAGAGGTATATTCCATAAAGGGTAGGGCTCAGGCTACAATGGCTATGGTGAGAGATTTTATTGCTAGTGTACATGATTTGACTTCATAATAACTGATGGATAGATTGGTATAGGAAGGTATAGATGCTAGCTGACAAGCCAGGGATATGCAGAGAGATTGATTATTGGTAGGGGGCTTATGAGAAGGTTGTTCCTATAGCACAAAGGGTACCTAGTTATACTTCCTCTCATCGATCCTAGTACACACAAATATCTCAAGGTAGTGGTGGAGTATCACAGTCTCAGAGAGCATCCCCATCAGTGACAAGTGCTCCACAGGGTCAGATTAGGCAAGGTAATTCCATATTAGCACCACCCAAGCCTCATGGACCAGACGGTGGAGGTAGTACTTGTTGACATTTTGTGTTCATACTTTATGATGCTTTACTTTCTATGATGCTAATGTATATGTTCTATCTTTTTTTTTATGCTGATGTCTATGATGCCTAATATGTGATGTTCATGAGATGCAAAAAATGTATATGATATGCTTCTATGGATATATGCATTTCCTAAATAATCATGCTTATGTACTTATTTATGTTGTGACTAGATGTAATACATTATGATGGATGGATGCAATGTGATTTATATTTTGATTATGCTATATGTACTAACATGCTTATGTAGGATGCAATCTTTTTATTTGTGTCATGATACTCTATCACAAAGATTTTTTTTTAGGATTGACAAAAAGAATTGTTAGTAATGAAAATCTTTAGAAGATGACAGTTATGAAATGAAAGAATTTTAAGGATGAATCCTTTATTGAAACCCTTAGATTATAGTAAGTAGAGATCTTTATGCTTTAATAACCATGCTTTTGATTTCCAAATAATTTGAGCTATGTATTTATCATCACTGAGCCACTATTATTATAGAAAAGGTGGATACCATCTTACCAAGATATGAACAATCTAGGTACAATTATCCTCTTTCATAAAATAGGCACGTTGAATAGAAACTGAATGTGGGTCGATCCATCTAGGCCAAGCATTCAAAGTTGAGGTATGTGTAGTGTATCACAACCACAGTATCCATTACAGTGCTGCAATTGGATATTTGTATATGGATGTGAAGGATCTTATCACAAAAACCAAAATTTCTAGATTTTCAGACTTCACATCACACATTCCATAAATAGTAGACAAATAAAAATAGTTCATGAACCATTGCAAAATCTCTAAATAACTTGTCGGCATATTAGAGACGCATAAGAACATGACTTGCAAAAATAAAGACATAATAAGACTTACTTAACTCAATAAGTTGTAGTTGTGCTAATTATGTTTCTGTGTTTTTGTAGTAGTTTGGATATTGAATTTTGATGTATTTTTAATGTTATCTGATTCCAAGAAAAAAGGTACCTCATTTAAGACTCCTTCGTCTGATCTCAAGTGTTCCTTCTCTTGTTTAAGAAAACATGATTTTTGACAAAATGTTTTTCTATGGGACTGATTTATAGATAAGACATTTTGGGTAGTGTCGTTGAGGACCTACTGACTATTTTGACTTGGTTTTTCTAAAGCTTAGACTTGAAGTTTGATGTCATTCAATGCCTATTTTGAAATACGAAAGAATTGGTTTTATGTATAAAGGAGATTTATTAAAAGATTTTGTTATTTTTTAAAAATTTGTTTATTTGGTTGTCTTTGACAATATTTTTGGATCTTTTTGCAATTTTTTATGGTGCATCATAGGTTCATATGTTTGGAGTTGAGGTGTGTTGTTAGGATTAAGTAATACTGAGAGGGGGGTGAATCAGTATTACAAAACTTAAGCTTAAACCAATTGAAAATAAACCATATAAATGTCATAATGAAAATAACATAAAAACATAGCACATAACTCATAACACCATTATTTGTTTTTGAGGAAACCCTGGCCAAGGGAAAACCTCGGTGGGGATGGTACCCACAACTATGCACTAAAATATAGAATCCCTGTTATGAGATCTAGCCCTGTTAGGAGCTGAGTATTACATAGTACATTTCCTTGTTAGAGGAATAGAAAAACCTGTTAGGGGTATACATAAACCCTATTAAAGGTGTGGTGAGCTTGGAACTCTTACAATCAAAATTATGTTACAAAAGTGTTCTTCAATAAGTGAACTGCACAAGCATTTGCTATGCATTGATTGTTCTAGTTATAGCTTTGTTAATCTCTAATCTCGCATCTACTATATGCCTTTTCTAATATCCCAAATTCACATCCATCACATATACATCACTATCACACTTATCGCTTCCACAAAACACTCTATACTTATATCAATTCTGCCATCCAGTTGGCTATCAAATATAATATAAAACATAAAAATTACTTCTAAAAATGATAAATGTAGAGTCGGCAATCTTGTATTACCAAAGTGTCAGAAATATACAACTTTCATCTGAATTAGCACGTTACCACTCCATTTAACCTTCCCTCAATCATCACGACTGTTCATATACCCTGTATCACTGGTTCACTATATTCGCATACCTTCATAACATTGTAACTTATTGATATCAACACCAAAACACATGCGAAATTAACTAAAGATCATACATATCCCAAAATGTCTTCCTCTAAGTTCACAAGCCATAATATATCATATACTACCTTCGCTGACCAAAATAGTACTGCAGTA
This sequence comes from Chamaecyparis obtusa, assembly GCA_027943335.1. Lineage (NCBI taxonomy): Eukaryota > Viridiplantae > Streptophyta > Pinopsida > Cupressales > Cupressaceae > Chamaecyparis > Chamaecyparis obtusa. The sequence continues at coordinate 384,868 of BSBK01004116.1, forward strand.
TACTATTATTCTGATTCTGTACTTAGTCATTTTCATGAATGTGTCTCCCATACTTATAATCACTTCATGCGATCACTACAACATAAGTGTTTCCATAAATGACAACCCTTAAGTGATCCCTAGTGCTCTCCAATCATCACTTGGAAAAAATCTCTCCCTTTGGCATTGATGGAAATACTTAGAAAAATGACTAAGTATCAAAATACTAACTTCCTTCTACTTCTCTATATACATATTATTTCTCTTTTTTTTTATTTACAAGTTTTCTTCTCGCTCTCTCTCTTTTTAAAATTATTTTTCCTCTTTTCATTTTTCTCTTATCTTCCTCTCCCTTTGACATCAATGGAAAAGGTGCTTACAAAACTTTAAAATTTTAAGCATATGAGCCTTTAGTGCTTACTCACCAGATTCAGAATGTCCTAGAAAGAGTCTTCCAAGGTCTTCTCTTCAACATCGCATGACTTGATTATAAGTTCACTGACATGGATCAATCCATTTAGTGCATAAGATGAAGTCTTTGTTGCCTGCAGTTCAGTGGGTACAGAATTTTTCATTGATCCCTCTATATTCTCCATCTATGTGAGATGAGTTTCAAGAATTGATAGCTTGGCGGTGATTAAAATCTTGAGAAATCCAAATCTTGCCACTATTCTCCCTTTCTTTGTATTCAAAACACTTATCTTATCCAAAATTTTGGATGTCTTCTTGTCCATTTCCAACATAGTTTGTGAAGATGTTTCACAAATGTCCATTATGATGTCTAATGTAGCCTTGTCCTTGGCTATGATATCTTCAATATTCTTTATGTGTCTACTGGGATTGATGCAATAACTATAGATTTTTATTCCTTTTGCCACATAGTTTTTAGCCTTAATTATGGTTTCTTTAGGAATGCCCAAGTCCCATGAGATGGATTGGAAAACTTCCTTCAGTTTCTTTTCTAAGTATCTCTTCTCAGCTTTATCCTTTGTGATCTTAAACAATGACTCAAAATGACTGTCAAAGTTGTCCAATGCCAAGTTCAAGTTCTTTGCATCATACTTTCCTTGAAATGTGAGAGGTGTAGGGATTATTTTATTTACAGTCTCTACTTCCCTAGCAATCACCTTGACCTTCTTATCCCCCTTTTATTCTAATCTTTCCTTTTCCTTAGCAGAGGCCATGAAGGATAACCTCATGAGCTCATCCTTATCCATGATTTCCACATAATTTCTTACCGGTTTGGCCATAATTACCAACAATAGGGTGGAGGAGGTATCTGGTTCCTTTTTAATCTCAATTCTTATTTCTTCTTCCTTTTCTACTCCTGTCTCTATTTCCTACTTTTCCTCTTTCTATTTCTCCTTCTTATATTATTACTCTTCCTTTTTTTCTTCTTTATGTTCTTCCTCTTTTTGTCCTTCCTCTTCTACTATCATTGCACTGCCCATATTTTCTTGAAATGGATCATTTACATCAAGTGAAGTGTCTAGTGATATAGGCACACAAAAAACAAAGAAGTGTGGTTGCTTTTCAACTTTGTTTTCTTTCTCACTCTCTTCAGCTATCCTAGAGCTTTCTCCCATTCCTAAAGGTGTAGGCTTGGTAACCTTGGGAGGTGAGATCTTCTTAGGCATGTCACACATAATAATTTGGTCTAATGCCTTCTATGTGTCTTCTATAACCTCATCATACTTTCTTTCCATTATCTTCACAAGTCTTGCCTTTTATTCTTAATAGAGGTTTCAATTCTTTAATGATTATCTCCCTCTCTTGTATGGAGACTACAAGAAACATGTCTTCAATAGCCTTATTTCTTATAGTCTCATCCTCAGAATGTGCTAATTGTTTTCTTATTTCCAAATTTCTATACAAGTCCTTAGGAATACTATGTCCTATTTCTAGCAAATTCTTCTTTTAGACTAACAAGTGCTCAATTACAATGTCCTCAATTACTGATTGATTTTCAGAGTCATACATTTCATACTATTGTAGTGCCTATTCAACCCTATCATTGTAAGGAGGTAATAGAGCCTCAAACTTTGGATTGCAAGTACAATGAGGTGAGTATAGTTGATGTTAAATACTATTTCATCTAACAAATAACATATTGCAATAAATGAAATACTATGATGTTGTATCATATTGTTGTAATCACCTAAAAGTGGACATGATCATTCATGTGATTAATCAAGGCAAAACTAAGGATAAATAAAGGAAATTGAATCAAAATAGGCATTTAGCCAATCAAAATTCAAATCAAGCTCTAATTCAATTTAATTAAAAGTCAAAGCCATAAATTCAAGTTAAATCGATCAAATCATGATAAATTAAATCAATGTGCAATTAATCAAATTAATTGTATAGTTCAATTTAAAATCAAATCAACCCACTCAAGGGGTACACATGGCTAAGCAACTTAATTAAATTCAATTAATTAAGTCCTATTTTCTCTCAAACCCACATGGGAGGAAAACGCCTCAACCAATAGGATTTAAGGAAAGAGCTCACATGGATCAAGCCAAAATGAATCTCAATCACTCAATTTGAAAGAGCATCTTGTCCATTCATCTTGTCTTCTTGTCCCAAGATTTGAGGACACAATATTTAAATTGTCTCCAAAGGGTGGAACCAAAGACTTAACCCCAACTCAATCATGATCAACTCAACTACACCCCCTACCCTTGCCAAAATCTATAAAAGGGAGGCCTAATTCACTCATAATTCATCCAAAAATCTAAGAATTGCATCTAACCTCTTGAGATTTTGAGCTAGGAAGGCAAATTTAGAAGTTAATTAAGCATTTCAATTTGGAATTGAGCTATTTTAGCTTTCTTTATCATATATTCTCATTCTAGGACTGTCATTAATGGAGGCTTGATGAGAGCTTCACCATTAACATCCCTAGTTAGAGATCCATAGAGTGCTTAATTGTCTTTATTTGTTAAAATAGCTCTTCCTTTCTGGTTAATTTAGTTATTTTATTCAATTATTTTCAATACTAACCCTATGAAGGTACAAATTATAGTACACAAAATGGCACCCATCATGGGGCATTAGGCCTCACTTTCTTAAAATCCAGAAATTTCATTTTGTTCAAGTTTTTGCATGTTAAGTTCTCTATTTTGCAGGTGAAACAACGCTTCTTAGACTTTAAACATCACGTTTGAGTAATTTAACAGCGCTTCTGAGCACTATAACAGTGCATCCATGATAAATTGTTGCACCTTTGCATAGAGAAACAACACTTTGAATCCTTTCTGGCTTCTGTCTAAATTTCTATCAGTGCTTATTCCCTAACTAGCCAACATGTCTGACTCTTTCTCCAGTGCGTTTGATCATTTTTGGATGCCTTTGCTTAATTCTTTAGCACTTTTACACTCTATTTTAGTGCTTTGAAAATTTTAAGTAGCACTTTTAATCCAATCCACAACACTTTTGAGCATTTAAAGAGTGCTTACAATCATTTCTATAGCACTTTTGATTAAATTCAAATTTTCATAATCTGACTATTAGAAAATGATTTCTATGTCTCTACAGGATGACTAATCACAAAAGACTAAAAAAACTAGAGAGTAGATTTAATCACGGAGGAAAGGCTTTGGCAAGGAAGATAAAAATGGAGAACATTTCTCACATTAAGCTAGTTCTTGAGGATTCTTAGCAAGAAAGCAAGGTACATGAACATTATCTCAAAGTTGTAGAAGCATATAAGGAAAAATTTGTTTCATTGAATTGGATTTATTCACCTTAATCAATTTTTTCTTAAATTTGACAAATAAGGCTTTAGATTCAATTTTATCTTGTTTTCTTCACTTTTTCTAGTTGTGTTGACTAACTTGTTGGAGGAAAAGCACATTGGAAAGGAGCTATAGCCACTAGGTAAGCATAAAATGCAAGAATCAATAAAAAATTCCCCTAGCCTTTGCTAGCTTCATTTGAAGGTAAGCCTAAACTTAGTCATTTTTTTAAATGTAAATTGTGGCTTTGTTATTTTCAAAATCTAGTAATTAAAAATAGCCAATCTTTGTTTGAGGAAATTTAACATTAGGCCTATGCTCTTCACTTTCTAAATGAATCAAAATGCCAAAAGTTTTCTCTTTGATTAAAAGGAAAGGTTAAGGAAATCAAGCACATAATCAAATAAACCCCTTGTTTGTAGAGAAGAGTAGCAATACTCGATTCTCACTAGTTAGTGGGTTGGAAATTGAACATTGTTAATTGTGTTTGGGAATTGAGAATTATATAGGGATATGCTCTTCACCTTTTTGGTGAATCAAACTCCCACAACCTATTTCTTCACTCCACTTTCTTGCTTTCAAATGAACATGCTAGATCAATAGTTGGGCTTACCTCCCGAGATTTGCCTAATAAGGCTGGTGAGAGAGATAGCCCAAAGTGGGATACAATCACCTTTTTTGCAATCATCCAACCCACTATAAAAATAAATACATGCATCCTTAATGGGGTGTTTGACAAAAGGGTGTTAAATTTTTTAACTTCCTCAAGTAGTCCTTCGGGATTGCGCAAAACTCCAACATACCGGTGGTGGGAAGCCTCTTAATATACTTTTTATGAAATTTTAATATCCATTTTGAATGGAATATTGATTAAAACATTTTTAACTTAGCAAAGACTACCTTATAGAGCCATGTTTATGAACCAAATCTTGAGCTAGGTAGATTGCTTGAAGTGTCTTTTTGTGCAAAAACTTGTGATAACGTCCTACAAATTCAAACACTTTTTGTGTAGAGGGTTTAAAAGAACAAGTGTACTTGTGATTGTTGTGTTTGAAAAATACATAGAACAAGTGAAAGAGATATCCATTACAAAGCTCATCTTATATTTTTAATCTCTTCAATAAAAATCAATGATTACCAACTTGACGATCAATTCAAAATTAAAATTTGTTGAATGTCAGTTTCTACACGTTCTCACAAACTCAAATTATCTTTAAGAGAAGATGACACTTGCATTGAAAATGAGGTCCTTGAATTTGAACATCAAAGTCTTTTTATCAATCATGACCAAGGGGATAGTCTCCCAAATTTATTTGAAAAAAGACTTGAATCAATGGATCAAAATTCCGCATTTCACGATTACAACCAAGGAGGAAACAATGATAACATCAAAAATTCTAATCATGAACCTAAAGAAACCATTAAATAAAGGGCTAATAGAGTGGCTCAAGATACTAATTTTCTTGAAGTCATGGACAAACTCATAGATAGAGATAGGGAGAATTTTTTCCTAAATCTAGCCCAAGCAGGGGTAAAGCTCCCACATGACTATGATGTGGATCAACTCAAGAAAAGAAGAGAAGAGAAGAGGAAAACCCAATGTATGCTATGACTCAACAACTAAAAATGTTCCAAACTCAAATAGACTTAATGAAAAAGGTCATTGAGTCTAAACCTTTCTCTATTGAAGCTTTCTGTCCATTCCCATTTGACAAAAGCTTAGTCATGGCACATTTTCCTATCAATACAATTTTTCCTAAATATGATAAATACATGGGTAAATCAGACCCATAGGATCACCTTAGAGAGTTTTTCGCTCTAAGTATTGAATTGATGCATAACCCCATGTACTTAATGAGACTTTTTCCAAGAAGTTTGGGAGGGCAAGCCATGGAATGGTTCTCTAAACTTCCACAAGGGATCAAGACTTTTGAGGAATTAGCTCCTAAATTTGTAACTCATTACTCCTACAATATTGAACATGAGATTACCATGCTAAAACTATGTGATACAAAATAGAAGGATGGTGAATCTTTCTTAGAGTTCCTTCAAAGGTGTAGGACCATTTTCGCAAGGTACCCTTGAAGCATCCCTGAAAAGAAGAAGATGGAGATATTTATAAATAATTTAAATATGGAGATGAACTATAGACTCCAATTTCAATGTCCCCCTACATTCAAAAAACTTATTGAGAATGGGATTAAGATTGAAGATGTATTGGTCAAAAGAGGTGAAATCAAATTTTTCAAAGACAACAAACCCTACACTAATATTAGTAATAATCATTATATATCTAATTATACCAACAATAAAGGAGGCAATAATCACAATGAAAAACCTAAGCTATGGTTGAAAAATAATAACAAAAATCTTGTGAATGATGGGGTTGTGGAAGCCCACACCTTGAAGGCTACCCCATTTAACTTATCAAGTGGAGCAAATTCAACATACAATGTAAATCAAATGAATAAAGCTCCTTTTAATAATGCAAATTCCAACAACAACAACAATAACAATTCTAATAATAATCCCTTCAATAATTCTAATGGAAACAAGCCTAAACCATTCTTTTTCGCTTATTAAAAGAGAAAATTCACCTTCTTAGGTGAACTATTGGAGAATGTGTTAAGGACTTTGGTGGCCAACAAGATCATTACTCTACCTAATTTAAGGCCCTATGAACCCCAAATTAAACCGAATTGGTGGAATGATTCTCACCATTATGAGTATCATCGAAATAAGGGTCATAAGACCAATGAATGCATGAAGTTAAAACATTTGGTGCAAGACTTAATTAATGATGGTACAATCAAAGTTGAAGGGCCCCAAAACAATGAAGATCATACAACCTTCAAAAACCCCTTTCTAAACCATGAGAAAGGTGAGTCATCAAACACCAACCAAAATAATAAAAGGGGTAATGAGAAAGTCAAATTTTCTCATACCTATGATAACACAATTAATGCTTTAAGTGGTGATGAAAGCACCATAAATGTTATTGTGCTAAAAGAAAAACTGAGAGAAGCAACATCTAATGTTGTGACTAGGGGGAAAGCTTCAAAGATTACTCTACCTATTAATACTCTAAGAATTGTTCTACCAAATCAAGTTCCATGTTCATCATCAAAACAATATAATTTAGTAGATCAATTACGAAGAACTCACACTCAAATCTCTATTTTGGAATTTCTTAAACTCTCACCAACTCACAAGGAGATTCTTGAAAAGGCCTTGGTGGAGACAAATGTACCTCTAAATTTGGAGGTAGATAAATTTCAAAATATGGTGGGACATCTTATTGCACCTCATTGCCTATCTTTTTTCAAGCAAGATGACATGTCATTGAATCATCCCAAAACTTACCTTTGCATATAGAGGTTCTAATTCATAAGCATAGGGTAAAAAGAGTCCTTATTGATGGAGGGGTCACCCTAAATATTTGTACCCTAAAATTGGTTAAAGCCTTAGGATTTTCTGAGGAGGCTATTGAACCAAAGAAAAAGATAACTATCAAAGCCTATGATGATGAAGAAAGATCTTCTAAGGGTGTCATAGTAATTCCTATTAGGGTTGGCCCAATGCAAAAATAAAACCTTTGTCAAGTCCTAGACCTAAAGTTGACATACAATATCTTACTAGGGAGACCATGGATTCATGAAATGCAAGTCGTGCCTTCTACCTATCACCAATGTCTTAAATTCCCATATCTAGGGAAAGAAATCATGGTAAGCGGGGACTCAAACCCCTTCCAATATTGTAATAACATAAAACCTATCAATGATTCTCTAGTCCCACATAATGTAGAAGGGTCAATACCCCTAAGAATAGAGCAAGGTCAAAGCTCTAAAGATCTCCCCTCTTTGAAGGGAAAGGAAAAAGAAGGAAAAGAAGAAGTTGTTAAAAACATCCAAAATATCCAAAATCGCACTAAACTAGCTACATTGACAAAAGGGAAAGAAAAGGTTAGTGAGGAAAGTACTCTTGAAACAAAGAAAGAAGACCAAGATAGATCTGTTCAAATTTACACTAAGGAGGCTCATTACCAAAAAATGGACCACATGATGAACTTTGAGAAACAATGCAAAATCCAACAAAAGGGAGTAGGTGAATACTCCTTATCCATGATGGACCTACCCTTATCTCCAAGGTCATATGTAAATCCATCTAATTTGCCTCATAAATAAAATGATCACTTTGTGAGGGCTAATACATCGTCATTCATGGAGGAAGAGGACAATGAAATCCTAAACTGGTTATACAAAGATGAAGAATCAAGTACCCATGAGAAACACATACAAAATGTAAGCATTCCCACACATCAATATGAGAAGGGATTTCAAATTATGCAAAAAAAGGGATATAAAGGACAAGGACCTTTAGGAACAAGAAATGAAGGACTCCTCAAACCCATTGAAATGATGTGGAGGGACAACAAAGAGAAGACAGGATTAGGCTACCTAGAACAAGGGCATACCCAAAAGAACTATCCTAAAGTCTATGATCAAATATTACAATTAAAATCACATAGTGATGAAGACTCAAATGAATGGGAATGGGATACTTTGTCCAATGAATTATGCCAAGATAAATTATGCAATCAAGGATGGTGGATCTAATGAAGGATAGTCCAAACCTTGTAGCCAACAGAATTACACAATGGATTACTCAAAAATGAAACACACAAAGTAATTGTTAACACTAATTTTCATTAACATGCCCGACTATAAGGCCTTTCAGGTTAGGGCCAATTACAATCAAAAAACAATTCTACAAGATCCACAACCAGATCTAATACAATCTTAGCTAGTCTAGCTCTGAAGACAATCAAAAGCTAATGGAAACCCTAAGGTAGATCTAAACTTGAGCTTGCAAGCCTCTAAGAAATCTCCTTGTTCCCAAGTATGCAAACCCCTAGCTCTGCTACAAATGACTACCAAATTACAATCTGATCTGCAAGAACATCAAGAACTTTTCCACAACTTCACTCTCACTCTTTGCATCTGACATTCATATCTGCTCTGATGTCTAAGTCTATCCCCAAACATCTACCCAAGCCCTCCTTAAATACTAATCATCAGCCACAAGTTGGCTGGATGAAACCCTTAACTCCCGAAAAAAAATAATTAAATCCCATACAAGTCAGCTTACAAATGTATAAAAATGTTTATTTCTACATGTCTGCCCAAGAAAATGGCTACCAACAATTAATTCACCAAGTTGGCTCAACAAATCACATAGAACTCCATTCGGTAAGTCAGAACTACTGAGTGACAATAAAATTACTAAGCACGCTAGGTATCACCAAGCATGACTGTCGAATGAGCACCACTGGAATGACTGAGTAACAATATCACTGAGTGCCAGAGACTACCGAGTTCCTTCAGTGACTAAGCTTCCTTCAATGATCGAGACCGTCAGTCAAGGTTGCAACCGAGTAACACTAGCCAAAATACAAACAACCCATGTAGTTTCATCGAGGACATAGAATGCCCTACCTTAACCTTGGATGCCCCTGCATCAGACACCCTAGGTTCCAAAAGATGTTCATATGTGAGAAGAACATCTTTTAGGATTCAACACATAAATCCTGAACTGGTTCTACACATACAAGTCCACCTTTTCTACTTGCAAAGTCTTCCACTTTAGTTTCCTCTGTCTCTTCAATTCTTTTCTTGATAATTTACAGGTCGGTTCTTCATACTGATCACTCATTTTCTCAAGATCCACAATCTCAACTTGGCTACCAATACTCAAGCTTCTCCTACCAAGTGTTGTATCCATCAAAGGCATCGGTGAAAACTTCCTGTCATTCTTCTCAACAATAAACACATTCTTTACACAATCATATATAGCTCCGCAATCATATTGCCAAGGTCTACCGAGAAATATATCACAACTATTCATCTTCACAATGTGACAAAGCATAAGATCCTTGTACTGGCCAATCTGAACATCAATGAACCATTGTTCCCTAACTTCCAAAGCATGAACATCTTGTAACTAGCCAAGCCTATAAGGACAAGGATGTTTCATTCTATTCAAACCAAGTTTCTAAACTAGGTCCTCAGCAACAAGGTTATCAGTACTACCACTATCGACAATAACATCACAGAGTTTACCTCCAGTCTTGCATCAGGTCCTAAACAAGTTACTCCTCTGACAAGTTCCATCCTTTGTATCGAGCAATGTTCGTCAAAGAAGCAAGTTCTCTGATTTAGGTTCATTTTGAATGTTCTCATTCATCACAGTAGTTCGTCGGTCAACCTTCTTCTATGTACACTCAAAAGAATAGTGTCCTTCCTCTCCACAGTTATAGAAAGTACCCTTAAAGATAACTCTACTTGTCTTCTTCTTTGGTTCCACAGGTTTCTATTCATCTTCTACATCAGTCAGTTTCTCCTTCACTAAGTGATCAATCTTTTCTTTCCCTCAAGAGTTACTAGGTTGTTTCCTTTTCAACTTATCTTCTGCCTTTAGAGCATATTGATAAGCATCTTCAATAGAATCAATCTTTAGCATACCAAGCTCATCCTGAATATTGAATCTAAGACCATTCACATACCGAGCTACCTTTTCCTTACCAAGCTCTCGGTGCCCAGACTGAATAGTAAGTTTTTAGAACTCCTCAGTATAATATTCAATAGAAAAATCCTTCTATTTTAGATTTTGCAACTTCTTAAACAAGTCAAGCTCATAGTCAGTCGGTATGAACTTAGCTTTCAACTTAGTCACCATCAATCTCCATCGATTGATCTTCATTTCACCCTCATCTTCTCAGTCTCTTTGTAGTTCCTTCCACCAAAGAGCAGCATGTCCTTTCAACTTTGTCTATGCTAATCTCACTTGAAGAGGATCTTCAATTTCTTCTAGCTCAAAGAAATCTTCAAGTTCACCGATCCAATCAATTAGATTGTCAGGCTTCAAAGTACTAGAGAAAGTAGAAACTTCCATTCGGTAATTACTAAACTAAGTAGAAGGTCTATGCAACTAAGCAGTTCTATCTTCATCAGATCTATTCCTCCATTCATCACCACTAGATCTAGTAGTTTCAAATTCTTTAGCAGCTTCTTCATAGCCATCCTCAGTACCAACATTTCAAGGTATGCCAGCAACTGTTCTCATGATCTCGGTGACCATATCATTCTTCATCAATTCCATCTTAGACCTGAAATCTGATTTCACCTTCTCTATGATTTGAGATTCAATAGTATCACAAAGATCTAAAATAACTCTAGGGTCCAATCTTCTTAGAGGCATCCTTAAAGATAAGAGAAACCCTCTGCAACAAACCCTCACTGACCACCTTGTGACAATTTCCAAGTTGCAACAAGTCAGATCTCAACCTGCAAGCTTGTAAACAACTAGGGCACAATTTCAAAAGTTTAGTGCTTCAAATCTACAATCCATATTGCACATAATCTCTACTCCAACAAGACCAACTTCATAAGATCAGCCTTGCTAGGTCAAGCTTTTGCTTCAACAAGATCAACTCTCACTCTAATACCACCTTGTGCAGTCAAGGATGGTGGATCCAATGAAGGATAGTCCAAACCTTGTAGCCAACAAAATTACACAATGGATTACTCAACAATGCAAAAAAAGAAGTAATTATTAACACCGATTTTCATTAACATGCCCGGTTGTAAGGCCTTCCGAGTTAGGGCCAATTATAATCAGAAAACAATTCTGAAAGATCCACAACTAGATCCAATACAATCTTAGCTAGTCTAGCTCTAAAGACAATCACAAGTTGATGTAAATCCTAAGGCAAATCTAAACTTGAGCTCGCAAGCCTCCAAGAAATCTCCTTGTTCCCAAGTATGCAAACCCCTAGCTCTGCTACAAATGACTATCAGATTACAATCTGATCTGTAAGAACATCAAGAACTTTTCCACAACTTCTCTCTCAAGCTTCGCATTTGACATTCAGATCTGCTTTGATGTCTAAGTCCTAATCTTCTAATTATATCCCTAAACATCTACCCAAGCCCTCCATAAATACTAATCATCAACCACAATTCATTTGGATGAACCCTTAACTCCCCAAAACAAATAATTAAATGCCATACAAGTCATCTTACAAATGTATACAAACATTTAATTCTACATGTTGGCCCAAGACAATGGCTACCAACAATTAATTTACCAAGTCAGCTCAACAAATCACATAGAACTCCAATTGGTAAGTCAGAACTATTGAGTGATAGTAAAATTATCGAGCATGCCAAGCATTGCCGAGCACTAGTATCAATCGAGCACCGCCAGCATGACCAAGTAACAATATCACTGAGTGCTAGAGACTACTGAGTTCCTTCAGTGACTGAGCTTCCTTCAATGACCAAGACCGTCAGTCAAGGCTACAACCAAGTAACGCTGGCCAAAATACAAACACCCCATGCAGTTTCACCAAGGACACAAAATGCCCTGCCTTAACCTTGGATGCCCCTGCATCAATAAAGGTATTGATGTCATTCATACTTACACTCCTAGCAAAGGGAAGGAATTAATTGTAGAATTAAGTCAAAATAAAGCTTCAAGCTCAAGTGAAGTGGCCCTAGATGATGTACCAATTCAATAAATTGAAATAAATCAATGGGTGGGAGAACCCTACATACCATCATGGAGACCTGCTATGGAAGAATCTAACACTAGGTTTAACCCATGAGATTTTTATCTAGTAGAAACCTTAGTGGATTCTAGTGAGGAGGATTTTGACCCTAGTTCTCTAGATCATCTCGAAGAGGCACATGTCATAGACTTAAGTGATACAATGTTCAAACCTTCCAATGAAGTCTTGTCCTTAAACACTATTGGCTTAAATCAAAAAATTGACCCTTTGACCCTCATTTACTCAGAATTAATTGAATGGGATTCCATCGATCCTACCATACTCCCAACCTTTTTAAATGACAATCTAGTATCCCAATACTTAAATGCGGTTGAACCTTCATCTACCATGAAATATCAGGAAAAAGAGGCAAAGGAAGGTATCCAAACTCCTAATTCAATAAAAAATGGAAAGAATCTAATGGTGAAAACCACATTGTGGCAGCATTAGATCAAAAAGAGAAAGAAATAAAGAATGATTCCAAAGGTGAAAACCCAATTGAGGCACCTAAGGAAGGGAGTTTTGATACTTTATTCGAGCATTATGAGGAAAGATCTCCTATCTTGATTGAACCAATAGAAAAGGTGAACATTGGATCAGAATCAGAACCAAGAATCATACACTTAGCAACATCTTTATCTAGTGAGGAAAGAAAAGAATTCATCAAAATTTTCAAGGAAAAGAAAATCAATTTTTTATGTTCTTATGATGATATTCCAAGATTAGACCCAAATTTAATCATGCATCACTTAAACATAAAAAAAGGAGCAAGACCAGTCAAGCAAAAATTGAGAAAGATGCATCCACATATAGGTTTGCTTGTGAAAGTGGAGTTAGAATAATTGCTAAAAGTTGGGTTTATAAGAGCCATTGATTATGCCCAATGGATTTCAAACATAGTGCCAATTTCAAAATAAGATAAGTCCATCAGAATTTGCATGGATTTTAGGGATCTAAATCTTGCATGCCCTAAGGATGACTTTCCATTACCAAGAATAGATGCCATAGTAGATATAATAGTAGGACATTCCATGTTCTCTCTTATGGATGGTTTTAGTGGCTAGAATCAAATAAAGATCACACCTAATGATCAAGATAAAACAACATTTACATGCGCATGGGGAACATTCTATTGGAATGTTATGCCATTTGGTCTAAAGAATGCTGGGGAAACTTATCAAAGAGCTATGACAACAATATTCCATGATATGATGCATAAGTTCATGGAAGATTATGTAGATGATATACTTGTAAAATCTCATTCAAGAGATGAACATTTACCAATCCTAGAGAAAATCTTTGAAAGATTGGAATAATTTAAAGTAAGGTTAAATCCGAAGAAGTGTGCATTTGGCATCCAATCAGGAAAGTTGCTAGGGTATATTGTGTTAGAAAAAGGACTAGAGGTAGATCCAGCTAATGTCAAAGCCATCATGGAAATGGAAGAACCTAGAAACATAAGTCAGATGAGATCTCTTCAAGGCAGGATTCAATCCATACGAAGGTTCATCTCTCAATTGGCAGAAAAGTGCCATAACTTTACCCAACTCTTGCATAAGGACATAGTTTTGAAATGGGATGAAAAATGTGAAGAAGCATTCAACATGTTAAAGAAATATCTGATGAACCCTCCAAATTTTATGCCACCTATAAGAGGCAAGCCTTTGATCCTATATATTTCAGTGACTGAGCATTCATTAGGAGCACTCTTGGCACAAGAAGATGAATCAAGAAAAGAGAAGGTCATCTACTACATAAGTAGAACTCTAGTAAAATATGAGTTGAAATAAACCTTCAATGAAAGAGCATGTTTGGCCGTAAGTTTTTCTTCCCAAAAATTGTGCTACTATATGTTATCCCACAAGATTAAACTTATTGCAAAGATAGATCCCTTGAAATATCTTCTTAGCAAAACAACATTGAATGGAAGACTAGCCAAATGGGTCATGGTGCTAAGTGAATTCAACATAGAATATTTGGATCAAAAATATATCAAGGGCCAAGTCATAGTTGATCAGTTAGCAGAATCACCATTACAAGATGACCACCCAATACAAGTGGATTTTCTAGATTCTAAAATTGTGAATGTGGAAGAAAAAACATGGAAACTATATTTTGATGGTTCCTACACACAACATGGATTAGGAGTAGACATACTTTTCATTACTCCTCAAGGGTCTAAAATTGCTAAATCATACAAATTTCTATTCCCATGCACAAATAACATAGCTGAGTATGAAGCATTGGTCATTGGAATCAAGCTAGAATTAGAGTGGAAAGTGATAGAACTATAAGTCTATGGAGATTCACAACTAGCTATCAATCAAATTAATGATGAATATCAAATGAAAGATGACAAGATGATACCTTACAAGAATATGGTTGAAAATCTCAAGAAATACTTCACTATTATCACATTTGAGAAAGTACCAAGAGAGAAGAATAAAGTAGCAGATGCAATGGATACTTTGGTATCACTTCTCCAAATACCAAATTAAAGTGCCAGATATGAATTCCTGGTAGAAGAAGTTGAGAAACCCACATTTGACCCTACCCAGCCTCATACCATTTGTTTTCTAACAACACATGAATCACCTTGGTATGGAGATATTTACACTTATCTAAAGGACCAAATCTTACCCATTGACCAAACCAGGAACCAAAAGAAAATCTTTATCTGACAAGCCACTCATTATACCTTAATATCCAATACATTGTATCATAAGAGTCTAAACAAAATGCTTCTTAGATGTCTAGAGAAAAAGGAATTAGATATAGCCTTACGATAAATTCAAGAGGGGATCTTTGGGTCACATTCGAATGGTTTAAACCTAGCTAAGAAACTTCTTAGGATAGGATATTTTTGGCCTACCATGGAGAAAGACGCTTGTCACTTTGCTAAAACTTGTAGAAAGTGTCAATATCATGGAAACTTGATACATGTACCTTCACAAGAGCTTCATCCTATGATGACAACTTGGTTTTTTTATCAATGGGGTCTAGATTTAATAGGAATGGTTTATCCACCATCTTCAAATGGTCATAAATTCATTATCACGGCAATAGAGTACTTTACCAAATGGGTGGAAGTTGTACCCTTATCAACTAAAATAGGAAAGAAAATATCATTATTTATCCTAAACCACATAATATGTAGATATGGTGTACCTCATGCCATCATAACGGATAATGAAAAGCACTTCAAAAACAAGGACCTAAAGGATTTATGCACAAAATTTCAAATGACCCATCACTCTTCATCAATATATTACCCCCAAGGTAATGGACAAGATGAAGCAATGAATAAAAACATCCTAAATATATTGAAGAGAATGGTGGACAATTCAGGTAGAGATTGGCATATAAAAATAAACCTGACCTTATGAGCTTATAGGACAAGTATCAAAATGCCAACAGGAGCTATGCCATTTTCCTTAGTCTTTGGAACAGAAGCAGTTTTACCTTTGGAGGTAGAACTTCCATCCTTAAGAGTATCTTTACATGGTTTGATAAGTGAGGAAGATTATAGAGTTGCTAGGTTGCATGAACTAGAACTGCTAGATGAGAAACAACAACAAGTATTTGAACACTTAAAAGTATATCAAAACCGAATGTCAAGGACTTATAACAAGCACATCAAGTCAAGAACATTCCAAATAGGTGACTTAGTTTTGTGAGAGAATCCCAAGAATCAAGAAGAAAGAGAAAAGAAAGGAAAATGGGAAGAAAACTGATTAGGACCTTTTGTGCTCACTTTGCCTTTTGGGACCGACACCTATAAGTTAGCTGGTTGTGATGGACAAGAGTTACAAGAACCTATCAAAAGCATTCATCTCAAAAGCTTTTACACATGAAGCAGATGAAAGAGGATAAAGAAAAAGAGTATCAAAAAATCAGATGGAAAGAATCCTATTTATTGTATATAGTCAAAAGAGATCTTGAAAATACCAAAAACATTTGAAAAATAGAAAAGCGCAAACAAATAAAAAATGCAGAAAAGATAAAAAAAAATAGTGGAAAATTGAGCATGAAGAAAGCCAAAAACATTCATCTATGATCCTCAAAAAGATGTTGTCTTGTTGAAAACCTAGCAAATAGGCACCTCAATGACATAAAAAAAAAAAAATTGAAAAAAGAGAAAATACAAAAAAAAAAAGAGAGAGAAAAAGTGCCTTGGTGAAAACCTAGCAAATAGGTGCCTTGGTAGCAAAAAAAGAAAAAGCAAGATCCATTCAATTGGTGAAAACCACGTAAACAAGCACCATTGAAAGTCCAAGTCAGTTGCATACCTAGCACTCATCCTTGTAAATATTGCATTCACCAGCATTTGTATATATTGCATAATAAAACCCCGCAGTTGCATTTGCAAGTACCTCAAGATTTTGGTCACCTAATCTATAAATTTTCCTAAGTCCAACTTTGGAATCATACTAAACTAGGGGAAATCTAATCTAAAGGAGGAAGGATTCATCAAAATAAAACTTCAATGAGTCATCAAATCAATTCATAAAAAATGCAAGTGAAGCACTTAATCAAATCTTCATCCCAATCCAATTTAAACCAAATGCAAAATTTGATCCTAGATCTTACATGACCCTACCTTTATCAAGATTAAAAGTATGAAATGGATGGAAATACACTTGAAATATGGATTTGAAAAAAATTGCAAAAATTTTCTAAGGGTTGACTTGATTGATGAAATCATGTCTTTCTAGCGAATCGATGAAAGTTTTTAAACTAGACAAGCTATGATGAAGGTGTGATATTTTAGTTGATTACTAAATGACTGTATTAAGATCAAAGTTTTAAAGAATGTATTATTTTTCTAAGGACGTGATCATCAAAGAATCATGAAGGACTTGTACATGGGATAAAACTGTGATTTTTGTTTGTTTACGCAAAAGGATACCTTGGATATTTTGATGTTCAATATCATAAATACCAAAATCCACTTGCAACATAGAATCTGAAAAAATCAGTATTCACACTCTCATGATTGGCTTCAATCAGTGATAGTCATACCAAAGGATGGGAAAGCAACAAAAGAGGTGCAAAAAGTATTCATATCATCATGGTTGAACTAGTGATGGTTGTACTAAAATGGGGATTCCAAAAACTGCTCAATGATGAATATAAGCTCCAAATTTTTGAATGATGACAATTAGTTGCATAAATCTTAGATTAAATGCATTTAATGTATTTTTCCTTTCTTAATTTAAATTACAAGAGGAAAAGAGAAAGGGGGTGTGGTCAAATCAAGAAATCAAGAGAGCATCAAGAATTATAGGTGATCGAGTGTGTTGGAAATAAAAAACAATGGTGCATTCCTTTAGTTCATGAGCATTTGTTAGATTCATGTTAATTTGCATTAAGTGGCTTCATTTTAAGTCTAAGTTCATTCCATATAGTTTAAATCATTTTTATACATCATGTGCATTAAGTTGCATACATCCTTTCAATCATTTTTATACATCAAGTGCATTAGGTTACATACATCCTTCAAATCATTTTTATTCATTAAGTGCATTAGGTTGCATACATCCTTTAAATCATTTTCATTCAATTAATCAAGTGCATTAGGTTGCATTCATCCTTTAAATCATTTTCATTAAGTTCATTGCATTAGATTGCATTCATTTTTAAATCCATCTCATTTAGGATGCGTTCTTTTAATCATTGATGTCAATCCATTAAGTGCATTGCATTAGTTAACATTCATTACGTCCATTAAAATTCATAAGATGCATATCATTTAGTTCAAAACATTACATATTACATTATTCATTTAAGCTCATTAGATATCATCGCATTGCAATATCATCCATCTATATCACATATAACATTAATCATTAAATGTTTTTTTTGGTGCTGATGCACTTGTCCTGTTGGAGCTTAAATGTCTATTCTGTTATCTTATTGTAAAAGGTTTCGGGTCCATTCAAAACCTACTTTTACGTAATCAAAACATTAATCATTAAGTACCCATGGTCATTATACATTACATCAATATAGGTCCATCACATTTGCATACTGTTAGTAAATAAATTTGTCTTTTCTATTCTTGATCTTAATTTGCTCTATTACCCTTTACGAAATTTCAAATCTTTACTAACAAATGAATTAAACTTCAAATGTTTAATTCTATGAATTGTGGTACAGCTCCCAATAATATCTTCAATGAATATATTTTATCAAACCAAGCATTACTGCAAATATTTAACTTTTAACCAGAAAGTTACTAAGGCTATGAGCAATCTTTCATCAATATGATTTGATCACTTATGATCAGTAACAAGATATCACTATAAAGCTCATAGGTTTGAACTAATAAAAGCCATAGCTTTAAAATTTTATCTAATTCTGATTAACACAACTTAATTCAAGAAAAGATTTCATCCACTAAATAATACTCCAACAAAAGCCCACTCATAAACATAAACCAACAAATTTATATCAAATAAGTTTTTTCATTCACTGGTAGAAAAGTCTTTTCAAATCAAGTTTTTTGCAAGAAATTTTAACTCTAAGCTATATTATTCTATTACTTTCTTCAAAAACTAACTAACCCTTTTCAAAAGTTTTTCCTAGCCTTATATAGCCATCTGGTACAACTTATAAAAAATTAAGAATGTCCATGAAACTCCCAGAGTTTCAGATAAAACATAACTACTTTGCATGAAAACTAGAAAGGAACTGAAAACTAACACCCTAAGAAAATGATTTCTAGGGAAATCCATTATCTTCAACTGAGCTAGATGATTGAGGTTCAGTTTAGTTAGGCCCTAGACACACGTGCTTGCTTCCACTCCTCATGTGCCATGGATGCACCAATGATCATGGCATGATATGGCAAATTGATGAGGGTGATCCGCTATGCAAGTACCTTCCTGTCTTTGCAAATTTGTCCTAGGCTTGCCTTGTGAGACTCCAAGTGATCCACACAAGTGACGAGCATAGCTTCAGTATTCACCATGGAAGTCAGATCTTCTGTTGTTAGTTCTTTACTATCTCTGATCATAGCTATCCCCGCTTCCCATTCCTAAATCATTTTGTCTACCTTCTTCACGTTCTGAGTTTCCTCATCAATCAATACAATGTTTAAACATTTCAGGTCTTTTTGCATGATATCAATAAGGCCTTTTAAATCAGTTAGGAGATGGGTCACTCCATCACAGCTATCCTTGATGATTTAATTCCTCCATTCTATACTTTTCAAAGTAGTGTACATGACCTCTTCATTTAAACCTGGAATTAGTTTTTCTGCAAGAAATGTCATCACGCCATAATAGCTAATCTTTGTAAGTTGATTAGCAATGCCACCCCATTTCTTCCTCTCTTTCCTCCACTCTGATAATTTGGCCAGCAGTTCTGAAATAACCTGTGTGACATTCTCATGAGTTTCAATTAGCTGAGTGACATAATTTCCCCCTCTCTGCATCATGCTCACAATCCATTTGTTGAAGACTTCAACAATCATTTTATTCCACTGAATTTGATCTAATGTTTTACGAACTTCAGGTGAGTGGGGGTCAAAAGTATGAGGAACTTGAGTAAGGGTAAGTGGGCTAGGTTCATGAATAGCTTGAATGAATTCTGACAGTCTCTGTATCATTGCCTTCAAATCATTTTTAATCCTTCTCATCTTTAAAAGTCCTGTGCAAAATATTTCTTGTGGAAGTTTCTAAGTGTTTAGCATCTACAGCCCTACTGGCAATCCCAAGATCTATTTTCTCTCTGATATAGTCATCAACTGTAGCCTCTAAAAAATTCTTGTCAGTTTTGGGCAAAGCCCTTTCCACTGTCCATCTTCTAGTCTTTTCATCTACTTCAATCATGGACTCCATCTTGATTCTTTTGGGTTTCATAGAATCCCCCAAACATTTTCTGACCATGTCTTCCACAGGAAGAGTAATTGGTAAAACATTCCATTTCTTATTTGAAATAGAAGTCCCTAACCAACTGAGGGCTGGGGAGGGTGTCTGCAAAGCATCATTTGTTATACTTGCCAGAAGCTTTTCTGAAGTTGCCTTAGCATGTGCTGGGGTCATCATTTCCTCCTCAACATTACTCAAATCAACTTGCTCTGCCATGTGGGAATCCATACTTTCAAGGTCTATTACTTCACTATCCTTCACAACCTCGCCGGCTTCCTTGTCAACCTTCCTTCTTGGGGTTCTTCTTACTGGTGAGGAAACAGGAGTAACTTTAATTGCTGGATTAACAGGGGAAATTTTCTTAGACCTAGTACCTACAAAGGAAACAACTTTATTAGCAGTGCTCATGGATTTATCAGCAGCATTTTTAGCATGAGCAGCTCTTCTAGGATTATGTCTTTTTGGAGGAGGGGGTCTTTTACTATTAATCCATTTCTCAGTTCTTTTTACTACACTGAGGGTCTTAATTGTTAAACTTTCCCTCTCCTCAATATCCAATCAATTTCAGGAAGTGGAGTGCCTCTGACCCTAGTTTCAAACTAGTCATCAATGATTTTGGTACCATCATCTTCATCTATGGAAGAAAAATCAACCTGAATATTAAATGCAATAATTTTCCCCAGATTGAATCTAGACCACATTCTTCTCCGCACTTCAAAATCATCATCGCAACCTTCCCAGTAATCTTCCATTTGTGAGATATACTGAAACTCAGAAGGCAAAATGAAGTGTTTAGCTACAAAACCTTTGCTATCAAAGTCTTTCCTCAATGCAAATGTTTTCATATTCAACTTTCTAAGTTCATGCTCTAGGTTTAGTACATAGAAGATGTTTTATAGGTAAAATATCCCAATTCAACTGGGAAACAAGACTTAGCTCTACCTTTTCTCTCCTTGACTCCTTTGTGCACGTAAGCTAATTGACATGATACCTCAGCAATTACCAGGCTATCAAAAGCATAATGTGGTAATTTAAATGGTTCTCATTCAAACCCACCTACTCTCAAGTATGTAAATCTCCTGAATTGAATGAAGAAACTTCCATAAATATTCACAAAAGACTTGGCTTCCTCAGACATTCACTCTTCAGTATTACCTTGGAGCTCATGTGTTAATTTCCCAAAAAACACACCATTTACTTTAAGGAAATTGACCATATAAAATTCCCTTTGAAGGTGAGGGTAATAATCATAGATTTTCATATTGGGAACAGGTTGTTCATGGAATAAACCCTTCCATTCACAGGTGTAGGCTAAAATATAGAACAAATATGAGGACATATAAAAGCCGCTACCAGTAAGGAAATTAGCCAATTGGTGGTTGAGTTCATCTGCTATTGTCTCAGCCCAATCTATGTGTCGTTCTCTGCCCAAAGTCACTTGAATATAAAAATACATCCAATCATGCCAGTAATATGCATGCTAGTTTCCCTTAATCCTATTCAACATGATAACCAAGTCTACCACCCTAGGTTTAAAATGATCTATAGTCAATGACTTTGGAAGCCGAGACCCTCCTTTCTGAGCCTTCTGGAGCCAATACTGAGTGATCTCATTTCTATACACCTGTCTCTTAGTAGCAAAAACTGAATAAGAAGAAGGTATGTTCCAGCCCTCATATGGGTCTTTCTCTGGGATTCCTAGGGCTTTTTGTACTACTTCCCTGGTTATGAAAACAAGTGGGCTCCCATCAATTTTCCTTATGCACTTCTCCTCAAAACTATATCTCCTGGAACATTCCACAATTAATTCACAGCAAGGAGCTACTATAGGAAATGCGGCTGCATCTGTTAAGCCACTCTGGATAGGTTTGTCTAGCATGGAGCCTAGGATAGGTTCCTTAATGCGGGCTATAATATCTTCTAGAGCTCTGGTTTTGATATGGGTATCTTCACACTTAGGTAGGGAACATAATAACGGGGAAGTATTTCTGAAATTGGGCATGGAGTCCTTCATCTTAGGCTTTCAAATTTAGAACTTTTAAGAAGAGAAAACAACAAGCTGACATAGAAATGCACCTTAAAGTAATACTGCAATGAAGGATGAAGCTAGCAAAAGGGCTCACCTGGTTTTATGCAAATGATAGAGCTTTGAGACGAGAGGAGAATACCTTCCCTGATAGCTGCGGCATGAAAACTTCTTAGCATTATGAGACAATATGGCTGGACTCTTGATATTTATCGCAAGCAGTTTACAAATCTCTGAGAGATTCGGTGCAAATTGAATTCATGATGCACAACTTTTGAATTAATGATTATTGAATGTCTCGTGGCATATGTATCATTAATTAGTGTACTTTCCCCTTACTTGAAATTACAATTTAAAGTCACATCAATTAATCAGCCACTTTCAACATGCGCAGATAACATAATGAAGTACTAGCTATCACATGTGTCATGTCATTTTTACTTTTTCAAATTACGGGCCAACATTGAACTTCGAACTTGGAATTATGAGAGTTCACAATTCAAGTTCAACATACATGATGAAGGACTATTCATCGGTATGATGTAATCAAAATAAAAGGGCAAAAGTTAAGCCATAAAGGAAAATAGCGAAGAGCTTTGCAAGACAATAAAGACCATTTGAACTCAGAAGTTTGAACCAAACTTAGTTCAATATTCACAGTTCAAGAGATAAGTGCGCGATGCAAAGTGGAAATGCCGTTAGACTTGGTAATGAAAATGAAACCATACCGACGAATGTTATTGAATGTTGAACATTGAACTACTTGAGTTTGATGGTTCAAGTTCAACCGAGAAGGCATTTGTGCAAAGTTAAACAAAAATAAATAACACCTTATAAAATTCTAGGGTGATTTTGGGAAAAGGAAGCCTACAATAATTACACAAAATCTTTAGGTAACAATGGCTCTGACTGGGGACAAGGCCTGACAAGGACAAAGGATGAATCTTGACTCTGGTTTCACAGACCAGGAAAACTGAAAACAAAAATGAAAGGAGAAAAGCCAAAAAGGAAAGCAGAAAATAACACAACAAAAAGATATGTACAAAATGGGGCAACCTAAACTAGAGCTTATACAGCTTTAGATCCTGACCGTTAAAGGTCAGGGGTAAAATGGAACCATCAAGATTTTCCAGCTTAAAAGAATTACCTCCAAGTGCCAAATTGATGACAAATGGACCCTTCCAAAGTGAATCAAATTTCCCATGGGCACCTTTGGGTTCACGCCGCTTATCCCATAATAGTACCTGGTCTCCTTCCATGAAGTTTCAAGGCCTAGCCTTTTGATAAAAAAATTTCTTCACTCATGCTTGATGTAAGGCTATCTTGTCAACCATCTCTTCCCTTTCTTCCTGTACTTTATTCAGATACAAAATCCTCTTTTGAAGAGCATCTCAATAGACTTGGTCTTCAATGGTTTTCTGTAACTTTGTTGTAGCTAACTCTAAAGGCAGGGAAAGCTGAGCTTCAACACCATAGACCAAATCAAAGGGGGAAACACCTATAGCTCTCTTTGGTGACATTTGATCTGCCCAAAGGGATTCAAATAACTTTTTGTGCTAGTCCTTGGCATTGTCACATACCAACTTTCTCATTATTCTGATCAAATTTTTATTACTTGACTTTGCCTATCCATTTCCCTGTGGATAGTAGTCGGATGCATGGGAAAGGTAAATACCATGATCATAGTAGAAAGATTGCAACTCATTAGAAGAGAAATTAGTGGAATTATCTATAACCAATTTAGATGGGACCCCAAACCTGACCAGAATATAGTTTTTAACAAAATCACAAACCACCTTAGATGTGGTTCTCTTAACAAGGATTGCCTCCACCCATTTTGTGAAGTAGTCTTTTGTGGTAAGGATGTGGGTGTGACTAGCACTAGAAGGAGGATTAATTGGACCAATAAAATCTAACCCCCATTGATCAAAAGGTTCTTCTATAACTACTGGTTTCAAGGGAAGGGCTGCTAACTGTGGTTTTCCTCCAAATAACTTACATTTCTCAATTTTGCAACCCATTTGTAGGCATCAGCAAACATGCTCGACCAATAGTAACAATTTCTTAGGATCTTGAATGTAGTCACCATAGAAGAGAAATGACCACCACAGGCTTCATTATGAAACTTTACAAGCAACTTGTCTTGCTGCTCTTTGTCCACACACCTTAGGAATGCTCCATCTAATCCCTTTTTATATAAGATGTCATCCACAATGACATATTTCATAGCTTTCAATCTAAGATTTCTTATTTCCTTCTGAGTCAAATGAGGTGGACAGTCTCCATATGTCAGATAAAAAGCCACATCAAAAAACCAGGAATCATGTAAACTTACAAAAAGAGCCATGGGAATACTGCCAGCTGATTCTTGTTCAGAGATTAGTTTGCATAGCCCTTGTCCTCGGACTAGCTTAGTAGGGCGGATATCCAAATCAAACTCTAGATTTTGGAGATCTAGGTGGCTTGCTTATTCATCCCCACTTCCTATTGGGTGAGTACATCCTTCACAGCAGAAGATGGGACAAAGACAAGTGAATGTGAGTGCAAGATATAAAACCTAAAAATCTTGACTTCTTTTACCACCACAAATGCTTTCTTTTCTACCAAAGGGTAATTCAGCTCATGCTTCTTGAGAGGGATACTCATAAAGGTAATGGGCACTACTTCATTTTTTTCATTTTCTTGTAATAAGATCCCAAATACTATATGATCAGAAGCATAACAATGTATAATAAAATCTTTCTTATAATTAGGATTGATCAAAGTAGGAGCATTTTCTATGGCTTTCTTTATATCTTCAAATGCCTTGATTGCTTTTGCACTCCATTTAAAAGGATTCTTTTCACTTAGAAGGCTCACCATGTGTTTAGTGGTTTCAGCAAAGTCAAGAACAAACCTCCTAAGGAAATTTGTCTGTCTGAAGAAAGACTTTACTCCAGTCCTGTTTGAAGGTAGACCAAGCTATTGGATTGCTCTAACTCTATCTGGATCTATCTTAATTCCTTCTTTTGATATGATATGACCAAGTAGTTTTCCCTCTGTAATCGCAAACATAGATTTTTTAGGGTTCAGAGAGATATCATGCTTCCTGCACCTTTGTAATACTGACTTTAAGTCCCTTAGATGGTTTTTGCGCTTCTTAGAAAAAACTGTTAAGTCATCGAGATAAACAAACTATTACTTTATTCAACAAATGGCTAAATGAGGAATTCATTACATGTTGAAAGGTAGCCCCTGCATTTATAAGACCAAATGGCATTCTATTGTAGGCATATGTTCCCCACAGAGTAGTAAAGGCTATTTTGTGCTGATCTTGGTCATGCACCTTTATCTGGTTGTAACCAAAAAATCCATCAAGCATAGACATCATTTCTGAGCTAGCCAAGGTTTGTAAGATATGATCCATAACAGGAAGACCATAGTTATCTTTAAGGCTACATTGATCTAGGTTCTGAAAGTCTACACAGATCCTTATCTCTCCAGTTTTCTTCCTGACAGGAACTATGTTTGCAATCCATGTAGAATGATGAATCAGATAGATAATGCGAGCTTGTAGCATTTTTTTAACTTCCTTCTAAATTGCTTCAGAAACCTTTGGATTGTAATTTCTTAGTTTCTGTTTGAAGGGTGTAGTCCCTGGTTTGAGGGGTATTTGGTGCTGAAATTTTCTACCTTTAAAATTCTTCAAATCATGATAGGACAAAGCGAATGTGTCTTTGTATTCTTTCAATAGACTTATAAATCTCCATTTTTAATTTGGAGAACAACACTTTCCCAAATTAATACATTTGGGTTCTTCCTCTATTTCTCCTATGTTTATCTTTTCATGATCATTTGGATTCTTCTCCTCTTTGGGGGGTACTTCATGACTCAGAGCATCATACCTATCAAATTGTCTTTCCAGAGAGACTAGGACCTTAGGAATATGATTTCCTTTCAATTGAAAAATCCCTTCTTTTGTCACTTCTCCTAGGCAAAACTCATCACAAGTTGATGAAGATCCCTCAAAATAGGTTGTACTAAAAACTTCATCGAGTTGCAAAAATTTATCTATTTGTTTATCATCCTGGAAAACTTGCCAATGATCAGTGTTATCCAGTACTTTTGGCTTGTGGACTATCTCAATTTTATACAAAGTCTGCTTGAAGTCTACATGTGGCAGCAATAGGGATGAAGAGACAACCAGTGAATCAGCTCTACTATTTAACTCTCAGGGAATGGCTTCTATGGAGAAGGCTTCAAATTCTTCTATCTCATCTCAAACTCAATTCCTATAATGTTTGAGCCTCTCATTTTTAGCTGAATACATCCCATGTACTTGCCTAACCACCAACTCTACATCTCCTTTGGCTTTAAGTATTTTGATTCCCATCTTCTTCACCTCTTCAATACCTAGTAGAAGAGATTCATATTCTGCGGTATTGTTGGTGTTATCAAAATCAAGCTTGAATGCTCGAGGAAACAATTCTCCTCCTGGAGATATTAATACAATGCTTGCTCCTGATCCTACCACTGCACAACTTCCATCAAACTCCAAAATCCATAGACCATTTGAATTATTAATGTTTTCTTCACTGTTAAGGCCAGGTGTTGAGGAAATCATATAATTGCCAAATTCAGACTCTTGATAAAGCACTTGAGCCTTGGGATCCTCAGATGGGAAAACTATGTATTTTGATTTTCCTTCTGGCTTCAACACCACTCTCTTCTCTATGATTGGAATTATTGCCTGAGACTAATCAAGTTTTATCTCCCCTCCAAGATCCCGACAAAAAGTCCTGCTGAGAAGCATGTCGTAACTCATAGGAATATCTACCACAAGAATAGTCAACTTGATCTTTTTACTAGGATATGCTGCTAAGGCTACTTGGGCATCTTTAATTTATCCAACTAAAGGAACCTGCTTAGCATCTAAGGCATAGCATTCACCAAAAGTTGCAATGAGTGGAAGATCTAAAGCTTTAGCTACTAAGGCTGGCATGATATTGTCTGAGGCTCCTGAATCTATCACATAATTATTTAACTTGAATCCATGGATAAACAAGGATAGGTAAAATGGCTTAGGCTTAACACCTAATTTGGGAGTTTTTTCTTGTACAGGATCTTTTCCTTCCTGAGAATCTTTTCTCTCGGTTGATTGATTTTCTGTATAGGCTTTTTTAACAAATACAACATTGGTCGTATCATTGTCTGGATGATCAGCAGGGGGCTAAGTGGACTTAACATGCTTAACCAGTCTATCTAATTCCCTAGGATTCATTCTTAGATATTCGGTAGGGGTAACTTGAATCTTTGAGGTTTCACAAAAATCAATAATATCAAAAGAAGGAGTAGAACTATTTTTCTTTGTTAAATCATCCTCTTTAGAAAAAGAATTTTTAAGATTTGGAGTCTTTTGTGAAAACTCTTTACCTCTTTCCCAACGCTGCGATGTGGATGGGATATCGGCTGCCTGAGAATTACAAGAGCCTCTTGTCATCACAATGCATGCAGGGTCATGTAATGTTGCCAAAATACTTCCTCCTTGTTCAGAGTTGGATTCATATTCTACATAAAAATTTCCAGAGTCGCCAGGCAATTGAGGATTTCCTTCATCATCAGATGATTCCTTTGTCAATTCTCAATTTACATGCATCTGCATTGATCGGATCATTTTTGGACATAAAACCCCATCATGATCATCTGTTAGGTGAAAGGTGCACATATTAGCCCACCTAGGAGGAGTTTCAATTTGATTCTTATCAGCTGGAGATAGGGTTGGAGTCCTATTGCTAGGTCCATCTTGTTCAATTGCACCTCTGGATATATCTCTATACAAAGGGGGAAAGTTTGCATTACCTTTGGGAAGCTGCCTTTTGAGAGTGATTACATCATTCATCAATGTTTGCAACATTGGATCAAAGGAAGACATGTTTTGATTATTAGGCACCTGGACATCCTTTCTCCATTTTCCTACTGTGATGAGGTCATCCTCTAACTTGGTAGCTTGTTGTTGAGCAGCCGTCAAGTCCACTGGTCTATTCCTCCTTAGATGGAAACCGATATCTAGGGGCATTGAATTTATGAAGAAACACTACTGATTTTTAGGAGTTGGCCTTTTCGCTATAGGGATTTTATGAATGACCTTATTGTATTGAGCCACATAATCTCTCATAGGTTCATGGATCTCCTTTTTCATTTGCGTGAGCTGAGCTAGCAGAGAATGTTCATCATCTGCACTTTTGAAATGAGCTTCAAATGCAACTTTCATAGAATTCCAATCGGTTATAGATGCTATAGGAAGGTGTCCAAACCAATTTTCTACTTTATCTTTTAAGGTTTGAACAAAAAGTCAGACTGCTACGTCTTCTTCTTGTACACCTAAGATACCCGTGGCTACATTAAAGGAATTATAATGTTCTTCCACAGCTACTTTACCATCACCGAAAAACCTTGAGAGAACATCTTTAGCACCTTTAGGAAAAGCATGATGAGCTACCAGGGCTATTGGGCCTACTGCATTACCCCATGGTTGGGCCATAATGACTGGTGGAAAAATAGTCAATAAAGGAGGGGCTTGTATACCTGATAAAGTTAAAGCTTGCCAATCACAGGTCTTAGGGGATGAACGGAAAGATTCTTTAGGAGGAGATGGGGGTCTACTATGAGCCTTTTTCTTTGAGGGATGAAGTCTTGTGGTCTCAAGATTTCTTAGTTCTTCAAAAAACTCATCAAAAATACCTGCCTCTTGTTGTGACCTAGTGTAAGGTCTGGATTCCAGCTTAGCGATTTATGGTCTCTGAATCACTCTATCAACTATTGCAGCTTCTCGGGCTATGGGGAGACCTCTTAACCATTCACCAATCTCTTCCTCTTCTTCTAGTACTAATTGAACCTATTGATATTGTTCATTACTTGTTTTTACTTTCCAGGCCAAATTATTTAAGTCCGCAACAATGTCCTCCTGAGTGTCATGAAAATCTAAACCCGGTTGCAAGACTGGGGGAAGTTCAACTCTGCCAGGTATTCTATCAGCAGGTAAAACCATAATCACTCTTTCGAGTCAAGAAAAGACACTAGCTTTCTATTCCTTCCCTAGTACAGTCACCAAAAACTGTTAGTAAATAAATTTGTCTTTTCTATTCTTGATCTTAATTTTCTCTATCACCCTTTATGAAATTTTAAATCTTTACTAACAAATGAATTAAACTTCAAATGTTTAATTCTCTAAATTGTGGTACAGCTCCCAATAATATCTTCAATGAATATATTTTACCAAACCATGCATTACTACAAATATTTAAATTTTAACCAGAAAGTTACTAAGGCTCACAGGTTTGAACTAATAAAAGCCATAGCTTTAAACTTTTATCTAATTTTGATTAACACAATAAAATAACACAACTTAATTCAAGAAAAGATTTCATCCACTGAATAATACTCCAATAGAAGCCCACTCATAAACATAAACCAATAGATTTATATCAAATAAGTGTTTTCATTCACTGGTAGAAAAGTCTTTTCAAATCAAGTTTTTTGCAAGAAATTTTAACTCTAAGCTATATTATTCTATTACTTTCTTCAAAAACTAACTAACCCTTTTTGAAAGTTTTTCCTGGCCTTATATAGCCATCTGGTACAACTTATAAAAAATTAAGAATGTCCATGAAACTCCCAGAGTTTTGGATAAAACATAACTACTTTGCATGAAAACTAGAAAGGAACTGAAAACTAACACCCTAAGAAAATGATTTCCAGGGAAATCTATTATCTTCAGCTAAGCTAGATGATCAAGGTTCAGTTCAGTTAGGCCCTAGATGCACGTGCTTGCTTCCACTCCTCATGTGTCATGGATGCACCAATGATCATGGCATGATATGGAAAACTAATGAGGGTGATCCGCTATGCAAGTACCTTCCTATCTTTGCAAATTTGTCCTAGGCTTGCCTCGTAAGACTCCAGGTGATCCACACAAGCGATGAGCATAGCTTCAGTATTCACCACGGAAGTCAGATCTTCTGTTGTTAGTTCTTTACTATCTCTGATCATAGCTATCCCCGCTTCCCATTCCTAAATCATTTTGTCTGCCTTCTTCATGTTCTGAGTTTCCTCATCAATCAATACAATGTTTAAACATTTCAGGTCTTTTTGCACGATATCAATAAGGCCTTCTAAATTAGTTAGGAGACAAGTCACTCCATCACAGCTATCCTTGATGATTGAATTCCTCCATTCGATACTTTTCACAGCAATGTACAGGACCTCTTCATTTAAACCTGGAACTAATTTTTTTGCAAGAAATGTCATCACGCCATAATAGCTAATCTTTGTAAGTTGATTAGCAATGCCACCCCATTTCTTCCTCTCTTTCCTCCACTCTGATAATTTGGCTAGCAGTTCTGAAATACTTGTGTGACATTCTCGTGAGTTTCAATTAGCTGAGTGACATAATTTCCCCCTCGCTGCATCATGCTCACAATCCATTTGTTGAAGACTTCAGCAATCATTTTATTCCATTGAATTTGATCTAATGTTTTACAAACTTCAGGTGAGTGGGGGTCAAAAGTATGAGGAACTTGAGTAAGGGGAAGTGGGCTAGGTTCTTGAATAGCTTGAATGAATTCTGACAGTCTCTGTATCATTGCCTTCAAATCTTTTTTAATCCTTCTCATCTTTAAAAGTCCTGTGCAAAATCTTTCTTGTGGAAGTTTCTAAGTGTTTAGCATCTACAGCCCTACTGGCAATCCCAAGATCTATTTTCTCTATGATGTAGTCATCAACTGTGGCCTCTGAAACATTCTTGTCAGTTTTGGGCAAAGCCCTTTCCACTGTCCATCTCCTAGTCTTTTCATCTACTTCAATCATGGACTCCATCTTGATTCTTTTGGGTTTCATAGAAGCCCCCAAATATTTGCTCACCATGTCTTCCATAGGAAGAGTAATTGGTAAAAGATTATGTTTCTTATTTGAAATAGAAGTCCCTAACCAACTGAGGGCTGGGGAGGGTGTCTGGAAAGAATCATTTGTTATACTTGCTGAAAGCTTTTTTGAAGTTGCCTTAGCATCTGCCGGGGTCATCATTTCCTCCTCAAAATTACTCAAATCAACTTTCTCATCCAAGTGGGAATCCATACTTTCAAGGTCTATTACTTCACTATCCTTCACAACCTCGCCAACTTCCTTGTCAACCTTCCTTCTTGGGGTTCTTCTTATTGGTGAGGAAATAGGAGTAACTTTAATTGCTGGATTAACAGGGGAACTTTTCTTAGACCTAGTACCTGCAAAGGAAACAACTTTATCAGTAGTGGTCGTGGGTTTATCAGTAGCATTTTTAGCATGAGCAGTTCTTCTAGGATTATGTATTTTTGGAGGAGGGGGTCTTTTACTATTAATCCATTTCTCAGTTCTTTTTAATACACTGAGGGTCTTAATTGTTAAACTTTCCCTCTCCTCAATACTCCAATCAATTTCAGGAAGTGGAGTGCCTCTGACCCTAGTTTCAAACTGGTCATCAATGATTTCAGTACCATCATCTTCATCTATGGCAGAAACATCAACATGAATATTAAATGCAATAATTTTCCCCATAGTGAATCTAGACCACATTCTTCTCCACACTTTGAAATCATCATCACAACCTTCACAGTAATCTTCCATTTGTGAGATATACTGAAACTCAAAAGGAAAACTAAAGTGTCTAGCTACAAAACCTCTGCTATTGAAGTCTTTCCTCAATGCAAATGTTTTCATATTCAACTTTCTAAGTTCATGCTCTAGGTATAGTACATCAGAAGATGTTTTACAAGTAAAATATCCCAATTCAACTGGGAAACAAGACTTAGCTCTACCTTTTCTCTCCTTGACTCCTTTGTGCATGTAAGCTAATTGATGGGATACCTCAGTAATTACCAAGTTGTCAAAAGCATAACGGGGTAATTTAAATGGTTCTCCTTCAAAGCCACCTACTCTCAAGTATGTAAATCTATTAAATTTAATGAAGAAACTTCCATAAATATTCATAAAAGACTTGGCTTCCTCAGACATTCACTCTTCAGTATTCCCCTAGAGCTCATGTGTCAATTTCTCGAAAAACACACCATTTACTTTAAGGAAATTGACCATATAAAATTCCCTTTGAAGGTGAGGGTAATAATCATAGATTTTCATATTGGGAATAGGTTGTTCATGGAATAAACCCTTCCATTCACGG
This sequence comes from Chamaecyparis obtusa, assembly GCA_027943335.1. Classification (NCBI taxonomy): domain Eukaryota; kingdom Viridiplantae; phylum Streptophyta; class Pinopsida; order Cupressales; family Cupressaceae; genus Chamaecyparis; species Chamaecyparis obtusa. The sequence continues at coordinate 417,284 of BSBK01004116.1, forward strand.
GTGCAGGGTAAAATATAGAACAAATATGAGGACATATAAAAGCCACTACTGGTAAGGAAATTAGCCAATTGGTGGTTGAGTTCATCTGCTATTGTCTCAGCCCAATCTATGTGTCATTCTCCACCAAAAGTCACCTGAATATAAAAATACATCCAATCATGCCAGTAATATGCATGCTGGTTTCCCTTAATCCTATTCAACATGATAACCAAGTCTACCACCCCAGGTTTAAAATGATCTATAGTGAATGGCTTTGGAAGCTGAGACCCTCCTTTGTGAGCCTTCTGGAGCCAATACTGAGCGATCTCATTTCTGTACACCTATCTCTTAGTAGCAAAAACTGAATAAGAAGAAGGTATGTTCCAACCCTCATATGGGTCTTTCTCTGGGATTCCTAGGGCTTTTTGCACTACTTCCCTGGTTATGAAAAAAAGTGGGCTCCCATCAATTTTCCTTATGCACTTCTCCTCAAAACTATATCTCCTGGAATGTTCCACAATTAATTCATAGCAAGGAGCTACTATAGGAAATGCGGCTGCATCAGTTAAGCCACTCTAGATAGCTTTGTCTAGCATGGAGCCTAGGATTGGTTCCTTAATGAGGGCTATAATATCTTATAGAGCTCTAGTTTTGATATGGGTATCTTCACAATTAGGCAAGGAACATAATAACGGGGAAGTATTTCTTAAATTGGACATGGGGTGCTTCATCTTAGGCTTTCAAATTTAGAAATTTTAACAGGAGAAAATAGCAAGCTAACATAGAAATGCTCCTTAAAGTAATACTGCAATGAAGGATGAAGCTAGCAAAATGGCTCTCCTGGTTTTATGTGAATGACAGAGCTCTGAGACGAGAGGAGAAAACCTTCCCTGATAGCTGCAGCATGAAAACTTCTTAGCATTATGAGACAATATGGCTAGACTCTTGATATTTATCGCAAGTAGTTTACAAATCTCCAAGAGATTTGGTGCAAGCTGAATTAATGATGCACAACTTTTGAATTAATGATTATTGAATGTCTCATAGCATATGTATCATTAATTACTATACTTTCCCCTTACTTGAAATGACAATTTAAAGTCACATCAATTAATCACACACTTTCAACATGCACGGATAACATAATGAAGTACCAATTGTCACTAGTGTCATGTCATTTTTACTTTTTCAAATTATGGGCCAACATTGAACTCTGAACTTGGAATTATGAGAATTCACAATTCAAGTTGAACATACATGACGAAGGACTATTCATCAGTATGATTTAATCAAAATAAAAGGGCAAAAGTTAAGCCATAAAAGAAAATAGGAAAGAGCTTTGCGAGACAATAAAGACCATTGAACTCAGAAGTTTGAACCAAACTTAGTTCAATATTCATAGTTCAAGAGATAAGTGCGCAATGCAAAGTGGAAATGTCGTTAGACTTGCCAATGAAAACAAAACCACACCGACGAATGTTATTGAACGTTGAACATTGAACTACTTGAGTTCGATGGTTCAAGTTCAACCGACAAGGCATTTGTGCAAAGGTAAACAAAAATAAATAACACCTTATAAAATTCTAGGGTGATTTTGGGAAAAGGAAGCCTACAATAATTACACAAAATCTATAGGTAACACATACCATAAAATCCATTGCATCCATACACCAAAATAAATACATCCATTATCCATTACATCATCACATCGCATTAACCATTCCGTTATCCATCTAACACTTATATATATCCATTGCACTCATAAATATTATTAATCATTAAAATCCACATCATTGCATTCATCCATCTATTCTAGGTCATACATAAGATAATCATTTAAGCATCATTAGAATAGATGCATACATATCAAAAACTATATCTGAAAAGCATAAAACAATGCATATAGGAGATAGAAACATCTAGATCTGCATATCATGCTAAAACACCTGAAAATGAGATCCAACAAATCATGACATCATATATAGTCAAAGCTATCAAATTGAGTATCAGATTATATGGCTGCATCATCATGAAAGAAGCAAAATATCAGAGTCTATCAGATGATCATAAATGAAAATATCCAGACATCAGAGTCCACCAAAGTACCAATGTATTAGCATAAACAACATCAATGAATAAAAAATGATACAATAGATTCCAATGTCTTGATATCAACAAAATAATCAGATCATGTATATCATCAAATGAAAGAATCAGATGCATCTCACATCATAAGTCAACTGCCCAAACCACCAGTACCATCTCCACCATCAGGACTAGGAGCACTATCTGGAGGATGACTAGATCTCAACTGTAACCCATGCTGAAACATCATTTCCAGAAAGGTTTGCATCATAGAACTTAGCTACCTAACCTCCAGTCTAACCTTAGACATCTCTGACTGTAAGGCTCGAACCTCTCGTGCAATTTTTCTAGGAGCGTGTGTAGAGGAATTCTATGGTGGAGGCATTAAAGAAGAAGGCATGGAAGAAGATGGATCTGACAAAGATGGAACAAAATTGGAAGAGGATGGATGTGAAGAAGAAGATGGAATTAAAGCAGAAGTAGGTTCCTAAGAAGATGAAGCCTATGGAATGATAAGAGGTATACCCTGCTGAGGAGGAGGACCATGTGCCTGATCCAATAAAACTTGTACAACCTATGCCTCAACCTCTCTATTTCATCTAGCTCTAGGCCAACCATGTCTCATAGCTAGATCAACAACAACCTGATGAAGTGCTCTATATGCACCACCTCTAGCCTGACCGCCACCAACTCGATGAGGAATAGGAGCAATAGCAATAACTAGAATATGAACTCTCCCTACCCAACAACCCCATTGTCCACACCGTGCTCTAACTCTACCCACACCCCTCCCACCATCTCCATCATCTGCATCATCTCCATTATCCCCCGCATCATCACATCCATCACCATTAGATAGCTCATCTATACCAGGTACCCTCTCAGCAAGATCTGTAAACCTCAGAAATGGGTTCTGAGTGAACCAATCTACATACTCATCTATAATACCAGCATTAATAACACGATCTCTCATCAACCATGGTAAATTCCCAAGGTCTCGTACCTCCTGGTAAGTTGTCTTGAAATCCACACAAGGACCCCATAGAGATCTCTCAGCCTGAGCCCAAGCATACATCGCAACACCCCAGGGCATACCTTGTGTGTGCCCATACAAATGTAATACCCTCCTAAAGAAAAATCTCTCAATGATATATGGGGTATGCCCAATCATCCACCATGGATATAACATGTAGGGAAACTTAGTTCTATCCTCAAGCCAAGCCTCACATCCCAGATATGGCCACTAGATCACTACATCCATATCATCAATAACATGACGCTAGTAATCTAATTTATCCATATGGGTCTATATCACCATACCCTCGTACATCCAGGTGAATGGCCAACCCAGATATCATTGTCATGTTGTAATGGGCCATGTCATTGGGATATGCTCCCAAGTCCAAAGCTGTAAGAGAATCAATCTTGCAGTAAGCGTGGAAGATCATCAATATACAACTATATTTAGCTCATGATATAACTGAGCTAACACACATGATCCCCAATAAAATCGTAAAGGATGAGCCATCAAATCCTCCAGAATAGGACCCCATCTGACTACAAACCCATGTCCTCAGCTATCAGGAACAAGGAACCCACCGATCAAAGTGCCTAATACTGCTGGAAACATTGGAAAAGAATGAAACTGTGATGAAGGGTGCTCCCCTTAATACCACAAGCACATAACATAAATAGAGAAACAACAACAATATGCAAGAACAGAAAATTGGCTTCTTATTATCTCCACAAATGTGGAATTACAAACTTTTAGAATTACAATATGCAAAGCCACATGGGCATTCCCTTACAATATTCTGTAGTACAAAGCCTCAAACTATTATGTAGATCTACTACCCAGAATTATTCTGAACTGCCTAAGACAATAATACAGCCTTCCTTATATAGGCAATTTTCCACCGCCTGGAAAGGTTCTAAAATTTTAGCCAATAAGGCCGACCAAACTTAGAATTGTTTTATTTTACATTTTATTACATCATAGTCGGCTCAAGATAACCTTTGAAACCCGAACAAAAATTTTGAAGAAAATTATTTTCCGCCATTTCAGGTGACCCAACTTCCGAAGACCATAAGTCATCACCAGTTGACCCGATCGGCTATTATAACCCCATTTCAGAAATGCCACGAAGCGCTCTATAGGCTTGACTTGTGCAAGCGCCCGTCACCCAAATTTTTGACCTCATCCGGGGCCTCTAAAGCCTTCAAAACTAAGTTCAAAGTTTTTGTACCCTGCTGCCAATACCAAAAATCTTCAATATCTTCCAATGTACACTTGACCTGGCAATGAAACTTTACTGGCAGACTTATATGACCAAAATGAACCTCCAAGAAAGAAATCAGATCATTCTGAGCACATACAAAAATTACCAAAAATAGTAACTTTCCATAAATAGTAGCTCTGCACAAAATAGCCCTTATTGAATACAAAAACAAAAATATTTTTGGGTGATGCAAGATTGCTCTTACACCTAGGATGCTCCTGCATCAGACACTCGGGGTAATTTGAGAAGTGACCCTGTCACGACTCAGGTGTGCAGAGGAAAACCAAGATGGCTAACCTCCTCCTTTGTCAACCATGATGAATCTTCAACAGGTCATCCTTTCCACTTGACCAGATATTCTTCATATGCCCTGTTCCTTGTGCTTTTGCCAACACGATTGTCCAGTATATCTTCGATCTCCTTAGTGTCTGAACTAGTTGCTGGAATACTCCACTATGCTGCTGTGATCTCATCTTCAACACCTCCTTCATGATACTCTGTCAGATTTGAAATGTTAAACACTGGTGAAATATTTAGCTCAGTAGGCAATTCTACCTCGTATGCATTTCCTGAATCATGTTTCTTCAGTATCCTACATGGTCTAAACTTCTTCATTTTCAGCTTGTTATATGTACCAACTGGAAACCGCTCCTTCCGCAAATGAACCATGACTTCGTCACCAACTTGAAATTCTTTATACCTCCTTTTCTCATCTGCCTCAGCCTTATACTATGCATTCATCTTGGTAATATGCTTCCTCACCTCTTCATGGATGTTCTTCAAGTGTTCTGCAAAATCCTCAGCTTCAGCACTAGTTATTTCTCCTTTATCTATCTTCCTCAATTCAGATGCATTTCTTGGACTACTTCCATATACAATCTGGAATGGTGATTTACCAGTGCTCTTGTTGATAGAATTATTGTATGCAAATTCTGCTTGTGGTAAAATCAAATCCCATCCTGTTGGCTTATCCCCAACCAAACATCTCAGCAGATTTCCCAAACTCCTATTCACCACCTCTGTCTGTCCATCAGTTTGTGGGTGATGTGATGAACTAAACTTCAAATCTGTCTTCAACTTCTTCCACAATGTACACCAAAAATATCCAACAAACTTAGTGTCCCGATCTGAAACTATGGTCTTTGGCAAACCATGAAGTCTACTACTTCTCTGAAAAACAATTCTGCTACATGAACAGCATCTTTGAAAATCTATCAACTACCACAAAAATTGAATCGTGTCCCCACTGTGTTCTCGGTAAACCAAGAACAAAGTCCATGCTGATATCCTCCCAAGGCTTCTCTGGTACAGGTAATGGCTGATAAAACCCTATATTCTGCTTCACTCCTTTCGCCATCTGACATACTCTGCAACTCTGTACAAACTTCTTTACATCTTGCTGCAACTGTGGCCAATAATAATTCTCACTAACCAAACCAAGGGTTTTATCATGACCAAAATGTCCAGCCAATCCTCCGCTATGCTTCTCGTTGATGAGATTCTCCCTCATAGAACTTTGTGGAGGGCACAACTAACTCCCTCTGAATAGCATATCATCCTGGATGATGAAATCCAACCATTTTGTCCTGTCTAGAGTAACAGGTTCTGTACAAGCTTTCCAAGCTTCACCAAAATCAGGATCCTCTGGATACAAATTCTTGAGTTCTTTGAACCCCACCACTTCAATCTGCATTTCTATCAGCAATAGTTGCCTTCTGCTAAGAGCATCTGCAACCCTATTAGACTTTCCACTCCTATGTTTCAAAATAAATGTATAACTCTGCAAAAACTCAACCCATTTCAAATGCCTTTGATTTAATTTTTCTTGACTATTCAAATATTGCAAAGCTTGATGATCAGTATACAAAACAAACTCCTTAGGAAGCAGATAATGTCTCCACTTCTTTAATGCCTGAACTATAGCATAAAATTCCTGATCATAAACAGAATATTTTCTCTTGGCATCATTTAACTTCTCACTGAAATAAGCAATAGGTTTACCTTCTTGGCTCATAACAGCTTATATTGCAGTACCACTAGCATCACAATCTACTTGAAACACCTTATTAAAATCTGGAAGTGCTAAAACAGGTTGTTCTGTAACTTTTTGTTTCAATAATTGAAAACTCTTTTCTGCTCCTTTAGTCCACTTAAACTCTTTTCTATCCCCTCTCATTGTTTCAGTCAAAGGTCCACAAATACTACTAAAATTCTTGATAAACTTTCTATAAAAGCTAGCTAGACCATGAAAAAATCTTACCTCAGTAGCACTCCTTGGAGTAGGCCATTCAAGGATAGCCTGTACCTTCTCTGGGTCCATTTTTAGACCTTCTCCTAAAACCAGAAATTCTTTTAGAACCTCGTTCATGAGCCGCATGAAAGTGCTCGGTGCATTGGTTAGCCCAAAAGGCATGACTAACCACTCATATAGTCCTTTTGTCTTGAAGGCAGTCTTCCATTCATCTCCTTCTCTGATCTGAATCTGATGATATCCACTTTTCAGATCTATCTTTGAAAAATACATAGCTCCACTCAAACAGTCTATAATATCATCCATTCGTGGCAATGGAAACCTATACTTGATTGTGATCTTGTTTATTTCCCTAGAATCTGTACACATCCTCCATTCTCCATTCTTCTTTGGTGCTAATACCGCTGGTACAGCACAGGGACTCAGACTCTCACGGATCAATCCTTTCTGTAACAACTCATGTACTTCTCTGTTCAACTCCTCACTTTCTGCAGGTGTCATTCTGTGTGCTGCCTTGTTCAGCAAACTCACTCCTGGGATCAAGTCCATCTGATGACAGATCTTCCTGACTGATGGTAATCCATTAGGCATGTTATCGGATATAATATCTTGAAACTCATTCAACAAATCTGCAACTTCTACAGGAACATCTTCTACTTTCTCTTTACCAGCTTTTGGAATTAAAGAAAAACATACATGCTCATGCCTCATACCATCTAGGAAATTTCTTCCATCAACAAAAGTTATCCTTGCATTACCACATACCTTTTCTTCAGTCTCCTTCAATGGTCTTAGCTTATGCCACACTCCATCCTTTGTCAGGGAATAGGTATTGCAATGACCATCATGTACAGCACATCTGTCAAACTGCCATGGTCTACCCAACAACATATGACATGCATCCATAGATATGATATCACACAATACCTCATCTTGGTATCCGCCAATCTTGAACTTCACCAGGCATTATTCATTGACCATGACCTTGTGGTCATCCTGTACCCAGGCAATCCGATATGGATGTGGGTGTTTCTATCTCTTGAGCTTCAACTTTGTCACCATCTCTTCTGACACCAAATTATCAGTGCTTCCACTATCAATAATCACATCACAACATTTACCTTCACACTTGCACCTGGTGCGAAACAGGCTCCTCCTTTGCTCAGGTTCATTCTCACCACTCAACAAGACTCTTCTATTAATCAATGTTTCTCCTCTTTCAGCATCTTCAGAATTTGATGATCTAGCATCTTCATCTACATATGCAACTCTAGCCTGGCCTTCATTTCACCTGTCTGTTCTTCCTTGGTGCTGAGGACATTCAAATGCCCTATGACCTTCTTCTCCACAGTGAAAACATGTTCCATGGAAGCCACCTCTTCCAGATCCTTGTCCTCTTCCTCTTCCTCTCTGATCTCTATTATTCTGATCCTGGAAATGATTGGAATTATTTCCTCACTGATTCTAACTGCTACTGGCCTCATCCTTCTTTTTCAGATCTTCATTTCGGCCACCATATGACCATCCACCAGATCGTCCACCACGACCTCTTCCATTTTGTCTGCTCTCAAACTTCTTGTTTAGCTTTTCCTCTACTTTTAGGGAAAACTGGTATGCCTCTTCAATACTGTTCATTCGAACCAGATTCAGCTCCTCCTAAATGCTTGGCCTTAAGCCATTAAGGTATCGGGCAACTTTCTCCTTATCAGCTTCTGCATGGCCTGTTCTGATGAGAAGTCGGTAGAACTCCTTTGTATACTCTTGAACAGATCTTCCTGCTTGCTTCAAACTCTGCATTTTCTTCAGTAGGTCAAGCTCATAATCAACAGGACTGAACTATCACTTCAATTTATCCACCATCCGATCCCATCTTGTGATTTTATCTTTCCCTCTTCTATTTCACTCTAATTGAATTTCTTGCCACCAGATCTTCGCATGACCTTTCAGTCTGGCCTTCGCAAATTTGACCCTATCAGGATCCTCAACATCTTCATACTCAAAATACTCCTCACATTCATTGATCCAGTCGATCAATTCTTCTGGGTTAAGATTTCCAGAAAATGTAGGAACCTCAATCTTAGGTCTTTTCCCAATCTTGGAAATCGCCCGAAAAAGTCTTTCTTCCTCCGGGTTCACAATTTCAGCTTCTCCTTCTTGATATTCTTCTTCGGCTTCATCCTCACTTTCATCTCTGACATTAAGATTCATTCCTCTGCGAATCTCTTCTTGCAATGCTCGCACTTATCTTTGCAGCTCTCTAACCTCAGGTGTTACAACACCAGCTCTTCCGCCACGTTCCCTTCGTGGAGGCATTTTCACGATGCACGCTGAAACCCTAGCCACGGTCCTGGTGCAAACTGCCTCACAATCGGCGATCTATTTACACACTCAAGAAATCCTGCTCTGATACCACTTGATGAAGGGTGCTCCCCTTAATACCGCAAACACATAACAGAAATAACAACAATATGCGAGAACAGAAAATTGGCTTCTTATTATCTCCAGAAATGTGGAATTACAAACTTTCAGAATTACAATATGCAAAGCCACATGGGCATTCCCTTACAATATTCTGTAGGACAAAGCCTCGAACTATTACGCAGATCTACTACCCAGAATTATTCTGAACTGCCTAAGACAATAATACAGCCTTCCTTATATAGGCAATTTTCCACCACCTGGGAAGGTTCCAAAATTTTAGCCAATAAGGCCGACCAAACTTAGAATTGTTTTATTTTACATTTTATTACATCATAGTCAGCTCAAGATAACCTTTGAAACCCGAACAGAAATTTTGAAGAAAATTATTTTCTGCCATTTCAGGTGACCCTACTTCCGAAGACCATAAGTCATCACCAGTTGACCCGATCGGCTATTATAACCCCATTTTAGAAATGCCACGAAGCGTTCTACAAGCTTGACCCATGCAAGCGCCCGTCACCCAAATTTTTGACCTCATCCGGGGCCTCTAAAGCCTTCAAAACTGAGTTCAAAGTTTCTGTACCCTGCTACCAATACCGAAAATCTTCAATATCTTCCAATGTACACTTGACCTGGCAATGACACTTTACTGGCAGACTTATATGACCAAAATGAACCTCCAAGAAAAAAATCAGATCATTTTGAGCACATACGAAAATTACCAAAAATAGTAACTTTCCATAAATAGCAGCTCTGCACAAAATAGCCCTTATTGAATACAAAAACATAAATATTTTTGGGTGATGCAAGATTGCTCTTAAACCCAAGATGCTCCTGCATCAAACTATGCCCATTGGATGTGATAATTTCCAATGGTCGAACCCTAGAAGACCCGTCGACATGCTGATCCATCATAAACAAAATCATAGTATACTAGCTCTCCTCTGGTAGGAAGGTGAAGGATACAATATAGACCCTCTGGGGTGATCATCATCTCACCCATAAGAAAATGAAAGGTATTATGGTCCAAGTGCCATCTCTCGGCCATAGTTGTAATCAAACCCTAATTCACTCAGAATCATGGTAAAGCAAGAAGGAAAGACAACCCACAAAGGCCGACATGTCTCCAATCAAAAGCACTTAAGTCATCGATCATTCTGAGAGGTAATGGATACAAACCATGAATGACTAATGACTTAAGCACCACATGAAAAAAGCAAGTTCAATTACATCAGTTTTGAAATCAGTTATCATTTGGATTATCCTAAGTCAATCAAACATTTACAACTATCAAACCACAATCAATTTTCCTGATTCTACTAAGAGAGGATGGAAAATTCATCATCATCCATCATCTAAATCTAGATTGACGATCAAACTTTCAAACTATGACTGACTCATACTGATATCTTACGAATCGCTATAACATCAAGTTTGTTACCTAAACCAATCATCTAATCAACAACATTGAATAGTTTGAAAAATTGACTATGACAATTAAAAAAAAATTCTATCAGGGTGAAAGCACTATTTCAAGGTTTAAAAGCGCTATTTAAAATTTTAAATGCATTACCTAAAATTTCAAAAGCGCAACATCAACGCAAAAGCACAAATTTTTTTAAAAAGTGCCATTTGAAAATCATACGCACTATTTTATGACTTATAAGCGAAATTTAAAATAAAAGTGCTATTTGAAAAAACAAAAGTGGTTTATGCCCTAGAACAGGTGTGTAAACACACAATTCTACTTCGCGGAAGCGCTAATTAAAAGCACAGAAGTGCTGAAAAAAATGCAAACATGCTATTAAAAGTCTTAAACGTGCTATTTCAATTTACAAAAGCAAAAAAAGAGTGTTTTGCTAAGAAAAATTCAATTTTTTTGGAAATTAAATGCATAAATTGAAAAACCAAGAGGATTAGGCACTTACCGGAGGACTGTAGGTGAGTGTCAAATGATATCGGTGGGTGTGCTCAAACCTATGCTCATGTATCGGGATAGACATCACAAAATAGTCATAGGAAGTCAGAGCTAAAATTCAATAGTAAAAGTGAAAATGAATAGTAAAAATGACTTTTTTTACCCTTTATATAGGCCCTTTTGACCTAAAAAGGGAATCTTCGACCAGAAAACACCTGAGGACCCAAATTTTTCATCAAATCGACCAAATCAGGGGCATTTTTCATCATGTAGATGCAAAAACATTATTGGAAATGAAATCAAAATTCATTATAAATTGACCTAATCAATGCAAATTGACCTAAATCGTCAGCGTTTTCCAAACATCTATCAAATTTCATTTTATTTCTAAGGGGGCATACATTTGGATAATCAACAACAATAGCAACATCATCGAATTAGGGGCATGACCATCAAATCAGAACACAATCTTTTATCAGGAAATTTTTCACTATCTTTTATCTAGAAATTTTTCACTAATCAATTGAAAGGGGCATCAAAAACCAAATTGAATCAAATCAGGTACCATATCAGGCAATCTATCATTGAAACAACCATCAAAGATATCAAATTAATCAGAACTACATCAATCCTATCATTAGAATCTGCATCTCGTATCGAACATCAAGATTGACCATCGACAGAATCAAAACCTTTTATCAAGATGGATCATAACATTTGCATGGAAATTCAAAGAGGGGCATTTGTAATAACCTAAAAGTGGATAGAATCATTCATGTGATTAATCAAGGCAAAACTAAGGATAAATCAAGGCAATTGAATAAAAACAGGGATTTAGCCAATCAAAATTCAAATCAAGCTCTAATTCAATTTAATTAAAAATCAAAGCCATAAATTCAAGTTAAATTGATCAAATCATGATAAATTAAATCAATGTGCAATTAATCAAATTAATTGTATAGTTCAATTTAAAATCAAATCAACCCACTCAAGGGGTACACATGGCTAAACAAATTAATTAAATTCAATTAATTAAGTCATATTTTCTCTCAAACCCACATGGGAGGAAAAAGCCTCAACCAATAGGATTTAAGGAAAGCACTCACATGGATCAAGCTAAAAGGAATCTCAATCACTCAATTTGAAAGAGCATCTTGTCCACTCATCTTGTCTTCTTGTCCCAAGCTTTGAGGACACAATATTTAAATTGTCTCCAAAGGGTGGAACCAAAGACTTGACCCCAACTCAATCATGATCAACTCAACTACACCCCCTACCCTTGCCAAAATATATAAAAGGGAGGCCTAATTTACTCATAATTCATCCAAAAATCTAAGAATTGCATCTAACCTCTTGAGATTTTGAGCTAGGAAGGCAAATTTAGAAGTTAATTAAGCATTTCAATTTGGAATTGAACTATTTTAGCTTGCTTTATCATATATTCTTATTCTAGGACTGTTATTAATGGAGGCTTGCTGAGAGCTTCACCATTAACATCCCTAGTTAGAGATCCATAGAGTGCTTAATTATCTTTATTTGTTAAAATAGCTCTTCCTTTCTAGTTAATTTAGTTATTTTATTCAATTATTTGCAATACTAATCCTATGAAGGTACAAATTCTAGTACACAGTTGTTATTTACCTTTTTCAATAGTATATTCATGATGGTGCTTTATTGATTAAATATATTAGTTACTTACTTTCAAAAGATTAGATTAATAGGTTAGGATGATTGTCACTAATTCGTAGACATTGTGTCTTATATGCCATTGAGAATTTTACAAAGATTTAAATAGATATATGCTCATATTGGTAGAAATAATTTATTTAAATGTTTTAAGTTAATGCAATATTGTATGGAAACAAATTGAAGCTCAATATTGTTGGAAAAAGTGGGGAGTGAAAAAAGCCAGCAGGAGTGAAGGATTGGGCGGCAAGGTTAGCGGGAGCGGAAGAATGTAAGGCAAGGGCACAATTTTTGGAATGCCCACAAGGAACACAGATTGCAAGACACTCGCACTGCACCAAATGGAAGATATCACCACCTTTGTCGACAGCTAGGGATTCTAAATCTTGGCACATTAAAGGTTCTGGTAACCATTGGAAAAATAATGGTAACCCTCAATTACAGTTTGGTAGATTTTCAAACAATGGCCTTCTTATCAGATCTGGTGGAAGGAAGTTTTTTCCTCCTCCTTCTCACCAACCTTGCTTGCAGCCCTCTATCGACATTTACTTGGGACCTTTGTTATTGATGCCTATCACTAATATTAATGGTGTCTACATTGGGAATTTTGACCCTAATGCCCCTTCTTTTGTTTCTTGGCCTAATTTGCTGATGGTTCGACCTCCCTCTTTTGTTTCCTCTCCTAACAACATACCTATTCAACCTCATTAGCTCCCTTCTCATAATCGGCCTCCTCAGTCTAAACCTAGGGTTTCTCCTCCGTGGCCACTTCATAGCTAGATTCATCAGGGAATTTTGGATATCCCTGTTTACCCTACTTCTAGGGTCCATGCATAGCCGAAGCTGATTCATAATCAGAATCTTCATGGAACTGGTTCGTTTCCCTCACATCAACGCAAAGATACTTCTTCTCAGCCGAAGCCAATGCATAATTAGAATCCTCATTAAACTGGTTTGTTTCCCTCAAATCAACGCAGAGATACTTCTCAGGTAAGTAATTTTGAAGTGGTGCTCTTTTTGGAAAATGGCTTACTAGCACCTCAGGTTTCGCACATGCAAGAATTTTCTCTTATTGGTAAGATTTGTTCATTTATTCCCATTATAGATTTTCATTCTTGGGATTTCGCGAATTGGTCCGGTTTAGTTGATTTATTTTATATGGATCATGCTGCTAACTTCTTTATTGCTATTTTAATTCATCTACTACTCGTAATAATGTTCTCTATAGTAAATTCTGCTTCTATAAGGGTTTGGGCATTTCTTTGGTACCATGGATTCCTAACTTTAAGATGGATGAGTCTGCATGTTCCCTAATCCCCTTTTAGATTGAGATGCCAGCCTTACCAATTGAATATAGGGATATTGATATTATTGAAGCTATTATGAATAAGATTGGATCATTTATTCATCATGATTTACTTCCCTTTGAAGAGATTCATAGATCTATCCGAGTGTGTCTTTTGTTGGATTCTTCTAAACCCCTTCCCAAATCTATTGAATTACAATCTAAATGGGGCTCTTGGCATCAACATATTATTATTCAGGATGTGCAGACCATATCACTTTATGCTAACCTATTGGGCCATTTTATGAATCAGTGTAAGGATCTGATTTGCTCAAACTTAGTTGTTTGTAAAGATCTCACTATTGTCCCTGGAAAATGTTCAATGGTGGTCAAAATGAATACTCAGTTTTGAATGCACCCAATATTAAGGAACCTTCACATTCTGAGGAGGTCCCTCATCCAAAAGTAGATGTTTTGACTTCTTCTAATAAGATAGATGAACAATCACATATCCTTCGTAATCAAGTCCCATTAAATTCAGATATACAAGTGGTTCAGCTAGATCAATTTTCTTCTTTTTATTTCGCTTCTATTTTCTCTTTTGTTAGCATGCTAAGGTGGTATCTTTTAGTGCTTTCCTCTATTGTCAAAGGTGTTGATTTTTCACAAGCATTAATTCAGACAGCCCCATTCCTATTTCCCAAGTCTCACTCCAAGACTTTGGATTCTTCAATGATAAATTCCATTGTTAAAAAGTTAATGTTTTCCAGGGATCCACTCAAGTTTCGCAAGCTAACTTCTGAAAATGATGATCTTATGGCTATAGAGGTTATTTCAACTGTTAATTTTCAGAATAATCTTTAGATGGATAATGATTTTATTGGTTTAATATCATCTTCTTATTCCTTCTTAGATTGTCAAGATGATCATGTTGATTCCCTCTTTTTTTTTGAACAACTTGATCAAGCTGATCCTATCATTACCCCTGCTACTGTTGTAAGCCCCCCTTCTAGCTTGGTTCCATCTAATGAGGATGATTCACTCCAATCTCATGGTATTGAGGCTTGTTCTTCAATTTTGGATTCTAACCTTCATTCTGAATCTTCCCTTTATATTGGTCAAAAGTATTCTCCAATCAAACAAATGGATAAAGCATCTATTGTTCAAAATCCTTTATTTCCCAAGATTAATGTTCCTACAACTAAGACTAGAGGCATGAAGTCTAAAGCAGCTAAGGCTTTGGAAGAAATAGATGCCGGTGTTCAGTCTACCTTGGTTAGAAATTTTTCTACTTCAAAGAGATATTCGACAAGGAGAACTAAGTGTTCTCCTTGTCCAAAATGAGGATCTTTTCATGGAATTTCAGAGGCATTAATGCCTGTGATAAGAGAAATAGAGTCAAGAAAAGGCTTGATTCTTCTCAAAGTGACATTATTCTACTCCAAGAAACTAAGTTGTCTACTGATAATTTTAACTCTTCAGTGGGTAGATGGGGTATATGGCAGATCTCCTCTATCCCTGCTAATGGTGCCTCAGGTGGGTTGGCAATTTTGTGGAATTCTAAGAAGGTCTCATTATTTCCTCTTCAAGTAGGCACTAATTGGCAGTTATTAAGTGTCAAGCATTTTTCCTCTAACTGATGTTATCCAACAATTCTTGAATTCAAAATTTCTTTTAGCTGGGGACTTTAATGCTACTTTGGGTCCAAATGACAAGAAAGGGGGAATAAGTCCTCCTAATCGAGTGGTGTTTGATTTCAATAATTTTATTTTGGATAATGACCTCTTTGACATCATACCTTCAAATGGTTCTTATACATGGACTAATCATAGTTCAAGTAATCTGCAAATAGTGGTTAGGTTGGATAGATTTATTTGTTCTCATCTTTGGAAGCTGGAAACTTTTCCTTATCTTTGGATATTTTTCCATTTTTTGATTTAGATCATTTCCCTATTCAGTTACAGATTGAATCTTCTAATTTATCCTTATTAAGTCTTCATAAATCCTCTTTTAAATTTGAATCGGTTTGGTTCAGACATCCTCTTTTTCATTCTCTTTTAAAATAAAGGTGGAAATCTGCTCCTTAGGAGAATGGGACTATGATGTTCCAATTCTTTAAAAAAATGCAATTCATCAAAAATCTTATCAAGGCTTGGAATGTTAATGTTTTTAAAAACATCTTTGAGTAGAAATCAAAAGTAGAGAAGGAGCTATCTAAAATTAACCAACACATTATAACCAATGGGTTAGATCCTCAATCTTTTGAATCACAAAAAGCTCTTCAGACTAAGTGGTTTGAACTATGTTCTAGAGAAGAATAATACTAGAGACAAAATTCTCGTGAGTTATGGCTGCAATTAGGTGATCAGAACACCAAGTTTTTTCATGCCTCAGCCAAACATAAGAAAGCAGTCAAATCTATTTTCTCTTTTAAAGATGAACATGGAAATGTATTTTTTGATATTGAGGATATTAAGTATCAAGGAGTTAGTTTTTTTTCCAATTTTTTATCTCTGCCCCCATCCCCTCAATCTGATGACAATATTTTTTATGATATTCTTGGTGATATCCCCCCTTCTGTTACAACCTAGGACAATCTAATTTTAATGGCTCCTTTTACTTTGTTAGATGTTAGAAATGTAGTATTTTCATTATCTCTTGATAAGGCCCCTGGTCCAGATGGTTTTACAGGCCTCTTCTTCCAAAAGACTTGGGATGTTATATGTTTTGACCTACTGGTTGTTCTAGAGGAGTCTAGGAAAAACTCAAATATGTTGAAATGTTTAAATACTATGAACCTTGTTCTTATACCTAAAAATAGTGACCCTCAAACCTCAGTCAATTTTCATCCTATCTCTCTTTGTAACACAATTTGTAAAATTATTACTAAAGCCATTTACTTGTGTCTCTAGCATATCATCCCAAGGATTATTTCTCATGAACAAGGTGGTTTTGTTCTTGGTAGGGACACCATAGATGGGGCTATTCTTGCCCATGAAACCCTCCATTCCATCAATTTTCATTCTATTCCTTCTTTTGTCATTAAGTTGGATATGATGAAGGCATATGACAGGGTAAATTGGTCTTTTTTATTAAAAGTCTTGTCAAGGTTTGGTTTCTCCAAAAAGTGGTGTAAATGGGTTAAGGCCTGTATTGTTGGAGCCCATTTTTCTATACTAATCAATTGGGAACCTACTAGTTTCTTTTCATCTTCTCAGGGTGTCAAACAAGGATATCCCTTGTCTCCCTTTATTTTCATCATCATGGTTGAGGCTCTTAGTTGAGCCATTAATTCTTTCCATAATGTAGGTCTATGGCTTGGTGTCCCTATTCCGAATACATCTATTTTGGTTACACACTCTTTATTTGTTGATGACACACTTCTGTTTGGTAAGGCTTCCCTTTTAGAGGCTAAACAAGTTAAGAAGTTTTTAGACCTATATTGTTCAGCATCCGGTCAAAAAATCAATAATTAGAAATCCAAGGTTTATCTTTTTAATATAGATGCAGTGATAGATAAAAGGGTTGTTGACATTCTAAGTTTCTCTCTAGGTGAACTTCCTTCTACTTACTTAGGAGTTCCTTTCTTTGTAGGGTCGAATAAAACACTATACTAGCAATCAGTTGTCAGCCATATTAAATCTAGGGTTCTAGCTTGGAAAGCAAGGTGGCTTTCATTATCAGGAAGAATTTTGTTAATCAAAATTGTTTTATTAGCAATTCCTAACTATTAGTTGTTAGTTCTTCAAGCCCTAAAGTCATTTATCATTCAGATTGATAAACTAATCAGGGAATTCCTTTGGACTGCCAACATGTCTGGAGAAAGGAAAATCCCACTTGTATCACTCTCAGACATGGCCTCTTCTTTATTGATTGGTGGAGTAGGTCTTCATAATTTGTCATCTCGCAATCTAGCTTTTGGTGGTAAGCTAGTTTGGAAATTGTTTTCCCAACCTAACATTAAATGGTGTCATTTGATGTAGGAGAAATACCTTGATAACTTAGATCCTTCTAGAGTATTTTCTTCTCTTGACCCTCTGAAAGGTTCGGCCATTTGGAATTTTATGATGAAAGCTAGACATATTATTACATCTTCTATCTCATGGGAAGTCCACAATGGCGAGTCAGTTAATTTTTGGCTTGACTCAAGGAATGGTCTACCGCCTTTATGCACTCTCCAACCTTTCTTAAACATCTAGGAAGTGGCTTCTTCACATCGGGGCTTCAATGTTACTAGTTATGTATCTATAGTTTCTATTCATTCTGGTTTAGTCATATGGAATGACTTCTCCCTTCTTCCTATTTCTCCTCAGGAGGCCATTAATACTAATCAATTTCTTTCTTCCCAATCTATTTTTCTTTTTCAGGTCTCCTGATCACCTTTTTTGGGCCCCATCCCTAGATGGCAATTACATGGTCAAGTTGGGTTATGAGATAGTTCACAATATTCAAAATAACAAACCTAAATAGAGGGCTTTTGTTTTTTGCTGGCATAAGTCAGTTTTACCTAAGGCAGGCTATTTTTCTTGGCTTTTTTTGAAGAACCATGTCCTTACAGGTGAGAGATTATCTAGATTCAATATTACCAATTTTTTTCCTTGTGTTTTGTGTAATCAGGCTCAAGAATCCTCTAATCACCTTTTCCTCAATTGCCCATTTGCCCAAGAATGTTGGTTATTTGTTCTAAAATTATTGGATTTTCCTATGCCTCTTCCTTTGTCTATATGGGACCTCTTCCAATCTTGGCCAAATTTTTTCCCTAAATCTATGTTTTCTAGTGTTTGGATTTGTTCTCCTTCTTTGGTCCTATGGGCCATCTAGTGGGAGAGAAACAAGCAGATTTTTTGAAATTCTCCATCCACCATTGATGTTGTGCTCAATAAGCTTCATCACTCTATTTTTGAGGTTACTAATGCTTGCACTTGTAAGTTCAAAGGTAATCGGGGCTTTTCTTCTTGGGATAATATTATTGCCAAGGAATGGCAGGGTTTGGTGTTTCCTTCCCTTCCTTTTCCCCTATGCCCTAAAGATAGAATACACCCTAGAGCTTCAATTAAATGGTCCCCCCCTCAAAATGGATTTATTAAACTTAATTTTGATGGCTCCTCTAAAGGAAATCTAGGTAACTCAGGGATAGATTTTGTTCTTCATGAATGCCTTGGTTCGGTTCTTTACCTTGAGGCTCAACTTGTCCCCTCAGGAACTAACAATATAGAAGAAGCCCTTGCTCTATTATATGGTCTCTCTATGACTAAGAAGTTGAATATTAAATTCCTTCATGTTGAAGGTGATTCTTTAGTGATTATTAATGCTTGCGTTCAAAGAGTTTCCTTTCCAAGGCACATCCATTATGTTTTGTCTCAGATTGTTTCTTAACCCACACCTTTAGAGAGGGTAATTGTTTAGCATATTTTCTTGCTAACTTAGGTGCTGATGACTCTCACCTCTTTTATCCTTCTTCCCTTGTATCCCCGGTCTCCCACCCCTCCATTTTTAATTTCATTCATATTTATTCTATTTAACTTGGTTGATATTCCTATCTTAATGTCGAGGTCCTCGATGTCTAAAGAGATCTTTGGTTTCTGATCTTGCAAGATTCTCATTTATTTTTCTATGTGTGCTATGTCATCTCAGGATTATTATTTGGTGACTCACCTTATTTTGGGTATTATGTTTTTTGTCATGTCATCGACTTAATAGTTTTTTTCTTCTGCTTAAAAGCCTTCACATGTGTTATATTTCTTATCACCCCCTCTACCCGATGTTTTATTTATGACAAATTGAGGTGACGTAGCTTTTCCTTATGCTTGATTACTTTATGATGGTGTCTGCATGAATTATACTCTATGTCACTTTATGGTTCCTGTCATTTCTCGATTTCCTTTGTATGTTCAATGAAAGTTGGTACTCAGTTTAATCATGTTTACGAATGGGGAACTGCCATTCATGATGGTTTCTTGTGTTTTTATAACAGGTTTGACTCCCTTTCTATTGCTATACTCTCTCTTTTGTAGTCTAGTCTCTTCTCTTCGAGTTTGTTTTCATGGATTTAAATAGATACACTGATGAATTTAGACCATTGAATCTTCATGTCCGATTTGCAAGCTCAACTCTTGAAATTCCTTTTGAAGTCAACATCTCAGATGATTCTTTGGCTTCCATGTTTATTGTTCATTTCCTGAAATGTGCTAGATGTATTCGAAGGCTTATTGGGGATTTGGTGTTGTCTCCTTGTTTTAAAAGGATTATATTTCCATCTCAAATTGTTTCATTTTTATGTTCTAACATTCTGGATTTATCTCAATCTTGGACTTTGTTGTTGCCTATTGTGAATTGGACTATTTTACCACATTTCCTTCAAGATAATGGGTTTCTTTTAGCAGTCTAGAAATATAATTTCTGGTTAAAAGATGCTCACATTGGCAGTGTATTTCTGCGTCATCTTCTTTTCAATTCGGACAAGTATATCATGTTGCTTGTTGTTGTAAAATATTGTCTCACCTCTTCTTCTATTATGCCTCTCGATCACTTAATCAACAAGACTCTTTTTGATGTAGGTCATAGAGGAAAGGATTTTGAAAAAACATATGCTCTTCCTAGTTTGTCGACACATGCTCATGCCACAAGTTTGGGTTATGGTTCTCCTCTAGTGGATGGCAATTCATTTGATAGTAATTATGTTCCTTTGCCAGTTCTTGTTCATACTTCAGTTCCATTGTCAATTGGATCTTCCTCCTCTCCTGCTCATGCTTCAAATTCACCTTCCTTCTCCCCTGCTCATGCTTTGGTGTCACCTCATGGTCCTTTGGGTTCGGGAGACCCTCTTGTCTCTCAAGATGATAGATTGTGGAGCTCTCTATTCTTGTCTCCGCCATCACATTTTGGTTGTGGTGGTTATGATCTATGATGCACTAAATGCCATGATGTATATTTTTTTGTCTCGACTAATATTTTCGTGCAGGTTTTTTGAGCGGCCTTTTTATCAGGTTTAATATGGATATGGGATGGCATCTTCCCTCTTTCTTCCTCGACCTTTATCATTGGTTTTTCTTTGCTTCACAAACATTCTTAGCTTCAAAAATGCTTTCACAGGGATTCCCATTACTATGTGATTGTATTTTGGCACTTTATTTTGTACATCAAACTATAATTGGGTAATGGAGTTATTGTAATGTAATTTGGCCTTCAAATTGGCCTAGGGTTTTGGGGCAGTCTCAGAATTATTACCTTGTATATGTTTGAATGCAGAGACATTCTTCCATTTTGTATTGGGGGTCTATTTTAAGTTTGTAATCAGGTCTATTTTTTACCTTGGGGCTTCGAGTAGTTTAGGAAATATTTTGAGGGTCTGAAGCTCATTTTGTAAATTGATGGGTCATGAACGAAATTTTCTTTCCTGGTTCTTTCTTTGGGAGCCCTTTTGAACTAGTTAATATTAATATAAATATAAAGTTTCACAAAAAAAATAATTAAAAAAAAATGCAATATTGTATGATTATATATTGTGTATGATGTATTGCATTTTGCTGTGCATTTTTTCCATTGATGTTGGTATGAAGTGAGATGGAGCCGTAGTCACTTGCTTGCGAGGTCTACACAATGTCACATTATCCTTCACTGTGACTGTCTATGTTTATCTACTTCGGCTATATACTGTATGTGCTAACTTGAATAGGTACCAAACACATTCCACCTGAGCTACATGATTTGAGTGTGTCTATTTCCCCAATGGTGGTTATTCAGAGATGACACATTGACCAACTTTTTAAAGTCTATCCTTGTCGTGTTAAATTGAACACAATTTGTCTTTGAAATAACCTTATTTCATCTAGCTACTACTATATGGTAAATGTCAATACCCCTAACCCTATGTGGATACCCTATGATAAGTGTCTTTGTATTTAGATGCATTTTGTAGAAGTTTTATTACAAACTATGAATTTTGTTGGATTGATAAGTTTATTTAATAGTTAATTTTGATTAAATGAGTTTAAATAGATTATTATATGACTTTGTATGATGAAATAATAATTGAATAATATTTGGGGCACTTGGAAATAATTGGAGATTAAAAAAAAGTGAATGTTTATTAAATCTATGAGTTAGTGTTATATTAAATTTTATAGTGTAAATATTTATTAAATATTTGAAATAGATTATTTGATATTTTAAAAGAGATAAATATAATATATATGTGCTCATTTTGATAGACATTGCATTATCATGATAAATTAAGTATTTGATAATAAAGAATATATTTTAATTATTAGTTATTTTAAATATTTCAAAAAAAGTGAAGTGAATTTTTTTTTTTTAAAAGAAAGAGAAAAAAATAAGTTTTTTTTATTCTTGAAAAATTATTGTTAGCTCTCAGACCCTTCTACATGAAAAAATTTGATTTTTTTGTTGAGAGAAATCGACTGGAAAGATTTTTGTGGGTGGGAGCTCAATGGATTAAGCTATGATTGGGTATGTGAAGAAGTTCTTCAATTTTAAAGTTTTGCTCAATATTGAAGTAGAGTTTTATTGATTTCTCTCTTTATACTCAATCTTTTCAATCCAAATCAGTTTTATTTATTTAGCAATAAGATTTAGAATGTTTTATATTATTACACCTTTTGATTTTATGAATTTTATTATTTGTTTTATAAAAAAATGTAAAAAATGTTCCTAAGTAGTGTTATGTTGTCCAAATTTTTAGAAATAATAAAAATGAAAATTTTATGTTGAAAGAGGGGTGTTGGGCACCTTTAGAACCAAAGAGTATATTTAAAATTTTGATTTCTGAAAGATGAAAATTGAAGTTATCTTAATAGAGTTTATGAGAGTTTATGGTTTTGCTTGAAAAATAGAAAAAATATAAAAAGTGGAATTTGAGTGTTTTGAATTTATATTATTTTGTGGAATGATAGAATTATATAACAAAATTTCTTACTTGACTCAATTTGAGTCCATTTTCATATAGTTATGGTCATTTGAAGATTGCATGTGAATAGTGATATAAAAATGCAAATGCGATAATTTATTGTTAGAAAGTAAAGACCACCAAGATAACTGAGAAGGGGGGGTGTCAGTTATCTGATAATTAAACCATTTATCAACATTAACTTCAATAGCTTTAAACCATATAATTAATGCAGTAACCAACCATAGAAAGATAACCATACACAATGACACAATAACACAAGATATGTTAACTAGGGAACCTCTTGATCAAAGAGTAAACCCCGATGGGAATGATGCACTAATATGAAAGTTCCTTGTTAGAGGATGGACCCTGTTAGGACTCTTATGAAATACATTCAGTACATATGAATCTCTGTTAGGAGATTTTGAATCCCTTTTAAAAGATTCTAACCTTGTTAGGAGTTATGGAAGACAGAAGGACCCACTGCCCAAACAACTTCAAGGCAAGATCTCTGAACTCACTGAACAATAGATCTTAGGATTATTCAATAGAATAATATGAAATATGTTACCTCCTTCACACTGTGCCAAAACCACACTCTCTTCTACACAAGATCACAAATCCAGATCTCTGTACTTCACAAGTCTTCCTTCATCACTTAATTAGCTCTTTTCTTCACTTCATGCATACATTTGCATCACAACTTTCAAAACTTCATATTACAACTCT
The DNA here is from genome assembly GCA_027943335.1 of Chamaecyparis obtusa. Classification (NCBI taxonomy): domain Eukaryota; kingdom Viridiplantae; phylum Streptophyta; class Pinopsida; order Cupressales; family Cupressaceae; genus Chamaecyparis; species Chamaecyparis obtusa. The sequence continues at coordinate 440,825 of BSBK01004116.1, forward strand.
TACAATCCTCACATAACAAGGAAAAAATTCCTTCCTTTATACCACACTCAAATAATTACAAATGAGTCGGCATGTAAATACAAAATAATAATTTCAACATGCTACATCAAAATTACATAAAACTATCAGCTTCCAGATACAATAAATTTCCAATCGTGTGACCTCAAAGTTTGCATTGTGAACCACATCACCAGTCTCAAAATTACCTTTAACTATGCAGAATCAGATTTCATCCCTGTTAGGAGATATCCTCCGATTACCAAAAACCACTACATAGGAATACTGCCAGAATACTGCTTCCACCAAAATGCTTATAACTTTCATGAATAAATGAATTTCTTTTTGTGCTCTTAACCATAGGCTAATAAAACAACAAAGAACATACCATCAACTGTGCATAACTCAATCTACAATATAACATGTGTGCAAAACAAAACTGTGCCTGCTTTTTTGCCAAACCCTAGAATATCACTGTGTTGACATCAATGACAATCATAGTCATGAATGCAACAACCATTGCTATAGAATGATTGCCAAAGGCTTCAACATTCATTCCTAACAATCTCCCCCATTGGCATTGATGGTAACATAGATGAAAAACATCCAATGTTCCAAAAATCCAATCACTGCTTCTCAACTGCACTACTGCTCATCATCAATCAAATCTTGCTTCGTTATCCTATTCAATCTCTCCAACAAATGTAGTTCCTCAATGTTTTTCATGATTCTCTCCCCCATTGACATCAATGACATAAATTCTATCACTATGTCAAATAATAGCTCAATGTCAAAAGACACTATTCAGAAAATACATTCACAAGAGTCCTCAATGACCCAGCTCAAATACACATACACCCCCATAGAGGAAGTACCAACATCCAATCTAGAAAATAGATAGGGCCATAAATCACTGGATGGATGCAACCAACTACATCATTACTCAAAAGTAGGTTGGGGCATAACCCCATGCATACCTCTCAAATACTCAAATGTATCCTTAGGCAAAGGCTTAGTAAATATTTTGGCTATCTAATCCTTTGTGCTTATGTACTCCAGTCTGACTTCTTTATCTGCAACTTTCTCTCTTACAACATGATACTTGATCTCTATATGCTTTGTTTTAGAATGTAAAACTGGATTCTTAGACATACTAACCGTACTTGTATTGTCACAATATATGACAATAGGCTCATCAAACTTGATTCCAATGTCCATCAACATCTGCTTCATCAAAATTATCTGATTACAATTGTTTGCTACTGCTACATATCCTTCTTCTGTTGTACTTTGTGAGATACAATTATGCTTTTTTCTCAACCAAGAAACTAATCTTCCTCCAAGAAAAAAGGCTCCACCACTGGTGCTTTTCTTATCATCAACGCTACCTCCCCAATCAGCATTAGTATATGCACATAGGGTAAAATCATCAGAATTTTCATACCATAGTCCATAGTCCATTGTGCCTCTAAGATATCTCAATATCCTTTTTACTGTTGCATAATGTGACTCTCTAGGTTTAGCTTGAAATCTTGCTACCATTCCAACTGAATGTTGTATATCTAGTCTCATGTGTGTCAAGAACTGCAATCCACCAATCATAGATCTATATTTCTTTTGTTCAACTTCTGGTGTCTCATCTTTACTAGATAGTTTATGTCTTGTAACCATAGGTGTTCCAACTGGTTTACAATTCTCCATACCAAATCTTTTCAACAAATCATTCAAGTACTTTGTTTGACTTATAAAGATACCATCTTTATTTTGTGTTATTTGTAATCCGCAAAAGTATTTCATTTCTTCAATCATACTCATTTCAAATTCTATCTTCATTTCATCAGCAAATTTGTCACTAGCTTCATCTTCTTCTCCAAAAATAATGTCATCAACAAAAATAACCAAAACTAACAATCCATTGTCAATTTCTTTTGTGTATAAGTTACTATCAGTTGTTCCTTTTGTAAATCCCAATTTTAACAAATACTTATCTAATCTAGCATACCAAGTTCTAGGTGCTTGCTTTAGTCCATACAATGCTTTCTTTAGTTTACATACCATGTCTCCTTCTTGAGTCAAAGGAAAACCTTCAGGCTTCTCAATGTAGACTTCTTCTTCTAATTCACCATTCAAAAATGCCGACTTCACATCCATCTGATACACTTTGAATTTCTTAAATGCTGCATAAGCCAAAAATATTCTTACTACTTCAAGTCTTGCCACATGGGCAAAAGTCTCTTCATAGTCAATTCCTTCTTGCTGTGAGTATCCCTTACATACCAATCTTGCTTTGTTTCTAATTACTTCTCCTTGTTCATTCATCTTGTTCCTGAATACCCATTTAGTTCCAATCACATTTTTGTCTTTAGGTATAGGGACCAATTCCCATGTCTTGTTCTTTTCAATCTGATCCAATTCTTCTTTCATAGCTTTAATCCAATGTTCATCTTCACAAGCTTCATTAGTAGACTTAGGTTCAATTTGAGAAATCAAACATAAATGTACCTTCTTTCTAGTCATAACTCCTCTGTCTAAACTTCCAATAACTTGCTCAATAGGATGATGTCTTGATATATACCTGTTAGGTGTCATAGTTACTAATCTTCCTTCAACTGTAGATTCTTCTCTATTTTTTTCAGTATGACTTTCATTCAACAATTCACTGTCAGTCTCAAAAAATTGTTCAGTAGTTTCAATGTTAGGCTGAGGGTTAGTTCCTTCATCAGATTCATAATCAAGCATTGTTTCCCGAATTTTAAACTTCTCATCAACTTTTACATTTGCACTTTCAATAATAGTTTTAGTTCTCTTATTGTAACATCTATATGCTTTTCTTTTCAAAGAATATCCAAGAAAAATTCCTTCATCACTTCTAGGATCAAACTTTCCTATATCATTATCTCTCTTAATATAACATTTGCTTCCAAAAATTCTAAAATACTTAACTGAGGGTGCATGTCCAAACCACAATTCATAAGGTGTCTTGTCTGTGTCTGCTCTGATTTGTACTTTGTTCATTGTGTATACTGTTGTATTCACTACTTCTCTCCAAAATGTCTTTGCCAAATCACCTTCAAATAAGATAGCTCTAGCTTCTTCAGTCACTGATCTGTTCCTTCTTTCTACAATACCATTTTGTTCAGGTGTTCTAGGGGCTGATAACTATCTCTTAATACCATTTACTTCACAAAAAGTGTTAAACTCTTTAGATGTAAATTCTCCATCTCTATCGGATCTCAAACATTTAATCCTCATTCCTAATTCATTCTCAACTTTATTCTTCATGACCTTAAACTTATCAAATGCTTTAGATTTTTCTTTCAAAAATGCAATCCACATCATTCTTGTAAAATCATCAACAAGAATCATAAAATACCTTTCTCCATAGAATCCTCTAGTCCTAGTAGGACCGCTCAAGTCTGTATGAACAATCTCCAACTTTTCTGTAGATGTGAACTTCTTGCTAGGAAATGAACTCCTTTTCTGCTTAGCCATCACACATTCTTTGCAAATCATGTTAGTGGGCTTCATAATCTTAGGTAAATCTCTTACTGCAAATGTAGAACTTACTTTCACAATATTATCAAAGTTTATATGACAAAACCTTCTATGCCATAACCAACTATCATCAATCTTAGTCATTAAGCATGTCATCTCAGTAGGGTTCAACTAAAATACATTACCTTTGGTTCTAGATCCAGTTCCAATTAGATTTCCATCTTTATCCTTAACCACACAAGTTTTCTTAGTAAACCAAACTTGATATCCCTTATCCACTAGCTATCCAACACTCAAAAGATTATGTTTCAATCCATCAACAAAGTAAACATCATCAGTATTAGTCTTTCCATCAAGAGCAATAGATCCTATACCTTTAATCAAACAAGGTGCATTGTTACCAACTCTAACAACTCCTCCATCATAATTGTTAAACTTTATGAATTTTCCTTTATCACCAGTCATATGATGTGAACAACCACTGTTTATAATCTAATCAACTTTCTTTTCAACTTGGAAAACTAAGGCTTTTTCTTCTTTAATATTAGATTCATAATTTTCTTAATTAATTGCTACAAATCCTATGTCATCAAAGTTATCATTATCACTGTCACTCAAATGTCTTTCAATTCCTACTTCAATTTCTTCATCATTTACATAATAACATTCTTTAGATCTTCTAGACTTAAAATTGTTTCTATACTTCTTAACTCTCTTAGGACACTTAGATGCAAAATGACCATATTCTTGACATGTCCAACATTTAAAGATTTTTGTACCATCTGGTTCTCTTTTCACAAGCAAGGCAATACCTTCTTCAATCTTCTTATCTTCATCAGATTTGGATTTGCTAATGCTGGCATAATCTCCATTCACACTTTTACTTCTAGACAAAGTAGGTCTGATGTTAAGAGCACTGAATGTTGTCTCCACTCTAGGTAGTTCTCCTGATAATCTCAAATTCATCTCTGCTACTTCCAATCTTCCAAGAAGAGTCTCTCTTGAAAAGTTTGGTATACAAGGTATCACTTGTTCAATCATTTGTGTAGTCTGCCTGAATACTGGTGTCAATATTCTCAAAATCTTCCATATTACTTCATTCTCTATCTTTTCACCTCCACAAGACTTTATTCCTGCAACAATTTCTAACATCCTACCATTATAGCTTCTAATAGATTCATCTTCCATCATTCTTATGTCTTCAAATTCACAAATCCAATTATGTAACCTAGCTTTCTTTGCATGTTCATCACCTTCAAAAGTAGAATGTAAAGCTTTCCAAATATCATGAGATTTAGTTAAACCTTTTACCTAACTATATTCATTCTCTGGAAGTGCTGATAAAAGTGCTTCTCTTGCAAGTATGTTACACATAAATAGATCTACCTCATCTTTAGAACTTGTTTCAAGATTGTCTTCTTCAATTATAGTCCTTTCATTCTTTGTAATCAACCAATAACCTGGTCCTATACATAAGAGATGTGTCTTCATCTTTTCTTTCTAGCTGTCAAAATTTACTCCATCAAACTTAGGGCTTTCTTTCCTGAAATCCACCATAGATCTCCTTAAGTTGTTAAACTTCTCTTTCAAGGACCTGCCGCTCTGATACCAATTGTTAGAAAGTAAAGACCACCAAGATAACTGAGAGGGCGGGGTGAATCAGTTATCTAATAATTAAACCATTTATCAACATTAACTTCAATATCAACTTCAAAAACTTTAAACCATATAATTAATGCAGTAACCATCCATAGAAAGATAATCATACACAATGACACAATAACACAATATATGTTAACTAGGGAACCTCTTGATCAATGAGTAAACCTCGGTGGGAATGATGCCCACAAAATGATGCACTAATATGAAAGTTCCTTGTTAGAGGATGGACCCTATTAGGAGTCTTATGAAATACATTCAGTACATATGAATCTCTATTAAGAGATTTTGAATCCCTGTTAAAAGATTCTAACCCTGTTAGGAGTTATGGAAGACAGAAGGACCCACTACCTAAACAACTTCAAGGCAAGATCTTTGAACTCACTATCCAAAAGATCTTAGGATTATTCAACAAAATAATATGAAATATGTTACCTCCTTCACACTGTGTCAAAATTGCACTCTCTGCTACACAAGATCACAAATCCAGATCTCTGTACTTTGCAAGTCTTCCTTCATCACTGAATTAGCTCTTTTCTTCACTTCATGCATACATTCGCATCACAACTTTCACAACTTCATATTACAACTCTTACAATCCTCACATAATAAGGAAAACATTCCTTCCTTTATACCACACTCAAATAATTACAAATGAGTCAGCATGTAAATACAAAATAATAATTTCAACACGCTACATCAAAATTACATAAAACTGTCAGCTTCCAGATACAATAACTTTCCAATCATGTGACCTCAAAGTTTGGGCTGTGAACCACATCACCACCAATGAGTCTCAAACTTCCCTTTAACTGCATAGAATTAGATTTCATCTCGATTAGGAGATATCCTCCGATTACCAAAAACCACTACACAAGAATAATGCCAGAATACTGCTTCCACCAAAATGCTTATAACTTTCATGAATAAATGAATTTCTTTTTGCGCTCTTAACCATAGGCTAATAACACAACAAAGAACATACCATCAATTGTGCATAACTCAATCTACAATATAACATGTGCACAAAACAAAAATGTGCATGCTTTTCTCCTAAACTCCAGAATATCACTGTGTTGACATCAATGACAATCATAGTCATGAATGCAACAACCACTGCTATAGAATGACTGCTAAAGGCTTCAGCATTCATTCCTAACATTTATGTGAGTAATAGAACTTCATTGTGAAATCGGAATTGAAATTTTATTTTAAAAGTGTGTTGTTGGGTAGATTTAGACCAATGGGTTTTAATTTTGTAGCATAAATCTAAATTTGATTTTTGGACTTTTTATTCATTGCACTGTTTTGTATGCTGTCCAAAACCCGTCATTCATCATATTAGGCATGAACTAGATTTTGATATAGGTTGTCTTTGCTACAAGGATTAAGAAGAAAAAATTGAAATGGTCATAGAACATTTTGAATATTTTTATATTTTGCCCTGAAAGTGCTCTTTCAAGTTAAAATGTTGATTTTAGAACCCTCATTGAATTTTGCCAAAAATTGGTATTTTTGTGTTTTGGAGCTCTTTGCTCAATTTTTGTATGATAGATATGACATGGAAAATGTGGGAATATTTATATCCTATGTTTATTTATTGGATCACCTTGGAATCTATGCCCTTGGCGTTGTGTCCAATTGAGCATGTGTTATGTAATCTACTTTTCTTGAGTACTTTTTTTGTGTTAATATAATTTTGCATTTGTTATTGTTCTTGCTTTGGACTTTTCACACTGAGCTAATATCGTCTATTTTTAAATGATGTATATGTAATTAATTATTAAATTACTCCGTCTCTTCTAAGTTGGTAATTTTAGAATTCATATTATATATTGTGAAAGTGGTTGATGTGTGTTTTCCATGTATGTTCTCCCCGTACCTTAGAATTTTTGAGCTTGAGATGAGATGTGGAGATGAAATCGCCTATGAGAGGTAAGGTATTGATTTTGGGCTCATTATTTTTATGAGAGGATTATTCATTCTGTGTGATCTACTTATGTTACACGGTGATACTTTCTCATTTATTTTACCTTATCACCTAACCTCATTACAAGAGTAGAACCCTATATGCATTACTTTGTAAAGAGTAGATAATGGATCTTTCTTATTCATGTGCTGAAGTGAGTTCCCTATGTTTGGTTTGTGTCTGTAAACCTACTCACTAGTGTTTCATTATTATTGTGTTTGGGTCATGTGCTCATCTTCTAGCACGGTGGGGTGGGCCTAAGGGTTCCACATGGTCGGGTGGCATTGCCAATCACCATTGAGGACCAAAATTCTTTGTCAGTAGTGACTTCAACTTTAGTTTGAGCTTCATCTTCTTCCTCTCCCTCTTACTCATCTCTTATTGTATTTGGTTCATGTTATGTCATTCTCATGTATGTTATTAAGGAATCATGTCCTATGCAATGTAATCTTGTATAATAGATCCTCGATATGAAGGAAATATAAATAGAAGTAATAATGAGATGCTTAGTAGTAGATTTTGTGTTTCACTATTGGTACTCAACATGCTTGTTATATCTCCTCTCTTGGTATTTGCATAGTTAAGGTTATCATAGGAACACTTCAATTAGTGCTCTAAAATGAATATCAATATAATCTTGTGATTATGTTTTTGGTGCAATCAAGTGTTTGCCTCCTTGATGTGCCTATTTATGGTACTCCATGTGGTGGGGGTTATTCTTCCTTCTTCTTTTATGATCTTTTTCTTTTAAGAAAGTTAATAAGATTATCGTATGATAGAGTATTCTATTGTACAAACTGGTATTTCATCATATGACAAAATATTTATTTGTACAATTTAGGAACTTCATCATATGTCATTTAGAGTTTCATCATTTCTGATAAAATCTTTTATCATACAATAAAATAAATGAGTTTATCATTTATCAAAGAGTGGGCACTTATGCCCTTGACCAGAAGATGCAAGTTGACTTTGTAGATACCTTTTTTAGGAAACACACCCTCCCAAATTCAAAACAGGTCAATTTTTTGATCATCCTAGTAGTAATTATATGTGTATTTATGTTTGTCTATGTGATTAATCGGTAAATGAATTTATATTATTAACCAGGGTAGGAATTATCCTTTGGGCTTAAAAAGAACATCATTATGGAAATGTATATCATAGTAAATAGATAAAATCTTGTATGTTAATCACTTAAACAATAGCGAACTAGTGGACGCATGTAACCATCCCATGAACCTGAGTAGCATGCTTGGGGAATCTTTGGTGATATTATAAAACTTCCGCTTGCATATGTAGATATTTAGTTGTGTCATGTTTCTTGCACTTTTTATATTACTTAATGCTTATTATTGTAGTTGATTTTATTGTTGTAATGTTATTAGTCTATTTTAAAAAATAAATAAATAAATATTTTTGCTTGTTTTGATCCTTGTTTCCAAAGATTCCCAAGCGGGGCATGACACTTGGTATCAAAGCTCATGTTCATACGATGGGCCACTGTGTTATGTTCTCATTGTGTTTGGTGTGATGGATATGTGGATAATATACATTATGATGGTTATCATTTTTTTCTTTTATCTCTTAGCATGACAATAAATAGTTAGAATGACCAGTCCTTATTTCTAGTTTGTGGAGTGGATGGTCTGTTAGATCTTTCTCATTATCTTCTCAATTAAAAAGTGAACCACCATTGATAATCTCTTGATGTTGCATGTATTTGTCTCCTTATGTTCTTGGTAATAGATCAGATTGAGTATGTCATAGTGTACTTGTGAGAATTTATGATGAGGTTGGAGATCATCATGATATGTCTATTCTATGTATTCCTATTGATAGGTGAAATATGGTACTTAAATTGGCCTCATGTTTACTTGCTCCATGTTATATGCATTGATATTGCATATAATTGTTGATTGATATTATGTGGATTTAGATTATTTTTAACTCATTACTTAATAGGTGCATAAGGTAAACATTAAATTTGTTTTGTTCATGTTAATTATTTAACCATGATTTCTTCATGTCTAATGTTATGAAAGGCCATGTTTATTAATGGTTACATAAATTTTAGCTATCTCTTCTCCTTTTTCCCTATTATTTGATATGTAATTACAAGGATGCTTCCTAATGATGAAAATATTAAATGTATGGTAAAAGTTGATATAGTGTACGATTGGTATAGACTTATGTTTCTTTCTACTCTTGTAAGTTGAAATTTTGATTTTTGAAAATTGATAAATTCACTATCTTTCTCTTGTTTAGGACATGGAAATGTGTGCTCAGTTTATGAGTGTTGATATGATATGTTGTTACTAATGCACCTTATTCATATTCTATTGGAATCACATTTTTAATGAAATGTTGTTTTTTTATGTTTGTAAATGGATAAATATTGACAAGTATGTGTCGTGAAATGAGATGTTTCCACTTGAAGTGGAGATATTATAACATTGGTAATTTGATTTTTGTTATATAGAATCAAGTGAATTGTGAAGGAATGAAATGAGAAAATATGAATGTTGAGTAATGTTACTTGATAATAAAATTTTGATGGATAGTAGGGAGTACTTAAATTTTATATATGATGTTTATGTTGCTTAGTTTTTAGAAGAAATGGAATCTATGCTATATTGATTTATTCTTGGATTGGGAAAATACTCCTTGTGCATGTGAACATCTAGTACCAGTGCTATGTTGTGTGTTGTGTATAACCAGTACTTACTTTGTGTGCCCATAAGCTGGCAAGTATATGTGTACCCACCCAGGGAAGCTATATTTTCATTTGGGTATGGAAGAACCATTCCTTCATTTTGTTTCATATGTTGACCCTACTGAGTGCCAACCTATGGGTTGTTGATAAGTCAGTACGTGTAGGAGTAGTAGCATATCTTTTTTTCTCAAGTGGATATCACAATGTACAAATAATGGTGACATGAAGCGACCTTAGCTTCAACCTCTTGATGAAAAGATAATTAATGCTTCCCCTATGATGAACCTGAGTACAAGGTTCATATGTGTTATCTCTAATCCCCACATTTTTTGAGGATATGATCAGTATTTGATGTGAGATTATATAGATTTTAATAGTTATCATTGATGATTCATGCATTTGTATAAACACTTTTATGATCCAGCATGAGGAGGGAGATTTTGGCTCATGTTGTGATGTATTATGTATTGCACATGTTCTGACATGATGTATGAGATATGATGTCACATCCACTGGTGTTCTGACATAGTGTTAATGATGATGTCATGTTGCCAATGGTAGTGAGTTGGGCTCAGGAATATGATGTCACGTACCTAGATACGTGTAGGCGCGCAATATGTATTTTATTCCTACTTGATGCAGAGTGATATGTAGGTGCTCACATACTTGTAGAGGGGGGCCCATGATTGCTCAGTTGTTGAGAACTGGTATCCATATGGGATTACCCTAGCTAGGTATACCTCTGGCAATGGAAATCACCTATTGAGAGGTATTGCTATGCGAGGTGTCACCTGCATGTGTTTTCTCTATGAGGTATACTATCATGTGACATATGACCATTGTGTACTTTTTCCACTTGGTGTATGGTCATGCCGGGTGAGATGATGTGTTTTATCTATCTACCTGATGTGGGGAAGAGTGTTGAGGTTACCACCCCATGTCATGTGATCTTCAAGGTCTTTTCAGGATACATGAAGGGCTATCACGATAGCCAAATGATTGTTCCCTCCTTCCTCATTGCGTGACTAGATGTAGTCACATAGTGATGCAATGTGAACTTTATGATATTTTTTTTTATCTTTTCTCATGTGGGCCAATGATTTATTTATGTTATTTGTGATGTTTTAGCCACAAATTGTGATATTTTATTGCATGTAGCTCTTGGGGTTACATTTGATTTATTGTTGTAATTTCATATATTTTCTTACTTTATTGTTAGAATTGAAGATCTAATTTCTTTTATTTGTGGACTTTGTTGGCTAAGCTATTTATCCTTATTGTTTTTTAGAGCTGGTTTTGTGTTGTAATGTAATTCCTCTCCAAGACTAGAGGAGACGGTCTTGGAGAGTGTATATGAGGAAGTAGACGCAGGGAACCCCCATAGTATGGAGGTATGTGAGGCCATTATGCAACCATGACCACTACCTACCTTAGAGTGGTGACTCTCCATTGGAGGCTAAACATCTTACTTCAAACAAGGGATACTAGTCACGTGGTCTTATATGGAAGATTCCACCATATGGTGAGTAACCCATCCTCATCAAGCCACTGAGTAAGATATGGATTTTGATGAGATCATACCTAGAGCACATGTACATGCCTGATCTTGAGCCTTGTGTTTTTTTCAATGCATGTGTATTGTTGCATATTATGGTAGAAGTGGATCTTCATACTATTATCTTCATATTGTTATATTCATATATCACCATATTTTATGGATTGTGATGCTAACTGTGCTATGAGTTTTATGAAATTGAAAATGTATCATGAAAGAGTGTCTTTTGAAATGATTAATGATCTTAAAATGATTAGTTTAAATATATATTTTTTTTGAAAAGATGATAAATGATTGAAATTTGATTGGTATTATATGATTTGACATGCTTGCTAAAAGAGAAATGGTGGAAAATAATGTATTTAATTGATTGTTTTAAACTATGTATGAATTCTATATGGAAATCATATGGAAAACTTAAATATACTTCTATGATGGGCCTTAAATGTGTATAGTATGTTGGAAAAAAGGTCAGCACTCCCCTCAAGATTTGTGACATGGCTTAATCACATCCTATGTCTTCTATAAGTCTAGTGGTTGTATCGAGCATTAATAGGTCGATCTTTTGGTGCAACGACAACTAGTACTTGTAACAAGTGGTATCAGAGCTTGGTCATAGGTTTGAATCCCCTCAGGTAACACTAAGGGGGAGATTGTTGGAAAAATGGTCAGCGCTCCCCTTGAGATTTGTGACATGGCTTAACCACCTCATGTGTCTTTTATAAGTCTAGTGGTTATATCAGGCATTAACAAGATGATCTTTGGGTGTAACAACAACTACTACTTGTAACATAGTAATCATAAACTTGCAAAATAAAAATAAAAATTAAAATTGTGGCATTAATAGCTAAACTCTTCATGATTACTTGATCTACATTGATGTTGATATACAGATATGTATTGTACATAACCATATTAATAAGGATTATTTTATGTCTTTTCTTGGATCTAAGAAACATCTATATTATTAGTATTGGGTAAAAGATATTTTAGGACTAATGTGTGGTATGCTTCCATCTTAGCCTTTATGACTTGCAAGAGTAAGTCGAGTTTTAGGGAAGGAGAATGTAGTGCCTCTTCAACCCTGTCATTGCAAGGATGTAATAGAGCCTCAAAGTTTGGATTGCAAGTACAATAAGGTGAGCATTTATTGGCTAAATAATAGTATCAGAAACCCATAGCAATGGATTGCCTATTTTAGGATTGGACACCCTAAATGATTTCTAAATGGATTATTCAATCTCATTTAATTATCAACCAGGGACGTAAACTTGGAATGGCATTCGCAAATTATATGCTTCGAACCTTCTCAATATAAGACTATGGAATTCAAATGCTTATGCTTCAGGAAAAATATGCTAGAACTTGGTAAATGAATTTATTCTAACAAAGAAGGGAATCACGGCTAGGAATTACTCTAACTGCTCATGCTGCAAGAACATGCTACCAATTTTGTTATCAGTAGCTACAAGAACAACAGAGTTCTAATTACTTAGAAATAAACAAGAAAATGAACTCTATGCTAATAGAACAATTCACTCATCAAGTGGGCCCCCTTGAATGAGTGAATAGGAAATACAATCAAGATAAAAGATATAAACTTGAACTAAGCATTCTATTCATCCATAACAAAATGATTACACTTGATTGAAAATAGTATTGCAAGAGTTCTATTATAAAAACCAGTTCATTCGACTAACTCCAAAAGAGTCACAATAGTTGATTATTTAAAGGAAAGCTACAACTATCTCCTAAATCTATGATCACTTCATAAATGAGGATCAATTACAACTCATAAAGTTCCAGAATAGAAACATCATTGAATGTGAATAATCTCCAAGAATATAGCATGTTAAGGAAACTAAATCTACATGTTGCATGTAACAGAAAACATCAATTGATTCTCTTTGCTTGCGAAGATTCTACAATCCCATGGTTGGCTTTGATTACTTTGGCGCCACTATGTTGGTTCTTGAATGCCCATAATCAACACTTGCAAAACAATCAATGCACACACATCCAACTATATACATATATATCCTCATCATTAATATTAGGAAAAGGTGTAAGTTCTAATTAACACTCTTGCAAGTCCTACGACTATACGAGGTAACTACCCAAAACATAGCTTAGGCAAGGAAACATTCATTAACATGTATAGCTACTGCATTTACCATTCATGTCCATGAACTCAAGAAAATATCATGTCTTTATGGATACATATATATATATATATATATATATATATATATATATATATATATATATATATATATATATATATATATATATATATATATATATATATAAGAACCATAAGTTTGTATGCTTGAAAACTATAAATTCATGTCTATGTGCAATTAACTATTCTAAAAAGAGGATAAAAAGTACTGAGAAAGATGGCTATTTAGAAGCCCATAATTCCCCCCAACTAAACTATTGTTGGTCTCCAGCAACCATGAAATTCTGAATTATGGTACGAACCCTTAAGTCACTAGTTGTTCTCTGTCCAAACTCATCATTAACATAGTCAATGTACCTATGACTTACTCTAAGTATTTCCCATCACTGGATTTTGGTAGCCATATCACAATATGTTGCACTGTCATTCATTGCTAGCAATGGTTGTAGGAAGAGTGGAGGGTGAAACCTCAATGGAAACCAGTAATTAAGGAGTGTCCTTCCCAGCATAATGTACCATGGAACTCTTGTTGTAGCAAGGGTTAAATTCTATAGAGAGTGAGGTTCCCTTGACTTTAGATCATGTGACATCCGTATCCATCTTTGTCTAGAGGCACTAATTGCTGTTGCAATATCATGTGAGGAATGTTGTTCCCAACCTGTGAAAGCTTTCTCTCTAACTGGATATATCTTATTAGCTCCACTTGCATTCACTGTAATAGAAAGCCAGTCTAGATATGTTCACCTGGAATGCTAAACTTCAGGCCTCATCAACAAGGGAGCTGTCATCTCATTATTTCTATAAGGTGCAGCTTGATGCTCCCTACTTATCTCATTCTGCATACAAGACATAACTTCCCTTAATTGCACATCTCCTACATAGAGGAGTGATTTCCACTCTGTATCATCAAGGACTACCAAGTTATGTAAGTATAACTCACACAATAGGTTTTTTAGAGTCACTGGAGTAGATTGGAATGCATCATAAAATTCATGAGGTGTTGAGATAGAGGGACTGAGCCCTTCTAAAATTCTTGTTAATTTGAAATTAACAAGTTGTTCTTTTAGGAATAGTGCATACACCGGAGATGGTGATCTGCATTCCATAATCTCTAGAATTAATCCCGTGATTTAATCAATCCTCCTTTTCAACACCTCAATCTGATATGATTTCTTCTCTATTTGAGAACCTTGCTCACTAATGACCCATTTCAATTTTTCATTTTCTAATTTCTATTATGCCTTCTCCAACAACAACTGTTGATACAAATTTATCCCTGTAGCTAGGGGTGTAGAAAAATATGGTGGTGGTAAGGATTCCTGATTGAGAATATCCACCCAACCAGATGGAAAGTGAGGAGTTTTTATTGTTTTCTTTGGTTTAGAGGATTCTCCTTTCCATAAAACAATAGTTTTCATTACATTACCTTCCTCAATAGCATCAGTTGCTACCTTAGCCAGCATTTCTAACCCATTCTGATTACTTTGTTTGGGCACTTCAATAATATTCTTTCCAAATTCTAGGGTTTCTTCAGAATCCATACAATTATCTAGCCCAGTAGAGTTATTTACAAATTCCTCTGCCTCCATAGAATCCTCATCATTGTCAATAAGTATGTAGTTAACACTAGGGTTATCTTCTATTTGTGGACTCTGGTTATTGAATGTAGTGTCACTAGCTACAGTTTGATGAAACATTTCCTCCGAAGAGGACTTCTCTACAGATTTTGAGGACTCTAGGTTAACAACAGGAACAGGAGCCTCAACATCCTTTTTGAAAAGCCTTTGACTTCTCCTCCTAGGGGGTGTGGATGAGCTTAGAGGACTCTTTTGTTTCCTCCTGCTAGTGGTTACTTCCTCTGCAGCTACTTCAGGAGGATTTTCTAAATTTTCCTCCCTAGGAGAATGTAAGGTTTCTTCAACATTTTTAGTCTTACTACTAGGTTGCTACTCTGATATTTCTTCTTCTATCTCCTTTGTTTTACCCTTGTCCTTCCTAGATGTATACCTGGTCCTTATGAATGGTGATGTTTTAGGGATACTAGCAGTTTCTTTACTTTTATTTTTCTTCCTCATAGAAGTGGAGGCACCAGAACTATAAGTTCTTTTCCTAGGTGATCTAGAAATGGAAGGGAAAGCTTCAGGAATAGTTTCAATCCTTTGAATAATTTTGCAAACCAAAGTGGATGTTTTTTCTCTCCACCCAACACCCTGACCTCTAGGGCCAACCACTCTAGGTTCTACCTCATTTATTTGCAAGAATTCTTCCCATGTCCCACCCAATTGTCTATTTAATTCTCTTTCTACAATTAGTTTTATCAAAAAATGATGCAAAATAGACTGGTGGCTTCCTAACTGGACTAATAAAGCTTTCTTTTTCATAATGTGAAATAGAAAGCTGCAAAGATTTACCGGTCTGTTGTCATGCTGAAGATGACTCAAAATTTTGAAATGTAGAGCATGCAAATACTTGTAGTGTCCCTCGTAGGTGAAGTACTAGATAATAAATGCAGCTGGTTGAATGAATTCTAGAGGAAAAGATAGTCTCTAGGTACCTTTCTTCCTGTCGATGTCTAACTGGGGTCACTTTACAAAGTGAACTGAGCCCTCACCAAATGCAAGTTGAAGTCTTTCATGCATTGCTCACCTTCTTATAGAAAACTAGTCACTTCAGTTACTACATCCTCTGTAAATTCAATCTTTAAGCCCTTGACCTCTCCAAATCCATCCTTCAAGGTGGATAGAAATTGTAGAGAAACTTCTTCATCAAACCCCTTAAGACTTAAGAAATAATCCAGCCACCCTCTCCTTCTAAACATTTCACAACTGGAGGCATCACTTAACAAAACCCTGTGATCCACTAGCTCATGTCGTTGAAGGTCACCTCCCATTGTTATGCTTAGAAATTTTTGAATTTCGTAAAACTTGATATTTTCACAGAGCTCAACAATGGTAAATCACAGAATTCAAAGTATTATAGCATAGGATGTTGCAGTTGAAAAAGGCAGCATACCAACTACAACTTGCTTCATGAAATTAAAGATTTTTGCATGAAATCTAATGATATGTTTCTTGCATAACATCTCATAATATCTCGCTCATGCCAAGGGCTGCCACCCCAAACACATTGCAGTATATCATTAGGAATTAACTTTAGCTTTTAATATCTTTAATTTCACTTCAGATGTGATGATGCAATCATAGAAGGAAAGATCAACAAGACATGATGCAGACATGCTAATTTAAAATTTTGAAAATAGAATAGTTCCCCCCACCCAACTAAGTAATGGCATGGGTCCCACCAAGCCAGGCTATGCAAGAGTAGATAATTAAAATGACACAAAATCCTAAAATTTAATGAATAAAATAAAATATGTACGAGTGTATGTGGCACAAACCTGGAAGCACTATAGGAAGAGTGTTCTGAAAGATTACATTTGCATTGATGAAGTGATGGGATGGGATGGATGGGTGGAGGAGAGAGAAGGTGAAATGAAATTTATTATGGAGAAATAATTCCACAAAATGTGAAATGTTTATTATGGTTTTCTTGAATGGAATCAAGAATCGATAGAAGGCTGGGTTGAAGACCCAGATTCTTCGGCTACAGGATCTCTTGTGTCACCCCTGCTTTGGAACTGCTTCATGAACTCATCACGACTGATAGGCTTGTTGTAGATTTTTAGGTGATGTCCATTTATCAACAAATTGAATCACACAGGATCAATGGTTGAAAGTTGAACTACTCCATTGTCAAATACTGATATTATCTCATAAGGCCCAAGCCATCTAGTTTGAAATTTCTTGGGTGTATGCTGGTATCTTGAATCATATAGCAGTGCCCAATCACCCACAGAAAATGTTTTATCATGAATGAACTTGTCATGCCATTTTTTCCTTTGTTGTTGTATCAACTCTGTATTGTGGAGAGAAAACTTCCTGTATTCATCCAATCCATTCAATTATAGTAACCGGTCTTCTTGTGCTCTAGTGAGATCAATATCCAAATCCAAGGCTATTCAGAGTGTTTTATGTTGAAACTCAATCAACATTGAGGCTGATTTTCCATACACCAACTCAAAAGGAGTAAACCCTGTGGTAGTTTTCCATGTTGTGCGGTAGGCCCATATGGCTTTAGGAAGGTGGTTAGCCTAGTCCTTTTTGTGAATAGAAACTATCTTGGTTAAAATAGATTCTATCTCCCGGTTTGTGATTTCAACCTAACCATTGGCCAGTGAAAGATAGGGGGAAGATTTCCCATGGTGCACCATGTATTCATACATCAACTCTATGATAATATTGGAGCTAAACTATGCTCCCTAATCTGTGACTATCTCCCTTGGTACTCCAAATTTGGTGAATATGCATTCATAGAGGAACTCAACAACTTTATGATCTCTGGCTTGCCTCCTAGCTTTGGCTTCAACCCATTTGGTGGTGTAGTCGGTACACACTAAGATGTATGACTTCCCATGAGAAGAGGGTTTAATGGGTCCAAGAAAGTCAATACCCCACTTGTCAAATGGCATGACAACTACTTGAGGCTGCAAGGGAATTTCATTAGACTTTGTGGAATGCCCCATATGCTGGCATCTATCACAATGCCTGGTATACTTTGCCGCATCTTTATGAAAAGTAGGCTAGTAGTATCCAGTTGTTAAAATTTTATAGGTAGTCTACTTTGCTACAAAATGGCTACTGCATGGTTCATCATGACATGCTCGGAGAATGTCATAAGTTTCATCCTCACGAACACATCTCTTGGTGACTTGGTCTGGTCCTGTATAAAACATGAAGCCTAAGATCTAAGAGAAGTTAAAACTCTTCTCAACCAGTGGTCAATGCTACTTAGGAGAGAAGTGAGGCAGTGTTCTTCCTGTAGAAAGGTAGTTGGCTAAGTCTACATACCATGGATTAAAAGAATCAATAGAAAATAAGTGCTCATTAGGGAAGCTTTCATCAATTGCTAAAGGATCATCCGGTACTTGCAATCTTGAAAAGAAATCAGCCACTACATTAGCCTTACCTGGTTTGTCTATTATCTTCACATCAAATTCCTACATGAGGAGTAACCAGCATGCTAATCTACCACTAATGGTAGGTTTATTCATTAAGTACTTGATAGCTGAATGATCAGTATAAACAAATACTTCATAACTTGTGATGTAATGCCTAAATTTGTTTAGTGCATAGACAACTGCTAACAGCTCCTTTTCAGTAATAGTATAATTTAATTCAACTCCTTGCAAATTTTTACTAATATAGTAAATTACATGTTCAACAGTACCTTCCTTCTATCCAAGGACTACTCCAATGGCATAGTCAGATGCATCTGTGTGGATGTTAAATGGCATCTTCCAATCAGGTCCTCTGAGAATTAGTGTTTTTGTTAAAACATCTTTCAATTTCTGGAATGAGGCTTCACAGTCCTCTATCCATTCAAATTCAACTTCCTTCTTTAGCAAGTTGTATAGAGGTCTGCAAGTTGGCTAAAATCCTTTATGAATCTCCTATAATAACTAGCATGGCCAAGGAAACTCCTGACATCTTTCTGCTTAACCGGTGTGGGAAGTGTGTTGATAACTGCAATTTTTGCAAGGTCAACCTGAATTCCAAAAGATGAGAGGTAGTGGCCAAGGACAACTCCCTCCTCCATCATCATATAATACTTCTCACTATTAAGGGAGAGGTTGTAATCCTAACATCTCTTAAGAACCTTCTCCAAGTTAGCTTGTGCCTCTTCAAATGTGGTTCCATGAGTAGTGAAGTCATCCATGTAAATTTCAACACAGTCAATAGCAATGTCAGAGAAAATACCCAGCACTGCTCTTTGGAAGGTAGCAGGTGCGTTGCACAATCCAAATGGCAAGATGAAATAAGAAAATGTTCCCCAAGGATAGGTAAACATTGTCTTATCCTGGTCTTCTGGCAATATTTGTATTTGGTTATATCCACTAAAGCCATCTAGAAATGAAAAATACTTTTTACCAGCAAGATTATCAAGCACTTGGTCAATAAAAGGTAGTGGAAAGTGATCCTTCTTAGTGGCTTTGTTAAGCTCCCTATACTCCACACAAACTCTCCACATACCCCCTTTCTTTGGAACAATTACTAGAGGAGAAACCCATGGGCTGTCATAAATAGGATAAATGAAACTGGCACTAAGAAGCTTATGCATCTCAGTCTTCATTATGTCTCTCAAAGTGGGATTAATTCTCCTTTGGGCTTGTCTCACTAGCCTGTACTCAGGGCTTATATAGATTCAGTGAGTGCAAAGTTTAGGGTCTAACCCTTTCATATTAGTATATTCCCATGCAAAGGATTGCTGAATTTCTTGTAAAAGCTTGAGAAGACTAGACATCTGAGATTCAGTGAGGTTCTTATTAACATTCAACTCCTTTCCTGAAGAAATTTCAACTCTTTTGACTTTTTCTAGCATCAGAACTTTTGCCATGGATGGAGACTTTATTTCATGGGGTAGAAAGGTGTGGAGATAATCAGGTGCTATAGGAAATTGAGATGTGGTTTTCTTGGGCATTATTGTTTGAAGGGAACAATTAGGAACATCACAAGAGGATTCCTCAAAACCATATTGGTTGGTAAGGATTGCTACTAGTATATCATCTTCTTCTCGTGATACCATGAATAGATTTATCTCAATGACCATAAGTTTTTGCACAAAGTTTTCTTCAAGGGAAGCATCACCTAAATCTGGCTAGACAACTTGATCAAGTTCACCTTGGGGTTTTGCTAGAGAATATAGAGTTAACTTCTTTGTATTTATCCCATCTGATATGGTCATTTTTCCTGAGTGACATGCAATGCAAGCATCGACCATGGCTAGCCCAGGTCATCCTAGGATTAATGGATATCCTCCTAAGGTGGCTTTGGGTGACAGGACTATGAAATTCAAAGGGTAGTCTAAGGAATCCAGTGTGACAACAATATCTTCAACCATAGCATCTAGTTTGACTGTGGAATTATTAGCTAATTAGAATATTGTAGGTGTATATCGCAAACCAATGATACTAAGCTTTAGCAGAACTTCCCTAGTTATTACATTAATTGATGCTCCTAAGTCAATTAGGACATTTTAAATTTGGATGCCATTAATATGAATAGTGACCACTGGGCTTCCTGGGTCAGAATACTTAGGCATTACAACTTTGCTTAGCATGAGATCAGAGAGCTGGCCTAAGACATGGATAGTATCAGGGTTTTTTTTCTTCCTTCCAGGCTGCTTGATACATGATTCTTTGATTTCTTTGGTATAGATTGGAATTTCTTTAAGGGCATCCAAAAAGGGAATTTGCACTATCATTTGATTAAGTTGATCGATCAAATCAGCTGCTACATGATTTTCTTTTGGAGGAACTTCCTGAGACAATCTTTGTGGATAAGGAGGATTTTTAAGCACTGGTGTAGATTGAACAATAGATGGAACATTAGTAGGCTAGTTCATGGTTATGTCCTCAGCATCAACAACTTCAGTTATTATTGGCTCCTTAGGTGTAGGCAATGTAGTTCCTGATCTGAGATGCATATCATTTACTTGCAAGGAATAAGCTTGTTTCTTGTTATTAGGATTCGGAGCTGGCTAAGCAAGAAGTTGAGTTGATTTTTTAGAGTTGCTATTGGCTACAGGAGGTGGTGGCATAATAACTTGCTGTTGAGGTGGATGCATAATTGCTTGTTGGTGAGGTGGAGGCATAATTGCTTACTGCTGACTAGACTGGTTGGGTCCCTACTGAGGTTGTGGTTTCTAGTTACCATGAGGTGGCCATTGGTTATTCTATTGTGGCTATTGATAGGAATTAAACTATTGTTGGTATGAGTTAAATGGTGGTTGTTGGTAATAGACTTGGTTATAGTGTGGTTGTTGGTTGAACCAATTATAATTCCAATTTTGACATTGAGGAGAAGAATTTTGGGCGTTATGGTTTGGCCATTGACTACTATTATTATTATAACCAAAATTATTCAATGGGTTTGGAGGCATACCTTGTCTCTGAGCCCATGGACGTCTTTGAGCAACATAGAAAAGTTCTCCATTCTCCTCATCTATGGCTTTAAACTCAGTGGGCATTGGATTGATGTCCACTGATGCAACTTTTTTGCATCTACAATTTATTTTCTTCTCTCTTCAATCACTAGTACATTTTGCACCATTTTTTGACACCCTATTGGTCGAAGTTTCTACCCAACTTGATCGAATAGTTGACCAACTAGTTCGTCGCTATTATCAGTGTCAAAATTTTGACCCATTACTGCAACTGTAGAATAATTGACACCAATTTTGGTAAAAAATGAGGGAAATATAGGCTGAAAATAACATTAGCAAGTGTTGGTATATTGGTCGATCTTTCAACCAATATAGATTAATATTGGTCAAAAACTTTGGTCACTCTGACTAGGATGCCAAACTCACGATGGTCATATTTTGACCACATTTCGTCGCACGTTAGACTAGGATGCCAAATCCATGATGCTAAATTTCAACACAAATTGGTTGATTTTTAGACCAAACTACGCTAGACTTTCGACAAAAATATTTAGCGGCTCCGACCAAGATGCCAAACCCACGATGCTACATTTTGACATAGAATGGTCAATTTTTAGACCAAACTAGGCCAGAATTTCGATGACTGTGAGTCAAAATTTTGATGAAATATAGAGTGTTTAAAAAGAAAATTAAAGATAAATATCCAGACTAATCACCAATGGCAACTTGATCGGTGATTAGTCTAGATATTTATCTTCAGGTGTCCACACCCATTCTATTGCTTGTTGCCAACAGGTCCCTGCTTGCTTTATTTTCCAGACTGCTTTGGGCTCTAGCAATCCATTTTCTCTGCTCTATGTGAAACTATGGGTTTTTTCATTTTGTTTGAACTATTTGAGAGATAGGCTCTGACTGCTGATCCATGAATTGGTAGAGCTTCCTCTTAGACACCCACAACTCTTCAAATCTATTGGTGTGAAGCCCCCAAAGGGTATTCTTCTCTATGGGCCTCCTGGTTCTGGAAAAACTTTAATTGCTAGGGCAGTGGCAAATGAAACCGGTGCCTTCTTTTTCTATATCAATGGACCTGAGATCATGTCAAAGTTGGCTGGAGAAAGTGAAAGAAATCTCTGGAAGGATTTTGAGGAGGCTAAGAAGAATGCCCCATCCATTATATTTATTGATGAGATATTACAAAGATTTGTCAACGGGCTTGCAAGTATGGTATTAGAGAAAATATTGAGAAGTTGAGTTTCAATTGTGGTGGCTTTTGCAAACTAGATTTGGTTATGAATTTCTTAATGTTCTTTTTTGAACTGATTTGTTAGAATTTTACATTTTTTAATTCAATTTTCCTCAACTTGTATCTTATTATTTCAATTTGTCATGTTCTCTTTCCTCTGCACTTTTACAGGATAATATTGAACATGAAAGAAAAAGAAGTGAGAACCTCGAGGCAATGGATGAGGATGATAGTGATGAGGTAGCTGAAATAAAGGCTGCTCATTTTGAGGAGTCAATGAAATATGCCCGAAGAAGTATCAGTGATGCTGATATTCAGAAGTATCAAGCCTTTGCACAAACACTACAACAATCTCAAGGCTTTGGTTCTCAATTTTGATTTCATGGTGCTTCTGTTGGTGCTTCAGATGTATTTGCTACAACAGATAATAAAGATGATTATGAATTATACAGTTAGGAAACTTAGTACACAATTGTCATCTTAATGAAGTGACAAATGTGTCTGTTCTAGCAGGGACCTTCCACTGACAAATAGCCAATGCTATTCAATTTGGCTCTGGCTTTTGCTTGTATGAGTTTTATCTATTCATATGTTTGAAACTTTATTTATTTTATCATCCCTTTAACCAAGGACTTACTAACTTGTAAGTATTTAGAGAAATATTAACAGTGGCAAGGAAATTTAGCTATGGAAACTTTTTCTCAAGTGGTAGATAATGCTACGAAAACCTTGCTTTTTAAAAAAAAAATCTTGTTGGAAAATCAATATTGCTCGCAATCTGATTGCCAAAGTGGCCAAAGACTATGTTAGGCTAATAAAATATGGGAATTCTCTTTACCGTTGCAAATCTTTGAAGGTTTCTGCACTTGGACGGATATGTACCATTTTTAAGAGAATTGGACTGAGTTTGGCTTACCTCAAATAGGTGAGGCAGCATATGGTTATGTTCTTTTTTCTATCTATCTGGTTTTCACTACCTATCATTCCTTAGGATATCTTGCAAGGGTTCTATAAATTGATGGTCTATATTTTGGTTGGTGTCTTGTATGGGCCTATGAACTTTTTTAGGGTACTTTTTCTAAATTAGATGTAATAAGTTAGAGAAGTATGTCTCAAGGAGAAATTATTTTGCAAATTCAAAGTTTATAAGAGCAGAGATGTTTTATTTTGAGGGTATTGAGCACGCCGCTTGACTCCAAATATTTCCTGAAAGCTTATAAGAGCAGAGATATTATATGATAATACAAATCACATTAATCTAAAAGACTACTACACCATTTTGAATATCATATCAATCAAATTAATTTGAATCCTCACAAGGAAAACATAACATTCAGGCATCCAAAAATAATGGATGCAAATTCACAAACTAATTTTCTAAAATCAGCATTTCATCATATAAGAGGAACTGCCAATATTAATATATTATCTCACAAATAGATGCAAATTCACAAATTAATTTTCTAGATTCAACATTTCATCATATAAGAAGAACTTCCAATATCAATATATTATCTCCCAATGTATATTACATACAACTTTTAAAATTATAAATATACAAATCTATAAAATATACATATATAACATAAACGGAAGTGTTGATGCATACTGACAAGTAAAATAAGGAAAGCTTCAAACCCTAAAACAATATCATCACCATGTCCATTAACTTGAATGTTGTTGCCAATTTTTTTGTGATGGTAGTTACTGATGAGAGGCATGTGATCCCTGAAGCAGTCCATCTCTGATCTGCTGAGAAACATCATGAACTACACCAGGTCCATGGGGTATGAACACTGCTGAAGATTTGGAATGTGCTCCAATCTCTTTCATGGTGTCAAAATACTATGTCACCAACACCATATCCATCACATCCTTTGCAGTTGTGCCAGGCAAATTCCCTGAGAAAGAAAGTTGCACATTCTCTCTCAACCCATCCACAATTGCTTGCCTTTGCCTAGCAATGCCAACTCCTGATAGATACTTTGATTCTGCTTCCCCTTCTGCTCTCTTGATTTGTAACATTTTCTTTGCCTCTTCTTTTTCTTGTGTTGCCACCCTCATTCTTGTAGCTGATATAAAATAATGAAATGAATGATGGTGAAATTGAGAGAAATTTTGGGTAAATAAATAGATATAGAACAAAAATATGAACAAAGTTGAGGATAATGAGTTGGGTTTTCTTAAATAAATGAATACCATCAACCCATTTACAAAATGCAAAATTATATGCTAGAAATCTCCAACAATATCATGGTAAAAAGGACATTTAGTATTGGATGTAAAAGTCTTGCCTGCATTTATTTCATTCATTGCTTTCTTGACATGCACATCAGCCTCTATATCCACAATAAGTGTTTGAACTATCTCATATATGTAGTTTGACATAGCCTGTAAGCATAGAAATGAACGAGTGAATCATACTGAATTCAAATTTCATCTTGTTTGATATTTAAGAGATATTTTATAGTAATTAATTGACAATACACATCAATAAATAAATGAAACTGATATGAATATATCAACCTTTTCAAGTTCTTCAACATCTTTAGCAACCTTGTTCTTTTGCTCAAAGATATCATCCAGATTCATCTTTGGAACACTAGAATGAATAACTGTAAATCATACATGGAAACAAGGTAGTTTATAAGAGTAGAGATATTATATGATAATACAAATCACATTAATCTAAAAGACTACTACACCATTTTGAAGATCATATCAATCAAATTAATTTGAATCCTCACAAGGAAAACATAACATTCAGGCATCCAAAAATAATGGATGCATATTCACACACTAATTTTCTAAAATCAACATTTCATCATATAAGAGGAACTACCAATATTAATATATTAGCTCACAAATAGATGCAAATTCACAAATTAATTTTCTAGATTCAGCATTTCATCATATAAGAACTATCATAGACCTTTTGTGAGGGTATCAAGCATGCCGCTTGACTCCAAATATTTCCTAAAAGCTTCCTTCTTGGATTCATTTGCCTACCATATAAGGATGACAAACATTATCATAGAGCTTAAAAGTTACAAAAAAACTTATAAGAAATGTAAACCCTTCCAAGAGCAATGCCCATGTTTCAAATAGTTCCCACACCATTTCAAAAAAAAAGTCGGCCAACAAAGTTCCACAACTTATATTACCCAATAAAACCTTCAAGGGAATAATAGGAGTCAATGGACACAAATAGATTTACTAGAGAAACAATGACATAAAATTTTTATACAATGTTTGTGGAATCCAACTAAACATTTGGCACACCATGGCATTGGATGAGCAACAATGTGCAAAAGATAAGTCAATTAATAACCACAGAGGATGGTCAAATGAAAATCCAAAAAATTACAAACATCATAAAGAGAGCCATCATTAAAAAGATTGCAATAGATTTGACCAATGAAGAAATGGAATGTTGTTATTAAAAATTGTAATTCTTCTTTTAAGAGATCATCATTGTGCATGCATAGCTTCTTGGATTAGCCACCCTTCACTAGGTGCTTGATACTTAACTACATCAAGTCATCATTTTCAAAGACCTAAACAGATAGGCATTTAAATCTTCAATAGGTACAACCTTGTTGTGCAAGAGTTTTCACCACATCACGCTTCTCTGTAGTATTATCATGTGTTATTGCTCTATTTCTTAATGTTCAGTTCTTGTCATTGAATTCATGCATATAATCATCTACAATTGCAGCACTAAAACAACTAATTTTTTAGCACATAAGGATTCTTTTCTTAAGTAAATCCTAAGGGGACAAGTAGTAAATTTATTCACGTGGGTGTATTATGCTATTAGCTATAGAATATCTATGCTACTTATAGATCCAACTGATATTTGATTTAACACTTCACCTACTCAAAAACACAAACCAATGAAATAATCGATATTAGGCCAAGAGAGGTTGACGCATTCAATATGATAATACTTACACAAAATGAAGCCAAATCATGCTAGACAATGACAATAAGAAGTTGACTATTGGCCCTTCTAGTTTTTTATTTGATAGTTTCTTGACAATGACACATTCAAAATGCACTTATGAGAAAAGACCTAGAATGAATGAAATTGATTAAATAATGAAGGTATGTTAGTTTGAGCTTCACTTGGTTTCGAGAATACTTTAATATTCTCTACTTAACAAAGCCAACCATGTGAAGGTGGAAGCTCATCTGGCCTCACCCCCCATCCCCCTAACATCAATCTAAATTCTCCATTAACATCTAATTACAAACTTCATTCATCCATTTATGAACTATAACATTCAATCAATACAATCACATAACATTCATTAGTATGATATAACATTCATTAATACACAACACTAATCAAGAATTCATTAACACATAACAATATTCATTAACATGACATATAATTCAATATTAATACACAAAATTCATAGATAATTACTTAAAACAATGTTATTTCATTATCCAACAAAGTTAATCAAACAAGTTCTATCAAAGAGCATTTTTAAGAAATCATTTATTTTTTGGGTTTTTCTTAGATTTCTTATTTAGGTAAAGGCTGACAGGAGCATCAATATTATCTTCCTCCTCTTGTGGTTGTGATCTCAAATTATGATGCTTCCTCATGTCTCGAGGAGGATGACGATGCTGCAATAAAGGGGGGTCTGCTGCAATAACAAGTAAATGGGTTAAATTCGCATACTTTTTTTTATAGTTACATGTATTTCATTAACCAGTAGAACATAACATGCATTTTTCTTTACCTGACAATGCCACATCATCATGTACAATAACATTTTTATCTTCTACCACCTCAACATGCTCAACATGCTCTAAAATATTCAAAAAAAGGTTACACAACCAATTGCTATTAAAGATGTTAAATTCTATTATTAATTACGTAATTTATTTCCAATAGAAAATTAATACCTCCAACACTGTAATGTCCTTGCCAGGGAACCCATAAGGAATCGGGTCTTATGACCAAAATTTGCAATTAATTTTTTTTTTTCTAACATTTAATCAGTAATACATTTACATTTACATTCCTTAAGGTTCCCTTAATGAATTCAATTAATAACATATTACTTATCCAAATTGAATCTTATTTCTTTTCTTTACTTTCACATTTCAGAGCTTAAGAGATAGGGTAAGAAAATAACATTTCATTAACAATTATATTTCTTACTTCATAAACCAATTTCATTTCTCTTTCCTACACATTGAATAACTATTCTTTACAAATTACATTTTAACCTTAGCTTAATAAAAATTTCATTTCATTGCAACATAGGAGAGATACAAAAGATAATTCAACATTACATTATATATTTCCAACTTTGATTTTTCAAATAACAACCCTTGAAACAAACCCTAGAACTATCCCTCCCCATTACATTGCTTTTCTTTTAAATTACATTTTTCCAATAATAAATTTCATTACAATAATAGGTACATGAATGGCCCGAAGGTATTACAAAATATATTTTCATCTTCCTTTTCAATAATACATAATACAAGATAAAAAAATATTCATCAATGTATAAAATTGAACGCATCCAAGTCACAAACCACGAACAGGACCTCAAAAGAATTTTGCCACCCAACCATGTGAAATTGATGAAGTTCCACCCCTTGTGCTAGGAGATAGAACGAAGATACTCACAAGGCCCTAAACATTCTAAGGTTTCACAAACCCTAACTTGAAAACAAATTCAAAACATTACAAGATATCACATTACTAATTACAAGGGTTAGGTTTCTAGCATACCCTCTAAGTGAGTGTCATCACATATCCTAGATTTTGGGATCTGTCCTAGCAACCATGTAACCCCAGTCCCCCCTTTCTGAATAGGGATCCATCCTAGTAGTTACACATGGTCCCGGTACTCCAACAGGACTATGTGGCCATTAATATATTTTCTTTCATTATATTTTGTTTCACCCCTCCCCAGTTAATTTTAAGGTTATCACTTGATTATAAACTCACCCATAGGATCTCCTGGAAACCACTTTGGGTCCCGGAACCTATGGTGAGAAACTCACCTAGGGTACCTATTACCCTACCCAAAACATGACAAAAGAATTCCAATACTTCAAATGCATTATTTTAGAGGTTTAGGAAACTCTCCTGTGTACTCAAACCATCGAGACAAGCCCGAACCTTAACCATAAACAACATTAGAATAGTATAAGGATGTCACATACTTAAGACACCTAATGTAAAACATTATGATCAAGTTAAAGCAATAAAATAAATCATTCAGAGAAGTAAAAAGATGCAGACAAAGACCATGATCAAGGTTGGAAGATACAAACCAAACCCCTAAGCCAAATAGTTATCCAACACTGAAATCCATGACTCTAAAGTTTCCACAATAGGTCCAAATAGAAAATAAAAGTAATACAAATTATAAATTAATAAATATTTATGGGGAAAAATGTTGGCAATTTGGCTAATGTGGATGCATAGATGTTGTCATTATGGAAACATATGATCTCTATTAAGAGCGCAGAATCTGGAATGCAAGTATGCAAAGTTGAAGAAAGAATTGTCTAAGTTTGGATACAGTGATCCTGACAGAGCACCCGATGAAGATTTAGTTGGCGACGTCCATTGGAGCAATATTTTTGTTTGCACAATTAACTGGAGCTTCTATAGAGTATGAGGATACCCCATCTCAGTATGCATAAAGTTTGGAGTAGTACGGACAAAGTTATTCAAAGTTTATCAAAGACAGTTTTGCAGACAGAGCAGTTTTTGGAGACAGTCTTAGCGAAAGAGTTAAGGGATTATTTTTGCTTGTCAAAATAATGACTTAACATTATGAAGGGATGACATCCTAGATGTTTACTCTTGGATAATGATTTTGGATGCCGACCATGTAAATTTATTAGCTTTAATAACTCATATATTAGGCATACTTGAAATGTAATGAAATATAGAAGTGATATGTAAAAAGAAAGAAAAGATAACTTGCGATAGTTGTATATTGTGATAGCAGCAAAGGATATTGATGCAAAGTTGTAAGCAATACCATATTATAGTTAGAAACATTTTTTTATTACCTGTTTGGGCAGTGAGCTCAGCTGGTGATCAGGTTTTGTAATCTAAACTCCTAACAGGGTTAAGGCTTCTAACAAGGCCTAAAGTCCTTTAACCAGGACAGATCTACTATATATTGTAAATTGACTCCTAACAGGGTCCAATATCCCTAACAAGATACTTTTGATTAGTGATCTTTGTGGGTACCATCCCCACCGGGGTTTTCCCTTGGCCAGGGTTTCCTCGAGAACATATGATGTGTTATGAGTTCTTTCTATTTACTGTTATGTTTGTCAATCAGCTTGATAATCTTTGTATGCACTAAAGTAATTTGTTATATCCATAAGTGGACAAAATAAAAAATTTGTGAAATATTGATTCACCCCCCCCCCCTCTCAGTATTTCCTATTTCTAACAATTGGTATCAGAGCACAGTTACTCGGAGAAGGAACATACAAGGAAAGCTTAGCAGGTTGAGTAAGATCTCTATGGATATGGATCAACTTCAGAAGAATCTTGAAGAAGCTCTTGAACAGATTGATATGCTTACTGATGAAAGAAACTCCTTAAGAAGAAAATATGAAGATGCAAAGAATGCTATTGACAAATTGAAAGGTAAGATTGAAGATCTAAAATCTGAAAAGAAATCTAATATGCTTGTTGAAGATTGTGATGAATTAGAAAAAGAAAATGAGACCCTTAAGCATGAGTTGAAGATAGTAAATTTGAAGCTTAGTATGAAAGACAGAAATTTAAGATCTGATAATGAAAATTTGAAAATTGAGAATGAAGATATGAGGTCAAGACTTGAAAAGGAAACATCTGAATCTGAAAAAGTAAAAATGCAGTATGTGGAACTTGAGAAGTATAATAAAATTGTGAAAGGTGAATTAATTC
The DNA here is from genome assembly GCA_027943335.1 of Chamaecyparis obtusa. NCBI lineage: Eukaryota > Viridiplantae > Streptophyta > Pinopsida > Cupressales > Cupressaceae > Chamaecyparis > Chamaecyparis obtusa. The sequence continues at coordinate 471,575 of BSBK01004116.1, forward strand.
AATCTAAACAACAACTTGAAAGGCTATATTCAAAAGGTGATAAGACTTTAAAAAAAAATTCTTTTGAAGAACCATTCTTTGATAGGACTGGATTTGGATACAGTATGTTTAGAATAAACCATGAAAGTAAGAAGTCAGATTTGAAGACATCTGAAAGTGTGGAAGAAATAAAGCTAGATGAGAACACATTGGAAGAACCATCTAAAGAAGAACCACCTAGAGAGAAAGATGAATCAAAGCAAGAAGAATCAAAATAGGAAGAACCATCTAAAGGTATGCAAAGAGAATTCAAAGGTAGATGTTTTTCTTGTAATGCTATTGGGCACATGAAGAGAGATTGCACAGGTAAGCAATTTAAATCTTTTAATGGACATTGTTATAATTGTCATAGTTTTGGACATAGAGCTAATGAATGTAGAAGACCTAAAGTAATTTTGAATAATGATGATAGAATGATTCAGAATACTAACAATGCAGATAAGAAATCTATTGAAGAAAGGAATCAAAGAAAAGTGGTAGTATGTTTTAGATGCAACAAAGTAGGACACATTGCTAGAAATTACAGGTCACAGATTAACCAGCAAGGACAGAGATTTGGAAACAATGGAATCATTTTTCAGATATGCAACAAGTTTGGACATTCAGCAAGATTTTTCAGAATGAACAATGGAGGTTATCATCATAACCCTAACCCTAGGAACAATGCAAGAAGGAATGAAAATGCAGGAAACAAAGAGAAAGGTTGCTGTAGCAATAAAGATGAAGTAGAATTTGACAAAAGCACAGATCAAGGAGGTATAGTCAGCACTAAAAGTAGTCAAGAAGGTAATGTAACCGATGGTAAGGATGAATCTTTACCTGACCCTTCTTTAAGTACTTAAATTATGTAAGTTTCTATAGTTTAGGACTTAGGATTAGTATAGATTAGGAATTTGAATGAGTTAAGTTTTGCATAGTTAGATGTTGGTTTATTATGTTGTACTAATGCTATGGTTAAGTGCACAAAATAAAATATTGTGTTTTGCGAGGTCACAGAAAGTTTCGTGATTGCAGGTTTGCAGAATCAGCTTTTTGAGGTTTTAGCGGCAAAATGAATGAATGTGATGTTAGATCGAGTTAATGTGAAGTGTTATAAGGTCAAAATCAAAGTTATTACAATTAAAAAGTGATTGAAAAGAGATTTGAAAGAAGAAAAGTGAGTTAAGGATGATTTGAAGAAGTTTGGAAGCAGTTTGCAGCGACAATCATACCGAAACCCTAGATTTGCAAAGTTGAGGTATTTCTTGATCTTTAATCAGTTGATAAGATGGATATTTCTATGGTTCATAATGTTAAGGATAAGAATAGAACAAAGATTAAGAAAGAACTAGTAGAACCAACTGAAATTGATGACAGTCTAGCATTATCATCCGTACCAGATGGAGTATTGCACATTGAGAATGTTAAGGGATATTTAGGTTGTAAGTTTGAAACTTTGGGAGATGCAGACTTTAGTGATGATTATAGGAAATTGTACAATCAAGACATGTCGGATAAACTAGCTTATGGGCACTTAGAGAATAATAAAATCATCAAATATTCCATAAAGTATGAATTCAATGATGAGGAATGTACCAAGATCATTTTAAGTAGAATCCACAATGGGAAATTCTGGATGGAGGATAGAGTTATTGATATAACTGCTGACCTAATTCATGAAGTTACTGGATTATCTAAAGTTGGAGAGATTCCACTGAATGAAAAGAACATGAGAAAGATTGTTTTAGATAACACTAGATCTAGTTATAATGGTAGAGGAATTGTGATAAGCAAGATTAAGCAAGATGATGTTAGGTACCTTTACAAGATCCTAACAACCAAATTCTGTGGTAGTTCAAGGGAAGATGACATGGCTGTAGGAATGATTCATGTAGCTTATCTTGTGTATTGAGAAGAAACCAGTAGACCTATGTGAAATCTTGAAAATTCAGTTATTTGAGAACTTAGAAAAGATTAAGAAGGCTAAGTACACTCAGTTTAGGTTTTCATCTCTAATAACCTATATGTTTTTCCATATTTTGAGAAGATTTCCTTATACATTTGATTGGAGTGATAATGTGAACACAATGGAAAGAATAAACTCAGTTTACATGAAACACCTTTTTGATAAAGTTAATGACAGTGTGAAGCTTGTATTGAAAACTTTTCAGAATATTGTTAAGAACAAGTCAAGGATTCCTCAATCCTTAGTTGAAAAGCATAAAGATGACATTTGTTTTATGGTTGACACTGATTTCACCTACATTGAAGTAGTTGAGCCTAGAATGGAATTCATAGACCCTCTTGGCTATGAAATATCTGAAGCAGAAATAGTAGGATATGTGAATAGATTGTTAAAATGTGAGTTGGATGGTCATGCAAACAGGTTTGGAACCTATGAAGAGAATTTCAACTCTACAATAAGTTTGAGAGAAAAGAAGCAATCTAGTAAGAGAGTTGAATCTACTATGAAGAAGATATTGAAAGAATTAGGTATGTCAAGTCACGAGTTTGACATAGCTAAGAAGACTATAGAAGCCCTGAGACAAAGTGAAAATCTTGTAATTCCACCTGAGACATCAAGTGCGGATCCTGTTGATCCAATTGCAGTAAAGGTAAAAGTTGAAGTACTTGAAAAAGATGAAGGAGATAAATCTTTTTCTCCTATTCCTAGCCAAAGAGTAAAAGTGAGTGCAACAGGACCCTGTAAGAGATAGAAAGTGGTTGTACCACCTATTCCTAGAAATGTAGCAGTAATTAAAGATGATGATGTAGTTTCACTCAAGAAGAAAACTTGGAAACCAAGAATTGAAAGAGTGAATGAAGATATATTGAAGCATGGAGACTTCACCAAGTTGAATAAATTCTATGATCTATATGGAGCATTTAACAGATTGAACTTTGAAAATGCAATGGTTACACATATGATTGTGGCAGATAAGAAACTTAGCACCATTCATGGTAAGATCCCAGAAGACTTGTATAACAGACCTGTGAATAGAAAATAGAGAGCACAAGAAGAAGACATGAAGATGAGAGAATATGTAATCAGACAGTTCTGTGAAGTTAAGGATGAAGATCATTTGAAGAGATTCTTGAAGTCTCTTGGAACTTTATTGAGAACAAAGAGAAGAACAATCCTTATAATGGGAGGCAAAAAGGAGGAAGTACAGAAAGAGACAAAGCAAGCAATAATGCAAGTTCTTGCAGATATAGTTGCAGAAAAGCATGTTGAGTCAGACCCTTAGCAAAAGCAATCAGAGGAACCGCATGCAAAGAAAGTTGGTATTGAAGAAGTTCCATCTTCTTCACATATCAATATTGGCAAAGAATCAATGGATATTGAAGGCACCAAAGTGACTTTAGAATTAGATGATGCAGTATTTCATGATCTAGGAAATATTGTTGACAATTTGGCTTTGGAAGAGCAAGAAAAGGTCATAGAATCAGAGAAGAATATAGAGGTAGAGGAAGCACCAACAGTATCAGAATCAGTTCAAGCAGAACAGTCAGTCAAAGGCAAACAAATTTTGACAGAGGCCACTACCTCTAGTGCACCTTCTAAACCAATTGAAGACATTAGTGCACCTAACAGTAAGAAGAGGAATATTGGCTCAATGTTTGAAGACCTTGGAAAAGAAGTTTAAGATGATGATTAGCTTGAGTTCATTACATCTCTGAACAAAATTATTGGAAAGAATAAGAAGGTGAAAGACCTTGAAGGAAAAGTTAGAGTTTTGACAGAGAAACTTGAGAGTGTGATCAGCACTAAGGTATCTGAATCAAATCCACTTGAGAAAGCTCAATCAGTAATAAATTCTTTTGACACTAAATTTTCTAACTTGAAGGATATTGCAAAGATAAAAGTTCAGGAAGACTTTGAAGAAAAAATGCAGTAAACTTTGAGTGTAAATATTCAGAATGATATTGGTAGTTTAGATGTATGTATAAAGAATTTGAGGAGACACTTTGAGACAGGAAATAATTTGTATATACAATGTACTAAATTAGAAATCATAACAATTTAAGAGGATAAGAAGATCAGAGAGAAGTTAGATGCTATTTCAGCTGAGACAAACACCTTGACAAGCCCTAATGTCAAGATAAGTTCTGTTGAGAAGAACATAAGGAAATTGAAAGATGAAATCCAAATGATAGCAGAGGAGAAGAACAAAAAGATGATCAGAGTTAACATCTTTAGAGAGCATGTCTCAATCAAGATATCAATTGTTGAAGATCAAATTGAGCAGTGTCTTTCAGCAAAGACATCATTTCAGAAGTTTAGCTTCAATTCCCTACAAGCTTGTCAGATAGCAGCATATGGATTGAGTACTCTACTCAATGTTGCTAAATCCATCGGGATGATATGGGAGAAAGTTTTTGAATCTTGGAAGTTAGAGTTTGGTGATTGTGTTGCAAGCCTACTGGCTTTGCAATAACTGATAATAAGGTATAAAGTTTTTGAAATTTTTGTACACCCTATCTTTGTCATTGTTGTCAAAGGGGGAGAGATAGTAGTAGAAAATTGTATATATATTGAGGAAGGATACTCATAGGGGGAGCTATTCTATGGAGTATGATATTGTATTCATATTGTATAAACTTTTGGCCACAAAATTCTATATAAGTTTTTTTGAAAGTTTTGTTTGCACACTTAGCCAATTTTCTCATATGTTGTCACCAATGACAAAGGGGGAGATTGTTGGAAATTTGGCTAATTTGGATGCATAGATGTTGTCATTATGGAAACATATGATCTCTATTAAGAGCGCAGAATCTGGAATGCAAATATGCAAAGTTGAAGAAAGAAATTGTCTAAGTTTGGATACAATGATCCTGACAGAGCACCCGATGAAGATTTAGTTGGCGACGTCTAGTAGAGCAATATTTTTGTTTGCACAATTAACTAAAGCTTATATAGAGTATGAGGATACCCCATCTTAGTGCACATAAAGTTTGGAGTAGTATGGAAAAAGTTATTCAAAGTTTACTGAAGACAGTTTTGCAGACAAAGCAGTTGTTGGAGACAGTCTTAGCGAAAGAGTTAAGGGATTATTTTTTCTTGTCAAAATAATGAATTAACATTATGAAGGGATGAAATCCTAGATTTTTACTCTTGGATAATGATTTTGGATGCTGACCATGTAAATTTATTAGCTTTAATAACTCATATATTAGGCATACTTGAAATGTAATGAAATATAGAAGTGATATGTAAAAAGAAAGAAAAGATAACTTGTGATAGTCGTATATTGTGATAGTAGCAAAGGCTATTGATGCGAAGTTGTAAGAAGTACCATATTATAGTTAGAAACATTTTTTTATTACCTATTTGGGCAGTGAGCTCAGCTGGTGATCAAGTTTTGTAATCTAAACTCCTAACAGGGTTAAGGCTTCTAACAAGGCCTAAAGTCCTTTAACCAGGACAGATCTACTATATATTGTAAATTGACTCCTAACAGGGTCCAATATCCCTAATAAGATACTTTTGATTAGTGATCTTTCTGGGTACCATCCCCACCAGGGTTTTCCCTTGGCCAGGGTTTCCTCGAGAACATATGATGTGTTATGAGTTCTTTCTATTTACTGCTATGTTTGTTAATCAGCTTGATAATCTTTGTATGCACTAAAGTAATCTGTTATATCCATAAGTGGGAAAAAGAAAAAGTTTGTGAAATACTGATTCACCCCCTCTCTCAGTATTTCCTATTTCTAACAAAAAATATTGTACTATAAATTTATGAACTTGAAGGGATCTATGCATGACTATTTTTGGAAACATTTATATGACTGTCATAAAAATACAATCTCAATGTGGTAAGCATAATGTCTTTTTGAACCATTGAATCTTCCTAATTTTGATATATGTTGGATAAAACCTAATTTTTCATATTCTCACTAGAGAGATTTTCAAAATAATCTCTGGTTCAAATGTTATTAATAATATAGTACGGGTATATAAAAACAAACCAGAATACTTTGTCTATTTTTAATTAACATATTTTTCATTATCATCCTAATTATAAATCAGATCATATTAATAATATGAATATTTAATAATAGACACACACATACATTCATAGATATATATACCAAATTACAATCATATAATTAACCATAGACTTCTAGGAAGAGTTTTGATAAAGAAAATTAATAAACCATGTCATTAAACTTCCTACGCACAATATATGTTTTCAATAATATTTAATCCATAAACATATATAACCAGAGAATATTGATATATCATAAAAACACACTATTAATTTCCATAATACATACACACATCCACAAATACACATAGGAAAGGAAGTGATTCTTCCAATTTCCAGATCCCACCTGGAGTCCTGCAGAGAAACTTCACAATGACTGGAGAATACCTCTGCAAGTCCTCCAAACCTTGAGTGAGATGGTAGCCTCCTAGAAAGCTTCCTCTAGAAATAAAACTCCAAGCAATCCAAACACTTTCCCTCCAAACTAAAACACTCTCAATCTCACAAAAAATTACAAATAACTTCTGGAAAAATTATCAATATAGAAAACTTCAGAAACCTTCCAAAAAATCCAACTCCCTCTCAATCCCCAAAATGCAAATATTTATCCTTCAACTATTTGGTTGGAGGAGTTTCTTTACGCGAAGCAACTTCTCCAATTTCCATAGTTGGTTGGGAGAATAAACAAATCATTCCCGTAAATGACTTAACAAAGTTTTAATAAATTTAATTAAAATAGCTCTAAAAGAAAACCATAACAAGAAAGTCAAACAAATAACTCTCAAGGAAAGCACATAGCACACATGGAAACCAACTAGCCTAACTTCTAGGAGGTCTTGAGTTCAACTCCCTCCTAGATAGCTAATTTTACTACAAAAAGCATTTACTTTTATTATTACTATTATTAATATCATTTTCACTCTTTATTTATTTATTTATTTATACACTTTATTTAATTATTATAAAGAACATACCATTTACTCAATCAATAAAAACATACAAATATTATTATTTATATAAGCATGGGTATATGCATGTGCACCCACATATACACATACCTACATAACATATACAAACAATTATAACATAATTATGTAATAATTATTATACATATAAACAAGGTTAATTCTAACTCATAACATAAACTTGAACCAACTTTGAAACATAAGACCACAATGTAAACTGCATTCTAATTTCCCAACTAGGGTATCAACCTAACAAAAATCTAAGTCCATGGGTAACCTCAAGAGTAGCTTGGTTAAATCTCCACACAACAACAGTTCAAGGATTTGAAGGCACGCTCAGACCTATGTAGCCAAGTGGAGATGATGCCTGGTACCTACATCCTACATCACCAACCGACATGCATATACATATATATAAATAGATAATGGAAAACAAGGAGGGAGAGTGCGATATCATGTGGACCTCCCATAGGAGTAACTACGACTGCCTCTCCTCATCCTACACTCACATCAAATAGTGTAATCATCCAAACATAATGGGGTTAGCAAGGTTAGATCCATCATAATATAAGTCAAATGTAAAACATTTTACAGATATTTGATTTCTAATCATTCATCATTTTATTTCAAATTATTTAATATCTCATAATAAACTCAAAAAAAATATGAAATCAAATGTCCCATCATGAAATAACATAGTCTAAACATATAATCCAAAGTATCAAAGTAATAATCCTATCCATTCAAAATATGTAGATACTAGGGTGGGCATTACAAACATTGTGATGCACATCATGGCCTTCGTCATGCCCAAGTTTTGTGGTAGGATTTGAAGGCTGTAGTGAAATGTCATGCACATTGTTATCATGAAATAGTCAATTTATGTTCGAAATTAACTATTCAATTTGATTTACTTTTCATTTGACCAATTTACCTATGTCTCATCTGGTGCAGCAGATTCTTCATTATGCCTTTGGGATTCTTCACGTAGGTGTGCAACCATGACTGCATAGCCTTCCTTCAAGGATATTCTCTTGTCTTCATTCGTGGGCTCTACATTGATTTTCATGCCTTGTATTTTTTGTTTAATATCGTCACTTTTAAATGTATGATTTGATTAAATAGAATTGTTTGCAACCTTATATATAAAAATTTGATATGAAATTCTAATGCTGCTACTTACAAGTCGAGAGTGAAGTTTCATAAAGCCACCAGAGCCAAGTTTGTGTTGGCCAACCTTTGTTAATCTCACTTGTGTGGCTTTTGATGTGTCTTACAGTCTATGAAAAGTTTGAAACATGTTAGATTATATATTTACAAAGATATATAATTAGTGCATGATTGCATTCTACTTAATACTATCATGACATACCTTATTTTTCCTTCTTCTGGTTGAATTCCACTACCCTTTAGCCTTTTCTCTTTTGCACCTTCCATTATTTCAATCCACTCCATTGGTGGAATCATAGGAGGATGCTCATACTTTGGGTTATCCTTTAGAGCCCTTCTATATTGGTCCCTCATAATCTTTATATGTTTGGATGCTCTTTTAAGAATCATGACTATGTCAAAATTTTTAGTTCCAAAGAGGTCCTCTAAAGATTTAATGAGCTGATTTTTTAAGTCAACATCTTGATCATTCCACCTTTTTTGAAAAAACAAAACTATTAGATATCATAACTTTAATATAGTACAATAAATGAAACATAAGAAAAATATTGTAGCAATATTATGAAGCTATGTACCTTTTATGTATGGTTGGCCCAAATAGCTTCAATGTCATTTCAAAAAGAAGATCATAAAAAACATCATTTTCTAAAAAAACATCATGGGATTATCAGTCCAAAATGAGTTATGTATAAGTAAACTACAATTACACTATAAATAATAACAATTTTAAAGCACCTGGAAGCTTGGGTAGTTTTAACAGAACCATATTGTTCTTGTTCAACAACAATGTCCCCGCAAACGAACCAGTACTAGTAACATGAGCTGATCCAAGAAATGGTTGATCTTCACTAGTACTAGTCTGATCTGTTCTTGTACCATGTGTGGGTGTATCTATTAGTACACAAAATAGGTCCATGCAATGTATAAAATTCACACAAGAAAAATAATGAATGCATGATTAGCACATAACAAAATATAGAAAAATAAGGTTTCACCAATTGTAGATGGTACAGAGGAAGATGTCTGCAAGCACCTTGTTGCGGACAATGCACTCATCCAATGTGGAATGGTAATCAAAGGAGGTGTCTGCACTTCATCATGAGATGAAGAATACATTGTTAGCAAAGACATTTTCAATGGATAAAGATTAACTGGGGTATGTTGGTTTCCAAAATGGGAGTTTATGCTCTAACAGGCAACCAATACATCTACAGATTCTGAGGATTGGTTGGATCCAAATATTTAACTCTAGAGATGATTGGACCAACAATAGGGTCTCAGTATGCCCTCTGCACTTTTGGCTCTACAAAACCAAGGAGGGTGATCCTAATCCAGTAACAAAACTTGCTTCACTGATTCACTAACTAGATTTAAATGCAACAGATAAATGACAAGAAAAAACTAAATGATAACCATTCATTCATAGATTTTTCTCTATCACTACATGGTAATTTATTTTGCAAATCATTGAACTTCAAAGAATTTTAATAATTTTATGCTTTAAGATGGAAATACCAGTAGAATCCCTTAAACACTTATCTCTATGAGAAGAACATCACTACTAGCCAGTGTCTTATCCATTGGGCTACACCTCCATTGCAAGACTGTTATGCATGAACAAATATACAGAACTTTGAAAGATTTAATCCCCTTTGAAAATACTAATCACCCTGTGGTGGATTTTATCAAAGGTTCCTAGATTCACACTACTTACTGGTGTATCCTTAAGAAAAACTTCAAAGAATTTATGTCACTTTCAAAGCTTATTTAATCTGATCCTCGACCAGAGCTGAGAAATATAGACATACACACAGAGATTATCTATGCAATGAATTGCAACAATTCACAACTCAAACAGAAATACTCAAGGAGAGATATAAATCCTAGATTTTATTCAAATGCTATATTATATCATGCTTACAAAATGCTTTACAGTATAACCTTTTGAAAATAACTTGAACCAGAAAATATTATGCTTCTATAGAAATAATGTCTAAAAATGGTCTATGATATCCCAGACTCAAGAAACTTATTAGTAAAATTGATCAAGTTCTCACTCTTTTTACACTAATCTCGGTAATCCTTTTATAGAATAAGGATTGCAAACAAGCTTCAGATCATCTTAGAAAAGACAAGAAAGAAATCATCAGATAACACAAAAAATGCAAATAAAAACTTTCTTGTTACAAAAATTCGAGATGGATAGTAAAGATGAGCGACAAAATCTTGCAATAGCTCCCAAGGTGAGTTCAACTTCTGCCAGGTGTTGTATCCGTGCCTATGATATCTGCTTGACATCTTTGTCTATGTTAGCTTTGATCCTGAGGATTTGGAATACTACCACCTGGTGCTTCTATAATTGATGCTTCTTCTTCTAAAAAACTCTGAAGGATATTTTGATTCCCAGGTCATATAGGCCTCTTCACTCACCAATGAAAGGCAAGGACTTCATCCCTCTTCGGTAGTAATTTGTTCCACTCAGCAACCAACTGGTGAACCTCTATTATTACATTAGCAAAATGTATCCTAGCATCCTGAAGGAGTTCAACAAATTGTATGAATGGGGTATTATCATCTGTACATAAAATGGAGTCCACTTTAGACAATACTTGTCTATCTATCTACTTCGACCATTGACCTTTATCTTTAATTAACCCATCCATCTTAATAAGACCAGGAAAAATTTGAAAATCATCCTGGAAATATCTCACCCTTAAGATTTCTGACTTTCTTCTTATACTCCCCCTATTTACCTCAAAATCAAAAAGATCCTTAACAAACATATAAGTGTTTGTTAGCTCTATATTCACAATACATTTATCCTTAATTTGGTCAAAAAATGACTTCATACTATCTCTTCTTCCAGACCATCTTTCCAAGGTCTTGTCCATAGTAGCCACTTCTTTCTAAAAAGATGCTAAGATGTCTGCCAATTTTTGTGCAGACTTGTATACTTCTTTAGATCTCACCTTTGCAAAAAAATGTGAAACAACATCCTTTATCTTCTTATCAAACCTCTCCTTTACTTTTTAATCAATGTCTTCCTCATCTATGGAAGGAGGAAGAGGGGAAGGAGGAAGTTCAACAATAGGGCTTGATGAGGAAGGCCCAACAAGGGAGGAAGCTATCTGCATCTATTCTGATAATTGTATTGGGCCATGGTCTCCCAATCTCTTCTTTAAATCTGCAATCAAAATATCTCTCTTAAGAATCCCCTATTTCAACTCACCATAAACCTTCAAAAAAGTTTCCAATTTTGCAGTGAGCTCTTCCTTCTCTTTAGCTTCCTTTTTTGCCACTTTTGCTATTAATTGTGCTATGGCCATTACCATACCTGATGCTTCCATCAAAGAAGTATCAGTAACCCTTCTTACAATTAGACTCCCTAAAAGGTCATCTTTGACAATTTATTTTCCCTTTTTACTTTCATTCTTTCTTAAGGACCACATTACCAAAGCTTGGTGATTGTCATTGAAAGTGACCCCTTTAACAGCCTGTTCTACTTCTTCTTGAGTTTTGTGGAAAGGAGTGGTCTATTTTCTGACTGACTCAAAAATTACTACATCAGCTATATCCCACTCTGGGAGGATTAGCACTCCTGACACTTTTACCATATCTCTTCCCTGTTCTAGAGTGATTTGTTTAAACTTTGCAATCATCTCTATTTTCACTTCCTCCTTTATGATTTGTAAATCCTTCTATAGATTCTCTTCATGTTTCTTCTCACAAATTTCTTGAAATTTCCTAATGTTTAATTTCCAAAGAAATTGTATGAAGGCCCTAGTTTTAACAAAAGTATCATCAACCAAAAATCCCTCACAAGCCTTCTTGATTATAGGGTCTAACTCTGTACCTGCCAATTCCCCTATTCTTAAAACCAACTTGGGCTCTTCTAGTGGTTCTTGCACACCCTCATTTATTTCTTCATAGGTCATAAAGATTTGACCTAGAGCATCTACTTGCTGTACTTGTTCTGCACTCTCTTGGTTATCAAAAATTCTTAGAGGAGACTGTGATGGAGAATACTCCTTGTCAACATGAACAGGTCTTTCTTCCACTCTCTTTTTCTTTGATGGGCATGGAGAATCAATTACATCCTCAGAGGTTTGAGGATGAGTAGAATCAAGGATCTCTACAATCTCCTTTTGTTTCTCAACTTGTTGTGAAGTTGACAGGATATTCCTTGTATCAATTTGTCTTTGCTGGGTTCACTCTATTACTACAACTTTGTAACCAGTCTTCTTTTGCACCATGTACCTTCCTGGGGGAAAACCTTTTGCAAATATGGGCTTGCTTAACAATTGCTTAGCCCTTTTTGGATCATCCTTCATAACCTTTTCCTTCTTTTCATTTAAGGTCTGAAAAATACCTTGAAAACAATTCATGAGGGTATCTATTTTCTTCCCCATTGGAGTTATGCTTTTTAGGGGATCCGATCCAGAATCAAACTGCCAAATAAAATCTAATGTCTTTTTGTACACAAGCCACTTTTCCTTCCTAACCTCTTGATCCTACAACTTTGGGACATTTCTGACAATATCCTTGGGGAAATTAAAAATGTGGTTAATCATGGGACACTTGGCTCTTTTCTTGAACATTTCATTATAGAACCCTTTTGGATCTGTTGTTCTGGCAATTGCAATGGCCATACGGTATGGAGCCAGGATTTTACCCATGTGAACCCATCCACCCTTGGTAATTATGAATTGGTGGGCAATGGTAACATTTGGGAATAAAGTTCCCTTGCCTTTTCCAGTGACGGCATACTCTTCAATATCTCCCAATTGCCTAAAAAATTCTACAATTCCAATGCTAAGGGGTAGATGCTAAGGCAATATAAAAGGGGTCCCCCTGAAACCATACAACCTGATGACAGTTGATACATTGTAGAAAATGACATCACCCCAATTGTGAATAATATTCAGATTCTTAGAAAATTGATTTGGCCTAATGAGCTATGCTAATACTGTTGGGAGTCTTGGGTTGTCTAAGACAAAAAACATCCTAAGTCTGGCTGCAAAATGTTTATCAAAATTTGTGAAACTATTATTAGGCCATTGTGAGGCTCCATAATTGGACTAGCATAGCTTCACCATCCTTCTATCTCATTAGTTCCATTTCTTGCCGAAAAAAGCTTACTCCTTTAAACAAAAACATGCACATTATGAAAGAATAATAGTAGGAGGGTCTGTCATCTTCATTCTTTTGAATCTTCACTAATCCATTATGGATTTGTTCAGCAATGAATGGAGAAAAATCAAAAGTAATAGATAGATGTGAATGTAGAATTTGAATCACCATGTACATCAGATGTATTGGCATCCTCTCACTAACATCCTCTCCAAAAGCTTGACATAATGACCAATATGCACCCTTAGCTCTGAAATCAAAATATTCTATTTTAAAAGGCTCCTATGTGTTCTGTCCCATAATAACCATTTTCCCAATTTTGGTGCAGAAATCCTTCAACAATTTTCTTTTGAAATAGTTCCTTTGTGCATCATATACTTGCCTTAGCTCTTCAAAATCAATATTCTCTAAACTGTCTGAGGGTTCACTTAACCCGAACACCTTCTTGATCTCTTCGGCAAAAATTTTGATCAATAGTATTTCCTTTGCATCCCTAACCTGCCTAGTGATTGGGTCATAACTCTTCGCAACCTGGATCATCAAATCAACATCTATAAAGACATCGGGTACCACAAGTTTTCCCAGGTCAGACTACCATATATTGCTTGCAGGGTGAGGGGCATTTCTCTCACTAAAACCTACTTTGAATAGATCTAATCTAGTGATATTAGAGTCACCACTTGCATTGATTGTACCAATTTTAGCCTCCCTAATAAATTTTTTTATGTCATATAAACCCTCCGCTACTTTTACCCTAGGGTCTTTGGGAATCAAACTCTTGGTTTTCACTAGCTTAGTAGTAGAACCGGAGAGTAACTGCAACAAATCCTCATGCAAACCTCTTTCACTATATGCAATTTTACCAGATAATTCTTTCCTTGGTGCCATTTTTAGGGTTTATCTTAAAAGAAACCTTTGCAAGATATACAAACTACAGAACTGTGACTCTTTTAGCAGGGAAGCAATTTGCACAAGTATTTTACCAACCTCTTTCTAGGAAATCATCGGGAGACAATAGCCAGTCCTTGCAATTCTTCACACTTGAGTCTCTGCAATTTTTTTATTTCTTTATGCTTCTGAGAGTGCACAAAATTCTGATATATGAGCAATTAAAGCAGTCATTTCAACAAGTTATTTAGCATGATTAAACAATTACTCCTTGAAAAGAATGAACTGTCACTTTTCAATGGGAAACTTCAAATTTGCATTACTTTATCTCCAGTTTGAATTAGAACCATCAATCATCATTAGTAGATGATCTAAAGGCCTGTCCCATGATCGCATAGCTTGAAAATTGCTCATGTGAACATGTGACAAGCCCTCCCTTAGTCTCTCTATTGATGGTAGTCCCATATAACTTTCACTATTAAAACAAACATTAGTCGCATGATCGCATAGCTTGAAAATTTCTCATGTGAACATGTGACAAACCATTAGTATTCACTCGCCGTCATCTTTTCTTCAAGTTACTAGTCCCACTTTGCTTTGTTAATAAAGAAAAATCCATGCTAGCAATACCTGGCAAGTTGTCATGTAATCTCCTTCTTTCCAAGCACTGGTGTTTTGCTAACATCCTCCACATCAGCAAGTACTATCAACCAATCAAGGAAAAACCATATGCAAAAACTGACACCGGTTCCACTAATATTAGCCAATGAGAAAATGCTATTCATGTACATCTATCAAAGGTCCCACCTGAGAATCACGCTTGGCTTTATGCAAGATCAACGACATGTCGCATGATCACATAGGCCTCTAAGATCCCATGTGATTATACGATAGTTGTCTGATCTTTTCCTTATTACTTTTCAACTCTGTAGATCCTTCTACCACTAGCCCCACTGTCCTCTACAAATAAAAAGCTGCCACTTGTGAAATACATGTCAGTGGTCCCACTTTGTTTCCGCATCAAGCTTCTTTGTAAGATCAACAGTTAGTCACATGTTCACATGGCTTCGAAATATTCCATGTGAACACACGACCGCCATTAGATCTTCATTAAAGAATCAAATCTGAATGAAAGCTGAAACATTAGAAAATAAAAGGCATACGACTTAGGAAATATTAATCATTGCCAGACTTAGGAAAAATAAAACTGCCAGTCGCAGAGACTTAGAAAAATATTTATGCACATGCATTTTTGAAACTTTAAGTGATTCAAAAAGGTAACACTCAAATAGAAATTAATAGAGTGACCTAGGGTTTTTGAACATGGCATAAACTTAAGGTTTTTCTCAGGTTTAACTCTTAGTTAGGGCTCACTGGATATTGAGGAAAAATAGATAATTTTGCAAGATTTTTTATGGGTTTTCTGTAGAAAAATTATCACAACTTCATGAACATTTATACACACTTCAAATTTATAAAAATTTCACAAGACTCATGTACTAAAAATTTGAAGTGCCCATAGTGGCTCTATCTGGGGATGTGTGCCTCTTGCAGGCATGATAAGAAACTAGAATCTCTTGGATAAGCAGACCATCTACTGAAACAAAACAACTAACCTACTCACACAATTGGGAAATAAACACACAACTGGGAAAGGGAAACTAACTACTGTTCATGGATAATGAGAGTACCTTAAGAAAAGTACAACTTGAGGAATTGTCCATGAACTGGCAATTCCATTTCATTTCCAATCAAGTCCTTCAGAATGTATGAATCAGGTCCCCATGTTTGATTGATCAAATATGGTCCCAACCAAATAGGGTCAAATTTCTTGTGTTTACCCTTGTCTTCAAGCCTGGCATTCCACATCAGGACCAAATCATTTTCTTGAAAACTTTTGACTGTAGTTTTTCTGTCATACAAATTCTTATACTTGAGCTAAGATCTCAAATTTGTATCATGTGCTTCCCTCCTTGATTCATCTAGTTGTATCAGGTCCTTTAAGCTGATCTTCATTTCATCATCTTGGTCATCATCATACAACTGGATGAACTTGTACATTTGCAACAAATTAATTTGTGGTAACCTGGCATGGATACCATATACTAAATCAAAAGGATCACATCCTATAGCCTTCTTGATTATCACTCTGTCAGCCCATAGAGCTAGTTGTAGCTTTGAATCCCATGCCTTCTTGTTTGCATCTAAGATTCTCTTCAAAAAATTTATCAAGCTTTTGTTACTTGATTCAGCCTGACCATTTCCTTGAGGATGGTAGGGAGCATAATATGAAATCTTTATACCATATTGAAAACAAAAGCTAAAAAATTCTTCAGATCTAAAACACAAAGCATTCTCAACAACTAAAACTTCAGGGCATCCAAACCTTATCAGTAAATTTTGCATCAGGAAATCAATAACCACTTTACTTGTTTCTTTTTTAGTGGGAATAGCTTCCACCCACTTTGTAAAGTAGTCCATTGCAACCAATATATAGGAGTGTCCTCCACTAGATTTGTTTGGGAGCTCTCCTATGAAATCGATACCCCACTTTTGAAAAGCGGTTTCCACAGTCAGAGGACTCAGAGGCAAATTACCATTGAATTTCAATTTTCCTGAAAATCTCTGACAAGCATCACATTTTTTGACAAAAGAATGTGCATCCTTGACAATACTAGGCCACCAAAAACTAGACCTTAGTATCTTATGTGTAGTGGTTTTAGCCATGTAATGGGCACCACACACACCTTCATGCATTGCTTGCAACAAATCATTAGCCTTTTGAGGGTCAACACATTTCAGCAAAACACCCTTATTACTCCTCCACCACAATTCTCCTTTAATGATCACATATTTTAGAGCATGTAATTTGATAGTCCTCCTTTTGTGATCTTCCATATCAGAAGGAAATAAAAGCTTTTGCAAGTATCCAATGACATCCTTGTACCATTCATAGCAATCTAAATCACAAATGTATGGCCTTTTTTCTTCTTCAAGAGTGTTGATGTGCTTAGCATCCAAATTTATTTGGGCCATAACTTTTTCGAACCCCAATCCTCTTACTAATTTTGTGATTTGGATATCAACATTAAACTCTTGGATTCTGTTTATCCACTTGCACCTTCTTGTTGAACCAAGATGTCTTTTATAGCAAGACTGGGCAAATATGCAACTACAGTTGCTCCTACCAAGTAACATCTGAAATTTTTTATAGCTTTGACCAATGCATAGGCATGTTTCTCATTTATATCATACTTTAACTCAGCTACCTCCAATGATTTACTAAAAAAGGAAATGGGTTGTTCAAAACCCTCTGAGTTCTTCTGTAACAATACTGCAGCTATAGTATGATAAGAAGCAAATGAAAAGATTTGAATATGCTTACTAAAATATAGTGATCGTAATATAGGAGCACTTTTAATAGCCACCTTGATATTAGAAAAAGCTTTCTTGGCCTGATTACTCCATTCCACCTTTGCATTCTTCTTCAACATTTTAGAGATGGGAACACTAATTTCAACAAAGTTTGTAACAAACCTTCTGACAAAATTTATCTGTCCAAAGAAAGATTGGATACCTTTTACATTTTTTGGCAATGGTACCTTGTCTATTGTTGCTACTCTCTTAGGGTCTATCTTGACTCCATCCTTAGATAAAATATGTCCCAAAAGCTTACCCTTTGTTACTCCAAAGGAACACTTCCTTGGGTTAATGGAAACCCCATATTCTAGAGCTCTTACAAAGATTTTTTCCAAGTGACCACAATGCTGGTCCTTCTTTTCTGAATAAGCTATCAAGTCATCCTGATAAACAACAAGAAATTTGTTTATGAAATCTGAAAAGGCTACATCCATGTCTCTTTGAAAGGTAGCCCCAATATTAGTTAAACCAAAAGGCATTCTAACATATACATAAGTACCCCACGGAGTAGTGAATGTTGTTTTGAACTGTTCTGATTCTTTGACAACTACTTGATTATAACCTGAAAAACCATCCATCATGGACATTAATTCAGATCTAGTAACCCTTTGTAACATGACTTCCATGTTTGGTAAACCATAATTATCTTTCAAAGAATTTATGTTCAGATTTCTAAAGTCTACACACAACCTGATGTCTCCATTCTTTTTTCTTACAGGGACAAGATTAGAAACCCATGTTGAATGCCTAATAGGTTGAATGATGCCTACATCACTCATCTTTTTTAACTCATCCTGCATTTTTGGTGCCAAAGTAGGATTGACAGGTCTCAAATTTTGTCTAAAAGGTTTAGTATTTTCCTTCAAAGGAATTTCATGTTGGAACAAGTCTTCTCTATATGCCTTTAAATCATCATAAGACCAAGAAAAGACATGTCTATACTTTCTAAGAAGACCTATTAGAGACTTTTTTATTTCAGGAGTCAAGCTTCCCCCAATATATACATTTTTTGGGGCTTCCTTTGTTCCTAAATTTATCTCCTCTACACACTCAGGCTTGCTTAAAAGCTTTGCTTGGGAAGAGCTATCATGGCTATCAAATGCTCTTTCCAACACTACCAAACCCTTTGGGACTTTATTTGTTTTCAACGACAAGATTGCCTTGCCAAGGAGAGAGTTCTTATTATCCGATGTTTCTACATACTCACCAAAATTTATCTCTTTATCTCCAAAACTTGCATCATAATGCAAAAATCTCAAAATATCTAGATCATCATCAAAAACCTACCAATTTTCATAATTATCTAGTATGGATGGCCTAGTTTGAATCTCAATCATAGATATCCCTACAAAAGTGATATCCTCTAGTCTTAATGCAATGTTAGCTAATAAATCAGTCATTCTATTATGGCCTCTATCCATCTAATCAATACAAAAAGCATCAAACTGTTCTATCTCATTCCAAACATCATTCCTATATTGTTTTAACCTTCGGTTTCTTGAAACATATTTGGATCTAATCTGAGATACAACTAATTCTGAATCTCCAATAACTCTGAGATTTTTGATCTTGTGCTTTGAGGCTAATCTTAATCCTATCAGTAAAGCCTCATACTCTACAG
This sequence comes from Chamaecyparis obtusa, assembly GCA_027943335.1. Classification (NCBI taxonomy): domain Eukaryota; kingdom Viridiplantae; phylum Streptophyta; class Pinopsida; order Cupressales; family Cupressaceae; genus Chamaecyparis; species Chamaecyparis obtusa. Next base: position 490,777 of record BSBK01004116.1, read on the forward strand.
TATTATTTGTACAATTTAATGATAGGGCGAAGGAAAATTTAAATATTTTTTCAGTGGGGGAAATCAACAACACACCTGCACCAGATCCCTCTTTAGAGCAAGCACCATCAAAGTACATGGTCCAAATATCATTTTGACTTGTTACATTTTTTTCATCCTGAGCTAACAAAGAAGGTTCATCCTCATTATCATTACTCTGTACTTGGAAGTAATTTATGTCAGTATCAAGAAAACAATTCATGTTATTATCACTAGCTTCTTCCTCAATCATGTGAGGAGTTCTAACTTCCACGAGTACCTTAATGCTCTTACCAATGACATTAAAAGTAGCATAAGATAAATCACACTAGATACTACCTCCCATTGCTACACTCCATTTTCTTGATAACAACATTCCATATTTTGGAGGAATGTCAACAACCAGGACACTCATAGTCAATTTTTTTTCAGGACAGGCACCAAGTCTATAAGGAAAGGCTTTGATTGTTCCAATTACTGGTACCTCCCTAGAGTCCATTTCCTAGCATCTCCCATGAGGAGTATCAACCTGCAATCCCATTGACCTCATGATTTCTGTAGGCATGACATTATTTGAAGCTCCTGAATCAATCATGCAATTTTTTAACATTTTGTCATTTATGATCAATGTTAAGAAAAAAGGATCAACAGCTCCCATAGAAGCATTCACCACATTAGTGTCCAAAAAGATCTGAGATATTTTTGAAATAATTTCTTCTGTGTCCTTTTTTGTTGGACCTTGATCCTTTATTCTAGTATTTACTATTTCCTAGGTGTCTGCGGTGTGAACATCATTTATCCATGTGAGGGTTTTCTCTTTGTGTTCATTTATCCTCATCATCTCCAATAACAACACTTTTACTATGATATGAGATAGTAGCTAATTCATGTCAATAGGTGCATAATTTAAAATAGATAGGTCTACCTTCCCTTTTGGGGTATCCTTGGCTTCAGGTTGCATGGCTGTACCCAATGGTTCCTTATCCTTTGATTTATTTTTAGGTTGGGAATTTTGGGTAGTAACCACTGGAGTTTTAGCTTTGATTTTAAAAAACCTTGATTGGTTCAGTAGGCTTTTCAGTGCCTTTTTGCTTTAATTTCTTGGTATCATCAGCAGCCTTATTTTTTGTGGTAGACTGATTTTCATCTTCTTTATCCCTTTTAATAAAAACACCTACTGGTTTACCAAATGTTTGTCAATAGTACTATTTCTAAGGACATAATTATTCTTGGCCTATGTCACCATATCAGTAGTGATCTGGGCTATCTCTTGATCAGAGGGTCTTCTTAATACAACAGGTTCGTCAACTTGTTCAGAGCTATTATTTATATCTACAATTTCTTCCTCTTCTTCATCGGAAAAAACTTGTTGATGGTAAGCCTCTCCTTTATTCTGAGAATGATTTACATCCTTATTTTCACTTTCTTCATTAGAGTCAACCTCTTCAACAAATTTAGCAAAGGTCATTCCACAACCTCTGTCATCATATGATTCATCTTCCTCTTCTTCTTGTTCATTACTTTTAGACATATTTTGAGAAATCACACAATAATCTGAATCATGAGGGGATTGGCACACAGTGCACCATGGAATTTCACCAGTCATATTGACTGAATGCTTTTGCAAAGGGTTAGGGGTTTTATCATTTGACCTCATATCCTTCTTTTCTAGGACAATAGGCTTTCCATCCTTCCACTGTGTATTGTAAGGATAGTTCTGCATCCTAGGCTGCCTATTGAAATTATTTGGAGGAGGTCTATCATTTCCCTCAAACTTATTTTTACTTTCCCCTTGTTTTAGATCCTCTAAGGCATTAAGGATTTGCTTGAGTCTGTCATCTTCCCTAGGTTTTACATTTGCAGATTTATCAACTTCTTTCTTTCCAAACCTAGAGGTTTTAGGATCCTCTCTTCTTCCTAGATTTCCTGATACCCTCCTATTGCTCTCAATGTTTACAGAAAATCTCCGAGCTTCTCTAATAGTCTTAGGGTTCTTATACCTAAGTAGGTATCCCATCTTGGCATCAAAAGCATTTAGACATGTCACTAAACACACCTTTTCATCCAACCTCATGACTTGGAAGAGCTTGTGCATTGCCTTTTGAAACCTCACATTGAATTCTAGGACCTCTTCATTCTGGTTTTTCTTTATATTATTGAATTCATTCAACATAAAACCCTCATTAGTCTTATCACTGTATTGATCTTTAAAACAATTTATAAAATCATCCCAAGAACCAATGCAATCATAAGGAAGCCCTCTGAACGAGTCTCTTGCATCTTCAATTAAAGATTGAACAAACAATTTCATGATGTCATCTTCATATTCTATTTCATGTTTCATCAATCATATCAATAAAATTCTTTAGATGCTCTTCATAGGAAACAACATTATTTCCATTAAATTTTGTAATTTCTCTCTAATCTTTGCAGGAATCAAATTAGGATAACCAACAATATTGTTAAAGAGAAGTTGTCTGTACCTTTCAATGTGAACTATTCCTCTTTGTAATGAAGCATCTGTTTGAGAGGTGGAAGCTTTGTTATTTTTTTTATTAGCAACATTTGCAGTAGTCACTGGTGTGGCAATGGTACCCTGGGTAGTAGAATTTCCAACATTAATATTAGATGTTATCCTAGGGTTAGTTGGAATTAAAGGAATAGAAGATTGTCTGAGAAAGTCAACTTTCTTTTTCATTTCCAAAGTAGTAGCTCAATTTCTTCCTTTTCTAATTCTTTAGCAATAACCTCTTGTTCTCTTCTAGCCCTTTCTAAATCATTTTCCAATTTGGACAAAGGATCTATTGGGATCTTGAAATTTTTAGGCTCATTTATTGTGATCCCTTTTGAGATCTATTTTCCCTTTTCCTTATGCTTCCTAACTTCGGCAATGGGTTGGACAATAGGTTGTTCACCAACCTCCTTGGGGGCTTCTACAAAATTTATGGCCTTCAAGGTCATCAACTATCTTTTGAGTTGATCTGCCCTAATTTGGGCCTGTCTTATTTCAGTTTCCTTTTCAGCTTCTCTTTCCTTCCTAATTGCAATTTGTTCCTGGATACTTCTTTCTAAATTGTGCACTTCTTCAAAAATATCCTCCGAATCTGGAAGAGTAGTATCAGATGGTGAATTTTCAAACATAGAATCTCCTTGTTGATTTCTAGGATTTTTTGGATGTTCAGAAGGAGAAGGTCACCGGGTTGGGGGATCATTTCTTCCGTCCAGGCCCCTACTCTTACTTCTTGACCTTTTGACTTCCTTTTGAGATTCTACATCTGGGTTCATCTTTTTCTTATGATGAACTTCATCATTTATATGAAAATAAAAATCCTCATATGCTCCTAAACCTAGATCAACTGCCTCTTCATACTCAGAGGTATTTTCCTCTTGGTCTTGAGTGAATTTGTGATTTATTTTCATATCTTTCTTATGTCTCCATGCCTAAGACATATCACCACTGTTCTAATTTATTCTAGGTAAATAAGTCCTAGAAGTGCTTGGAAGTTCACCTTCTAATCTACTTTCGGGATGGTCCTTCCTCCAAGCCCTAGTATTTCTTTAACTCATAATTGCAAGTATGTGAAACAATTTCTTATTTTCTTATTATCTCTACTCAACACTGCTATAGAGACTTTCAGAGTCACCACCAACACAAGTTGGGAAATATTTTCACACACTTAATAAATCAAAGTATTCAAAATTTATCAAGTAATCAAAAAAAAGATTACTATAAACAAATGCAAAGCTAAAAGAGATTTTTAGGTTCTAACCAAATAAAAAGCTTGCAAATATTTCTCTATTTTCCAATGGTGCTTTAGTGGTTCTAACAAATAAGAAGGCTAGGAGTTTAGCTCAACTTGTACCTGCATTATTTGATATTAAAATTTACAATACCAAAGATCTAAAATTCAAATTTATCATAGTCTTTCAATCCCTATTCCCCAGCAGAGTCACCATTTTGTTGGTTTCCAAAATGGGAGTTTATGCTCTAACAGGCAACCAATACATCTACAGATTCTGAGGATTGGTTGGATCCAAATATTTAACTCTAGAGATGATTGGACCTACTATAGGGTCTTAGTATGCCCTCTGCACTTCTAGCTCTGCAAAACCAAGGAGGGTGATCCTAATCCAATAAAAAAACTTGCTTCACTGATTCACTAACTAGATTTAAATGCAATAGATAAATGACAAGAAAAAACTAAATGATGACCATTCATTCATAGATTTTTCTCTATCACTACGTGCTAATTTATTCTGCAAATCACTAAACTTCAAATAATTTCAACAATTTTATGATTTGAAATGGAAATACCAGTAGAATCCCTTAAACACTTATCTCTATGAGAAGAACACCACTGCTGGCCAGTGTCTTATCCATTGGGCTACACCTCCAATACAAGACTGTTATGCATGAACAAATATACAGAATTTTGAAAGATTTATTCCCCTTTGAAAATACTAATCACCCTGTGGTGGATTTTATCAAAGGTTCCTAGATTCACACTACTTACTGGTGTATCCTTAAGAAAAACTTCAAAGAATTTATGTCACTTTCAAAGCTTATTTAATTTGATCCTGGATTGGAGCTGAGAAATGTAGACATACACATAGAGATTATCTATGCAATGAATTGGAACAATTCATAACTAAAAAAAAAATAGTCAAGGAGAGATATAAATCCTGGATTTTATTCAAATGCTATATTATATCATGCTTACAAAATGCTTTACAGTATAACCTTTTGAAAATAACTTGAACCAACAAATATTATGCTTCTATAGAAATAATGTCTAAAAATGGTCTATGATATCCTAGACTCAAGAAACTTATCAGTAAAATTGATTAAGTTCTCGGTCCTTTTACACTGATCCTGGTAATCCTTTTATAGAATAAGGATTGCAAACAAGCTTTGGATCATCTTAGAAAAGACAAGAAAGAAATCCTCAGATAACACAAAAAATGCAAATAAAAACTTTCTTGTTACAAAACTTCGAGATGGATTGTAAAGATGAGTGCCAAAATCTTGCAATAGCTCCCAAGGTCAGTTCAAATTTTGCCAGGTGTTGTATCCGTGCCTATGATATCTGCTTGACATCTTTGTCTATGTTACCTTTGATCTTGAGGATTTGGAATACTACCACCTGGTTCTTCTATAATTGATGCTTCTTCTTCTTCTCAACACTCTGAGGGATATGTTGATTCCCAGGTCATATAGGTCTCTTCACTCAACCAATGAAAGGCAAGGACTTCATCCCTCTTTGGTAGTAATTTGTTCCACTCAGCAACCAACTAGTGAACCTCTATTCTTACATTAGCAAAATGTATCCTAGCATCCTGAAGGAGTTCAACAAATTGTATGAATTGGGTATTATCATCTATACATAAAATGGATTCCACTTTAGACAATACTTGTCTATCTATTTGCTCTGTCCATTGACCTTTATCTTTAATTACCCCAACTGCCTTAATAAGATGAAGAAAAATTTGAAAATCATCCTAGAAATATCTCACCCTTAAGATTTTTGACTTTCTTCTTATACTCCCCCTATTTACCTCAATCTCAAAAGATCCTTAACAAACCTATAAGTGTTTGTTAGCTCTATATTCACAATACACTTATCCTTAATTTGGTCAAAAAATGACTTCAGACTATCTCTTATTGCAGACCATCTTTCCAGTGTCTTGTCCATAGTAGCCATTTCTTTCTAAAAAGATGCTAAGATGTCTGCCAATTGTTGTGCAGACTTGTATACTTCTTTAGATCTCACCTTTGCAATAGAATGTGAAACAACATCCTTTATCTTCTAATCAAACCTCTCCTTTACTTTCTGATCAATGTCTTCCTCATCTATGGAAGGAGGAAGAGGGGAAGGAGGAAGTTCAACAATAGGGCTTGATGAGGAAGGCCCAGCAGGGGAGGAAGCTATCTGCATCTATTCTGATAATTGTACTAGGTTGTGCTCTCCCAATCTCTTCTTTAAATCTACAATCAAAATATCTCTCTCAAGAATCCACTGTTTCAACTCACCATAATCCTTCAAAATAGTTTAAAATTTTGCAGTGAGCTCTTCCTTCTCTTTAGCTTCCTTTTCTGCCACTTTTTTTGTTAATTGTGTTGTGGCCATTACCATACCTGATGCTTCCATCAAAGAATTATCAGTAACCCTTCTTACAATTAGACTCCCTGAAAGGTCATCTTTGACAATTTGTTTTCCCTTTTTACTTTCATTCTTTCTTAAGGACCACATTAACAAAGCTTGGTGATTGTCACTGAAAGTGACCCCTTTAATAGCCTGTTCTACTTCTTCTTGAGTTATGTGGAAAGGAGTGGTCTATTTTCTGACTGCATAAAAAACTACTGCATCAGCTATATCCCACTCTTGGAGGATTAGCACTCCTGACAGTTTTACCATATCTCTTCCCTGTTCTGGAGTGATTTGTTTAAACTTTTCAGTCATCTCTCTTTTCACTTCCTCCTCTATGATTTGTTAATCCTTCTCTATATTCTCTTCATGTTTCTTCTCACAAATTTCTTGAAATTGCCTGATGTTTAATTTCCAAATAAATTGCATGAAGGCCCTAGTTTTAAAAAAAGTATCATCAACCAAAAATTCCTCTCAAGCTTGCTTGATTATAGGGTCTAACTCTGTACCTACCAATTCCCTTATTGCTAAAACCAACTTGGGCTCTTCTAGTTGTTCTGGCACTCCCTCATTTATTTCTTCATAGGTCATAAAGATTTGACCTAGAGCATCTACTTGCTGTACTTGTTCTGCAATATCTTGGTCATCAAAAATTCTTAGACGAGACTGTGATGAAGAATACTCCTTGTCAACATGAACAGGTCATTCTTCCACTCTCTTTTTCTTTGATGGGGGTGGAGAATCAATTACATCCTTAGAGGTTTGAGGATGAGGAGAATCAGGGATCTCTACAATCTCCTTTTGTTTCTCAACTTGTTGTGAAGTTGATGGGATATTCCTTGTATCAATTTGCCTTTGTTGGCTTCACTCTGGTACTACAACATTGTAACCAATCTTCTTTTGCAACATGTACCTTCCTGGGGGCAAACCTTTTGCAAATACAAGCTTGCTTAACAGTTGCTTAGCCCTTTCTGGATCATCCTTCATAACCTTTTTCTTCTTTTCATTTAAGGTCTGTAAAATACCCTGAAAACAATTCATGAGGGTATCTATTTTCTTCCCCATTAGAGTTATGCTTTTCAAGGGATCCCATCCAGAATCAAAGTACCAAATAAAATCTAATGTCTCTTTGTACACAAGCCACTTTTCCTTCCTAACCTCTTGATCCTACAACTTTGGGACATTTCTGACATATCCTTAGGGAAATTAAAAATGTGGTTAATCATGGCACACTTGGCTCTCTTCTTGAAAATTTCATTATAGAACCCTTCTGGATCTGCTATTCTGGCAATTACAGTGGCCATACCGTATGGAGCCAGGATTTTATCCATGTAAATCCATCCACCCTTGGTAATTATGAATTGGTGGGCAATGGTAACATTTGGGAATAAAGTTCCCTTTCCTTTTCCAGTGAGGGCATGCTCTTTAATATCTCCCAATTGCCTAAAGAATTCTACAATTCCAATCCTAAGGGGTACATGATAAGGCAATATAAAAGGGGTCCCCCTGAAACCATACAACCTGATGACAGTTCATACATTGTAGAAAATGACATGATCCCAATTGTGAATAATAGTCAGATTCTTAGCAAACTGATTTGTCCTAATGTGCTGTGCCAATACTGTTGGGATTCTTGGGTTGTCTAAGACAAACAACATCCTGAGTCTGGCTGCAAAATGTTTATCAAAATTTGTGAATCTGTTATCCTTTCTATCCTAGGTCATTGTGAGGCTCCATAATTGGACTGGCATATCTTCACCATCCTTCTATCTCATTAGTTCCATTTCTTGCCCAAAAAAGCTTGCTCCTTTAAATAAAAACATGTACATTATGAAAGAATGCTAGTAGAAGGGTCTGTCATCTTCATTCTTTTGAATCTTCACTAATCCATTATGGATTTGTTTAGCAATGAATGGAGCAAAATCAAACGTAATAGATAGATGTGAATGTAGAATTTGAATCACCATGTACATCAAATGTATTGGCATCCTCTCACTAACATTCTCTCCAAAAGCCTGACATAATGACCAATATGCACCCTTAGCTCTAGAATCAAAATATTCTATTTTAAAAGGCTCTTGTGTTTTCTATCCCATAATAACCATTTTCCCAATTTTGGTGCAGAAATCCTTCAACAATTTTCTTTTGAAATAGTTCCTTTGTGCATCATATACTTGCCTTAGCTCTTCAAAATCAATATTCTCTAAACCGTTTGAGGGTTCACTTAACCCAAACAACTTCCTGATCTCTTGAGCAAAAATTTTGATCAATAGTATTCCCTTTGCATCCCTAACCTCCCTATTGATTGGGTCATAACTCTTCACAACCTGGATCATCAAATCAACATCTAAAAAGACACCAGGTACCACAAGTTTTCCCAGGTCAGACTACCATATATTGCTTGCAGGGTGAGGGGCATTTCTCTCACTAAAACCTTCTTTGAATAGATCTAATCTAGTGATATTAGAGTCACCACTTGCATTGATTGTACCAATTTTAGCCTCCCTAATAAAATTTTCTATGTCATATAAACCCTCCGCTACTTTTACCCTAGGGTCTTTGGCAATCAGACTCTTGGTTTTCACTAGGTTAGTAGTAGAGTCGGGAAGTAACTACAACAAATCCTCATGCAAACCTCTTTCACTATACTCAATTTTACCAAATAATTCTTTCCTTGGTGCCATTTTTAGGGTTTATCTTAAAAGAAACCTTTGCAAGATATACAAACTACGGAACTATGACTCTTTTAGCAGGGAAGCAATTCGCACAAGTATTTTACCAACCTCTTTCTAGGAAATCACCGGGAGATAATAGCCAATCCTCACAATTCATCACGCTTGAGTCTCTACAATTTTTTGATTTCTTTGTGCTTTTGAGAGTGTGCAGAATTCCAATATATGAGCAATTAAAGTAGTCATTTCAATAATTTATTTAGCTCAATTCAACAATTACTCCTCCGAAAGAACGAGCTGTCACTTCTCAATAGGAAACTTCAAATTTGCATTACTTTATCTCCTGTTTGAATTAGAACCATCGATCATCATTAGCAGATGATCTAAAGGCCTATCACATGATCACATAGCTTGAAAATTGCTCATGCAAACATGCGACAAGCCATCCCTTAGTCTCTCTATTGACGGTAGTCCCATATAACTTTCATTGTTAAAACAAAACGTTAGTCGCATGATCACATAGCTTGAAAATTGATCATGCGAACATGTGACAAACCATTAGCATTCACTCACCGTCATCTTTTCTTCAAGTTACTGGTCCCACTTCACTTTGTTAATAAAGAAAAATCCAAGCTGGCAATACCTAGCAAGTTGTCATGTAATCTCCTTCTTTTCGAGCACTGCTGTTTTGTGGACATCCTCCACATCAGCAAGTACTATTGACCAATCAAGGAAAAACCATATGCAAAAATTGACACCAGTCCCACTGATATTAGCCAATGAGAAAATGCTATTCATGTACAACTGTCAAAGGTCCCACCTGAGAATCGCGCTTGGCTTTATGCAAGATCAACGACATGTCACAAGATTGCATAGGCCTCTAAGATCCCATGCAATTATACAATAGCCGTTCGATCTTTTCCTTATTACTTTTCAACTCTGGAGATCCTTCTACCACCAGCCCCACTGTCCTCTACAAATAAAAAGCTGCCACTTGTGAAATACATGTCAGTGGTCCCACTTTGTTTCCACATCAAGGTTCATTGTAAGATCAATGCTTAGTCGCATGTTCGCATAGCTTGGAAAGATTTCATGTGAACACACAACTACCGTTAGATCTTCATTAAAGAATCAAAGCTGAATGAAAGTTGAAACATTAGGAAATAAAAGGCATAGGACTTAGGAAATATTAATCATTGCTAGACTTAGGAAAAATAAAACCGCCAGTCACAGAGACTTAGGAAAATATTTATGCACATGCATTTTTGAGACTTTAAGTGATTCAAAAAGATAACACTCAAATAGAAATTAATAGAGTGACCTAGGGTTTTTGAGCATGGCATAAACTTAAGGTTTTTCTCAAGTTTAACTCTTAGTTAGGGCTCACTAGATATTGAGGAAAAATAGATAATTTTGCAGGATTTTTTATGGGTTTTCTCTAGAAAAATTATCACAACTTCATGAAAATTTATACACAATTCAAATTTATAAAAATTTCACAAGACTCATGTACTAAAAATTTGAAGTGCCAACATTGGCTCTGTCTGTGGATGTGTGCCTCTTGTAGGCATGACAAGAAAGTAGAATCTCTAGGATAAGCAGACCATCTACTGAAACAAAGCAACTAACCTACTCACACAACTGGGAAATAAACACACAACTAGGAAAGGGAAACTAACTACTATTCATGGATAATGAGAGTACCTTAGGAAAAGTACAACTTGAGGAATTGTCCATGAACTGGCAATTCCATTTCATTTCCAATCAAGTCCTTCAGAATGTATGAATCAGGTCCCCATGTTTGATTGATCAAATATGGTCCCAACCAAATAGGGTCAAATTTCTTGTGTTTACCCTTGTCTTCAAGCCTGGCATTCCACATCAGGACCAAATCATTTTCTTGAAAACTTCTGACTGTCTTTTTTCTATCATACAAATTCTTATACTTGAGCTGAGATCTCAAATTTGTATCATGTGCTTCCCTCCTTGATTCATCTAGTTGTATCAGGTCCTGTAATCTGATCTTCATTTCATCATCTTGATCATCATCATACAACTGGATGAACTTGTACATTTGCAACAAATTATTTTGTGGTAACCTGGCATGGATACCATATACTAAATCAAAAGGAGCACATCCTATAGCCTTCTTGAGTGTCACTCTATCAGCCCATAGAACTAGTTGTAGCTTTGAATCCCATGCCTTCTTGTTTGCATTTAAGATTCTCTTCAAAAAATTTATCAAGCTTTTGTTACTTGATTCAGCCTGACCATTTCCTTGAGGATGGTAGGGAGTAGAGTATGAAATCTTTATACCATATTGCAAACAAAAGCTAAAAAATTCTTCAGATCTGAAACACAAAGCATTCTCAACAACTAAAACTTCAAGGCATCCAAACCTTATCACTAAATGTTGCATCAGGAAATAAATAACCACATTACTGGTTGCTTTTTTAGTGGGAACAACTTCCACCCACTTTGTAAAGAAGTCAGTTGTAACTAGTATATAGGAGTGTCCTCCACTAGATTTCTTTGGGATCTCTCCTATGAAATTGATACCCCACTTTTGAAAAGGGGTATCCACGGTCACAGGACTCAGAGGCAAATTTCCATTGAATTTCAATTTTCCTAAAAATCTCTGACAAGCATCACATTTTTTGACTAAAGAATGTGCATCCTTGAAAATACTAGGCCACCAAAAATTGGAGCTCAATATCTTATGTGCAGTGGTTTTAGCCATGTAATGGCCACCACACACTACCTTCATGCATTGCTTGCAACAAATCATTAGCCTTTTGAGGGTCAACACATTTCAGCAAAACACCCTCATTAATCCTCCACCACAATTCTCCTTTAATGATCACATATTTTAGAGCATGTAATTTGACAGTCCTCCTTTTGTGATCTTCCATATTAGAAAGAAATAAAAGCTTTTGCAAGTATCCAATGACATCCTTGTACCATTCACAGCAATCTAAATCACAAATGTATGGCCTTTGTTCTTCTTCAAGAGTGTTGATGTGATTAGCATCCAAATTTATTTGGGCCATAACTTTTTCTAACCCCAATCCTCTTACTAATTTGGTGATTTGGATATCAACATTAAACTCTTGGATTCTGTTTGTCCACCTGCACCTTCTCCCTGAAACTTCTTGTTGAACCAAGATGTCTTTTACAATAGCACTAGGCTCATATGCAACTACAGTTGCTGCTACCAAGTAACATCTAAAAATTTTGATAGCTTTGACCAATGCATATTCCTATTCCTCATTTATATCATACTTTAACTCAACTTCCTGCAATGATTTACTAAAAAAGAAAATGGACTGTTCAAAACCCTCTGAGTTCTTCTATAAAAATACTGCAGCTATAGTATGATAAGAAGCAAATGAAAAGATTTGAATAGGCTTACTGAAATCTGGTGATCTTAATACAGCAGAACTTTTAATAGCCACCTTGATATTAGAAAAAGCTTGCTTGGCCTCATTACTCCATTCCACCTTTCAATTCTTCTTCAGCGTTTTAGAGATGGGAACATTGATTTCAGCAAAGTTTGTAACAAACCTTCTGACAAAATTTATCTGTCCAAAGAAAGATTGGATACCTTTTACATTTTTTGGCAATGGTACCTTCTCTATTGTTGCTACTCTCTCAGGGTCAATCTTGACTCCATCCTTACATATAATATGTCCTAAAATCTTACTCTTTGTTACTTCAAAGGAACACTTCCTTGGGTTAAGGGAGACGCCATATTCTAGAGCTCTTACAAAGATTTTTTCCAAGTGACCACAATGCTGGTCCTTCTTTTCTGAATAAGCTGTCAGGTCATCCTAAAAAACAACAAGAAATTTGTTTATGAAATCTGAAAAGGCTACATCCATGGCTCTTTGAAAGGTAGCCTAAACATTAGTTAAACCAAAAGGCATTCTAACATATACATAAGTACCCCACGGAGTAGTGAATGTAGTTTTCAACTGTTTTGATTCTTTGACAACTACCTGATTATAACCTAAAAAACCATCCGTCATGGACATTAATCTAGATCCAGTAACCCTTTGTAACATGGCTTCCATGTTTGGTAAACCATAATTATCTTTCAAAGAATTTATGTTCAGATTTCTAAACTATACACACAACCTAATATCTCCATTCTTTTTTCTTATAGGGACAAGATTAGAAACCCATGTTGAATGCCTAATAGGTTGAATGATGCCTGCATCACTCATCTTTTTTAACTCATCCTGCATTTTTGTTGCCAAACTAGGATTGACAGTCCTCAACTTTTGTCTAAAAGGTTTAGTATTTTCCTTCAAAGGAATGTCATGTTGGAACAAGTCTTCTCTATATGCCTTTAAATCATCATAAGACCAAGAAAAGACATGTCTATACTTTCTAAGAAGACCTATCAGAGACTTTTTTATTTCAGGAGTCAAGCTTCCCCCAATATATACATTTTTTGGGGCTCCCTTTGTTCCTAAATTTATCTCCTTTACACCCTCAGGCTTTCTTTAAAGCTTTTCCTGGGAAGAGCTATCATGGCTATCAAATGCTCTTTCCAACACTACCAAACCCTTTGGGACTTTATTTGTTTTCAACTGCAAGATTTCCTTGCCAAGGAGAGAGTTCTTATTATCCGATGTTTCTACATTCTCACCAAAATTTATCTCTTTATCTCCAAAACTTGCATCATAATGCAGAAATCTCAAAATATCTAGATCATCATCAAAAACCTACCAATTTTCATAATTATCTAGTATGGATGGCCTAGTTTGAATCTCAATCATAGATATCCCTGCAAAAGTGATATCCTCTGGTCTTAATATAATGTTAGCCAATAAATTAGCCATTCTATTATGGCCTCTATCCATCCAATAAATACAAAATGCATAAAACTATTCTATCTCATCCCAAACAACATTCCTATATTGTTTTAACCTTTGGTTTCTTGAAACATATTTGGATCTAATCTAAGATACAATTAATTTTGAATCTCCAATAACTCTAAGATTTTTGATCTTGTTCTTTGAGGCTAATCTTAATCCTATTAGTAAATCCTCATACTCTGCAATATTATTTGTACAAGTAAATGACAGGGTGAAGAAAAATTTAAATGTTTTTTTAGTGGGGGAAATCAACAACACACCTGCACCAGATCCCTCTTTAGAGAAAGCACCATCAAAGTACATGGTCCAAAGATAATTTTGACTAGTTACATTTTTTTCTCTTGAGCTAATAGAGAAGGTTCATCGTCATTATCATTACTCTGTACTTGGAAGGAATTTATGTCAGTATCAAGAAAACAATTCATGTTATTATCACTAGCTTCTTCCTCAATCATGTGAGGAGTTCTAACTTCCATGAGTACCTTAATGATCTCACCAGTGACATTAAAAGTAGCATAAGATAAATCACACTGGATACTACCTCCCATTGTTGCACTCCATTTTCTTGATAACAACATTCTGTATTGTGGAGGAATGTCAACAACCAGGACACTCATAGTCAATTGTTTTTCAGGACAGGCACCAAGTCTATAAGGCAAGGCTTTGATTGTTCCAATTACTGGTACCTCCCTAGAGTCCATTGCCTAGCATCTCCCATGAGGAGTATCAACCTACAATCCCATTGACCTCATGATTTCTGCAGGCATGACAGTATTTGAAGCTCCTGAATCAATCATGCAGTTTTTTAACATTTTGTCATTTATGATCAATGTTAAGAAAAAAGGATCAATAGCTCCCATAGAATCATTCACCACATTAGTGTCCAAAAAGATATGAGGTATTTTTGAAATAATTTCTTTTGTGTCCTTTTTTATTGGATCTTGATCCTTTATTCTAGTATTTACTATTTCTTGGGTGTCTGCGGTATGAACACCATTTATCCATGTGAGGGATTTCTCTTTGTGTTCATTTATCCTCATCATCTCCAATAAAGGCACTTTTACTGTGATCTGAGATAGTAGCTGATTCATGTCAATAGGTGCATAATTTAAAATAGATAGGTCTACCTTCCCTTTTGGGGTATCCTTGGCTTCAAGTTGCATGGCTGTACCCAATGGTTCCTTATCCTTTGATTTATTTTCAGTTTGGGAATTTTGGGTAGTAACCATTGGAGTTTTAGCCTTGATTTTAAAAACCTTGATTGGTTCAATAGGCTTTTCAGTGCCTTTTTGCTTTAATTTCTTGGTATCATCAACAACCTTATTTTTTATGGCAAACTGCTTTGCATCTTCTTTATCCCTTTTAATAAAAACACCTACTGGTTTACCAAATGTTTTGTCAATAGTCCTATTTCTAAGGACATAATTACTCTTGGCCTCTATCACCATATCAGTAGTGATCTGGGCTATCTCTTCATCAAAGGGTCTTCTTAATACAAGAGTTTCTTCAACTTGTTTAAAGCTGTTATTTATATCTTCAGTTTCTTCCTCTTCTTCATCAGAAAAAACTTGTTGATGGTAAGCCTCTCCTTTGTTCTGAGAATGATTTACATCCTGATTTTCACTTTCTTAATCAGAGTCAACCTCTTCAACAAATTTATCAAAGGTCATTCCACAACCTCTGTCATCATATGATTCATCTTCCTCTTCTTCTTGTTCATTACTTTCAGACATATTCTGAGAAATCACACAATAATCTGAATCATGAGGGGATTGGCACATAGTGCACCATGGAATTTCACCAGTCATATTGACTAAATGCTTCTACAAAGGGTCAGGGGTTTTATCATTTGACCTCATAGCCTTCTTTTCTGAGACAATAGGCTTTCCATCCTTTCACTGTGTATTGTGAGGATAGTTTTGCATCCTAGGCTACCTATTGAAATTATGTGGAGGAGGTCTATCATTTCCTTGAAACTTATTTTTACTTTCCCCTTGTTTTAGATCCTTTAAGGCATTAAGGATTTGCTTGAGTCTATCATCTTCCGTAGGTTTTACATTTGCAGATTTATCAACTTCTTTCTTTCCAAACCTAGAGGTTTTAGGATTCTCTCTTCTTCCTAGTTTTCCAGATACCCTCCTATTGCTCTCAATATTTACAACAAATATTTGAGCTTCTCTAATAGTCCTAGGGTTCTTATCCCTAACTAGTATCCCATCTTGGCATCAAAAGCATTTAGATATGTCGCTAAACACACCTTCTCATCCAACCTCATGACTTGGAAGAGCTTGTGCATTGCCTTTTGAAACCTCACATTGAATTCTAGGACCTCTTCATTCTGGTTTTTTTTTATATTATTGAATTCATTCAACATAAAACCTTCAATAGTCTTATCACCGTATTGATCTTTAAAACAATTTATAAAATTATCCCAAGAACCAATACAATCATAAGGAAGCCCTCTGAACCAGTCTCTTGCATCTTCAATTAAAGATTGAACAAACAATTTCATGATGACATCTTCATATTCTATTTCATAGTCATCAATCATATCAATAAAATTCTTTAGATGCTCTTCACAGGAAACAACATTATTTCCAGTAAACATAGGTAATTTCTCTCTAATCTTTGCAGGAATCAAATTAGGATAACCAGCAATATTGTTAAAGAGAAGCTGTCTGTACCTTTCAATGTGAACTATTCCTCTTTGTAATGAAGCATCTGTTTGAGAGGTGGAAGCTTTGTTATTTTTTTTATTAGCAACATTTGCAGTAGTCACTGGTGTGGCAATGGTACCCTGGGTAGTAGAATTTCCAACATTAATATTAGATGTTATCCTAGGGTTAGTTGGAATTAAAGGAATAGAAGATTGTCTGAGAAAGTCAACTTTCTTTTTCATTTCCAAAGTAGTAGCCTCAATTTCTGCCTTTTCTAATTCTTTAGCAATAACCTCTTGTTCTCTTCTAGCCCTTTCTAAATCATTTTCCAATTTGGACAAAGGATCTATTGGGATCTTGAAATTTTTAGGCTCATTTATTGTGATCCCTTTTGAGATCTATTTTCCCTTTTCCTTATGCTTCCTAACTTCGGCAATGGGTTGGACAATAGGTTGTTCACCAACCTCCTTGGGGGCTTCTACAAAATTTATGGCCTTCAAGGTCATCAACTATCTTTTGAGCTGATCTACCCTAATTTGGGCCTATCTTATTTCAGTTTCCTTTTCAGCTTCTCTTTCCTTCCTAATTGCAATTTATTCCTGGATACTTCTTTCTAAATTGTACACTTCTTCAAAAATATCCTCTGAATCTAGAAGAGTAGTATCAGATGGTCAATTTTCAGACGTAGAATCTCCTTGTTGATTTCTAGGATGTTTTGGACTTTTAGAAGGAGAAGGTCCTCGGGCTGGGGGATCATTTCTTCCTTCCAGGCCCTTGATCTTACTTCTTGACCTTCTGACTTCCTTTTGAGATTCTACATCTGGGTTCATCTTTTTCTTATGATGAACTTCATCATTTTTATTAAAATAAAAATCCTCATATGCTTCTAAACCCAGATCAACTACCTCTTCATACTCAGAGGTATATTCTTCTTTGTCTTGAGTGAATTTGTGATTTATTTTTGTATCTTTCTTCTGTGTCCATGCCTGAGACATATCACCACTGTTCTAATTTCTTCTAGGTAAATAAGTCCTAGAAGTGCTTGGAAGTTCACCTTCTAATCTACTTTTTGGATGGTCCTTCCTCCAAGCCCTAGTGTTTCTTTGACTCATAATTGCAAGTATGTGAAACAATTTCTAGTTTTTTTATTATCTTTACTCAGCACTGCTGCAGAGACTTTCAAAGTCACCACCAACACAAGTTGGGAAATATTTTCACACACTTAATAAATCAAAGTATTCAAAATTCATCAAGTAATCAAAACAAAGATTACTATAAACAAATGCAAAGCTAAAATAGATTTTTAGGTTTTGACCAAATCCAAAGCTTGCAAATATTTCTCTGTTTTCCAATGGTGCTTTATAGGTTCTAACAAATAAGAAGGCCAGGAGTCTAGCTCAACTTGTACCTATGTTATTTGATATTAAAATTTACAATACTAGAGATCTAAAATTCAAATTTATCATAGTATTTCAATCCCTGTTCCCCAGCACAGTCACCATTTTGTTGGTTTCCAAAATGGGAGTTTATGCTCTAACAGGAAACCAATACATCTATAGATTCTGAGGATTGGTTGGATCCAAATATTTAACTCTAGAGATGATTGGACCACCTATAGGGTCTTAGTATGCCCTCTGCACTTTTGGCTCTACAAAACCATGGAGGGTGATCCTAATCTAGTAACAAAACTTGCTTCACTGATTCACTAACTAGATTTAAATGCAACAGATAAATGACAAGAAAAAACTAAATGATGACTATTCATTCATAGATTTTTCTCTATCACTACGTGGTAATTTATTCTACAAATCACTGAACTTCAAACAATTTCAACAATTTTATGCTTTAAGATGGAAATACCAGTAGAATCCCTTAAACACTTATCTCTATGAGAAGAACATCACTGCTGGCCAGTGTCTTATCCATTGGGCTACACCTCCACTGAAAGACTGCTCTACATGAACAAATATACTGAACTTTGAAAGATTTATTCCCCTTTGAAAATACTAATCACCGTGTGGTGGATTTTATTAAAGGTTTCTAGATTCACACTACTTATTGGTGTATCCTTAAGAAAAACTTCAAAGAATTTATGTCACTTTCGAAGCTTATTTAATCTGATCTTGGATTAGAGCTGAGAAATATAGACATACACAGAGAGATTATCTATGCAATGAATTGGAACAATTCATAACTCAAACAGAAATACTCAAGGAGAGATATAAATCTTGGATTTTCTTCAAATGCTATATTATACAATGCTTACAAAATGCTTTACAGTATAACCTTTTGAAAATAACTTGAACCAGAAAATATTATGCTTCTATAGAAATAATGTCTAAAAATGGTCAATGATATCCTAGACTCAAGAAACTTATCAGTAAAATTGATCAAGTTCTCAGCTCTTTTACTTTCATCCTGGTAATCCTTTTATAGAATAAGGATTGCAAACAAGCTTTGGATCATCTTAGAAAAGACAAGAAAGAAGTCCTCAGATAAGACAAAAAATGCAAATAAAAACTTTCTTGTTACAAAACTTCGAGATGGATCGTAAAGATGAGCACCAAAATCTTGCAATAGCTCCCAAGGTCAGTTCAACTTCTACCAGGCGTTGTATCCGTGCCTATGATATCTTCTTGACATCTTTTTCCATGTTAGCTTTGATCCTAAGGATTTGGAATACTGCAACCTACTGCTTCTTTATTTGATGCTTCTTCTTCTTCTGAACTCTCTGAGAGATATTTTGATTCCCAGGTCATATAGGTCTCTTCACTTGGGCAGTGAAAGGCAAGGAATTCATCCCTCTTCTGTAGTAATTTGTTCCACTCAGCAACCAACTGGTGAACCTCTATTCTTACATTAGCAAAATGTATCGTAGCATCCTGAAGGAGATCAAAAAATTGTATGAATGGGGTATTATCATTTGTACATAAAATGGAGTCTACTTTAGACAATACTTGACTATCTATTTTCTTCATCCATTGACCTTTATCTTTAATTACCCCATCTGCCTTAATAAGACCAGGAAAAATTTGAAAATCATCCTGGAAATATCTCTCCCTTAACATTTCTAACTTTCTTCTTATACTCCCCCTATTTACCTCAAAATCAAAAAGATCCTTAACAAACTTATAAGTGTTTGTTAGCTCTATATTCACAATACACTTATCCTTAATTTGGTCAAAAAATGACTTCAGACTATCTCTTCTTACAGACCATCTTTCCAAGGTCTTGTCCATAGTAGCCACTTCTTTCTAGAAAGATGCTAAGATGTCTTCCAATTGTTGTGTGGAATTGTATACTTCTTTATATCTCACCTTTGCAACAAAATGTGAAACAACATCCTTTATCTTCTTATCAAACCTCTCCTTTACTTCCTGATCAATGTCCTCCTTAACTATGGAAGGAGGAAGAGGGGAAGCAGGAAGTTCAACAATAGGGCTTTATGAGGAAGGCCCAGCAGGGGAGGAAGCTATCTGCATCTATTCTGATAATTGTATTGGGCCATGCTCTCCCAATCTCTTCTTTAAATCTACAATCAAAATATCTCTCTCAAGAATCCCCTATTTCAACTGACCATAAACCTTCAAAATAGTTTCCAATTTTGCAGTGAGCTCTTCCTTCTCTTTAGCTTCCTTTTCTACCACTTTTGATGTTAATTGTGTTGTGGCCATTACCATTCCTGATGCTTCCATCAAAGAAGTATTAGTAACCCTTCTTACAATTAGACTCCCTGAAAGGTCATCTTTGACAATTTGTTTTCCCTTGTTGCTTTCATTCTTTCTTAAGGACCACATTACCAAAGCTTGGTGATTATCACTGAAGTGACCACTTTAATAGCTAGTTCTACTTCTTCTTGAGTTCTATGGAAAGGAGTGGTCTATTTTCTAACTGCATCAAAATCTACTGCATCAGCTATATCCCAATCTAGGAGGATTAGTACTCCTGACACTTTTACCATATCTCTTCCCTATTCTAGAGTGATTTGTTTAAACTTTCTAGTCATCTCTATTTTCACTTCCTCCTATATGATTTGTATATCCTTCTCTAGATTCTCTTCATGTTTCTTCTCACAGATTTCGTGAAATTGCCTAATGTTTAATTTGCAAAGAAATTTCATGAAGGCCCTAGTTTTAACAAAAGTATCATCAACCAAAAATTCCTCACAAACCTACTTGCTTATAGGGTCTAACTTTGTACCTACCAATTCCCCTACTGTTAAAACCAACCTGGGCTCTTCTGGTGGTTCTGGAACTCCCTCATTTATTTCTTCATAGGTCATAAAGATTTTACCTAGAGCATCTACTTGCTGTACTTGTTCTGCAATCTCTTGGTCATCAAAAATTCTTAGAGGAGACTGTGATGGAGAATACTCCTTGTCAACATGAACAGGTCTTTCTTCCACTCTCTTTTTCTTTAATGGGGGTGGAGAATCAATTACATCCTTAGAGGTTTGAGGATGAGAAGAATCAGGGATCTCTACAATCTCCTTTTGTTTCTCAACTTGTTGTGAAGTTGATGGGATATTCCTTGTATCAATTTGCCTTTGCTGGCTTCACTCTGGTACTACAACATTGTAACCAGTCTTCTTTTGCACCATGTACCTTCATGGGGGCAAACCTTTTACAAATACAGGCTTGCTTAACAATTGCTTATCCCTTTCTGGATCATCCTTCATAACCTTTTCCTTCTTTTCATTTAAGATCTGAAAAATACCCTGAAAACAATTCATGAGGTATCTATTTTCTTCCCCATTGGAGTTATGCTTTTCAGGGGATCCCATCCAGAATCAAACTATCGAATAAAATCTAATGTCTTTTTGTACACAAGCCACTTTTCCTTCCTAACCTCTTGATCCTATGACTTTGGGACATTTCTGACAATATCCTTAGGGAAATTAAAAATGTGGTTAATCATGGCACACTTGGCTCTCTTCTTGAACATTTCATTATAGAACCCTTCTGGATTTGTTGTTCTGGCAATTGCAGTGGCCATACAGTATGGAGCTGGGATTTTATCCATGTGAACCCATCCACCCTTGGTAATTATGAATTGGTGGGCAATGGTAACATTTGGGAATAAAGTTCCCTTTCCTTTTCTAGTGAGGGCATACTCTTCAATATCTCCTAATTGCCTAAAAAATTTTGCAATTCCAATCCTAAGGGGTACATGATAAGGCAATATAAAAGGGGTCCCCCTGAAACCATACAACCTGATGACAATTGATCATTGTAGAAAATGACATCACCCCAATTGTGAATAATATTAAAATTCTTAGCAAATTGATTTGGCCTAATGAGCTGTGCCAATACTATTGAGATTGTTGTGTTGTCTAAGAAAAACAACATCATGAGTCTGGCTGCAAAATGTTTATCAAAATTTGTGAAACTATTATCAGGTCATTGTGAGGCTCCATAATTGGACTGGCATATCTTCATTGTCCTTCTATCTCATTAGTTCCATTTCTTGCCCAATAAATCTTGCTCCTTTAAACAAAAACATGTACATTATGAAAGAATACCAACAGGAGGGTCTGTCATCTTCATTATTTTGAATCTTCACTAATCCATTATGGATTTGTTCAGTAATGAATAGAGAAAAATCAAAAGCAATAGATAGATGTGAATGTAGAATTTGAATCACCATGTACATCAAATGTATTGGCATCCTCTCACTAACATCCTCTCCAAAAGCCTGACATAATGACCAATATGTAGCCTTAGCTCTGGCATCAAAATATTCTATTTTAAAAGGCTCCTGTGTGTTCTGTCCCATAATAACCATTTTCCCAATTTTGGTGCAGAAATCCTTGAACAATTTGCTTCTGAAACAGTTCCTTTGTGCATCATATACTTGCCTTAGCTCTTCAAAATCAATATTCTCTAAAATTTTTGAGGGTTCACTTAACCCGAACACCTTCCTGATCTCTTCAGCAAAAATTTTGATCAATAGTATTCCCTTTGCATCCCTAACCTCCCTAGTGATTGGGTCATAACTCTTCGCAACCTGGATCATCAAATCAACATCTAAAAAGACACCGGGTACCACAAGTTTTCCTAGGTCAGACTGCCATATATTACTTGTAGGGTGAGGGGCATTTCTCTGACTAAAACCTAATTTGAATAGATCTAATCCAGTGATATCAGAGTCACAACTTGCATTGATTGTACCAATTTTAGCCTCCCTAATAAAATTTGTCATGTCATATAAACCCTCCGCTACTTTTACCCTAGGGTCTTTGGGAATCAGACTCTTGGTTTTCACTAGGTTAGTAGTAGAGCCAGGAAGTAACTACAAAAAATCCTCATGCAAACCTCTTTCACTATACTCAATTTTATCGAATAATTCTTTCCTTGGTGCCATTTTTAGGGTTTATCTTAAAAGAAACCTTTGCAAGATATACAAACTACAGAACTGTGACTCTTTTAGCAGGGAAGCAATTCGCACAAGTATTTTACCAACCTCTTTTTGGGAAATCACTAGGAGACAACAGCTAATCCTCACAATTCTTCACGCTTTAGTCTCTATAATTTTTTTATTTCTTTGTGCTTCTGAGAGTGCACAAAATTATGATATATGAGCAATTAAAGTAGTCATTTCAACAATTTATTTAGTAGGATTCAACAATTACTCCTCCGAAAGAATGAACTATCACTTTTCAATGAGAAACTTCAAATTTGCATTACTTTATCTCCAGTTTGAATTAGAACCGTTGATCGTCATTAGCAGATGATCTAACGAGTTGTTGCATGATTGCATAGCTTGAAAATTTCTCATGCGAACATGTGACAAGCCATCACTTAGTCTCTTTGTTGATGGTAGTCCCATATAACTTTCACTTTTAAAATAAAATGTTAGGTGCATGATCGCATAGCTTGAAAATTGCTCATGCGAACATGCGACAAACTGTTAGCATTCACTCACCGTCATCTTTTCTTCAAGTTACTAGTCCCACTTCACTTTTTTAATAAAGAAAAATCCACACTAGCAATACCTTGCAAGTTGTCATGTAATCTCCTTCTTTCCAAGCACTAGTGTTTTGCTGACATCCTCCACATCAGCAAGTACTATCGACCAATCAAGCAAAAACCATATGCAGAAACTAAGACCAGTCCCACTGATATTAGCCAATGAGAAAATGCTATTCATGTACATCTGTCAAAGGTCCCACCTAAGAATCATGCTTGGCTTTATGCAAGATCAACGACATGTCACAGGATCGCATAGGCCTCTAAGATCCCATGTGATTATACGACAGCTGTCTGATCTTTTCCTTATTACTTTTCAGCTCTGGAGATCCTTCTGCCACTAGCCCCACTACCTTCTACAAATAAAAATCCACCACTTGTGAAATACTTGTCAGTGGTCCCACTTTGTTTCCACATCAAGCTTCATTGTAAGATCAACGGTTAGTCACATGTTCACATGGCTTGGAAAGATTCCATGCAAACACATGACTACCATTAGATCTTCATTAAAGAATCAAAGCTGAATGAAAGTCGAAACATTAGAAAATAAAAGGCATAGGACTTAGGAAATATTAATCATTGCCGGACTTAGGAAAAATAAAACCGCCAGTCACAGAGACTTAGGAAAATATTTACGCACATGCATTTTTGAGACTTTAAGTGATTCAAAAAGGTAACACTCAAATAGAAATGAATAGAGCGACCTAGGGTTTTTGAACATGGCATAAACTTAAGGTTTTTCTCAAGTTTAACTCTTAGTTAGGGCTCACTGGATATTGAGGAAAAATAGATAATTTTGCAAGATTTTTTATGGGTTTTCTGTAGAAGAATTATCACAACTTCATGAACATTTATACACACTTTAAATTTATAAAAATTTCACAAGATTCATGTACTAAAAATTTGAAGTGCCAACAGGGTACTAGAAGCATCCCAAACATAATTGGAGTCAATAATGCATAAAAAGGTTAAATCAATGGTTAAAGGTTTAAAGATTATTTACATGAAGGTGGTGTGGTGCTATAACCCTCACCATATTGATGACAATTTGCACATGTCAAAAAACCTTATAAGAAGAACACATCATATTTTAGATCATGATCCATAAGATAGTATAAAATATAAACATCTATTGAACTTTAATTATTTCTTAAGATTAATTATTGCTTACATTAATACAATTGACTCTACGTGTCAATTATTCTTTGAGTTCCTTTGACTCCTCAGTTTTGTTTGCTTCCATTATAAGGTTAAGAATTTCTTTACCATATTTAGTTTTTATTTGAGTAGCCACGAATACATGGTTAGAGTTAGATTCTACGTCATCTATAAATGCTGCCTCAACTTTAGATCGCAATTAATCTGCTACCTTTTTTTCTTTTATCTATCAATAAGTATCAAGTTGTGACATCAATATCATTAAAATTATATCAAAATAACTCCAAAGCTATAAAGAAAAGAACATAATAATATGACATTTGTCTCTATATAATTTGTAGAATTACACTAATTAAGGTTTACCTTTGATGAAGAAGGTGTACTCTGAGGAACATCCCTACCTGTATCTTGAGGTGGAATATCCATGTCGCCCTGTGACAAAGATTAGTAATTCTTAGCAATCAGAAGCGATTAGAGTCAATATTAATTGGAGGAAATTGGTTTAAATGTTATACTTACCAGTCCCATGATAGGGAATTTTTTTGTATCTACACGATTCAAATTGTAATCTATTAGAAGCTCTTCCCCTGCACTTATTGATTTTATTGCACATACAAATACATGATTTCCCTCATGTGCCTCGAATATACAATTTGACTGCTTATTAGTTGACACGGATTGAGAACTATTTATAAAACCTACAATATTTCCTGTTGCTTTTGGCCTTCCATCAATATACATAGCGAGCCTTTTAGTTTGATCATTTTCTTTACATTGTATATAATTTGCTGACAATGCATACCTATGCATACTTTTTTTATATTGCACAATCCGCATCCAATTCTTGTAATGGTAACAATGTCCTACATACTCCATCAATTCAGTAACTTGATTATAAATGACCTTTATTCCATCCATGGAAAATAAGCCCAAACCATGTAATGAAGATGGAGCTATGCGATATATCCTTTCGTTAATAGAAAAATAAGTATTAACTAGAGGTAGTTCCTTGGGTACCCATTCTTTCTAAAGATGTGTGTACCTTAAGGGAACCTTCATGTCACCTTTGGTCTCATTATCATAAGAACATGACCACCCCTTAACAAGGAAAAATTGCATTCATTTATCAAATTTTCTTCTAATCTTTTGACCTCTAGTTGATTTCCCTATTTTAGACCTATTAGATGTCTCACTTTTGTCTTCTATTCCTACATTTTCCTCACTTGAGGAAGACAAATCAGACAAATACCTATTTGGTGATACCTACAATCCATCAAATGAGAGACATAGTAGGATCTATATATTTTTCTAACTAAAGAGAAGGAAACCAAATAATAAACTATACTTGTCAATCCATGTCAAAGGCATTAAATTTCTTGCATATGTAAATCATTTATCTTAAGTTAGCCAAAAATTACATGATATGTAAGCTACAAATTTCATAGAAGACAAAATTTACATGATGTAAAACATACTCAATGACTATAGAGTTCAACACATAATAACTTAATTCAAATTTCTATGAATAAATCAATACCTCATACATGACATTGATCATACCTTGACATACATTTCATTGATCATGTTATTGATCATCCTCCTCATCCATGTCATCATCATGACTATCATCATCAACATCATCATCATCATCATCATCACCACCACCATCATGACTATCATCATCATGACCATCATTATCATGAGCATCATCACCTTGATCAACACCATCTTCATCACCATGATCATGATCGTCACCATCATCACCATCAATATCATCAGCATCACCAGAATCATCATCATTTTCTTCTTCTTTTTCTTCTTCTTCTTCTTCTTTGTGTAATAGTCATCAGCGATCATCATTTAATTCATCTTCTGATTCTTCAGTATCTTCTTCTTCCATCACATTATACTGTACCAGCATTCCTCTTGGATCATGTTTAAACAACAAATGACCAACCCAGTTTATGTGGAATAGAAAAGTAAAACACTTTCTCACATTGGCTTGGAAGAACACAAGGCTCATCTCCAACTGGCTTAAATGACCTTGTATTAATCATTGTAAATCCACTATCATGTTCAATAATAGTCCTATCGGGATCATTTTAATTCAGCCATAGCATGTACCATTTGACAAAAAATAGAACTAATTTGAATGAATTAAAGTCACACTCAAGTATATCATCCAAAATGCCATAGTATCAATTTTTAGATTTTTGAGGATGTATGTCATTTCTAGATGAAATATTAGTGACCTCGAAGATTGCACTTGTCTCAGAATCACAAGTTTTATTCATGTCGTCTAACTTTTTTATGCAAAATTTAAGGTCATGGTATTACATATCTTTGTGGTGTTTGATCTGCAATTATTCAGACATGTCAAGATTATTTGCATCGATCCATGAGTTGATATTAAACTTATGGGTCATAGTTAGTAAACTTATACATATCTTTCTACCTCTTAAACCATATGCTAGATCAAGTACCATTGGTGTAACATTGGGATCTCCATTATGATGAGCTTCTTTAACCAATGATGCAACACCATCCCATGTTAATAAGTGACCATTTTCTTGATATTTTTGAATCCATACCATCATCCAATCAAGATTGTTTGTAATATACAAATATAGTGCATCCCACTCATGACCAACTGTAAAGAAAACAAATAGACCACTTAGAAACAACTCATATTGAAGATCTATAAGAATTAATAAACTATAATAACATCATATAATTACCTCTCACTTTCCTCAATCTACCTTTCCCCATTAAGTACTCCCCTTCAAATTTTTTAATAGAGTTGGGATCCCAAATGTGATCTACATGGATATTTGTTGCAAACTTGGGAAGATATTCATTAATATACACCATGATTTGGTATACCATATATCCCTCCACCATAGAACCCTTAGGACATGATCTTTGTCAAACCAAGCCCTTCATAAATTTCAAGTGCCTCTCAACCATCCACATTGACCTAGTTTGTACAGGTCCACACAATTCAATCTCCTCAACTAGATGTATGAGGTAGTGTTCTTGAGCATTGAAAAAAGTTGGAGGTAGACACTTTTGCATTTCACACATAAGCTGGGGAATTTTTCTCTTCCAATATTTAATATCTTTTTTATCAATTTCTTTAGATGATAACCACTTGAAAGAGATTCAACTCGCAAGAACATATAAACAAGATTTTAGATAAAATATACAATAAATTACATAAAAAGTAAAGCAATTCATAAATATAATAACACTTCTAACCTCATGAATTCTCCAAGATCATATATAACTTGTTTAACACTATTGTCAAACTGGTCTGGGAGGGATAGAGGTAGGACGTACTGCAATGATTAAAAAATTATCTTTTCAATATATTGTAAAATAATACAATAAAAATTACATGTAATTTTACAAATATATTGTAAATAGAGAACATGACTTACCTTGACGAATGTATGCCAATCATTTATTTTCAAACCTGGCCCAAAATCACCTTTCTTTGATACAAGATTGCTTATATTTGCAGCAAATCCTGTTGGAAATTTTGTTTTTTTTATGACTTCTTTTAATGCATCACTTTGCTTCTTAGTTAATAACCAAGGAAGGACACTTGTATTTATGTGGTCTCCATTGCTATTTGATTCAATGAAATTTTTCAATGCATGATTGGATTCATGAATGTCATTACAAATTTTGGCCATTTTTTCTTTGTTGCACCTTCCATCTAATATTTTCCATAGTGTCTCTGTTACATTCTTTCCAATATGCATAGCATCAAACAAATGCATGATTGGGAGATCCTTGTAGTACGAAAACCTACTAAATTGACTAAGATAACTTTTTTAATCCTCTAGGAAGTTGGTCATTGATGCCTTAACAACCTTCACAAGCATGAGTAACATCATTAGTAAATAAAAGACAATATCAAAATCTAAATTTCAAACAAAAATCATCAGATGGAATGACATTACCTCAGTGATTTAGTCTATTGTATTCCAACTTCCATAGACGAGGTGTCATTCTTCATGGCCTTGATGTCGTCTCTTCTTTCCCATTAAAAAGATGTTTTCCCAATAGTTTGATACTTATGATTATTATGGAGAAAGTGCCTAAACTTATCGAACACCTATTTTCCTAAAATTCTTGAATGACAAGATTTCATCTTCAGACCACAAACTAGACATGCAAATTTACCCTTTGTTTGAAGACCTAAAAGATATTGTACAATTGGATCATGTACAATTATCATGTGCAACTTAAACATACAACAATAATGTGTAAGCACTATAACATACCAAAAATACGTGACCTTAACATGAATATATAACATACCACAAAAATGAGTTAGCCCAGGGGCATCATGTATTGTCCATACAAGCATTGCATGGAATTGAAATTTTCTTTGTCCTATTGGTCTAGAGATGTCATACATAGTGATCTCATTCCATAAAATCAACAACTCGTCAATAAGGGGCTCAATATACACGTTCATATCTTTAACTTGGTACTTACCTAGTTGAATGAACAAAAACATTACATAATTATTATGACCATCTTGATGCAGTATTTATAAATTAATTTACATAACTATTAAATGAAAAAATACCTAGTACAATCATTGACAACATTATGTGCTCCCTCTTTATGGACATCCAAGGAGGAATGTTATTGTTAATAAAAAAAAGAGGCCACACTGAGTAAGTAGATCTCATATCTCCAAATGGAATGACACCGTCCGCTACCATTGAAATCTTGAGATTACGAGGTTCTTCTTTCAAGTGTGGTCATGTTGTTTCTATGTCTTTAAATGCGGAACCATCTATAGGCATTCACAGAATGTCATCTTGACTTCTATTGTGTGCATGGTAATCCATAAATTGTGCCAAGCTAGTGCACCTGAATAATCATTGAAGACGTGGAATAAGGGAAATGTATTGAAGACTCTTGTGAGGTACCTTTTTAGTTATTTGATCTGACCGATATCTACTAGTATGAAAAACATGGCATTTTGTTGCAAATTCATGTTGTTTATGATATAGAATGTGATCGTTGGGACATGCATGTATTGTCTGATACTTCATTCCAATTTGATTCATAATGGTAGATAATTCTCAGTATGAATGAGGCAAAATGTTTGATGGTCGTAAGAAAAAATCACCTATCAACCTACAACAACAAATATGAATTGTTAATATAATGAATCATAATGGTATGCTAACATTGAAGATGACAAAAATGGCATACCTTAGCATATGTGACATTGCTACATTGGATAAACCATTCATAACCTTGACATTCACCAAAAAGACTATAGCGAAGAGAAGAGTTGTTTGGAAGCCTTGGTATAGGGGCTCGTATGCCTTCTCAATTATAGCTATATCAAGACCATCTTCATCATCATTAACAAATGTGCTAGTACCATCATCATGATCATCTTGATCAGCTACACCAATACCATCTTCTTCAATCATGTCCTCTGGCACATTATTAGCTATGTCAATACCATCATCTTTAATTGTGTTTTCTTCCACAGGATCATCTTCTTCCATGGGAGTGTTATCGTCGACTTGGATATTCACGCCTCCATGTTCCTCCAATTGGGAATCTACATTCACCAATCGACAAAAATCATGCCCCTCTTTAATGTGACCATATTGCCTACAATGACTCTGGGTTGTTTTGATTAGAATTATTTGATTCTTTAAGCCCTTACACTTTTTGAAAGGACAATTACATTTTTCAACATCTTTTCTTTGGAACTGAGACCACAATCTAGAAATTGTCTCATTATTTTTTTCTAGGTTCATATTGCCAGGTGTGGACTTTCTTCATAGGCTATAAATATACAAAATGTAAACATACAAATATTAGTAGTATCTTGTATATAATCAAATATATATATATATATATATACTATAATATTATACAAGATTTACAAATACACACAAATCATGCTCACTAGACCATGAAATATTCAAAAGGATAAGTATTTTGGGAGTTACACAAATCTCCTCACTAGACTACTAAATCTGTGGATATTATACTTGATGCTGAAGTAAATCAAGAATGTGAAGTTGAAGAAATTACATCTAATTCATTGTTACCTATATATATAATGCAATCAAGCTTGGTGGATCCAATTAAGGACTGACCGACCTTGTAGCCAAACCAATATGCAGTGGAAATACACAATAAAAACAATAGATCTATAATGAAATAGAAATCTTTATTCATGAAAACACTAATTACATGAAATGCATCGGGCTGTAAGGCCTTCTTGATTACGACCAATTACATTGCAAGTAACAGTCTACAAGATCTCATAGGATCCAAATCTTTTCTACAACATCAGCATTCAGCTAGCCTAGGTCTGTAACACACAACACATTGGTAGGCACCTAGAAAAGATTTGAACTTATACTCAAACTTCTAAGAAATCTTCTTGTTCCTAAGCTCACAAGCTACTAACCTTCATTCCCAACCATCTAATCCCTAAAAAACTACCCAAGCATCCTATAAATACTGATTCCTAGCCACAAGTCAGCTGATGAAACAATAAATCTTTAAAAACAAATATTAAATGCTAAAACATTAGTCAGCTCTCACATAGCCTTACAAAATAAATAAACTCTCAAAGATGGCCCCAAACAGCCATCAGATCTGCATAGAAGAATGCAACATGCTAGATCTAGGTCTCCACATGCCCAATGGTCAATCCATAACACAAGGAGCACAACCCAAATCAATGGGAACTGATCGGCCAAGTTGATCAATCCAAACAATCCAGTCAGCAAGCAAGAACACCGAGCAACAGAAGAAATATTTGAGCACCAGTCAACTAACCACACTAAGCATGACTGAGCAATGCAGCTATCACCGAGCACCAGTGAACCAATGCCTTCATTTACCGAGCATTCTTTAGAGATCGAGCACCCTGGTAACCACATAAACCAAGAAACTAGTCTCCCAAACTGAGTACGAACTTCACCAAACCAAGATCAAAACTAACAATCTACTTTCAAAGACAAACATATTTTTAGTTGATACAAGATTGCCAAGAATGTTAGGATGCTCCTGCATCAGACACCCTAGGTAAGAAATATTTTCCCATAAGAAAATTAGGAATGCCTCAAGGAAATCAGAATAGGTATGCCAAATATGTTCTTCACCCATATCTCCTCTTGTCCTTCACCCCAAGTAGTCTTCACTTTATTCATTATCTCATGCAGAAAGTCCTTCCGCCCTCCACTTTGTTTACCCCTCCAATCGACAACTGATAGCAACCGATTCTGACCACTACTGATCGTATCAGTGCCTCAGTAAGGTTCATCCATTCCAGACTCCTCAACCAACTTAGTAGCATCTGCATCTCTCTATGTCACAAATGTCACCATCTATTGTACCATCTCTGCCAGAAAAACCATCTATCTCTTAATCTCAACAAACTCTTTAGAGATATCATTCTCCTTCTCCTCCAAACTAGATTTAATAGGAATAGGTTCATCAACCTTCTTCTCCTGAGGTTTGTCATAAGGACAACACCTGATAACTCCACATCCCTTAACCCCTGTCTCCTGTAAAGATATCAGCTTATGGTGAGATCCTTCATACCTAACCACATATGTGTTATCACGACCATCAAACAAAACATTCCTGTCAAATTGACAGGGTCTACCGAGCAACAGATGACAAGCATCCATAGGCAATACATCACACAATATCTCATCATGGTAAGATCCAATCTGAAACTTAACCAAGCATTTTTCTTCAACTCTAACCTTAGAAACATCTTGTATCCAACTAATCTGATAAGGATTAGGATGTTTCCTTCTTTCCAAATTCAACTTACTAACCATTTCATCTGAAATAAAGTTCTCAGAACTGCCACCATCAACTAGGACATTACATACCTTATCCTTGAACTTACATCTGGTTCTGAACAAATTCCTTCTTTGCACTGGTTCAGGAACACATGCAACTAATCTCCTAGTGACAATACATTCACCTTTCTCTAGAACATTCTCAATGTCTTCTTTAGCAGCTAATGCAACTCTTTTCTTAGGACACTGCCAACTTCTATGACCAGCTTCACCACAGTTATAACAAGTACTGGTAAACTTATTCTTCCACCTTCCTCTCTATCCAGCATTTTTAGTAACTTGACCACTGCTAGATCCCACATTAGACTTAGGATTCTCTATCACATTACTCTCAGCAACTATCTCACCAGTTTTACCACCTTGGTTCCTATTGTTCTATTTTCCTTCATACTTCTTATTCAACTTCTCTTCAATCATCAATTCCATCTAATAAGCATCACTGATTGTTGTCATACATACAGTAAGTAACTCTTCCTAAATACTAGGTCTCAAACCATAGACATACCTAGCAACCATCTCTTTATCAGCTTCTAAATGACCAATCCTAATTAGGATTCTATAAAACTCATCAGTATACTCCTGTACCGATTTGTTAGTCTACTTCAAAGCTTGCATCTTCTTAAACATGTCCAATTCATAATCCACTAGAATGAATTGCTTCTTCAACTTGTCAACCATTTGGTTACACTTAGTGATCTTCTCTTTTCCTCTTCTACCTCTTTCCAACTAAACTTCTCTCCACCAAATATTTGCATGACCCTTCAACTTAGTCTTTGAAAATCTAATCCTATCAGGATCTATTTCTTCATATTCAAAGTACTCATCAATCTCATTGATCCAATCAATCAATTCTTCTGGCCTAAGGCTTTCAGCAAATGTAGAAACTTCAATCTTAGGTCTTTTCCCAATCTTAGACATAGCTTTCAGAATTTGATTCTCCTCAAAATCTCTAGCTTCTTCGACGACTTCTTCAAAATGATCTTCCTCAGATTCATCATCACTATCCTCTTTCAAGGTAGGCTTCTTCTTTCTCAATTCCTCTTGTAGGTCTTGCACTTGTTTCTGCAAAGCCCTAAAATCATCAATACTAAATTCTCCAATAGTTTCTTCTTCTTCAGAGATCTCACGATTTCTCCTTGGAGGTATCTTCAAATCAAGATCTAGACGCGAACACACAAGATCTACTCAACTCCAACAGGAATAGACTTTTCTCAAACAGGAACAAACTTTTCTCTAATACCACTTAATGTATTCAAGCTTGGTGGATACAATTAATGACTAACCAACCTTGCATCCAAACCAATATACAACAGAAATAGATAATAAAAACAATAGATCTACAATGAAACATAAATCTTTATTCATGAAAACACTGATTACATGCAATGTGTCAGGCTGTAAGGCCTTCTTAGTTACAGCCAATTACAATGCAAGTAACAGTCTACAAGATCTCGCATGATCCAAATCTTTTCTACAACATCATCATTCAGCTAGCCTAGGTCTATAACACACAACAAATTGGTAGGCACCAAGAAAAGATCTGAACGTGTAGTCAAAATTCCAAGCAATCTTCATGTTCCTAATCTCACAGGCTACTAACCTTCATTCCAAACCATCTAATCCCTAAACAACTACCCAAGCATCCTATAAATATCCCAGCCACAAGTTGGCTGATGAAATAATAAATCTTTACAAATAAATATTAAATGCTAAAACATCATTCGGCTCTCACATAGCCTTACAAAATAAATAAACTCTCAAAGATGGCCCCAAATGGTCATCAGATCCACATAAAAGAATGCAATACACCAGATCTATTTCCCCACACATCCAACGGTCAATCCATAACATGAGGAGCGCGACCCAAATCAATAGAACCAGTCGGCCAAGTCGATCAATCCAAACAATCCAGTCGGTAAGAAAGAACACCGAGCAACAAAAGAAATATTCGAGCACTAGTCAATCAACCATGCCAAGTATGACCGAGCAATGCAGTTATCGTCGAGCACCAGTGAACTGACACCTTTAGCTACCAAGCGTTCTTCAGAGACCGAGCACTCTGGTAACCACATAAATTGAGCAACTAGTTTCCCAAACTGAGCAAGAACTTCACCAAACCAAGATCAAAACTAACAATCTACCTTCGAAGACAAACATATTTTTGGTTGATACAGGATTGCCAAGAATCCTAGGATGCTCCTACATCAATATAGTCTGCTACTATCTGGATATAATTCATAGATGTTTGTGTTGATTTTTATTTTTTTTCATTGGATGAAGAGTTTCATCTTTCATTTATATGAGTCTTTACCTCCCAAAAGACATGTCTCCTAGTTGGCTGACTAGGTATAGTTGACCAACTAGCATATAAAAAATTTATTTTAGTTCTAACAGATCCATACGGAAGTCACATGAACTATAAAGGTAAGTATTGTAATTAGTAGACAAGGGTTGGAATTTTATCCAAGGAAGACTTTACTTCAATTTACACTTCAATTTGTAATTAGAGATTATAGAGAATATATTCTGGAGTTGTATAGCCACATTGTCTAGTCTATAAAGATATACAATATATTTTTGCAAAAGAAACTTGCAATTGAAGATAATAACACATCAGAATTTGGCATTGTAGTGGAGGTGATTCCATACCTAGTACAAATTATTACCTCTAAAGCTTCTAGATGGCCTTTCTCTGGGACCTGCATTAAGGCATTCAATTGAGCATTAATGCATTAATGCCCATCTATATCTAGGTTTGCATCACACATGCTTAAGGCAAAAGTTCCTAATATAACTGAAGAGAGTAATTAATATGGAAATTTATTCAAATGTAAGCAACATATGGCATTACTTTTCAAAGATAGTGATAATTTAAAAGGATTGGAAAAATACAGTGTACAAGCAATGATAGTGCGCCATGGGAAGTCACAATAAGTATGAACCCATAGAGGATTTTCATTGTTTCCTAAAAGAAGATCATTTTCAGAGTGAGATTTAGCTACATAGAGGTGAAGCCATGACATACAAAAGGTAAGAGAACCTCAAAGTTTTTGACATATTATGCTATCATGTCAAAAGGACAACAAAGTGTACTTTTTAGAACAATGGAACAACCATCTCTCTTAAAAGGAACAACCACCATGTTATAGAGTTATGGAATATGGCCATTATCATGAGATCATAGGGAAAAACACATCTATCTACTATTAATGAACAATTTCTTCTATAGAGGCAATTTTGAATTCTATGCTCATGTGAAAAGGAAATTTCACTCAGTTTTAAGTCCTAATAGAATAAATACAATAAGAAGACATTGACATATCATGCCTTAAATCGGAAACAATCACAATAAGAAGATGGAACAACCACAAGGTACAAGCATGTGCAAGTCATTGTAATCATTGGAGATATATTAAAGGTTAAGTACAATAGTAGAGCACAACCATGATACAATTAATGAAAGTTCCATAAAACACCATGATATTTATAATCAATCATAGAGAAAAGAGACAGTGTAGCAAATGTTTACATATTCCACTTAGTTTGTTCAAGATTATAGTTTGTTCAACCTCTTCCTGTAAAAACCGCATGTATACTTTAATTAAAATAGTTTAGTTTTACAACATGAACAATAACTGATTTCTGATTTGCCAATAATTTTTTTATTAATAACAAGTTAACAATAATGCATTTCCCTTAGTTCTCCTTCAAAAGTTAATATGTGAAAGTTTGTCAAAAATTTAATAGTACATAAAGTACATCATATTCTTGCACGAATTGAATTGAGAATACAAATCCACTTAACAATGCTTATACTTGTATTGATATTATTGATTTTTAAATTAAATTTACATAACATCAAAATAAATACACTCTAGAAACTAGAAATTAAAAACTCCATCATTCTAGATTATAGAGATCATAACAGTGAATGTAAACTAAGTTAATGAGTTTTGGGAATGGACCAAGTTAATGATCGATTCCAGATCATAACAGTGAATGTAAACTATGTTCAAGCAATGAAAATGTAAATTCATTTGAAATCTTCCAGTCACTGCCCGTGAGGGTACAGTCTGACTATATTGTTGACAAACGTTTATTTTCATGGTTGATATGGATTCAAATGATTGCTAGGATATGGTGTTACATTTCATTGGAGTTTTGAATAGTTTTGTGCACATTTTGAAGGCATAATATTTTCACTTTTATTGCCCAATCTGACTTCAATATTATTTAATGAGATGTAATATGATTTTTTTTAATGAATTTAGACATGTTTTCATATCTCGAGTTGGCTGATGTTTTTTTGAAATTTTTGGTTCAGACTTAAACATCCAATGCCAGGACTAATTCTTGGGACAAGAATCCTTTCAAAGGTGGTGAACATGGTGCAAGGGAACCTAGAACATCCAAAGACTACCAGGAGTCCATAATGACAACCATGCACATAATGACATCTAAAGACATCAATTAGAATGTATTGGCACCTATAATAGCCTGTAAGGTCATTCCGTGCAATGCAAATGGCAAATATGTAATAAGTTTTAAAAGGCCTAATAGGCTTTAGGACCAAAATAAGAGCCTAGGATGGTATTTGGTGTTACAAGTTTATAATAGTTTAGATTTGATTTTAATAATTCTTAATAAGTTCATTTGGGTCACATTTCAAAGTCTTAAGGCTTCATTATCTTTAAAAGTTTCAAAAACTCCAAATTTGTAATGTTGCAAATTCAAAAATTTGAAATGCAATGGTTATTAGAAAATGGAGGGAATTGGATTTTTTTATGTTTTAGTGTTTGGATTGGTTGGGGTAGTTTCTAGGAGTCCATCAAATATGCCAAAGTTTCATTGTATGGCAGAAGAGGCCTGGTGTATGGACTGTAGTGAGTTTTTGATAAATAAACTTCTTTCAAATGCAATTTCCTTGAGTTCTTAGAGTGATTTTGGATTCATTTTGTCATTTTCTTACATTTCAATGCATTTCGAATAGTTAGATATTGATCCTAGACCACATCTATGCATTTTTGAGATCTGTATTTGTATTTTTACTCAATTAATTCTGACTAGCAAAGTAGTTTCAGCCATTCCTTTGACAGTTTTATGAGTTTCCAATTGAATATGGTCATTCCATGACCTCTAACCATTGTAACACATGGAATGACTAAGTATTAACATGTACTATAGTTCCCTAATCCATTAATGTAATGAGAAGGAAGAATGTTTGGGTGATCACCATGATTTATAGAGGAAACTTAATGAATTTGCTTGGTATGCTACAGGAGTAGCCATTTGGTCTGAAGGAGAAACATAGATTATGATTTGGATCATCTTATGATGATCATCTAATGGTGAAAAAACTACCTATTAGACCTAGAAGTGATTGGAGATAGGAGATTTAAGAAACCCTTGGATTAAGGGTTTAAAAGTGCTAAATTTGGGGATTTTGGGGTTCTCGGTGGACTGAGCCCTATTCCTTTGAGTTTTGTTCATTTTTAGACATTATTAAAGATTGATGAAGGTTTGGAATCTTGGGAGTGCAAGGATTCTATGGTTTCTTTGTTATTTGGGGTCTTTTTAAGCACTTCTAAAGCCATAGTGTGTAGACAGTCACACTTGGTCTAAAAGAGTCCATAGAAAGTCGACTGTAGAAAGCTATCTACCCTAGTTTTATGTAAAAAATGGTTAATCTATAGATGACCATCACATGATTTCTTTCAGATTTCTCCACCAAATGATCTCAGACTGGTCGCAATTGAAAGCTATGACTCCAGGTAGACTTCCTATCGAGTTAGACTTGACATTCCAATCCACACGAAGTCGGCAAAAAATAAATACCAGTAAAAAAAATGTTAAAAACATAGTTTTCTCAATCTTGTTTGCAATATTTCCTCTTCCAACCTTACAATCATAAACCTAACACTAGTACATTTACAATGTAACATGATGCGGTGATTCAAAAATTTAGGGTTTTTCAAGTTCATCTTTGCAAGTTCATATTTGAATCAAATGTATATAAACAATGATAAAAAATGTGCCAGCAAATACCAAATACATGATGCCCTAGCACATTTCTCATGGGCCCTAAGTAGGTAACCAATAAAACAATGCCAGACAAATGTAGAGTAAGGAAATCCTTACAAGCGGTCCTCCTTTTACACCAAATCACAGTGGCAACCCTCGCAAGCAGGCGGTCCTCCTTTTACACCAAATCATAGTGGAAACCCTCACAGGTAGGTGGTCCTCCTTTTACTTTCACCAACTAACAGTTCAAACAATCATAGGTTCCAACCCCATCGCGCACTCCAAGTTAAAACCAAACAATGAAATGAGATACAAAATCTTTTTTCTTTTTAAAGTTATGCCCGTGTTGGTCAAAATTCTGACCTACATGGTATTAGTCAAAATTTCAACTAATACGGGCATGGATTAAAAAAAAAAGGAATTTTTCCTTCTATAATCCCACCAACCTAAACCTTTTTAATTGATGGTCAAAAATTTTGGTAGAAAAATGAGGTCAAATGTAGTAGTGAATGAGAACAGAACTCAGCCACCACAACATCTGCCTCCTCCTTCTTCCTCCTCACCTGCATACTATCTAGCTAAGTGACGACATCATTGATGATGTCCTGATTGAAGTCAAACATCAAATTAGACAGCTCCATTTTGGATACTCCTAAACCACCATTGGGCTTATGTGGTAGGTCTCTAAGTCCCCTACCCTTCTTCACAATGGCCCTTGAATAATTTAGACATATATTCTTTATATCAGCCCAACTTTTCTATGTGATATCTCCTCCTGCCATCAGGTCTAGAGCCTCAATGCTTCCATCATTCACACCCTTTAAGAAAAGGTGTTTCTGAGATGCCTCATCTACCTGGTACTATGTATTACACTGCAAGTTGAACATGAATCTTGATACATAATCCTCCAAGGTTTCATCCTCCTTCTAAGACATTTTGAAAATGTCATCACCTTTCAAATCTTGACCCCTACAATATTCTTTATACTTTGAAAGAAATAGATTGCGCATGACATTCCAGTCTACTACAACATTGGCACCCAACCCCATGAACCATCTCAAGATAGCCTCTTTTAGAGTTGATGGAAACAACTCTAGCTTGTGGGCATCAATTGTACACTCATAACTCTGGCAAAGGATGTCAAACTCAAAGATAAAGGTCCCAGGGTCTTCTATAATGAGGCCATATAATTTCATAAGTGCAGCAATAGGTATGTTCTTCAAATTTTGATTACCTTGCTAAGGAGGGATAGGAAAAGGAAGGGGGGCCTAAGCAGCCATTCTGGGAGGAGGACCTGGCGGTGGTGGCTGATAGATAATAAGAGAAAGTGAATTGTCTTGGTATTTAGGTTCAACGAATAGGTCATTCAAATGCAGTGATTCCTCAGATGATGAAGAGGATATGTGTTCTTAAGCATCAGAAAACCAATTTTCAAAGGGTTCTTCTTCTTTGTTCTCACTTTGGGGTTCTTCAACTTCAGGATTAAAATTATCAAATGGGTCCTCTTGGTAGTTACGGGGAAGAAATTTCCCAAGGTGGTCTCTCCTTCTATGCATAAAATGCTTACTTAAGACTAAGTTCTAGATTAGGACTAAGAATGAAACTACAAAGATAAGTTTGAATTAACACCATCCCTGACAACGGTGCCAAAAATGCTTGGCCAAATAATAGTATCAGAAACCCATAGCAATGGACTGCCTATTTTAGGATTGGACACCCTAAATGATTTCTATATGGATTATTTAGTCTCATTTAATTATCGACCAGGGACGTAAACTTGGAATGGAATTCGCAAAGTATATGCTTCAAACCTTCTCAATCTAAGACTATCTATGGAATTCAAATGCTTATGCTTCAGGAAAACTATGCTAGAACTTGGTAAATGAATTTATTCTAACAAAGCAGGGAATGACAGCTAGAAATTACTCTAACCACCCATGCTGGAGGAACATGCTACCAATTCTGTTATCAGTAGCTGTAGGAATAGCAGAGTTCTAATTACTTAGAAATAAACAGGAAAATGAACTCTACGCTAATAGAACAATTCACTCATCAAGTGGGCCCCCTTGAATGAGTGAATAGGAAATACAATTAAGATAAAATATATAAACTTGAACTAAGGATTCTATTCATCCATAACAAAATGATTATACTTGATTGAAAATAGTATTCCAAGAGTTCTATTATAAAAACCAGTTCATTCGACTAACTCCAAAAGAGTCACAACAGTCGATTATTTAAAGGAAAGCTACAACTATCTCCTAAATCTACAATCACTTCATAAAAGAGAATCAGTTACAACTCATAAAGTTCTAGAACATAAACATCATTGAACATGAATAATCTCCAGGAATATAGCACATTAAGGAAACTAAATTTGCGCGTTGCATGTAACAGAAAACATTAATTGATTCTCTTTGCTTGTGAAGATTTTGTAATCCCACGATTGGCTTTGATTACTCCGGCGCCACTATGTTGGTTCTTGAATGCCTATGGTCAACACCTGCAAAAAAATCAATGTGCACACATCCAACTATATACATATATATCCTCATCATTAATATTAGGAAAAGGTGTAAGTTCTAATTAACACTCTTGCAAGTCCTACGACTACAAGAGGTAACTACCCAAAACATAGCTTAGGCAAGGAAACATTCATTAACATGTATAGCTACTACATTTACCATTTCTATCCATGAATTCAAGCAAATATCATGTCTTTGAAGTATCCATAATTCCATTTTATGTTTTCACATATATATAACATATACATAAAAACCATAAGTTCATATGCTTGAAAACTATAAATTCATGTCTATGTGCAATTAATTGTTCTGAAAAAAGGATAAAAATTACCGAGAAAGATGGCTATTTAGAAGCCCATCAAGCATACTTGATGTTAAATACTATTTCATCTAACAAATAACATGTTGCAATAAATGAAATACTATGTTTTTGTATCATGTTGTTATTTACCTTTTTGAATAGTATATTCATGATGGTGCTTTATTGATTAAATGTATTAGTTGTTTACATTCAAAAAATTGGATTAGTAGGTTAGGATGATTGTCACTAATTCTTTGACATTATGTCTTATATGCCACTGAGAATTTTGGAAAAATTTAAATGGATATATTCTCATATTGGTAGAAATAATTTATTTAAATATTTCAAGTTAATGCAATATTGTATGAGTATATGTTGGGTATGATGTATCACATCTTGATATGTATTTTGCCCATTGGTGCTGGTATGAAGTGAGATGGAGCTGTAGTCACTTTCTTGCGAGATCGACATGGTGTCCCATTATCCTTCACTGTAACTGTCTGTATTTATGTGCTTCGGCTATATACTTTATGTGCTAATGTGAATAGGTACCAGACACATTCCACCTAAGCTACAGGATTTGAGTGTGTCTATTTCCCTAATAGTAGTTATTCAGAGATGACACGTTGACCAATTTCCTTAAGCCTATCTTTGTTGTGTTAAATTGAACACGATTTATTTTTGAAATAATCTTATTTCATCTGGCTACTACTGTATGGTAAATGTCAATACCCCTAACCCTATTTGGATACCCTGTGATAAGTGTCTTTGTGTTTAGATGCATTTTGTAGAAGTTTTATTGCAAATTATGAATTTAGATAAATTTGGTTAGATTAATAAGTTTATTTAATAGTTAATTTTGATTAAATGAGTTTAAATAGATTATTATATAACTTTGTATGATGAAATAATGATTGAATAATATTTGGGGCACTTGGGAATAATTGAAGATTAGAAGAAAGTGAATGTTTATTAAATCTACGAGTTAGTGTTATATTGAGTTTTATAGTGTAAATATTTGAAATAGATTATTTGATATTTTAAAAGAGATACATATAATATACATGTGCTTATTTTGATAGGCATTGCATTACCATGATAAATTAGGTATTTGAGAATAAAGAATATCTTTTAATTATTAGTTATTTTAAATATTTCAAAAAAAGTGAAGTGGATTTTTTTTTTAAAAGAAAGAAAGAAAGAAAAAAAAATGAGTTTTTTTAATTCTTGAAAAATTATTTTTAGCTCTCAAACCCTTCTACATGAAAAAATTTGATTTTTTTGTTAGGAGAAATTGATTGGAAATATTTTTGTGGGTAGGAGCTCAATGGATTAGTCTCTTCAAATTCTTTTTGCTATTTGAAAGATTAAAGCTATGATTGGGTATGTGAAGAAGTTATTCAATTTTAAAGTTTTGCTCAAAATTGAGGTAGAGTTTTGTTGATTTCTCTATTTATACTTAATCTTTTCAATCTAAATTAGTTTTTTTTATTTAACAATAAGATTTAGAATATTTTATATTATTACACCTTTTGATTTCATGCATTTTATCATTTGTTTTGTAAAAAAAATGTAAAAAATGTAACCTAGGTAGTGTTATGTTGCCCAAATTTTTAGAAATAGTAAAAATATAAATTTTATGTTAAAAGAGAGGTGTTGGTACTTTTAGAACCAAATGGTATATTTAGAATTTTGATTTCTGAAAGATTAAAATTGAAGTTATTTTAATATAGTTTATGAGAGTTTATGGTTTTGCTTGAAAAATAGAAGAAATGTAAAAAGTAGAATTTGAGTGTTTTGAATTTGTATTATTTTGTGGAATGATAGAATTATATAATACAATTTCTTACTTTACTCAATTTGAGTCCATTCTCATGTAGTTATGGTCATTTGAAGATTGCATGTGAATAATGATATAAAAATGCAAATGTGATAATTTATATGAATAATAGAACTTCATTGTGAAATTGGAATTGAAATTTTATTTGAAAAGTGTGTAGTTGGGTAGATTTAGACCAATGGGTTTTAATTTTATAGCCTAAATCTAAATTTAATTTTTGGACTTTTTATTCATTGCACCGTTTTGCGTGCTATCGAGAACCCATCATTCATCATATTGGGCATGAACTAAATTTTGATATAGGTTATCTTTGTTACAAGG
This sequence comes from Chamaecyparis obtusa, assembly GCA_027943335.1. Taxonomy (NCBI): domain Eukaryota; kingdom Viridiplantae; phylum Streptophyta; class Pinopsida; order Cupressales; family Cupressaceae; genus Chamaecyparis; species Chamaecyparis obtusa. The sequence goes on from BSBK01004116.1 coordinate 534,164, forward strand.
ATTAAGAAGAAAAAATTGAAATGGTCATACAACATTTTGAATATTTTTATATTTTGGCCTGAAAGTGATCTTTCAAGTTAAAATGTTGATTTTAGAACCCTCATCGAATTTTGCCAAAAATTGGTATTTTTGTGTTTTGGAGCTCTTTGCTCAATTTTTGAATGATAGATATGACATGGAACATGTGAGGATATTTATATCTTATGTTTATTTATCGGATCACCTTGGGATCTATGCCCTTGATGTTGTGTCCAATTGAGCATGTGTTATGTAATCTGCTTGCCTCGAGTACTTTTTTGTGTTAATTTAATTTTGTATTTGTTATTGTTTTTTCTTAGGAATTTTCATACTAAGCTAATATCATCTATTTTTAAATGATGTATATGTAATTGATTATTAAATTACTCCCTCTTGTATAACTTGGTAATTCCAGAATTCAAATTGCATATTGTGAAAGTGGTTGATGTGTGTTTTCCATATATGTTCTCCTCGTGTCTTAGAACTTGTTGAGATTGAGATGAGATGTGGAGATGAAACCGCCAATGAGAGGCAAGGTATTGATTTTGGACTCATTGTTTTTATGAGAGGATTATCCATTCTGTGTGAGCTACTTGTGTTACACAATGATACTTTCTCATTTATTTTACCCTATCACCTAACCTCATTATAGGAGTAGAACCCTATATGCATTACTTTGTAAAGGGTAGATAATGGATCTTTCTTATTCATGTGCTTAAGTGAGCTCCCTATGTTTGGCCTGTGTTTAAGCCTACTCCCTAGTGTTTCATTGTTGTGTTTGGGTCATGTGTTCATATCCTAGCACAGTGGGGTGGGCCTAAGGGTTCCACATGGCTGGGTGGCGTTGCCAATCACCATTGAGGACCAGATTTCTTCGTCAGTAGTGACTTCAACTCCAGCCTAGGCTTCATCTTATTCCTCTCCCCCTTACTCATCTCTTATTTTATTTGGTTCATGTTATGTCATTCGCATGTATGTTATTAAGGACTCAAGTCCTATACAATGTAATCTTGTATAATGGATCCTTGGTATGAAGGAAATGTAAATATAAGTAATAATGAGATGCTTAGTAGTAGTTTTCATATTTTAGTGTTGGTACTGAACATGCTTGTTATATCGCATCTCTTGATATTTACATAGTTAAGGTTATCAAGGAACACTTCAATTGGTGTTGTAAAATGAATATCAATATAATCTTGTGATTATGTTTCTAGTGCAATCAAGTGCTTTCCTCCTTGATGTGCCTATTTATGGTACTCCATGTGGTGGGGGTTATTCTTCCTTCTTCTTTTATTAATTTTTAAAAAAAATAAAGTTAATCAGTTTATCATATGATAGAGTATTCTATCGTACAAACTGGTATTTCATCATATGACAAAATATTTCTTTGTACGATTTAGGAACTTCATCATATGTCATTTAGAGTTTCATCATTTATGGTAAAAGATTTTATCATACAATAAAATAAATGAGTTTATCATTTATCAAAGAGTGGGCACTTATTCCCTTGACCAGAAGATGCAAGTTGACTTTTTAGACATCTTTTTTAAGAAACGCACCCTCCCAAGTTCAAAACAAATCAATTTTTTGATCATCCTAGTAGTAATTATATGTGTATTTATGTTTGTCTATGTGATTAATTGGTAAATAAATTTGTATGATTAACCATGGTAGGAATTGTCCCTTGCGTTTAAAAAGAACATCATTATGGAAATGTATATCATAGTAACTAGATAAACTCTTGTAAGTTAATCACTTAAACAATATCGAACTAGTGAACGCATGTAACCATCCCATGAACCTTAGTAGTGTGCTTGGGAATCTTTGGCGATGTTGTAAGACTTCCGCTTGTATATGTAGATCTATTTAGTTGTGTCATGTTTCTTGCGCTTCTTATATTACTTAATGCTTATTATTGTAGTTGGTTTCATTGTTGTAATATTATTAGTCTATTTTAAAATATATATATATATATATATATATATATATATATATATATATATATATATATATATATATATATATATATATATATATATATATATATATATATATATATATATATATATATATATATATATATATTATTTACTTATTTTGATCCTTGTTTCCAAGGATTCCCAGGTGGGGCATGACAAATACCTATTCAGTGTCTTCAAGTTTCCATCTCTTATTATCCTCTTCTGTAACATCTTGATATCTGGCTTCCATAGATCTTGTGGCTTCTTTTGTTCTTTTTTTTCTATTTTCTTCTCAGTCACCTTGTCCTCTTTCTTCTTTGTTTCTACTTCTACCTTTTGTTTCTTAGGGCTGCTTGGTTTTCTAGATCTTGTAGATCTCCTAGGAATTCTCACAAGTGCAACCTCTTGTGCAATCTTCTCAGGAGTGATTGATAAATCTATTATATTAGATGTGACACTTATTACCTTTTCTATTTTAGAAGGAGGACGTGCCTCAATTGTCAAGCTAGAGGACCCTTCTGTCATCTTTGTCCTTACTTATTTTAGTTGCTCCTTTGTAATTCCTACCTTCGCAGAAATGTCATAAACCATTTTCTCAATCTTCCTCTTCCTTGTCCATTTATCCTGCTCTTCTCTAACTTTTGCTGACTTTTTCAAGTAAGTTCCCCATCTCTCTTCAGATGTGTCTATCTTAGCTACTAATACATGTTCAAATTGCATTGTAAGAACTTTAGAACTAACCCTCATACCCCATAGGGTAGCACCATTTATTTCTTGGTTCTACTACTTCAAAGCACACATAGTCAGTTTCAACCATGAAACAGATTGTGTCTTTATACCTCTCTACCAACTCAGGTATTCTGTATATCTCCTTCATTTTCCTTTGAAGGATCTTAATCATTGCAAATAATTATCCATCTACCCAATCCTTGTTCTATCTCCTAAAGCTCTCGTATATCTATGTGCCAGTAGGTATACTATCTTTCCATTCTCTAGGATGCGTTCCAGGAAATTTTTGTACAATGTAAATATACATGTGTATTAAGAGTAAACTAAACCTAAAAGATTTTGACTTGTCCTTTTTGATAATCCTCACATTCTTCAATAATTGTTGTGCTAGGATTTTGCATAATTTATATCTAGTGTTTTCCTTCACCATTCTATAGGCCATCATAATAACCCCTGTTGTCATAGAATTAGATCTAATGTTATAGTATAACTTGTATCCTAGTAGCATTGCTACCAATCTTACATCTTGCTGAAAGATGTCATTCACAATCATTTCTCTCTTATCCCATTTAGAATGAGTTAGGGTTTCTACTTGCTTCTTGATATTCTTCTCAGCTACAAGGAGGGCTCCAGTATTGTCTAATCTGGTTATCTCATGAATCAGCTGGCTACATATCTTAACAGGTTGTTCTCCTATCCAAATTAATTGATCATGGATTCTTCTTAGAATGATCTTGAACCATTTAGTTTTGTAGAACTCATTCAGGAGGGTTAACTTAATGATAGATTGTTCTTCCAAATGTTTGAACTCTTCTTTCATTTTACCATCAGACTCTATCATCTCACCTAATTCCTTATAGATCTCATCATCTCCTATATTCTCATACTTACAATGAATGTAAGCGCTAATATCTTCAACGTGTAACACAATGTGTGGGGTTTGTGAAAATGCTCCTTCTAGATCATCCTCAAAAGACCTAAACAAGTACCTCTTAAAATTATACCTTGGTCTATCAATAACATCAAATATGACAGGTGCATCCATAGCTTCTGGTAGATTTTATAATCTAAATACCTTTAATATGCTGAATTCTAGAACTTTTGCTTCAAACGATCATGCAATGTAGTTGCTAGATGGTTGTAGTGCTTCTTAACTCTATTCTCCTTGGTTTTTGTTCTTCTTAACAGTGCATAAATGACATATTTCAAGGTTTTTTATCCATCGCAAGGTGAGTGAATGCATTAATCACAAGTAGCTCAACTTCGCATATTGTCTAGTCAAACATAAATTTTGTGATCATAGGATATGAATCTCCAAGTGTTGTGATCATAAACATAAACTCCATAGTGTCTATACACACCATATCTAATCTTGCATGAGCTTATTCCAAATAATCAAGGGCTGGATATATTCTTCTATCTACATCCAACACTCCCCCTAAAGCCATGCGGCCTTCTAGGTCAATGTAGTAATGTCAGCATTATGTGAAGACAAAGTAGCATATACTATCTCTCCCTGAACCAAATCCCTTATCGAAATATTTTAACTTCCATATCTTCTCATCATCTTCATTTTTTGGTCTCTTGAAATGATTCTTGAATTCATCTATGTACTCATTAAGACTTTTACCAATGTCACCAATATTCTTCTTTATAACCACAGGTGGTAGTTGTCTTCTATTGTTAATTCCATTATACCTGCAAAACTTTGCTATGTATCCTAAGTTGTTGCATTTGAAACATGTAGGTGGTCTTCTGTCCTAATTAACCTGCAACTTACAATACCTTGCAGTATGCCCAAGGTTATTTGCATTTTTTAGCATGTGATCTTGTATGTTGACTCTTCTCTAATGTAATCTTGTATGTTCCTTGACTGACAGATGGTTTCCTGCATTCTACTTTCTTATGTCCATATGCATAATAGTTATAACAATAATTGGTAAAGGGTTTGAAAGGACCTTTACTTCTACAATCTCTTTTCATGTGTCCAACTTTGTTGCATCCAAAGAATCTACCTCTGAAAGGTCTGATATGATCTTTAAGTTCCTCAAAAGTGGATGTCTCTTCAGTCTTTGCTTCATGTGATTCATCATTAGTCTTAGAACATTCTCCTTCATTGTATCCAATTCCAGTCATGTCTCCTTTAGGTTTTCGTCTCTCTCTTTGTTCATCAATTTTATCACTGCTCATGTGTAACTTCTCAATGTGCAACATGGATTGAGTGAGTTCACCTTTTATGATCTGATTGTACTTTTCTAATTCCTAACATTTATCCTTATAGTGATCAAGTTCAGTCTTCATCTATCCTATCTATACATTTTCTTATTTTAGTGTTTCTTCAACTTTGTATCTTGCATCCTTTTCATGTTGAATTTCTTTAATCATTAGAAGATTAATTTTTTCTTTGTCTTGTTCCAACTTATTTACTTGGTTTGATGTATCATTGTCTCAATCCTCTTTAATCTTATCCATAAGGTCTTGTCTCTGGCTTCTTGAAAGTTCAAGTTGTTCCTTTAGTTTCTTAATGAAACCTTCTGATCTTCTTAATTTGAATTTTAATTTGACATTCTCAACCTTTTCTTTGTCTAGGTCATCAACTATTTCTTCAAAGTTCTCTTGCAAACTTTTTTAATCCATTATGATCTCCCTTAAGCTGTTAGGATTTCTCTCCAAGGGCCAATAGCTCTGATACCAATTGTTAGGATTAAGTAATACTGAGAGGGGGGGTGAATCAGTATTACAACACTTCAACTTAAACTTAAACCAATTGCAAATAAACCATATCAATGTTGTAATGAAAATAATATAAACACATAACTCATAACACCATTATTTGTTTTCGAGGAAACCCTAGCCAAGGGAAAACCCCACTAGGGATGGTACCCACAATTATGCACTAAAATATAGAATCCTTGTTAGGAGATCTAGCCCTGTTAGGAGTTGAGTATTACATAGTACATGTCCTTGTTATAGGAATAGAAAACCTTGTTAGGGGTATACAAAAACCATGTTAAAGGTGTGGTGAGCTTACAGCTCTTGCAATCAAAATTTTGTTACAAAAGTGTTCTTCAATAAGTGAACTACACAAGCATCTTTTAAGCTTTGATAGTTCCAGTTATAGCTCTGTCAATCTCTAATCTCACATCTTCTATCTTCCTTTTCTAACATCCCAAATTCACATCCATCACATATACATCACTGTCACACTTATCACTTCCACAAAACACTCTATACTTATATCAATGATGCCATCCAGTCGACTCTCAAATAAAATATAAACATAACAATTACTTATAAAAATGATAAATGTAGAGTTGGTGATCTTGTATTACCAAAGTGATGGTAATATAAAACTTTCATCTGAATTAGCATGTTACCATTCCATCTAACCTTCCCTCAATCATCGCGACTATTCATATACCCTGTATCATTGTTTCATTGTCTTTGCATACCTTCATAACACTATAACTTACTGATATCAACACCAAAACACGTGTGGCCTTAACTGAAGATCATTTATATTCCAAACTATCTTCCTCTAAGTTCACAAGCCATAATATATCATATACTACCTTCGCTAACTAAAATTGTACTGCAGTATATTGTTATTCTGATTCTGTACTTAGTCATTTTCATGACTATGTCTCCCATACTTATAATCAATTCATGTGATCACTACAACATAAGTGTTGCCATAAATGAAAACCCTTAAGTGATCCCTAGTTCTCTCCAATCATCACTTGCCAACATGTGTGACGTATCACATAAGTGAAGGCCCTTATTACAGACACCCCAAACATGATCATCTTATTATGAATATTTTATAGTTTTCAATGTTTTTGAATATTTTGAAGATCTTTTGCAATATTTTTGTAGTTTATAGTAAGATTTTGTGCTTTTTGTTTTGCTTTTAAGGACTCTTTTTTCAATTTTTAGGAATTTTTTCAAAAAAATTTACAATGTTTTCGGTATTTTTTATAGGACTTGATGAAACATGACATTGGGGTGCCCCCAGTTAGGACATAATGGGCATCTTATTATGGAATGGCCATGATGGACTAACTTAGTGAGAAATGTGATATAATGTGTTGAGACAAAGATAACTAAAAAATTTCAAGCCATGATGGTGATGACCATTATTTTTATTGTGGACTATGTGGAAGAATGACATGTGATACCAAGTTGGAGACATGATAGATGGTGGAGCATGATCTCTACATATGGCATAGATTTTCTAGTTTTCACCATAGTACTTTCCCAAGGTACCACCGAGGTGGTTTTCACCATAGGACAGATTTATTTATCTTTTATTTCTATTTTTGTGTTACCAAAGATGCCTAATTGCTAGGTTTTTTCCAAGGTAACCTTTTTAAATTTTTTAATTTTTTTGTATTTTTTAATTAGGGACTACTTTGAGAGCTATATATAGAACTTGCATAGAAGTAAGCTATTGATGGAGTCTAGCAGAGGCTATCTCTCTATTGAAGTAAGCTATTGATATCTTATATTCTCCAGACCCATAAACTGTCATGATGGTGTAAGGACCCAACCCGTTTGGTTCAGACTTTCTTGTTTTTTCTCGTTCATCTTGGTTTTTTTTATTTTCTATTAGAACCAAGTCACCCACTTTAAAAGATCATGGTATGACCCTCTTATTGAAACTTCTCTTGAGATTTTTTTGATATGCTTGCAAGTGTATTAGTGCACTTTGTCTCTTTTCATCTATCAACTCTAGCTCATGTAGGATTGATACTCGATAGTCCTCATCTGAAATGATGTACTAAAGGGATACTCAAAATGAAGGGAGTTGAAACTCTATTGGAAAGATAGCTTTGGTATTGTATACTAGTGAATATGGAGTGGCTCCTATGGGTGTATGAAAACTAGTGCAGTATGCCTATAGGGTGGGGTTGAGTTGAAGATGCCAATCCTGACCATCTTTTGTAAGATTTTTATTATGGGTTTATTCGTAGCCTCATCTTGGTCATTACCTTTGGCTTGAAGAATAGATATGATGGATGTAGAATTTTGCACAAATTTATTTCATTTGTTTATTCTTGAAGAGAGAACCATGATCGATGATAATGGTTTGTGGAACTCCATATCATCTTATGATATAGTTCAAGAGGAATTTGGAAATTTATTTGTTAGTAGTATATATAATTGGAATTGCTTTGACCCACTTTGTAAAATACTTAGTGGCCATGATTATGTATTTATGACCATCAGAGGATAATGGGTGAATCTTTCCAATGAGGTCAAACCCCCACAATGAGAAAGGACACTGTGAAGTAAGTGGCTAGAGCTCCTGATCTAGTGCATGAATGAGGTTCTCGTAAATATGACACGTTTTGCATTTTTGAACAAATGAAAAGGCATATTTTTCCATAGTGAGCCAATAATACCCACTTCTGAGAATTTTCTATGCTAAGATTAAACTACTAGAGTGAGCACCACAAATACCCTCATGTAACTCTAATATTGTCGATTGTGATTCTTCCAAGTTGAGACATCATAAGAGTGTATCATCTAAACTTCTTTTGTAGAGTGTATTGGCAATGATAGTATAATGGGAGGCTTTCCTTATTAAGGAATTATTTTGGTTGTGGGATAGTTATGGAGGGATTTTTTGGCTAGTGAGATACTCATAAACATTTTGGTACCAAGCGGAATTGGGACCAACAATTTCACACACAACCTCAGACTTTGGGACCTCGAAAGAAGGGACCATAAGTTTTTTGACCATGAATTCGTATCATGTCCACCATATCCTTGTAAAAAATCAATCTATCATCTTTGGTGTAGTAGTTGTCATTGACCTAATTGATAATTATTTTAGAATTCCCATAGACTTGTAGTTGTTGGATATTCCATGGGACAACTATTTTTATCCCAATGAGAAATGCTTCATATTCTACCACATTGTTGGTGCATTTAGGACTTATGAAGATGATGTCATCTCCTAGTCCTTTTTGTGTATGAGAGCTATCAAAATAAAACTTCCACTATTTTGGCTCTTCTGCATGTAAAAGATCCCTTCATTGAGGAATTATATCAACATCAGATTAGTAGAAGGTAGAGGTGACTCTTCTAGTTGGTCTACAATTGCTTGGCCTTTGATTTTTTTCTATTAACATAGTCTATGTCAAACTCACTTAGTATCATGACCCATTTTTCTAGGCACCCTATTAGTGCTTCTTTTCTCAATAGATATTTCAATGGATCAATCTTGGAAATGAGGATCATCTTGTGGCTCAACATGTAGTATGAGTTTTTGTGAATAAAAAACTACAACCAAAAACTCTCTTTCAATAGTAGTGTAATTTAGTTTGTGAGACACAAGTGTCTGATTGATATAGTATATGGTTGTTTCTTTTCCTTCTAATTTATTTAATGCTAGTAATGCCCCTAGTGAGTGTTTTGTTTCTAAGATGTACAATAGTAAGGGTTGATCTAGAATTGGTGCTACTAAGACGAGTGTTGATAGCAAGCAGTCTTTTAGTATTTCAAAGGCCTCTTGACAATTCTCTACCCATTCAAATTTTATATCCATATTCAATAGGTACTAGAATGGGTGAAACTTCTCTTCTAGTTGTGATATAAACCTTCTCACTGATTGTAACATGCCCTGTAAACTTTCAAGTTCTTCTAATTTTTTGGGGGAGGCATTGCAATTATAGCTTGGATATTTTCAAGGTCAATTTCTATTCCTCTCTAGGAGATAATAAATCCAAACAACTTTCCTTATGTGACTCCAAAGATACTAATAAATGTAAATTTATCTCTAGGGACTTTTCCAATATCTCATCAACATAATCTTCCATTGTGATGTGCATCATGTCATGAAAGATGGTCATCATGGGCCTCTAATATGTATCTCTAACATTCTTTAGCCAAAACAACATTGCACACCTACAATATATTGTTGGCATAACTGATGTAGAGAAGTTAATAATTTTATTGTATGAGTTTGACATAGATACAATGATAGGTTGATCAGTAATGATGTTTTCATTGATGTCAACTTAGTGTTTTGCTAGCTAACAGTGAGCCTGTTATGCTAATGTATGTTCAAGAGGTTGGATCTAGAGATGTGGTCATAGTTGGAGTGTACAATCGTAATGGAAGCCTTAGTGATGTCTCTAGATGATATATCTATGACCGTATAGGTTTAGCATATGCATGTTGTGACTTATGGTCAATTGAACATTGACCGATCAACATGAAAAATAGGATGAAGCCAAGGAGGAATGATTTGATGATTGTGTCAAATATGTTTTGATTTAGGTGTTGCGATTCAAGATATATTATCTTGACTATGTTATGCAATTTTTGTTGCAAACGTATCATGATTGGAAACTCGAAGAAAAAGTGTCAATGGATATATGATCACTTAGTGAAAAGGAAAAGAAGTTCTTAGAACAATCAGTCAAATCTTTAATTGGTGATGTTGCACCATGTTGTGATAAGTGGTTGTGTTTCAAGGATCATAGTGACATGGAAGATGGATGTTGAATAATGAGTTTTCATTTTTATGATCATGATGATCAAATTTCTTAGATTTGTGCAAGAACATTGGAGAGTGTGATGTGGTTTGAATTTTCTTCGTCAAAATGATTATGTGATAGATCTAGAGGCTGACATGAACTTGAATTGTTATGATGAAATTCAAATGTATCAGGTCATTGGCTGACATAGTTAGTAAAAATGTATTTATATATTTTTTATGTATTATGATAAAGTGTGGAAGAGAAAGATCATAAATGTAGATGTGTGATTTTAGGGTTTGATGTTCAGGGGACTACTCCTTAGGAGGAGTAGTCGAAAAGAGATGAAGACAATTGTAATAGATGAAGACTTAGGCATGTTGCACCTTTGGCATTTTTTTCAAAGGGGGAGAAGACTCGGTAAAGAGGGAGAAGAAACAATAATTAGAAAGGGGGATAAGACTTAGTAAAGGAAAGAAAAATCAATAAGGAGGATAAGAAAAAAAATAGAGAAGTACAAGTATGTATCAGTTAAGAGGGATTATTTATTTGCTTGGTATTGTTGATGTTGTCATCAATGCCAAAGGGGGAGATTGTTGGCATAACCAATTTAGAGAAGTTTAAAATGTTATGGTATGAGTTTGATGCAAATATGATGATAGGTTGATAAGTTAAGATGTTGTAATTAATGTCAACTTAGTGTTTTGTTGGTTGACAGTGAGCATGTTATGCTAATGTATGCTCAATAGGTTGGATCTAGAGCTATGGTAAGAGTTGGAGCGTGTGATTATGATGGAAGTCTCGGTGATGTCTCTAGATTCTATATCTATGATCACACAATTTTAGCATCATGTATGTTGTGACTTATGGTTGATTGAAGGTTGACATGTCAACAAGAAGAACATGATGAATCCAAGGAGGAGTTATTTGATGATTGTGTCAAATATGTTTTGATTTAGGTGTTATAATTTAGGATATATTATCTTGACTATGTTATGGGGTTGTTGTTGCAACCACATCATGATTGGCGATCAGAAGACAAAGCTTTAATGGAGAGATGATCACTTAGTGAAAAGGAAAATAAGTTCTAACAAAAATTGGTCAAATCCTTAACCAATGATGTTACACCATGTTGTGATAAGTGGTTATGTGTTTCAGAGATCGTAGTGACATGGAAAATGGACATAGAATGACGAGTTAGAATTTTCATGATCGTGATGATCAAATTTCTTGGATTTGTGCAACAACATTAGAGAGTGTGGCATTTTTTGAATTTTCTTTTTCAAATTGATTGTGCGATGTATCTAGAGACCAACATGAACTTGAATTTTAATGATGAAATTCAAATGTATTAGGTCATTGGCTGACCTAGTTAGTTAAAATGTATTTATATCTTTTTTATGTATTATGAGAAAGTGTGGAGAGAAAGATCATGAATGTAGATGTTTTATTGTAGGGTTTTTATTTTTTTCATGTGAAGTAAAGATTGAGCTTGAACTAGATCTGTACTATTAGAGGAGGCATGTTATTTTCTCATATCATTGTACTTGTTGATTCCTAATAATTTGTACAATAAAATCCCTTAATCAGGTAGACTCTAATAGGTCTGATTTATAAATATTTTAACTAGGTGACTCTTTAACTAGGGTTTGAAATCCCTTAACATGGGTACTCCTAATAGGGTAAAGCTCCTAACAGGGTTAGAGGTAAATCCCTTAACCGGGTGGCTCCTAACAAGGTCTTTCTCTTAACCATGCATTTGTAAGATTTTAAGAGGGCCAAGATCTTAAGAAGGTGTACTTTAGAAGAGTGAAAGATTATTTTTGGGTGCCATCCCCACACATGGTTTATCCTAGTTGGGTTTGCACAAGAAAAAATATTAGTGTTATTGTGTTGCATGGTTGTGGATGTTTATCTTTAATGGTTTGTTTATTCATGCAGTGGATGATAATTGATGTAAGTTGTTGAATGGCTTATGAAGAAGTTTAATTATTAGATTACTAATTCACCCCCCCTCTCATTAATCTTGGACCTAATAATAGTAACATAGGTACCCCAGGAATAAGTGAAAGCCATTTTTTGTTGATCTTAAGGTGTAATTTAAATTTGGTTGTACCCTGAGAAACCATCCATGAGTGACAACATTTTATAACTAGAAGTGAGGTCTACTATCATGTTGATATTTGGAAAATAAAACTCATCCTTTGGGAACACCAAATTCAATTCTTTAAAGTTAACGTAGATCCTTATAGCTCCAGTAGCCTTAGATAACGATACTAGATTTAAGACTAGTCTAGACAGTCTATAGGTTTGATGAAACCTACACCAAGTAACTTATTTAGCTCTTCTTTCACCAAAAATGCAATCTTGGGATGCATCTTGTTGAGTTTCTATTTGTATGGATTTTTCCATGGATTTAATGGAAAATGGTGAAGTACTAACTCGGGATCTAAACCAGGCATGTCTAAGTATGATCAAGAAAAGTTAATTTTTTAGTCTATGAAGAACTAGATGAATTTCTCTTTTTCTTCTTTATGTAATGACTCTGCCAAGTATATCAATCTTTGTGTATCCATAGTGCCAATGTTTATTGTCTAATTTTTCTCTGCTAGAAGAGGCGACTGCTCTTTAGTAATAGGGAGTATATCAATCTCTCCATCCTTGGGTGCCTCAAAGAGGTTTTCACCCTTGGATACATCTTTTTCCTTTACTATTTTGCAGCAAGAGGTGGCTTTCAGTTTTCACCCTAGAGCCTTATGTTTTATTTTTCACTTTTTTGAATAGAGGATTGATATAACTCCCCAAAGTATTTTTTCTATCTAGTTCGATGTTGAAACCTACCTTGTGGTCCCCCATAGGTATGCTTTGTCTTAATCCAAATAATTGAGCAATAGCTTCATCATTCTCAAAGACATCAATGGTTGATGGATTTTATTGTTTCCAATCTATAAGGTCAGGGTAAACCAAGGCTATGCTATCCTTGGTTAGGAAGGATGAGATGGTATTTTTTGTTATGGCATTAATGTATGAATTAGTTACCAACTTAGAAGTCTCTAATGAGGATGAGGATGATGGTTTTTCTCTGTTCCAAAACTCCTCAATACATGCTTTATGTTCTATAGGTTTATCTTGTAAGGATATTCAAGCAATGGATTTGTCAAGGTGAAGGGTATTTGTGGTACATGGAGAATCCCACCCATAATCATTAGAGTCTATGTTTGAATGGATATCCTTGAACGTATCAACTTCATTGTAAACACAAGCATTAATATCTCTATGTAATGAGATATTTGAGATGTCCCATGTAGGTGGTCGGTAACCTAATCCTTGATGCTTTAGATTTTGAGTAGGAGCTATTGGCACCAGTATTATTTTCTCTTTCTTTCCTAGACCTAAATTCCCATTGTACCCTTTCTTTTGGACTATTTCATATCCCCTTCCATATTCATGTACTAGGATTATGTGTTCTGGAGGTTTTTCATTTGTATATAAAAATAAGGATAGATTGTCTTCAATGGTCTCTTCATGTATATCTCCTCATCTCACAAAAACTATGGGTGGATAGCCAATCGTCAATTTTTTCTTCCTCTCTAGAGGTTTCCTTGGTTTTCCATATGACCTAGGTGAGATAGGTAACTTTCCCACAAAAAATAAGTCTGCATAGGTGTATTCTTCACACCCATTTTCTTGTACTTGGATTTAACCTCTGATGTTGATATTGCTAATGATTTCTCAAGACTTGTGGGATTTTTATTTTGAGATGAGGAGATAGTTGATGCCTCTTGATTTGAAATGGCCCCTCTCAGATTGGTGCAATATAGAAAATGTTATTTGTCACTAGGTATGGTGATTTCAATTCCCTCATGAGGAAATTTTAAACACTGATGATACGTAGATGGTACAACCCGTATGGAATGGATCCTCCCTAGGAGCATGTTATAACCCCGCTCTAGATTTAGTACTTAAAATTGCATGTCTTGTGTTGCTGGACCCAATCTGATTGGGAGACTTATGACACCCTTAGAAGGATATTATTCATCATCATAGGCTCTTATTATGATCTTCTTGGTGATATCTACACAACTCTCAGAATAGCCCAATTCTTGTACCAATTTTAGGGTACAGATATTCAAACCTACTCCTCCATCTATCAAGACTTTTCTGATTTGGTAAAGGTGGAAGGAAAATTCTAGATGTAAAGGATCATTGTGAGATGTTTTTTGTGCTAGAAGATCTTTCTCAGTGAAGACCATGTGATGTGGAGTGGATAGATACCCTACCATGGCTTGAAACTTGTCAACTTCTAGATATTTTGGGATGGTTGACTATTGTGGGTTGTGTCTAAGACTACTTTATGGTTAGGCGATATGTAGAGAAGTTCATAGATATAAATTTATGCTAGGGTCTTCTTTATATGGTCTAGAAAATTTTACTGACCCGATGTTGTATTGGATGAATTACTAGGTATAACAACCTTTGATGTGGATCCTTATATTGTCATTTTGGTACAATGAGTGGTAATAGTACAACTTATTTCTAAACCTTGGATGATGATAGTTTTTATGGTTAGATTTAGATCTAGCTTAGTGTAAGTGAGGTTTTCCTAGTTTTTTATTCCTGAGGTAGAGGCCTTATCTTTGTCACGATTTATGAATGGGGTTTGGAAAACCCTATGATCTTGGTCGGTGGTGCCAAAGTTCATGGCCACTTCAATCTCACCATGGTTGATGAAATCTTGGATGATATGCTTCAGCTGCATACAACCAAATGTTTTATGTCCCTTCTTTCTATGATAGTTGCAGTAACCATGGTCATCCCACCATGTTGGTTTTATAGGACCTTCATAGTGTCTTATCTCTGGTAAAGTAATTGATTATGACTGTATCATTTTCTTTAGGATTATCTCAAGAGGTTCTACAAGAGGCATAAAATATCATCAAAGAGTACGGTTCCTTCTAACAAAACTTTGTTGGGTAGTAGCAATAGCCTATTCATAATTTTTCCCTATGAGATGTGTTGTTAATGTTATGAGCTATTTGTGTTGGTTGGGTATGTTGGATTGGTGTTGGTGCTTGCACACATAGTACTAGTTGTACCATTTTATCATAAAACACCCCATCATTTGTTGTGTTTTTTTTTTGGACCAATATTTAGTTTTTTCATAAGGTGCTAGAGTACTAGTCTCTTTCTTGATGAGTCCCTTCAAGGTGAGGGATCTCTCTACTTTTAGCCCTTTCTCAACTAGTTCTTCAAAGGTCTCAATGTGTTGGGAGTTAAGTTCACACATTAGGTCTAGCTGACAATTTTTAATTAACATGTGGATCTTTTCTTTATTTGGCACATGGAAGGGTTCCTTGGAGGCAAAATTTATCAAATGTTTTAGGAAAGAGGAAAACCTCTCTCCATGTTTTTTCTTGGTAGTGCAAAGATCCATCAATATTACTTCCATGACAATGTTGTGCAACTAGTATGATATGAATTTTTCTACTAGTTCACTCCACGTCCTTATCCTAGGAGGGAGTTTGGAGAACCAATCCATGGTTGTACCACTAAGATTCTGTGGAAGGAGTCTCATAGGATATGTATCATTGTGTGTGACTTCCATATTAGCTATGAAAAATTCCCTTATGTGATTGTGTGGATCACCCTTTTCCTTGTACCCATCAAACTTAGGTATGACACAGTTGGTTAGAAAGGGTGGCATATGTAGTGTCATATCAAAGGGATAGGGAATAAAGTCCAGTATGGTATAAGACTTTTTAGGAGACCCTATCTACAGGTTAATGAATTTTTGCTGGAGGATTTGGAGCTTTTGATAAATAGTGTCATCGGGTAGTTTTATGGGTGATGTCACACTCAAATCAATAAATGGAACTCCACTATTTTGGGATGCTACAAGCATATATGGTGGTGGAATGTGTTGTGGCACTATAGTTTATTGAGATATGAGGATGTACTAAGATGCTAGATTATGTTGAGGTTATGGATTATGATGGAGTGGTAGATTGTGTTGGGGTACTAGAGCATACAAAGATATCAGATTGTGTTGCGGTGCTAGAAAATGATTGGGGTTTTCAAACTACTAATGAGTTAGGACATGCTAGGGCTAATGACTTCACTAAAGTATTTGGATTTGTTGGGGGTTTTAGAACTGCAAAGATTCAAAAAAAATTTGATGAGTTGGGACTTGCGGGGTTTATTGGTATTGCTACAGTGTTATGACTTGTTGAGTAGCTATAGTGCTTGTGTTAGAATAACTAAGAGGGGGGTGAATTAGTTATCTAGTGTCCCAAAATAGAATGTATAATTCAAAACAACTTCTCTAATTTTTGCTTCATCGGTAAACACTAAATACTTTCACTATATTTTCTTTTACTGATTACCAGTCTAATACTATAACAGTTACCGATCAAATCTAACATGTAACATGCAAAGTATGATAAAAAAAAAATATCACAATCAACACATAACATAAGAGATTTAACGTGGAAACCCTATAAAGGGAAAAACCACCTAGGACCGGCAACCCAAAATTGTTCACTCTTCTGAAGTGAGGTCGGTTAAGACCCAACCCTGTTAAAGGTTACAAACACACTGTCAGGTGTGACCTTGTTAGAGGATTTTAGACTAGAAGTTATCGTCCAACCAGCATTCACTATGGGGTTGACAGGATAACAATGCTCATTCTATGAATGATACATCATAAGACTTTCAGAGTCCACTCAGTTAAGACATTTAAACTGTATACAATGGTTAAATGTGTAACAATAAATGATCTAACTTAACACAACTTCAATTGTAGATTACAGATCAATATTCGGTCCATATAAATCCTTTTGATCAATATTTCACTTCAGTTTCAATACTATATCAACTTACTGTCTGTCAGTAATTGCTCTTTGTAGCTCGGTAATTTCTCTGCAGCTCAGTTCTTACTAACCAGTATGATTCGAATGCATGAAAACCTTGTTCACATGATAATCCTGCAACTTCTTCTCCCAGCATTTTACTAAAGAAATTTTGTTCTCTTATATAGACGAGTAAATCATTTTCTTCTCCACCATCAGATTTTGCCACTTAACCACATTCATAGATTTTGCTACTTCAAACTTTCTCAGTACTTGTGTCAATAACATGTTTCAATCTTCTCTGTTAGATCTTCCCTAAATTTCATCATTCATTGATCTTTGTAACAAACATTATCTATTACCTTGATGTTATACTCTTGCCAACTCATCAATCTTATAGACTAAACTAATGATTTAATTCATTCTGTTCCACTCGGTTAACAAAGAAATGTGTCGATGAACATTGCTCGGTTAATATTGTGATCGGTATACATTGTACTCCATCGGTGTATACTAGAAATGCTTCATTTACCGACAACACTGCTTTGTTTCTTTCAGCTCTATACTTCATCATAGATGAATGCAACATAATAAAGTCAATATCATCAAGTCATAGACTCATCAACAAGTTACTCAATGTGCTCCTTATCCTCATCTGTCATGTACATCTTTCCTCATGTAGATTTCTCTATTCTTCATCTCTTTCACCTTTCTTCAGATGTCTCGGTATAGTAACTTACAAGATAAGTGTTGTCAAACTAGTTGACATCAATGACAACATAATACTAATTTAATCATATTACATATCTAATCAGTAACTTCTAAATGATCTTGCAATCATAGATTCTTCAATCAGATTCCAAATTAGTTGTAGTCCAACAATCTCTCCCTTTGGCATTGATGGCAACTCAAGTAATATGAAATGTACCATACACATACCAAACATACATTCTACAACTTTGTGAACAAATGTTGTAAGTCAAATAGACTTAATATGTTTAATCACTACGTTACTAAACCAGCATTAAATAATACAGCTTTACCATTCTATAGTTATGATCTTTTCAATTCTCCTGTTCTTACTTTTGTTCTCTGTAACTGATCTTCAATACTCTGTCTCATTCAGATTGTCTCTCCCTTAGATAATTCTCATCGGTGCTTGTTCCCTTTTTCAAACCTTTCATATTTTTTATCTCTCCTTTTTATAGCAATGCCAAAGAAACAAATAAATAATCAATTATGTCTTCCTCTGTATCTCTGAATACTGATATTCCAATCGGTTCAAGTTCTCAAACTTAATCACAACCTTGAACATGATTTAAAGTGTGAACTATGCTGCATCAAAATGAATGATCTTCTGATATAAGTAGGTTGATGCAACAACCAGATCACCTTAGTGACCAATAGATAGGGGACGAACCCCAAGTCTAGTCCTCAAGTATTCAAATGTGTCCTTCGGTAGGGGTTTTGTAAAAATATCTGCAAGTTGTTCTTTGGATGTAACAAATTCTAACTTTACTTGCTTCTCTTGCACTTGTTCTCTTAAGTAATGATACTTAATAGATATATGCTTTGTCTTAGAGTGCATCACATGATTCTTTGAAATATTAATAGCACTAGTGTTGTCACAGTATATAATCACCAGGTCGGTGATTACCTCTTTCATTCCTTCCAACACTTGTTTGATATATGCAATGTTTGAACAGTTAGTAGCAGCAGCAACATATTCTACTTTAGCTATAGACTAAGAAATACAAGCCTACTTTTTACTTGTCCAGGTTAAAAGTCTTTCACCAAAGAAAAATGCTCCTCTGGTGGTGCTTTTTCTATCATCCACATTTCCAGCCCAATCAACATCTGTGTAAACTTTCAGTTCAAACTTCCCTTCCTTAGGATACCATAATCCATAATTCTTTGTTTTCTTCAGGTATCTTAAGATCCTTTTTGTAGCTATCATGTGTGATTCTCTAGGATTAGCAGAAAATCTTGCAACAATTCCCACAGCATGTGCTATATCTGGTCTACTGTGAACTATGTACATTAACTTACCAATCATGGATCGGTAAAGTGTCTAGTTTACCTCTATAGTTTCATCCTCCTTTGTCAATTTTCATCTAGTAGCCATCAGTGTTCCCATAGGTTTAGCATCTTCCATGCCAAATGTCTTCAATACTTCCTTTATGTATTTAGATTGTGTGATGAATATCCCATCACTCTGCTGAATCACTTGTAGTCCAAGAAAGAACTTAATCTCTCCAAACATAGACATTTCAAATTCTTTTTGCATTTCATCAGAAAATGCCTTGCAGACAAGATCTGAGCCTCCAAAGATAATGTCATCAACAAATATTTCAGCAATGATAATAGTATCATCAGTATCACCTTTCACATACAAATTATTGTTTTCACTTGTTCTAACAAATCCAATACTTAACAAGTATGTAGTCTTTCATACCATACTCTCAGTGCTTGCTTCAATCCATATAAAGCTTTATGTAATCTACATACCATGTCTTTATTGTCAAGATCAACAAATCCTTCAAGTTGTTCAATGTAGACTTCTTCTTCAAGTATACCATTCAAAAATGTTGACTTCACATCCATTTGATAGACTTTGAATTTCTTGTGTATAGCATATGCAATTAGCATTCTAACTCCTTCTAATCTAGTAATAGGTACAAATGTTTCACCATAGTCAATGCCTTCTTCCTGTGCATATCCCTTGCATACTAATCTAGCTTTATTTCTTGTGACTTCACCATTTTCATTCAATTTATTCCTATATATCCACTTAGTACTGATAACATTCTTATCTTTTGGTCAGGGTACTAAGGACCAAGTTTTTTTTTTATCTATTTTCTCTATTTCCTCCTTCATTGCATTAACCCATTATTCATTCTCTAATGAAACTTTCATAGTTTTAGGTTCAAATTCACAAATTAGACATGTACCTTGTCTTGTTTTGCTTCTAGTTTGCATTCCAGCATGTTTGTCTCCAATGATTTGTGTTTCAGGATGATGTCTCCTAACAAAACTAGCCAAAACTTTATTTCTCCTTTCTTATTCATCCTATTTAGGGTCATTTTCTTGCTCGGTAGCTCCATCTTGTTCTTCAATTTGTGTTACCTATTGTCCTGCATTATTTCCCTGTTGACCGATTGTCATAGTCTGTGGTGTCGGTAGATACTCTAGATGTTCAATGTAAGTGAATCTACCATAGTCTTTTGGTTCCTTTGTACTTTCCTCTATGTACTTGTCATCAAACTCATCAACACGAACATTAGTACTTTCAACTATCTTATTTTTTGCCTTATTCAAACATTTATATGCTTTATTTGTAGTGGAATATCCTAGAAATATTCCTTCATCTCCTTTAGAATCAAATTTTCCATTTCTCTCATCTTTCAAAATAAAGCATTTACTTCCAAAAATTTTGAAATAACTTACAGTAGGTTTGTGTTTTAACCATAGTTCATAAGGTGTTTAGTTGGAGTCCTTCTTTAGTTATACTCGGTTAAGAACATACACAGCTGTACTGATAGCTTCCCTCCAATATTTCTAAGCAACATTCTTCTGTATCATTAATGTTCTAGCACAATCAATTATAGACCTTTTCCTCCTTTCAACAATGCCATTTTGCTGAGGTGTCCTCAGTGCAGATACCTATCTTTTGATTCCATGCTCATTACAAAAATTAGTAAATTCATCAGAGATAAATTCACCTCCTCTATCAGATCTTAAACATTTTATTTCCTTACCGGTTTCTTTCTCTACCTTAGCTTTATACCACTTAAACATTTTGAAAGCTTCAGATTTCTCTTTCAAGAACATAACAGTCATCAGTCTAGTATAGTCATCAACAAAAAGAATAAAATATCTATCACCAGAACAGCTCTGAGTTCTCATAGGGCCACATAGATCGGTATGAACCAACTCAAGTATCTTCTTTGTTGAATAGTCTTTTCTTTTAAAACTAGACTTAATCATCTTACCTTTCTGACATTCATAGCACATGGCATGATCAGGTTTTGTCAAGTTAGGCAATCCTCTAACTCTTTTCTTTCTACTAATCTTGATCATGTTGTAAAAGTTCACATGGCATAACCTTCTATGCCACAACCAAGCATCTTCATCCTTTATTAACAAACAAGAAGACTGATCCATATCAAGATAGAATATATTACCTCTGGATTGTGTACCAATTTCGACAAGTCTTCCTCCATCATCATAGATCTTCACCTTTTTGCTCTCAAAAGCTAGTTAGTGGCCTAAATTGTTCAGATGAGCCACACTTAACAAATTATAGTTTAGTCCATCTACCCAGTATGCATTTTCACATTGTAATCTATCATTGATCATCAGTGAGCCTTTACCTCTTACCATACAAGGTGCATCATTTCCCATTCTCACAGATCCTTCATTATATTCAACAAGATGATCAAACTTCTCTACATCATCGGTCATATGATGTGTACAGCCACTGTCTATGATCCATGTATCATTTCTGATTACTTTAGAGATCAGTGTTGTCTCTTCATGTTTCTCTTCCTCTTCTGAGTCATCTTTCATAGAAACAAATACAACTTCTATATCATCTTCAGAATCAGATTTAGTTTCAATATCTTCAGCTATGTAACATACCTTTTTTCCTTTTTCATCTCGGTTGTCTTTGTTGTACTGTTGGTAGCCTCTATTGACTCTTCTTCCATAGCTTCCTTCAGATCGGTCTTTGGATCTATCATCATCTTTCTTCTGAGCACATCTAGCAGTGATGCAACCAACTTCTTTACAATTAAAGCATGCTAAAGGTAGCTTACCTCTGTACTTTCATTTTCCTTTGGGCAATCCTTTGGCCATAAGTGCTTCAAGCTCATCAAGTTCATCATCGGTATTGTCATCACTATCACAATTCTTACTATTGCTGCTAGACTTTCCAATCTTCAAAGAAGACATGAAAGCGGATTCAACAAAAGGAACAACACTGTTATCAAAGTTGTTTAATTCAAAGGTTGTAAGTTTACCAATCAAAGTGTCAAGAGTAAGGTTGGATGTAGCTCTTGTTTCATGAATTGCAGAAATCCTAATTGCATAAACTGGTAGTAAAGTTTTGAGAATCTTGCTTATCACTGTTTCATCATCAATCACTCCATCAGATGCTTTAATAGCATGTACTACCTCTTTGAGTCTATTTGAATATTGTACAATGTTCTCACCTTCTTTCATTCTCATATCATCAAATTTTCCTCTCAGACTTTCAGGTCGGGCTCTTTTGACATTCAGATCTCCACTGTATATTTGTGTTAATTTATCCCACATTTCTTTGGCAGTCATGCATGTCTTGATGTCTTCAAATTCAGTGTCGATATAGGCAACATCAAGTTCCATCATAGTAACATTGTGTTCATACTTGTCCTTCAGTTGATCAATAGTTAAGGGACCAGTGGGCGGTTGTATGTAGCCATTCTCCATCAGATCTAGTGTTGAGTTCTCAATTCTAGATATGTGCAGCTTCATTCTGCTATGCCATACTATGAAGTTCTCTTTGTTTAGTTTCAGTACTTCCCTCTTATACATCTTGAGACCTTTATGCTTAAGTCCTTAAAACTCTATTCCAAGCAACCAATGCTCTGATACCAATTGTTAGAAGAACTAAGAGGGGGGTGAATCAGTTATCCAGTGTCCCAAAACAAAATGTATAATTCAAAACAACTTCTCTAATTTTTGCTTTGTCGATAAACACTAAATACTTTCACTATCTATGCTTTTACCGATTACCAATCTAATACTATAATAGTTATCGATCAAATCTAACATGTAACATGAAAAGTATGATAACAAAAAAATATCACAATCAACACATAACACAAGAGATTTAACATGGAAACCCTGTAAAGGGAAAAACCACCTAGGACCGGCAACCCAAAATTGTTCACTCTTCTGAAGTGAGGTCAGTTAAGACCCAACCCTATTAAAGGTTACAAACACACTGTTAGGTGTGACCTTGTTAGAGGATTTTAGACTAGAAGTTATCGTCCAACCAGCATTCACTATGGGGTTGACAGGATAACAATGTTCATTCTATGAATGATACATCATAAGACTTTCAAAGTCCACTCGATTAAGAGATTTAAACTATATACAATGGTTAAATGTGTAACAGTAAATGATTTGACTTAACACAACTTCAATTGCAGATTACAGATCAATATTCGGTCCATATAAATCCTTCTGATCAATATTTCACTTTAGTTTCAATACTATATCAACTTACTGTCCGTCGGTAATTGCTCTTTGTAGCTTGGTAATTGCTCTGTAGCTCAGTTCTTACTAACCAGTATGATCAGAATGCATGAAAACCTTGTTCATGTGATAATCCTGTAGCTTGTTCTTCTCCTGGCATTTTACTAAAGAAATTATGTTCTCTTATATAGATGAGTAAATCATTTTTTTCTCCACCATCAGATTTTGCCACTTAACCACATTCATAGATTTTGCTGCTTCAAACTTTCTCGGTACTTGTGTCACTAACACATTTCAATCTTCTCTGTTAGATCTTCCCTAAATTTTGTCAGTCGTCGATCTATGTAACAAACATTATCTGTTACCTCAATGTTATACTCTTGTTAGCTCATCAATCTTATCGGCTAATCTTATCATTTAATTCATTTTGTTCCGCTCGATTAACAAACAAATGCATTGGTGAACACTGCTCAATTAATACTGTGATCAGTATACATTGCACTCCGTCGGTGTATACTAGAAATGCTTCATTTACCAACAACACTACTTTGTGTCTTTCAGCTCTATACTTCATCATAGATGAATGCAACATAATAAAGTCAATATCATCAAGTCATAGACTCATCAACAAGTTACTCAATGTGTTCATTATCCTCATCTATCATGTACATCTTTCCTCATGTAGATTTCTCTATTCTTCATCTCTTTCACCTTTCTTCAGATGTCTCGGTATAGTAACTTACAAGATAAGTGTTGTCAAACTAGTTGACATCAATGACAACATAATACTAATTTAATCATATTACATATCTAATCAGTAACTTCTCAGTGATCTTGCAATCACAGATTCTTCAATCAAATTCCAAATCAGTTGTAGTCCAATAGCTTGTTCCATTTTCCATCTTGTTGAAAAGGTTTATAAGTGTTAAATACTCTAACTTTTCAAATTCTCCTTGAATGATTTTGGGTTGTCCTGAATTGGAAGGGAAACTTGGTTGAGGTGCTTTAGGAGGCTATTGATGGATTTCCCCCTAGTAGGGGTATCCCTTGCTTAGGTTGGGAAGTTGTGCTGGAAGAAATTTATACCTTTATTTGCAAGGTACTTATTGGATGAGTGAAGGTAAATATGGAAGGTTCTTTTTTGGTAACGAGTATAGTAGATGCAGATAGAAAATTGGTAAATAAGGGATTGGTGCATTGGATCCCTACGATAATGGAATATGTGGTGATCTACGAAGAATTTTGTGTGGAAATGGTGGATGGGAGGATTGAAATGAATGGTAGGGGTGTCATTGAGGCTACCCAAGATGGTGGTACATGAATCTCTTCCACTATGGTGGATGTGTTAAACCCAGCTAGTAATTTATCACCTTTTTGTATGACCATGTGAAGGTATTTGTTTGGGTTAGCCTCTATCATGGATTCTAAGATTTATTGCATCTTCTCATCATGTAAATCATCATCAATCTCTTCTTTTGTATATCTAGCTTTGATTTCTACAAGGTCTATTTCATGCAGTTGTAAAGTATCATCTAGTGTTTTCTCCTAGCGCAAAAATATCTTAGAATCATTATAGTCTAGTGCCAAGGTTCTTGGTGCAAATTCAATTTCCTTATGGGGATCTGTTAGAAAGTAAAGATCCCCAAGATAACTAAGAGGGGGGGGTGAATTAGTTATCAGATAGTTTATCCATTCAACTGCTTTAAAAAATGTAATCAATGTATTGATCAACCATAGAAAGATAATCATACACTATTGCACAATAACACAAGATATGTTGACTAGGGAACCTCTTGAAAAGAGTAAACCCCAATGGGAATGATGCCCACAAAATGATGCACTAATATGAACATTCCTTGTTAGAGGATGGACCCTGTTAGGAGTCTTATGAAATACATTCAGTACATATAAATCCCTATTAGGAGATTTTTAATCCCTATTAAAAGATTCTAACCTGGTTAAGAGTTTATGGAAGATAGAAGGACCCACTGCCCAAACAGCTTCAAGGCAAGATCTCTGAACCCACTATCCAAAAGATCTTAGAATTATTCAATAGAATAATATGAAATATATTACCTCCTTCACACTGTGCCAAAACCACACTCTCTGCTACACAAGATCACAATTCCAGATCTCTGTACTCACAAGTCTTCCTTCATCACTGAATTAGCTCTTTTCTTCACTTCATGCATATATTCGCATCTCAATCTTCATAGTACACATTAAAACAAGGAAACAATTCCTTCTTATATACCAAACTCAAATAATTACAAATGAGTCGATCCTCAATTACAAAATAATAAATTCTACACGCTACACACAAAATTCACATAAAACTGTCGGCTTCCAGATACTATAAATTTCTCCAAACATATCCTCAAAGTTTGTGCTATGAACCACATCATCATTAATGAGTCTCCAACATCCCTTTAACTGCACAAAATTAGATTCCATCCCAGCTAAGAGATATCCTCTGATTTCCGAACATCGCTTCACAGAAACACTGTCTAAACACTGCTTTCACCAAAATGCTCATAACTCTCACAAATGAATGAATTTATTTTTGCATTGTTAACCATTGGTTAATAACACACCAAAGAAAATACCATCAATTGTGCAAAATCTAATCTACAATACAACATGTGCGCAAAACAAAATTGTACCTGCTTTCCTGCTAATATCCAAAATATCACTATGTTGACATCAATGACAATCCAAGTCATGAATGCAACAACAACTACTACAAAATGACTACCAAAATACTTTGCATTCATTCCTAACAATATCTCCCATTGGCATTGATGGCAACATAGATGAAAAACATCCAATGTTCCAAAAATCCAATACTGCAACATCACTGCAAAATATCAAATTAAATCTTGCTTCATTTTCCTA
Source organism: Chamaecyparis obtusa (assembly GCA_027943335.1). Taxonomy (NCBI): domain Eukaryota; kingdom Viridiplantae; phylum Streptophyta; class Pinopsida; order Cupressales; family Cupressaceae; genus Chamaecyparis; species Chamaecyparis obtusa. The sequence continues at coordinate 560,342 of BSBK01004116.1, forward strand.
TTCAGCTCTCTCATACAATCCACAATTTTTTTCATGTATATCTATCTACCATTGAAATCAATGATAGAAATTCCATCACTAAGTCAACAACAACTTAATGTCAAAAGACACTTTTCAAAAAAATACAATAACAAGAGTCCTCATGACTTAGCTCATAAACTCCCCCATAGAGGAAGTTCCAACATCCAATCCAGAAGAAAGATAGGGCTCATATACCACTGGACGGATGCAATCATCTGCATCAATTCTCAAATATAGGTTGGGGCATAACCCCAAGCATACCTCTCAGATACACAAATGTATCCTTAGGTAAAGGCTTTGTAAATATATCTGCTATCTGCTCCTTTGTACTTATGTACTCCAATCTTACTTCTTTTTCTACAACTTTCTCTCTTACAACATGATACTTGATCTCAATATGTTTAGTCTTAGAATGTAAAATAGGATTTTTTGACATACTCACTGTACTGGTGTTATCACAATGTATAACAATAGGCTCATCAAACTTTATTCCAATATCCTTCAACATCTGCTTCATCCAAATAATCTGATTACAATTATTTGCTACTGCAACATATTCTACTTCTGTTGTGCTTTGTGAAGTACAATTCTACTTCTTACTTAGCCAAGAGACCAATTTTCCTCCAAGAAAAAAGGCTCCACCACTAGTGCTTTTCTTGTCATCAATGTTGCCTCCCCAATCTGCATCAATATAGGCACATAAAGTAAAATCATCAAAATTCTCATACCATAACCCATAATCCATTGTTCCTTTCAGATATCTCAGTATCCTCTTTACTGTTGCATAATGTGATTCTCTAGGTTATTCTTGAAATCTTGCTACAATCCCCACTGAATGTGCTATATCAGGTCTTGTATGTGTCAAGTACTGTAATCCTCCAATCATAGATCTGTACTTTTTCTACTCAACTGCTAGTGTCTCATCTTTGCTAGATAACTTATGTCTGGTTACCATAGGTGTTCCAACAAGTTTAGAATCTTCCATTCCAAATATTTTCAATAAGTCATTCAAATACTTAGTCTGACTTGCAAATATACCTTCCTTGCTTTGTGTTATCTGTAATCCCAAAAAGCATTTCATTTCTCCAATCATGCTCATCTCAAATTCAGTCTGCATTTCATCTGCAAATTTGTCACTAGCTTCATCTTCTCCTCCAAAGATAATATCATCAAAAAATATAGCTATAACCAACAAACCATTCTCAATTTCTTTTGTGTATAAGTTACTATCTGTTGTTCCTTTTATAAATCCCAATTTCAATAAATACTTATCCAATCTTGCATACCAGGTTCTAGGTGCTTGTTTTAATCCATATAAAGCTTTCTTTAACTTACATACCATATCTCCTTCTTGTGTTAAAGGAAAACCTTCAGGCTGATCAATGTAGACTTCTTCTTCCAATTCACCATTCAAAAATGCTGACTTCACATCCATCTGATACACTTTGAATTTCTTGTAAGTTGCATATGCTAGAAACATTCTCACTGCTTCAAGTCTGGCCACAGGTGCAAAATTTTCTTCATAGTCAATTCCTTCTTGTTGTGAATATCCTTTACATACCAATCTTGCTTTTTTTCTTATCACTTCTCCTTGTTCATTCATCTTGTTTCTAAATACCCACTTTGTTCCAATCACATTCTTGTCTTCAGGTCTAGGGACCAATTCCCATGTGTGATTTTTTTCAATCTTCTCTAGTTCTTCTTTCATAGCATTAATCCAATGTTCATCTTCACAAGCTTCATTAGTAGTCTTAGGTTCAATTTGAGAAATCAAACATTAATGTACCTTATTTCGAGTCAAAACTCCTCTATCTAAACTTCCAATAACTTGCTCAACAGGGTGATGTCTTGAAGTATACCTATTAGGTGTCATAGTTACTGATCTTATTCTGACTGTAGATTCTTCTCTGCTTTCTTCTCTATTTTCTTCTTTGTTTTCTTCAGTATGAATTTCATTCAGCAAATCACTATTAGTTTCAAAAAATAATTCTGCATTTTCAATGTTAGGCTGAGGTTGTGCTTCTCCATCAGATTCATAATCAAGAATTCTTTCCTAAATTTTAAACTTCTCATCAACTTTTACATTTTCACTTTCAACAATAGTCTTAGTTCTTTTGTTATAACATCTATATGCTTTTCTTTTTAAAGAATATCCAAGAAATATTCTTTCATCACTTCTAGGATCAAACTTTCCTATATCATCATCTCTCTTTATATAACATTTACTTCCAAAAATTCTAAAATACTTAACTGAGGGTGTATGTCCAAACCATAATTCATAAGGTGTCTTGTTTGTATCTGCTCTGATTTGTACTCTGTTCATAGTGTATACTACTATGTTCACTGCTTCTCTCCAAAAAGTCTTAGCCAAATCATTTTCAAACAACATAGCTCTTGTTGCTTCAGTTATTGACTTGTTCCTTCTTTCTACAATACCATTTTGTTCTGGTGTTCTAGGGGCTGAAAGTTGTCTCTTAATACCATTCATTTCAAAAAAGGTGTTAAACTCTCTAGATGTAAATTCACCACCTCTATCAGATCTTAGACACTTAATCTTCATTCCAGATTCATTCTCAATTTTGATTTTCATGATCTTAAATTTATCAAATGCTTCAGATTTTTCTTTCAAAAATGCAATCCACATCATTCTTGTAAAATCATCAACAAGAATCATAAAATACCTTTCTCCATAGAATCCTCTAGTCCTAGTAGGACCACTCAAGTCTGTATGAACAATCTCCAACTTCTCTATCGATGTGAACTTCTTGTTGGGAAATGAACTCCTTTTCTACTTTTCCATCATACATTCTTTGCAAATCATGTTAGTAGGTTTCATAATTCTAGGTAAATCTCTTACGGCAAGTGTAGTGCTCACCTTGACAATATTATCAAAGTTTATATGACAAAACCTTTTATGCCATAACCAACTGTCATCAATCCTAGTTATCAAACATGTCATCTCAGTAGGATTCAACTAAAATACATTGCCTCTGGTTCTAGATCCTTTTCCAATCAGATTTCCATCTTTATCTTTTATCACACAAGTTTTCTCAGAAAACCAAACTTGATAACCCTTATCAGCCAATTGTCCAATGCTTAGTAGCTTATGTCTCAGTCCATCAACAAAGTAAACATCATCAGTGTTAGTCTTTCCATCAAGAGTAATAGATCCTATACCCTTAATCAAACAAGGTGCATTGTTACCAACCCTAACAATTCCTCCATCATAATTATCTAACTTAACAAACTTTCTTTTATCTCCAGTCATATGATGTGAACAACCACTGTCTATAATCCAATCAGATTTCTTTTCAACTTGTGAAACTAATGCTTTTTCTTGCCTTTTATTAGATTCAAAACTTTCTTCTTTAATTGCTACAAATCCTATTTCCTCAAAGTTATCATTATCATTGTCACTTAAATGTTTTTCAATTCCTGCTTCAAGATCTTCATCATTTGCATAATAACATTCTTTAGATCTCCTAGGTTTAAAGTTGCTTCTATATTTCTTAACTCTTTTAGGACATTTAGATGCAAAATGACCATATTCTTAACAAGTCCAACATTTAAAGATTTTCTTACCATCTGGTTCTCTTTTTACAAGTAATGCAATACCTTCTTCAATCTTCTTATCTTCCTCAGATCTGCTACTGCTGGCATTATTTCCATTCACACTAGTACTTCTTGTAGGTCTAATGTTAAGAACACTAAATGTTGTTTCCATTCTAGGTAGCTCTCCTGATAATCTCAAGTTCATCTCTACTGTTTCTAATCTTCCAAGAAGAGTCTCTCTTGAAAAGTTTGATGTAAGGTATCACTTGTTCAATCATCTACGTTGTCTGCTTGAATACTGGTGTCAAAGTTCTCAAAATTTTCCATATCACTTCATTCTCTGTCTTAGCACCTCCACAAGACTTTATTCCTGTTACAATCTCAGACATCCTACCAATATAGCTTCTAATAGATTCATCTTCCATCATTCTAATATCTTTAAATGCACAAATCCAATTATGTAATCTAGCCTTCTTTGCATGTTCATCACCTTCAAAAGTAGAATGTAAAGCTTTCCAAATTGCATGAGATGTTTTCAAACATCTTACCTAACTATATTCATTCTTTGGTAGTGCTGACAAAAGTGCTTCTCTTGCAAGTATGTTACACATGAATAGATCTAGTTCATCTTTAGTTCCTACCTCTAGATTGTCTTCCTCAATGATAGTCTTCTCATTCTTTGTAATCAACCAATAACTTGGTCCTAAACACAATAGATGTGTCTTCATCTTTTCTTTCCAACTATCAAAATTTACTCCATCAAACTTAGAGCTTTCTTTTCTGGAATTCACCATGGATCTCCTTAAGTTGTTAAACTTTTCTTTCAAGGACTTGCTGCTCTGATACCAATTGTTAGAAAGTAAAGATCCCCAAGATAACTGAGAGGGGGGGGTGAATCAGTTATCAGATAATTTATCCATTCAACTGATTTAAACAATGTAATCAATGTACTGATCAACCATAGAAAGATAATCATACACAATTGCACAATAACACAAGATATGTTGACTAGGGAACCTCTTGAAAAGAGTAAACCCCGGTGGGAATGATGCCCACAAAATGATGCACTAATATGAAAGTTCCTTGTTAGAGGATGGACCATGTTAGGAGTCTTATGAAATACATTTAGTACATATAAATCCCTGTTAGGAGATTTTGAATCCCTATTAAAAGATTCTAACCCGGTTAAGAGTTTATGGAAGACAGAAGGACCCACTGCCCAAATAGCTTCAAGGCAAGATCTTTGAACCCACTGTCCAAAATATCATAGAATTATTCAATAGAATAATATGGAATATATTACCTCCTTCACACTGTGCCAAAACCACACTCTCTGCTACACAAGATCACAATTCCAGATCTCTATACTCACAAGTCTTCCTTCATCACTGAATTAGCTCTTTTCTTCACTTCATGCATATATTTGCATCTCAATCTTCATAGTACACATTAAAACAAGGAAAAAATTTCTTCTTAATACCAAACTCAAATAATTACAAATGATTCGGTCCTCAATTACAAAATAATAAATTCTACACGCTACACACAGAATTCACTTAAAACTGTCAGCTTCCAGATAGTGTAACTTTCTCCAAACATATCCTCAAAGTTTGTGCTATGAACCACATCATCATTAATGAGTCTCAAACATCCCTTTAACTGCAAAAAATTAGATTCCATCCCAGCTAATAGATATCCTACGATTTTCGAACATCACTTCACAGAAACACTGTCTAAACACTGCTTTCACCAAAATGCTCATAACTCTCACAAATGAATGAATTTCTTTTTGTGCTATTAACCATAGGTTAATAACACACCAAATAACATACCATCAACTATGCAAAAGCCAATCTACAATACAACATGTGCGCAAAACAAAACTGTACCTACTTTCTTGCTAATATCCAAAATATCATTGTGTTGACATCAATGACAATCCAAGTCATGAATGCAACAACAACTGTTGGCATTAAATAGAATTGCCACTAGTGACAACACTTATTTGCATTCTAGGTGCAATCCGAGCAGACAGTGCAAATCGAGCAGACAGTGCAAACCAAGCAGACAGTGCAAATCGAGCAGACAGTGCAAACTAAGCAAACAGTGCAAACCGAGCAAACAGTGCAAACTGAGCAAACAGTGCAAACTGAGCAGACAGTGCAAACTGAGCAGACAGTGCAAACTGAGCAAACAGTGCAAACCGAGCAAGACAATGCAAACCGAGCAAGTTAGTACAAACCGAGCAGGACAGTGTAAACCGAGTAACATCATGTCTACCGAGTCACCAGTATTTACCGAGTTCAAAACCTACCGAGTGGTCAGTATGAACCGTGCCTTCACTTCTACCAAGTGCATGATGATGTCGAGTAATGCAGTGGACGCTGAGTATCAGAAAGTCACCGAGTTAGTTTGCAGGAACCGTGTAACCATACTTGGGCCGACTTAGTAGCACTTATGTTTATTTGTCAAGCCGACTTTGTAATTGTAATTGTAATTAATTATTTAGACTTGTATATATAAACAATGTTGTAAAGATGTCAAGATGTAATAGTATGAGTATGTATGTGAATAAAAAGAAAAGGCAGAGATAAGCGAATTACAAAGGGCTTCAGCAGTATAAGGAACAGCAAAGAAAAATTCATCACAGAAGGTGATCAGTACATCAGCGAATCTCAATCAGCAATCAAGTTGCAAAGCAAGAGATCTACTGTTTCATCCTAACAAGTGAATCAGTACTAAATCCTTTAACTAGGTAGACTTAACAGTCTTTTGTAAAATCTCTTTACTGAGTGCATAATTCATTGTATGTTTGTAAATCCTTTAACAGGGTGGATTTAGCAATCCTTATTGCTCCTAACAAGGCAGATCATCAGAAGTGATCAAATTGTAAGCCTTAACCAGCCAACTTTATTCTGTAGTATTAAAGCTTTGTGGGTTTCATCCCCACCCCAGTTTTACTTTCTTTTTGGAAGGTTTATGGGTAACCAAATCTATGTGTCATTATTGTGAATGCTTTTAAGTTTCATGCTTTCTGTATGCAAAGGTTAAAGTAAATTACATGTTAATACATTTTTAATTGAAAGAAAATTTGGAGTTACTGATTCACCCCTCCCCTCTCAGTAACTTGGTTAATTCCTGAATGTTTCCAACAATTGGTATCAGAGCAGCATTGGTTCTCAAGATAAAGCTTAACTAGCTTGAGAAAAGATCCAGGACAATGGAGGTATTCAAACTGAACAAGGTGATTGAAAATGAAAAGCTAGATCTGGAAATGGCCATAGCTAAACTCAAAGAAGCAAAAGAACATCTTTCCCAATCCCTAAGAAGAAGGAAGGAACTTGCAAATCAGATGAATGATCAGAATTACATTGAAGAAAAGATTGAAGATCTTTTTCCCTCAAATAACTCAGATGAAGCAAACAATGTTGTCAAAGAACTCCTAGAAAAGAATGGGTCTCTGCAGGAAGAAGTGAGAAAATTAAAAAGAGAACAAGAGCTACACTCTACAAGATTCTGTGAGATCTTGGAACAAAGAAACAAGTTGAAAGATGAATTAGATGGAAGGAACATTGAAGTCCAAAATAAAACCCTTCAGCTAGAAAACCTAATTGATCAGATCTCTCATACAAATGAGGAAATTCTGAATCTAAAATCAGAAATAGAAACCACAAGAGAAGAACTAAGATCTGAAAAGGAAATCAATCTAAGATTGGTGGATGACCTAAATGCTGAAAAACAAATCAATGAAGGAATGCTGAAAAGTCAAGAAGACTTGAATCAGCTGTATGAGCAAAATCTTCATAGGCAAAAAGGAAAAGTAGGACTTGGATACAAAGGAGAAGGTGAATCTTCTAAGCAAGGTACTCAAAGGAATCAGAAACCTACTTGTAATCACTGTGGTAAAATAGGACATACTTCAAATAAATGTTGGAGCAATAAAAAGGAAGAATTCAATAGAAAATGCTACAACTGCAATCAACCTGGTCACAAAACAAATGAATGCAGGGAAAAACCAAGATTCAGAGGTAATTGTCACAAATGCAACAAACAAGGTCACAAGGCATCCGAGTGCAGATCCAAAATATTCAATCCAGCAGAACAAATTATGAAAGCAATGTTTGGATGGGACTACAACACCTGGTGTAGATGTCATTACTATGGAGAATATGGACACATTGGCATGAATTGCATAAAACATCATCTAAGGAAAAGAGATACTACCGTAAGATGCTTCAAATGCACTAAACTCGGTCACATAGCCAGAAACTGCATGAATGCTAGTGAAGTTGAAGATGGAAAGAAGAATGAAGCAACTAAGGTCAGGAAACAGGTAAGACAAAAATGGATTCCTAAATCTACCGAGAAAACTAGTCCAAGTAATGGAATGGGTGGCTCTACCGACTCAAACTAAATTTCCAAGAAAGCACTGGAACTGTATTCTCATAGACCAATCTCAAGCAGTTCCAGAACTGAATTAAAAGAAAGATCTAAATCAGCATACAAGATGCAGTAAGATCACAGGGAGGTCGGTATCAGTCTTTACCAAGCAAGGTCGATATCAGTCTTCACCGAGCAAGGTCGGTACCCGTCTTTACCGAGCGAGGTCGGAGCAATATGAATTCTCGAGTTCACCGAGTTGTGAAGTCTTTACCGAGCAACTAATTCTTAGTGGGTGGCAGTCTGTCAGAATTCATACCCTAATTTGTACTGAGCATTAATGATAGGGTTATAAACAAAAGGCAAGTAATCGAACTCATTCTTCACCGCGAACCTTTAGCACTTTGAGAGAAGAAAATTTCAAGAGCAACCCAGCGATTCAATACTTTTGCGAAAGAAATTTTCTGTGAGCTACCATGGCATCATCCAGCACCTCAGCAAAGAAAGGATCTGATATGTTAGTCCAAGGGGAATGGAAAGCACCAGATTTCAAGATTGTGCCCGCAATTGCAGCAACCCTAGATCCGAACAGAGCTCAATCTTAGATTCCTCCTAAGGTACTACTTATTAACGATATCCGCAATCATTTCAACTGTTCAATTCATGAAATGGGGAACCTAGAATTAGATACTGTGCGTGAAGAACTGTGTGTGGATGGTATTCTAAAACCCGAGCACAAACATCTGGAAGATAAAGGTTTAGTTCACATTGCACATCTACCTCGAAACTTTTGAGATAAATGGGTTAGATACATTCTCAGCCGTGTACATGATGGCAAGATTTGGCTTGAGAAACCCATAGAGATCACAAAGAAGATGATTCATCAAATCATCGGTCTTCCCATGTTGAACAAAGCAAAAACTACCAAAACCCTAGGTCGGACGGAACTAGAGAAGAAAACCCTAGCCGAGTGGGATAGTAGAGGCATGAAAGTTAGCAGCATTACCGATGCTGAACTGAAGTTTGGTACACACATTATTGCCCATAAGATTTACAGTTCTAGTCGACAGAATAGTGTCTCCTGTGAAGCTATTGACCTAGCATACAAAGTGGTCAAGAATAACTTAACATTTGACCTAACAGACTTATTGTTAAAGCAGTTTAACAAAAATATGGAAAGCATTCAAACTTCCAAAAACAATCCATGTAAGTTTGGATCCTTATTGGTCTGTTTATTCTTCTATGTTCAGAAATTCTTCCCTTCTAAAGGAAAAGTTGTATGGAGAAAAGATGTGCTAGCCCTTTATGAAATAAATGAATACATCTCAGAAATGGGTGAAAATTTTGAAAGCATCATGGATAATTATTTTGAGTCTTTCAAAGAGAAAATGAATGACAGATTCTGGATTCCACAGAAGTTGGTGGAAGATTACAAGGATGACATTTGTTTTATGGTGGATTGTGACAATGTATATATTCAAGCAGCTAAACATGTAAAACCTCTTCCTTATGAGGTAAATATTGATGAAACCAAGAATATCATTGAAGCTCTTCTTAATCAGCCTGTCAATCCCAAAGCTCCATATTTTGGAACATATGATGAAGCTAAGGTGAGAATTGAACTAAGCATAAAGCTTCCACAGGTAGTAAACAAAAAAAAGAAGAGGATAGCCAAAATGCAAATGATAACCGAGGACAAAGAAGAAAAAGATGAAGAAGAAGAGGAAAAGGATGAGAGAACAGAGGAACCAAAACCTGCAAAGAAGAAAGGAAAGGTATTCATCACTAAGGCACCTAAGCCTCCCACTGCTGTATTTACAAGGAGAAATGCAAGAGGCAAGGCAGACAAGGCAGACAAGGTAGATAAAGACATAGTATTCATAAGGCCTCCTCTAAACTTTCAAGAAAGGATCAAACTCTTTAGAGACGGATCAGGATCTGAAGTAAGTAACATAAAATCTTTTAAATATGAAACCAGATCAGAAACATAACAGAAGGAAATAGAAGATGTTGTTATTGAAAAGATGGGACAGTGGAAATACTCTCCTGAAGAAATAGCCCCACAGGTTCCAGCAGTTCTATTAAATCCAATAAAAATGAGATGGAGCAATGCAAAGCAAACTGTGATAGACATATTTGATCAAACCCTGAGACAGTTAATGCCGAGCTTGAAAAATGATGAAGTAAAGAAGGCATTAAAAGAAAATGAAAGTAAGATGACATTAAAGTTCAATACTTGTTTGATTCTGATCAACAATATTGAATCGGTTGTGAAGGCTGCAAATGCTACATGGAAAAACATATACCATCTTCACCAACTGAGTATTGAAACAGTCATAATAAAAGACATTGAAGATGACAGTGATGAACAAGAAGAAGCCACTGAGGTAGATGATACTGTGAGGATAGCAGCACAAGTCATTGCATCCCTTCCTACCTCTCCAGTAAAAGTTTCTACATCCAGCCCGGAGACACCTTCAAGCATGGTTGTGACAACTTCAACATTTGTCCAACCATCTATTGCAACAACAGAAGCAACTACCATTTCTTCCACCGAGTTGCAGTCTCCCTCATCATCAAGTTTTCCAGTAGTAAGTTTTCCAGTTTTTGATTCTACAAGTGTAAATATTTTAAGCTCTCCAGTAGATAGTGTGCCAGTCTCTATAGCCAGCCCTACTATATCTATTGTCACTACTACTAAGGCATTAAGCACAGATAAGCCTAAAGCTCAACCGAGCATAAAATTTTTGGGTAAAAATATAGTAGAGGATATAGACCTAGATGAAGAAATAGAGATTCCAACATTAGATTTTGCAAATCTATCAGCGGACCAAATGCAAAATATAGGTGAAATCCTTCAAAGGAAAGCAAAGCAAAAGAAGCTTAAAGAGGAGAGAGACAAGGAATATCAAATCATCAAAGATGCTAAGGACATTTTGTCTGATGCATTAGGTATTAAAGTAGACTCCTCCCAACATGTTTTGCTACAATTAGCAGAAGCAGTAAATAAATACAATGAGGATTCATCTAGGATAGAAAAGTTAGTTGAAAGAGCCGAGAAGAGATTCAACAATAAAGTGCTTGAGCACATTGCTCAGCACATAGCTATTAACCAAGTAGAATTGTCTTTAGTTTTGTCAAACATTGAATCTACCTATTCGAATGCTACCTCTCTTTTGGCCAGATTGTGCAATATTGCCGAGTTCACAAATGATGTTAAGGATAAAATGAATAAAATGGATGAGGATATGAAGATTAGCATATAGAAGCTACAACTTGAACCAAGTTCAAGCTCTGCTCATCACATGAAAATCTCATATCTATCAAATATGCAGTTAGATCTACTGAAAGAAGACACAAGGATCCGGTCCACACTGCTAGACATCCAACACATGATCCTTCCCATCATGAATACAATGTATAAGCACATTGAACATTCCAAAACATTGATTCATGACAATCAGTTCTCTATAGCAGATCACATGATTGAACTCTCTGCAGAAGTCCAAATTGCAATCCAAACATGCAAGATTCTGCAAGAAAGTTGGGACAGAACCCTGGCACTAATAATGAAGGTACATTCTAATTTTCTATCAAATTTTGGATTCTCTCTGTAAATAACTTGTATATACACCTTTGGCATTATCGTCAAAAAGGGGGAGATATGTATAGAGGGAGATATATGTATAGAAGAAGATTTGTATAGAAACAGTTAGCACATTGAAAGGGGGAGACAATGTATAAAGCCCTATAACAAAGACAAATTTTGAAAAATCAAAATAAAACTCAGCATGATTCATGTATATAAGTTTTGGCCAATAAGTTTTTTTGTCACTAATGCCAAAGGGGGAGATTGTTGGCATTAAACAGAATTGCCACTAGTGACAACACTTATTTGCATTCTGGGTGCAAACCGAGCAGACAGTGCAAACTGAGCAGACAGTGCAAACCGAGCAGACAGTGCAAATCGAGTAGACAGTGCAAACCGAGTAGACAGTGAAAACTGAGCAGATAGTGCAAACCGAGCAGACAGTGCAAACCGAGTAGACAGTGCAAACTGAGCAAACAGTGCAAACCGAGCAAGACAATGCAAACCGAGCAAGTTAGTAAAAACCGAGCAGGATAGTGTAAACTGAGTAACATCATGTCTACCGAGTCACCAGTATTTACCGAGTTCAAAACCTACCGAGTGGTCAGTATGAACTGTGCCTTCACTTCTACCGAGTGCATGATGATGCCGAGTAATGCAATGGACGCCGAGTATCAGAAAGTCACCGAGTTAGTTTGCAGGAACCGTGTAACCATACTTGGGCCGACTTAGTAGCACTTATGTTTATTTGTCAAGCCAACTTTGTAATTGTAATTGTAATTAATTGTTTAGACTTGTATATATAAACAATGTTGTAAAGATGTCAAGATGTAATAGTATGAGTATGTATGTGAATAAAAAGAAAAGGCAGAGATAAGCGAATTACAAAGGGCTTCAGCAGTATAAGGAACAGCAAAGACAAATTCATCATAGAAGGTGATCAGTACATCAGCGAATCTCAATCAGCAATCAAGTTGCAAAGCAAGAGATCTACTGTTTCATCCTAACAGGTGAATCAGTACTAAATCCTTTAACCGAGTAGACTTAACAGTCTTTTGTAAAATCTCTTTACCGAGTGCATACTTCATTGTATGTTTGTAAATCCTTTAGCAGGGTGGATTTAGCAATCCTTATTGCTCCTAATAGGGCAGATCATCAGAAGTGATCAAATTGTAAGCCTTAACCGGCCAACTTTATTCTGCAGTATTAAAGCTTTGTGGGTTTCATCCCCACCCCAGTTTTACTTTCTTTTTGGAAGGTTTCTGGGTAACCAAATCTATGTGTCATTATTGTGAATGCTTTTAAGTTTCATGCTTTCTGTATGCAAAGGTAAAAGTAAATTACATGTTAATACATCTGTAATTGAAAGAAAATTTGGAGTTACTGATTCACCCCTCCCCTCTCAGTAACTCGGTTAATTCCTGAATATTTCCAACAACAACTGCTACAAAATGATTGCCAAAATACTTTGCATTCATTCCTAATAGGATCATGGTTGGGGATTTGATTTTACTCCATTGTCTCCTTACTCTTCTTCAATCATGTGTGTGGAATATGCAAGTCTATGATGAATGCAAGACAACTAGGGAAATCAAATTCTATTTTTATTTATTTTTTATTTGGGATGATAATGTAAAAATAGGATTTTTGATTTGTTGCATATGCCAAATGAAATCTAAGAACCCAACTCTTTTTGACACAAACCTAGGAAATTTATAAGGCTACTACCTACATCCATATATTCTAAATAGTGTGTGATTAGGTTTACATATCCAGTTTGCAAAGTTGTGACTATACTCTTTGTCAGGAAATAATTCCTTCAGTCTAAAAATGACCTTAATCTACTCTAGCACTCTTTTTATTGGTTGTCCTAATAATCTAAAAATCCATACCACAAAGATGTCATGAAATGTGATGTAGTCACAATCTTTGATGTGTCGGTCCCAAGCCCTGCACCATAACTGCACTGGCAATTTGTGTCCTTCCCCATCATATGTTTTCAACTTCATTGAATTCCTAAACTAACCAACATTTTGATATTGTATCAGATGACAAAGAAAAGAATAATTATTGAATGATTTGGTTAATTTCTATGTATGTGAATTTTGTACCTAGCTGTAGACACGACACTTCAGTAAAACATTAGAGGTTAGCGAAATCAAAATCTTGCAAATAATTGAAACTAAGCTAACTGGGCGATTTACTACCTTCTAGTAGGTGTGAGTATGATGTTCTTAGATTGGAATCGAGATCAGTGACAATGCAACACCTAAACGAAGGATTTGAATGCAAAATATGAAAGACTATATGAATGCAGATTAATCTATATTTTTGGATTTTCTATGCAATAATATGAAAAATTGTATGAATCTAAGCTATATGGATGAAAATGATATTGAATGTAGATTTAATCTAAAAATGCTATGGATTAATATGAAAACTATGATATGAAACTATGAAAACACTATGATCAACTATGAAAGATCTCACAAATCTCCTATCGCAAGTGCTTAATCTTTCAATCGCTAATTCACCAAAGTAATTGTGCAAATTCGAGTGTTGATGAGATTATGAAGAGCTGAGCCTTGATTTTATAGAAATCCAGGGCTTGAGGATGCATTGAGAAAAGCCATAAATCACTCTTGATAAACTCAGGTTAATTTTTGAGTTATCAAGAAATCAGAAATAATTAACTCACAAAAATCATGCAAAAGTGGTGTTTATCTCAAAATAGAGTTTAGATCAAATTTCAACTCATCATCAGATGTTGAGTTTAAATTTAAAATTGGTTGTTAATTTCTAGTTGCCTACTTTTCTGATTGTACATGATTTAATTATAAATTAAATAAAGTGATTTATTCTCAATTTAACTGATTTTTAAAATTAAAACGATTGATTTATGGGTTAATCAATTATTAAATCAAACTTTATTCTAAAACTATATTATTAAAAATTGACAATTGACATTAATTAATTAAAAAAGGATTTAATCAATTAGTCATGAGATTTTAGATTTATTGTCAAAATTAAATAATATAATTTAGGAACAAATTTAATTAAATTTAATTAAATAATCAAGTGGTAGTATTAAATCTAATTAATTAAATATTCATCATATTCAATTAATCAACTTTAAGATAAATAATGGCATTTATCGCCAAATAATATTCAATTAAAGATAATTATGATAAATAGGAATATTGCTAGGAATATTCCCGGATGCAAAATTTAGGATAAAATCAATTAGGATTCGATAATGTGCAAATGTGCCTTAGGTTAGGACTTTGGTGTCGATTTCATTCGAATTGAAGATGTAGGAGGTTAATGAACCTATAGCCCATTTTTGGGGTATTACATTTTGCCCCTCTTTGAATCACTGTGCAAAGCGTAGTGGTTCAAAGAATAGTCTGTGTTTGATATATGTATGAAACTGATTTGATTTGAAAGATTAACCAATTCTGAGATAGAAACTGATTGAAAGATTTAAAGATTCAAGATTTAAGATTTAGGTCCTGATTGACCAAAGATAATGTTAACTATAGCAACAATGAATCGGTGATTACAAAAAAGTGTCAAAATGCCTAATTCTGAACCTTATGATTGCGAAGAAGTGAGTGACCGATTCCAGACCTGAATATCCTTGTATGAATCATATTGGTATCACATCCTAAACCCATCAGTTATGAAGAAACAAGGAAATGACGCTAATGAACCGATAGTTACAAAAAGTTGATACAGTTTACAAGATAGATTTAGGATACCAAATTGCAATAGATTTTCCCCAAGCGACGAGGACTTTAGATGAATCAGCAACTAGACGTGGTTTTTGTCTTGATTACTAAGAGAAAGATTTGATTGACAAAATTAAGTTACAGACTTGAATGATGTGCAATACCATTCCACCTTTGGGATTAAAATTGAAATCTAACAAGAAAGGTCATCGTTGAATGGTTTAGAAGCATGTTAATTTATTTGAGAAGTGGTTATACATGTTAAAGAACGTGTTCTGCATCATTTAGAGGTTCTAGAGACCAAGTTTGACTAGGTTTGATGATGAGTTGACCAAGTTGAAATTTTGATAGTTTGATGTAAGATAATCAATTAAGTTGAATTTTGGATTTCTATGATGACTGAAGGTTGATTATGCAAGTAGCCAGACATCCTGGGTCCGAAAATTTTAAATCATGATTTTGACATAGTAAATGATCTCAAATTTTGATTTTGATCCCGAAATGGGTTTAGAATGTCAAAATTAGCTAGGGGTGCAATTTTCATGGAAAACAGAGCACTTTTGAAAATTAGGTCAAAAGCTATATAAGGACCAAAATGGTCATTTTCAATTCATTATTCACATTTGACTTTTGAAACTTTGTGGAGCCCTCTGAGTGAGAAAATGGTCAAGCCGAGAGTACCTGTCTCTTCCCATCGATTTGAGCATAGTCAAAGACATCAGCAGCCTCCGTAGTATGGACATTCGGTAGGTGGACCTCTGTGCCTCTCTATAAATTCCAATTTTTTATGTTTGTAGCATTTTTAGGTTTTTTTTCATATGTTTTAGTTTTTCAATTCTCGCATGTATGGAAACTCGTACGACTGTCCACTATGACTCATATGACTTTTCAATGTCTTGTAGATTATTGTGTTAGAACCCCCGAAAACTTGTTTGAGAGGGGCCCAAGAGTCATATGACATTTCACCAGGTCCCTCATATGTCATACGATGAACCCTAGAAAGTTGTATATGCATGTTTTGTCATATGGTTCCCTGCTAAAATTCGTATGAGTTTTGGTGCCAGTCTGAATTGTCATATGGAAAATAGTGAGCTTAAAACTCATCTTTAGGTCAAAAATTTTAATTTTCTAATTCCTTAGGTTGATTGCTGAGCATTTAATGTACCTTTTGAGATAGTGAACTATTGAATTACTATACTGTTAGCCTATTTTTCAACCAAATTACTAATAGGATTCCCCATTTTTGTTCTGTGTAGGTGATATACCCTGATGTTCATGTGCGCATTTCACATCCTACAACTCAAAGACTATGTGTTTCACTGTCTGACCCTATGAGGGTTCATCTTGCTTCCTGTGGATTCGAGTATATGATTCAGTTGCCTGATATTAGGGTTAACCATGGACTGTTGACTGCATTGATAGAGCCATTTCATTCAGAGACCTAGACTTTTGATCTACCCACTAGAGAGATTACCGTCACACCTGAGGACGTGTATAGGATATTACATATACCATTTCATGGTCAATGTCTAGCTTATGTGAGTTTGGGACAATCTGGATTGCGTGCTTTTCGTACATTGTTCAGAGATGATACACAGTTGACTAGTTCCATTTCTTGGGAGTTATTAGTGTAGTGCTATGGGTAGACCCATAGATTAGAGTGTATCATAATAGGCATGATAGGAGGTATCATCATGTTCGACTATTAGTAGAACGGTCTATTGGTGGCTTGGGCCCTAATGGTGGCACGATTGATGGTGACTCCTTCTGAGTTAGCTTGGGGTCAGTGCATGCTTGCACACATGTTCTCTGAGATTCATGAGATAGTGTATTAGGAGGGAAAGTCTTTTGCTTCTGGTGCATTAGTACTTCAGATATGGGCCTGGGAGCACATCCCAATGTGTAGACTAGTGTGTCAACCACAATGCCAGCCATAGGAGCCAGTCATATATACATACTCTAGTTATCTTACACAGGTGTGCATGGGTCACACAGAGTATTTTAGATGTTGCCTTGATGATATGACTTTTGTAGTATGGAGACCGTACTTGTTGATAGAGGCCTAGCCCACTATGAGGGAGCAGATCAGTTATTTCTGTCAGAGTCATGTACTGATTGGTAGATCTACTACTATTATTGAGAGTTTCCTAATTACTAGGGTATGGAGGCAATATGGCATCATTCAAGATGCACTAGAGGAGCTTGTAGGTTATGCATGGATTCATAGAGAGCTTGGTTTAGGATGGGGTTCCCAGATTATCATATGCTCTTTGAACATAGGAGTACAGTGGTATTGTTGGTAGGGAGTGGGATTACAGAGAAGATATTATAGATGCTGGTGTTACAGATGGATTCATTGGATGGCTTGTAGAGCATCTTGTACATAGGTTTTTTGATCCTATAGAGTTGATACCTTCCATGGAGGAGGCCATGGATGTCACAGGTGCACAGGTTCTAGCTGGTCAGGGATAGAGATGCGCATAGGTACAGATGCCCCAGCCTACACCTCCAAGACTAAGAGTGATATTTACTCCTCCACAGATACCATCTAGACAGATGAGACCACCTGATCCCTCTAGTTTAGTAGGCAGACCTTCAATTTTACACAAGAGATCTACTAGAGGAGAGAGTGGTACTTTGGGTAGTGTTGTTGCAATAGATGAGGTACTGGGTATAGAGAAGTATGTAGGTGCCAGTCCTAATCCTTTACAAGATGATACCAGTTTTGATCTTGGTGCATAGGTTAGACATCGTAAGGCATAAAGAGCAGAGCCCACAGAGCAGCCTGTTGTAGATACTGACATGCCTGCGGCAGATGTAGATCCTAGTGTACCATTGACTCCTTAGGAGATTATTAGATGATTGAGACTATAGGTCCGGGACCTGAAGGTATGGAGTGCTTGGTGGGAGGAGAGATTCATAGAGGCCGATAGATAGTGATTTGAGCTTCTTGAGGAGAACAGGAGATTATAGGTAGAGGTTACACATCAAACCTTGAGAGTGGCTTATTATGTTTCTACTTACTATGTCATTGTTCCTATTACTCAAAGGGTACCCACATACTCTTAGTATATGATGGCTTCAGAGGGAGCTAGAGCACCTAGAGCCGAGGCAGTGCCTGATGCACCACCACCACCTCCACCAAATGTAGAGGATCAGGCAGACAGCTGATTTGTCTAGAGATATTCTGATATTTTTTCTCTTTTGTTTTTCATGTATACTGTTCTGACCTCTAATAGCTCACATGAGCTCATTCCTTTGTACTTTGTGCCAGTAGTGCACCCTTGACTAGTTTCAAGTTATATGATATGAGATCGAGATTTTGGTTGTGACTTCATGTGTACTTGTCATTTTTTTTTTATATGATGATATCATGTGATGTAAATGCTATGAGTAGAGTAGAATGTATGTATGGATTTATGCAATGCAATGGTTTCTTTCAAATGTATGAATATTATGCAAATGTGATTGATTATGGAAAGTGTATGTATGGAAATGTATGCAATGCAATATATAGAATGATCATGCTATGTAATGTAAATGCAACGATTCACATGATATGTTTTGTAGGGATTGATGAAGACAAGTACTCAGTCTTATGTCAAAATGGATGTTTAACCCGGGATGGTGACTACTTGCGGTTCTGTGAGGAAACCTTCATATGAGATGTAGCTCTTCATGTTTAGTTTTAAGTTTAGTTTGGAAGAATTGTTAAAATGTTCAAGCAATTTGTGAGATCATGCAATCATGCAAAATGCAAAATGTCATGCAAAATGAAATGCAAACCTTAGACCTAGGACCTAGTCACTGATCATGTGTCGATTTGTTGTCATCATTGAACTTTTTTAGGTAACTGGACAAATCAATACAATGTCCACTAGTTAGGAAACCATAGACATATGAATATCGATTTATATGCTCAAAATTCAATACAACGTCCACTGGTTAGGCAACCATGGACATATGAATATTGATTTTATTTTTGAAATGTTGGATTAGATATAAGCACCAAGGCACAAATGCCAAGATGACCTGAATATCATGTCCATTTTGATATAGCAATTTGTATAAGCATTAGAACATAAACATCATGATGACTTGAATACGTCTTGCATTCAAACACATCAAACAATCAAGAGATCATTCTAAATCTAGTGTGAATTACCTGTAGTGACCCTTTAACATTCACATCCTTAGGCAAGATTGCGTTTCACAGTAGGAGTAAGAAATTTTTCAAAAACACAATAGTGAGATCAAACTTCCTTGAATTTTCTAAGTATTAATGGTCAAGGTATGCATGGCCATCCAATTCAAGATAGAGGCTCTTACAAACAGACACCATTTCAATCCAAAATTTCCAAAGTTATTAGATTTTTACATACAAGAAGAAGACAAAGAAAAGATTATGCCCCCAATCATCACTCTCTAAATCCTATAAAGGACATCATCAAAGAGCTCAAAGGACATAATATGCAAAAATCTCAATGCAAATCAGTAAGCATACAAGGAGATAAAAGCATGTAAAAAGCATAGATTGTTTTCAATTTGTGTTTGATTGTGTTGTTGTAGATGCAAAATCCTTTCTGGAGAGGAGACTGACTGACTGACTCGAATGAAGCTTCAAAGGACTCTGACTGGATATGACTCATCTAAGATGTACTGGAGGCCATAGGATATGACATTGATTGCCCCCAAGTGCTAAGCATTGATAGGATATAGATGCTTGAGTTGATTGGTGTACAGACTGACTTTATTGAAACAAGGATATATGCAGACTAAAGTAGACTAAAAGTTGGGAAAGACCAAGATTAAGATGATAGATGGAGTATTTTGAAACAAGTGGCACCTGTTTGCTAGGTTTTCACTATCTTGGAAGAGATTCTATTTTTTCTACCAAGGCACCTGTTTCTAGGTTTTCACCAAGGGACTTTTTCTTTTTCTCATTTTTTTGTATTTTTCATTTTTCCAATTTTTTTGATATTTTTGGTATTTCTCAATTTTTTTGTGAATCATCAAGGCACCTATTACTAGGTTTTCACCAAGATGTTTATTTTTTCAGGACTTTTTCAAATTTTTAAGATTTTTTCAGGACATTTTACCATACACTGAATGCCTTAGGCATAGAATTTTTTCAGATGGAGAATGTTGATTGGTTCTCTAAGTTGTTCTCCTTCAGTCATTGAGAGTTGATAGGCTCTAGAGCCAAAAGTAGTAGTGATAACAAAGGGACCCAACCAGTTGGGTTCAAACTTCCCCTTGCATTCTTGACGTGATTGATTTTTAGGATTCTCTCTCAAGACTAGATCGCCAACCTGAAATTCTTTGTGTCTGACTTTCTTATTGTAGCCTCTAGACATTCTTTTCTAATACACTCTGAGATGATCATATGCTTCTTGTCTGTGCTCATTTATTAGTTCAAGTTCTTGCAACCTAGACACTCTGTAGTCATCATCAGTTACTAGACCATGCATTCTGATTCTTAGTGATGATATTTCAACCTCAATAGGCAATACCACTTCAGACCCATAAACTAAAGTGAAAGGTGTAGCCCCAGTGGGAATTTTGATACTCTCTCTATAGGCCTAGAGAGTTGGATTGATCATGAGATTCTAGTCTCTTCCTATCTTATTAACTATACGATGCAAGATTTTCAATAGATTCTTGTTAGAAGCCTCTGCTTGTCCATTCCCTTGAGGATAGTAGATAGATTACCAATGTTGTGTAATCTTGAATTTGCCACATAGATCATCTAAGTCTCTATTTTTTAATTGTCCACCATTATCTGTGACTATAGAATGTGGAATACCATATCGACATATGATGTAGTTTAGAATGAACATAGAAATTTTCTTGCCAGTTGCTTGAGTCAAAGGAATTGCTTCTACCCATTTTGTAAAATAATCTGTAGTTGTGATTATATGGGTATGTCCATTAGAAGAATGAGGATGTATGGATCCTATAAGATCAAATGCCCATTGGTGAAAAGGCCATTGTGTAGTAAAGGGAATTAGATATCTCCCTGGAGCATGAATTAAGTTACCATGTACTTGGCACTTTTGACAGTTCTTAGCAAACTTGATTGAATCTTTCTCCATTTCAGGCCAATAGTACCCAACCCTAATAAGCTTTCAAGCTAGTGTTAAACCATTCGAGTGCGACCCACATATACCCTCATGGACTTCCTCTAGTGCACATTGAGACTCTTCCCATTCTAAACATCTAAGTATTGTACCATCTAGACCTTGTTTGTATAGATCATTAACAATGATGACATACCAGGATGCATTGCGGATAAGGTATCGTTTCTCATGGTAGTTGAAGGTATCAGGAATGATTTGGTCTTGGAGATAGGAGAAAAGGTTTTTGTATCGGTATGAATCATGACCAAAAATAGTGTAGATCATGCGGGTGTAGGGGGAATCATATGCAGGATAAGATAGTGCTTCCACCAAGAACTCATAGCATAGCTCATGTTCAAGCTACTATAATAGAGTAGATAGCATTTCCATTGCATCGGCAGCCCTGTTCTCTATTCTAGGAATTTTCTCAAATGTGATAGATATGAAATGTTTCTTGAGATCATCTACCATTCTCTTGTATGGAATGAGCTTTTCATCTTTCATTTGATACACATCATTGACTTGGTGTATTACAAGTTGTGAGTCTCCATGAATGTGTAATTCTGTCACTCTCCACTCAATTGCTATTTTCATACCATTAATAAGGGCTTCATATTGAGCAATATTGTTTGTGCAAGGGAACTTTAATTTGAATGCTTTGGGTATTGAGTACCCTTGAGGAGTGATAAATAATATGTCTGCTCCAGATCCATTTTGTGTATAGGAGCCATCAAAGAATAATTGCCATTCTCTAGAAGAAAGATTCATGATAGAGGAATCTGGGAACTCTATTTGCATTGGTGTATCATCAAACATAGGTGCATCTACCAATTGATCAGCAATAACTTGTCCTTTGATAGCTCTTCTCTCAACATATTCAATGTCAAATTCACTTAAGACCATGACCCATTTGGCTAATCTACCTGTGAGGGCAGCTTTGCTTAGTAGGTACTTTAGTGGATCAATCTTAGCTATCAAATGTGTGGTATGAGCTAACATGTAATGTCTCAGTTTTTGTGATGAAAAGATCACATCTATAGAAGCTTTCTCAATCATTGAATAGTTCTTCTCATATGCAACCAATCTTCTACTAATATAATATATAGCCCTTTCCTTTTTGTTCTCATCATGTTGTGCTAGCAATGCCCCCAATGATGTATCTATGGCGGAGACATACAGGATCAATGACTTCCTCTGAATAGGAGGCATCAAGATAGGAGGATTTGATAGATATTTCTTGATATGGTTAAAGTTCTTCTCACATTCTTTACTCCATGCAAAAGTCACACCTTTATGTAAAGTTTTTGTAAAAGGCTGTGAGATATCTACAAGCTGTGATATGAAATGCGTGATAGATTGTACTCTCCCTTGTAATGTTCTCATTTAACTAATATTCTTCAGGGATTGCATCTCCATTATAGCCTTTACTTTAGCTAGATCAACTTCAATGCCCTTCTTTGAAACTATGTATCCTAAGAGCATTCCATAAGTGACACCAAAAGCACACTTCTTAGGATTTAGTCTGAGACTAAATTTTTCCATTCTGTCTAGTATCTTGCTCAAGTCATTTAGATGTTCAGCTCTAATCATAGATTTTGCTAAAGTATCATCAACATAATCCTCCATAGTTCTATGCATCATGTCATGAAAAATAGATGTCATAGCTCTTTGATATGTAGCACCAGCATTTTTAAGCCCAAATGGCATGACATTCCAGCAGAAGGTACCCCATGCACATGTGAAAGTAGTTTTCTCTTGATCCTTTGGAGCAATTTTTATTTGATTATATCCAGAGAAACCGTCCATTAAAGAATACATCTTGAAACCCGCAGTCATGTCCACTATCATATCAATGTTAGGTAGTGGAAAATCATCCTTAGGGCATGCTTTGTTCACATCTCTAAAGTCTGTGCACACTCTGATTGATTTATCTAGTTTAGAAATAGGTACAATATTTGAGATCCATTCAGCATAGTCAATAACACAGATGAATCTAGGTTTTAGTAGTTTCTCTAATTCAGCTTTGACCAAGAGTGCAACATGTGGATGCATCTTTCTTAATTTTTGTTTAACGGGTTTTACTCTAGGAGCAATAGATAAATTATGCATTATAAGATCAAGATCCAACCCTGGCATATCTGAATATTTCCATGCAAATATGATCTTCTTTTCTGTTAGGAATGTAGTTAATTTTTTCTTTTCTTCTTTTGATAAGGATTGTGCTACATGGATCAACTATGGTACCTCTGTTGTTCCCAAGTTGATAGATTGAGTGGGCTCAATTAGAACTGGAGATCTATCTTGTAAATGACTTGGAAGGACATCAAATATATCATCCTTAGGCACCTCAAAGTGGTTTTCATCTTCAAATACATCTTTTATTTTTACTTTTGTAGGTTCTGAGACTGCCACAAAGTGGTTTTCACCCTCATAACTCCTTTTCTTTTTCTTTTTATTCTTATTCTTTTGACTAAGATACTTGATGTCTGACTCCCTCATGCTTGTTACCCTCATTTTTCTCAAAAACCTTGGGTGTAGTCTTAGTAAGTGAAAGTCCTCAAATCAAAGTTGAAGTTGAACTTCTATGAAATTAGTTCAAGTTCAAGTTCAACCCATTTCCTGCTTCTAAGTCTTATAATACTCATGTTTGTCAGTTTCTTAAAAGGTCGATCGGTTTCAAGGATGAACCTGAACTTGAACCTAGTCTCGAACCTTAAGTTAGTTCAAGTTCAAGTTCATGATTGTAAAAAGATAGATTATGTACGGGAAAGTTGGCAGGTTTGTCCAGTTTTCAAAAAGAGGAATTATGTTTTGTAGTGCTCTAAGTGTTTATTCAGAAGTGGAAACTATCATACCAAGGTTGTCTTATCTGATTGGATAATTCATGCATGTGAAAATTAGAAATGATAGAGTGATGTAGAGGGAATAATTAATATGCAGATATGGAGATCAGGTACTTTCCTTGGGAATTGAGATTTTCATGCCAAAACACCTGGTAGATTAATTAAGAGTGGCAGGGCCTATCAAATCAATCATTCCTTCAGTTATGATATTTATTACAAGCATGCCCTAAGGATTTTTGAGATCTTACGATATTTGTAAATAAATGTTGATTGATTAAGGCTTCTCTGTTAAGTTATTTTTGCTTGGAGAAGGAGAAGAAGCGATAGAACTCGTGGTGAAAATTTGTAGAAAATTGTGCGCAAGAAAGCGGTGAGTTTTTCTTTCTCTTTGCAGTTTTCAGATTATAGAGGCTCATTTTGTGTTGCAAATATTTTCCCTTGATATTGTTAAGATGCCATTGTTTCATCTGAAACTTCCTAAAGAAGAGAGTAGAACACACCTACTAGTTTCCCTTCCAGAAATAGGAGATACGTTCTTGTTAAATGTAAACCTTAGGGAGCTTTGTGATAGAGTCTGAACTGCTTCAGAAGGAACTTTTACTAGCAAGTTATCAAGAAGTGAACTTTTAGAGGCGGCTGCATTTCCCTCAGCTCTGATTTGCCCTGAGCCGGTGTTGGAATGTGCTAATAAATATGACGCAAAGAATAGGTGCATTAGGGATGTGTCAGGGGAGATTTTGGTTAAAATTAGCAGAGTAACAATAATGGCAGCCCTACAAATTCTAGAAAAAGGACTGTATGAGCCATAGACAATTGTAGAAGCAGAGCAGGTGTATGATGCAGAGAAGAAAAAGTATAGTTCTTCTATAGCCCAAGTATGGCTCACAAAACTAGAGAAAGGTTGGTCTAGGTTGCCAAAGCCTCTTACAATTGAGCACCTCCGCAAAGACATAGCCGATATGGTACTCTTGCTAAATAGGGTAAAAGGGAATTCTCATGCTTTTCATTGGGAAAACTAGATGTTTTGTTTTATTCAGAAGATTATAGAAGGGGATAAATTTATTGATTGGCAGACCTCATAGTAGAGAAGCTTCATAAGGAACTCTTAAATGTTACTAATTTGTCTACATTTTATATGTCCTCCTATCTGATTTATGTTTTAGCCTATTGTCGAGCCTAGGAGGGGTTACCTCATGAGGTGTGGACAAACAATATGAGGGTGTATGATTATTTCACATGCCTACGGAAGGAGAAGTTTCCCAGCATCTACAAGTTAGTAAATGATAGATTTTTAGGAAAGTTAGTGTTTGAGCTGAGAGGTAAAGATAATTCCAAACTTTCTGAAGAGGCCAAGCGGGTAATCAATGTGTACGGCTATCATTTCATTTAGTTCTCAAAGTTTACTTATCTTAGGGTAGGTGCATTTGATGGAGAACCCTTCAAACTCCCTAGATTTTGTTTAGATGATATAGTCCTAATGGAGCTATGTAGGTAGTTGGTTCTAGTTGAGCAGAAAATTGGGACCCCAAGAAAATCTTCAGGTATTCTTTTCCTGATTGAGTTAGGACATTATAAATGTAAGAGTTTCCAGGATGCTTTGGCTATGAAAGAGGAGCTGAATGCTTTTTGTTTATAGACTTATATTTCCAGGGTGGATTTTGACTACCGAGGCTTTGCAGGAGCAAATCTCAATGTACCAAAGATCTTTATGCATCTCCTAGAGCTAGAAGATTTTTGGATTGGCTACCCTAATGAATTGGAGGTGAGGAAAAGATTATGGTCTTGGTTAACTTTGTGACAAATCATTACTTTCAGGCTAAATATGAACATGGACGGGATAGAGGAAGATAGTGAAGCTGATATTCTAGATTCCCTATATTTGGAGAAAGTTGAAGCTCTTCCCATCCCTGAACTTGATCGGTTAGTGCCCGAAGAAGATGATCTACATGATAAAATGAAAAGAGTGATTGAGAGAATAGAAGCATGGTTGTTAATGAGAAGAGCCTCTAATACTCCTTTGTAGTCCTCTAAAGGACAAGTGAGAATCAAAAAGAAGTGTTTAGTAAAGAAAAGCTCTGTTTTGACTAACTTAAGTGTTAATCAACCTTATGCAAGGAAGGCCAAATCTGAAGTCAGACCTGAACTTGAACAAATTTCTCCACAGGTTCAAGTTCAAGTTCAAGTTCAACACCCAGCTAAACCTGAAGTCTGAGTGACTTGGTCAAGTGTAAGGGTGAGGGAAAAGTCTCAGAAGTAAAAAGCTATTCCTAGCATCGTCATGGATTTAGATGTTTCAGATCCTGATCCTGAAGCAGTACAAATAGAAGATCACAGTGTACCTGAGATGGCGGATGATCAACAGGCACCACAAGAAATAGAGAACACTCCTATGGACTCGCTAGCACTTCTCAGTAAGTATGACACATAGAAGAAATCCTATGTTGCTCCACCATGGTTAGAAACCTGGCAACCAAGAAAAGGAACATGGTTCCTCTATCAGTGCCTATTGAAGATGTGGTAAGTAAATAGCTGGGGAAAACATCTATGGTTAAGAAGCCAAAGATGGAATCAAGGATCAACTTTGACGAAGGAAGTGGTCATTGGGTGGCAGAAATTGCAAAGCCTATGGGTGATAAAGTTGAATAAGTGGCCTCAGCCCAGGATTTTCAAGTATCCAAGGTAGATTTGGGAAAGGATACCAGAGCCGCTAACATGAAATTTTTTGAAGTGTCAAATAAAAAGATCGTAGTCGGGTCTTGAAAGATGCCAAGGATAAACATGACTTGAAAGAGGCAATAAAAAGTATGGCTCAATATATAAATGCCATTCAACATCTTGAACCATTTACCCTAAGTAAAATGCCTACTTCGATTGACATGAAGTCCCCTGATAACCAACATTTCCTTGATCAAGTTTAGAGGAGTAAAGCAGTGAGCAAAGCATTTGATGACAGGATTGAGTGCACAAAATTAGAGACTGTCAAAATGTTAAATGATTTAGGTCAAGCCTATAATGAAGGAGAGCACCTGATAAAGAAGACAGAAGCCAAGATCAAAGACTGGGAGCTGGAAAAGACTACTTGGGTTAGAGAACTCCATTGGATTGAAGAGGTCAAAGAATATGGTTTACGAAAGTTCCTTAAGGAGAAAGTAGTGCCAGGTCTAGATGATAAAGTCCTTTATGTTATAAAGGAGTGTATTGAATGGAAAAATGAAGCAATGGTGTTGGGAATTATTGAAATTAAGAATCTGGAGAAAGAGATAAAAACAATTAAGGACATTCTTTCTAGTGATATAAAATGGATCAGTGAGCGGTGTCAGGAGGCTCAAGGGGAATTTGATATGCAAGTTGAGAAGGTAATCAAAAACATAGGCACCTAGTTTGATGAAATCAAAAGCATGAAGGCACCTATAGATGAACATTTTACAAAAGTTGCACAGATAGAATCGATGGTGATCCTGCAGCAAGGTCATTTGGTCATGCATAACGAAAAGATTGCCGAGCTCAGCAGAGAAAGTGAAGTCTGGAAGCAGAGGATCAATTTTATTGGTTTGCCACATCAGCCAATAATATCTACATTTACCAGCTCATTCGAAGATTGGAAGACTTCATCCTCCAATGAATTTTGGAAGACATCATCCTCCACACATCTTTGCAGTTTGGCAGAGGCTAATTCTAATGGAAGTGACAGCTGAGCTTCAACTTTGAATACCAATTCAAATGGTGTCATACCGATAGCCCTCTTTGGAGAGGTTCTATCCACCCATAATGCCTTGTATAACTTCTTGTGCTAGTCTTTACCTTTCTCATCTACCAGTTTCTTCATGATGTTTATCAGGTTTTTGTTTTTAGATTCCACCTAGCCATTTCCCTGTGGAAAATAATCTAAAGAATGAGATAGGTTTATACCATGATCATAACAAAAGAGTTGAATCTCTCAGGAAGAGAAATTCTAAGCATTATTGGTCATAATCTTTAGGGGAACTCCGAATCTGGTGACAATGTTTTCTTTCAAGAATCTACAGACTATCTTAGAAGTGGTTACTTTGACTGGTATCGCCTCCACCCACTTGGTAAAGTAATCAGTCGTTGTCAAGATATGTGTGTGTCTGCCACTAGAAGTTTGATTTATTGGACCAATAAAATCTAACCCTCACTGCTGGAAAGGCTCTTCGATAATCACAGGTCTTAGTGGTAAAGCGACCAACTGAGGTTTTCCTGAGAAGAGCTTACACTTCTCACAATTCGCTACCCACCTGTATGCATCTTTAAACATTCTGAGCCAATAGTAGCAATTTATTAGTATCTTAAAGGTGGTCATAGAGGAAGAATAGTGCCCCCCACATGCTTCATTGTGAAATGACTAAAATAGCTTCTGTTGCTGTTCCTTGTCAACACATGGAAAAAACATTCCATCTAACCCCTTTTTATATAGAACATTATCTACAATGACATATTTTTCCACCTTCAACCTCAGATTTCTTCTCTTTAGTTGATAAATGTTCTGGAGGCTCTCCATAGGTCAGAAAGAAAGCTACTTCTAAAAACCATGAGTCATTTCTTGCTACAAATAGGCAATTCGGTAAACTTTGTTCTTCTTGGTTCTTAGCCATCAATTTCCACAGGCCCTATCCTCTCACCAGCTTCATAGGTTTAATTTCAAGATCAAACTCCTGTACCTTTGCAACCCAGCTAGCCCTTTTATTCACTACAACTTCTTGCTGAGTAAGGATAGTCTTAACAGCATAATTCAAAACATAGACCACAGAATGTGAATGAAGTATGTAGTATCAAAATTGCTTAACTGCTTTCACTAATGCAAATGCCTATTTTTCTATTTGTGAATAGCGTAGCTCATGTTTCTTAAGTGGTACACTCATGAAGGAGATGGGCACTTCTTCCCCATTATCATTCTTCTGTAATAGCACACCAGACATCGTGTGCTCTGATGCATAGCAGTAGATGACAAAATATTTTTTAATATCTGGGTGTATCAATGTCAGAGCATTGGCTATGGCTTCCTTAATCTTATCAAATGATTTAATAGCTAGTTCATCCCATTTAAAACTCTTCTTTTCACTTAACACCTGTCTACCATCGATTTTGATGTTTCAGCGAAATCTGGTACAAACTTCCTTAAGAAGTTAACTTGACCAAAAAAATATTTGATTCCCTTCCGATTAATAGGTAAGCATAACTGTTGGATAGTTCTGACTCTTTCTGGGTCAATTTTAATGCCTTCCTTGGAAACTAAATGGCCCAACAACTTACCCTCTGTTACACAAAAGATTGACTTCTTCGAATTCAAGGAAACACCATGATCTCTACACCTTTTCAAAACCTCTCTCAAGTCCTTCAAATGCTTCTTACGCCTCCTAGAGAAAATGGTCATGTCATCTAGGTAAATGGTGATGGTCTTGTTTAGCAAATGGCTAAAAGTAGAATTCATGGCTCTCTGGAATGTGGCTCCAACATTAATTAAGCCAAAAGGCATTCTCTTATAGGCAAATGTGCCCCA
Source organism: Chamaecyparis obtusa (assembly GCA_027943335.1). Classification (NCBI taxonomy): domain Eukaryota; kingdom Viridiplantae; phylum Streptophyta; class Pinopsida; order Cupressales; family Cupressaceae; genus Chamaecyparis; species Chamaecyparis obtusa. Next base: position 590,095 of record BSBK01004116.1, read on the forward strand.
CGGTGTAGTAAAGGCCATTTTGTGCTAGTCTTCTTCTGCAACAACAATTTGATTGTAGCCTGAGAAGCCGTCGAGTAATGACAACATATCTAAACCAGCAACAATTTGGAGAATTTGGTCCATCATGGGAAGAGTGAAGTTGTCCTTGAGACTAGACTGATTAAGATTTTTGAAATCCACACATATTTGGATTTCTCCATTCTGTTTCCATACAGGAACAATGTTGGCCACCCACATGGAATGATGGATCAGAAAAATAATTCTTGCTTAAAGCATCTTGTCAATTTCTTTAAAAATGGCATCCGCCACCTTTGGATTATATGTTCTCAATTTCTGACAGAACGGTGACATACCAGGCTTCAAAGGGATATGGTGTGAAAACTGCCCTTGTCTAAAGTTCTTCAAATCTTCATAAGTCCAAATCTTGGAAATCTACCTAAAGGTCATGACATCTTACCCAAATTTAGTGGTGATGGAAAGAAAACCCCTGAGGATCACTTGAATTTCAATACAACATGCGGAGTTTTAGCAGTGGGCACTACAGATGTGGTTGTCAGGATTTTTGTCTTGACCTTAACTAAGACTGCAGCTCAGTGGTTTCATAGTTTACCACATGCCTCCATTACCAACTGGGATTCCATGAAAATAGCATTTGAGACTAGGTTTAAATTAGTTGATGATGCAAATACCCTTTTGATTTAGTTAAGTCAGATGAAGAAGGAGATTCAAGTACGCATGAGAGAGTTTGTGGCAAGATTCAATAAAGGAATTCAAGTAATTCCAGTAGCAAGTAGACCTAATGATGAAAATCAAAAAGGCTTTTTCTTAAATGCTATGCCTCTAGATGTAGCATTTCCTTTAAAAAGAGCTAGGCCAGCCACCTTAGCAGCAACTCAGGCTCTCGCTATTGAACTAGAAGATGATCTCATAACAAATGGCAAATGGAGAAAAGATGTTCAAACTTCTATCTCTCAACCCTCTACCTCCTCATCGTTAGACCCTGTAATTGAAAGACTAATGAATGATTTGATAACCATCAAGTGACAATTGCCTAAAACTACCAGTCCCTATCAAGATATTCCACGCAAATATCCAACTCAAGGACCCTCAAACTCTGAAAAAAAATTAATTTGCCTCCTGCTCAGCAGAGATTGCAGGTTGAACCTCCACCAAATAAAAGAAACATGTATGTTTTCCATCTTACTAATGAACATGAGGGAGTTTCATGCCCTAAAAACATAAGATATGCACAACTTGAAGCTAAGAAAGAAGTAGCAAAGGTGATTGTTGAAGACATATCCTCTGAGGTGCCTGGCGACTCTGGAAACTTTTACCTTGAATATGAATCAAACTCTGAAAGGGGGGGAGACATATTGGTAACCTTAGAGGATACCTCTTATTCAGTCTTGACAAGAAACTAGCATGGAGGAAAGGTGAGTAATTGGTCAAATGCAACAACTAAAGGTAGTGAAGGGCAAGTCAGTGATCATCCAAAGATTCTAAAAATAGGCACTCCGGAGGAGCAAGTTATGAAAAGGTCTGAATCTGATTCCCCTTTTAGTATAGTTGATTTTTGTAAAACTTCAAAAGTGCAAATTTTTGCTACAGAATATTTGAAAATGAATCCTCGAGAGTTAGATAAATTAGTTACTTATGTTAAAGGTCCTCCTACTGAACCTAAGGTTCAACAAACAAACAATGCATGTTTTAAAGCATAGCATAAAAAGAAGGGAGAGACAATTGAACAAAAGCCTATCGAGAAACCCACTCCTACCATCCCTTTGGGTTTGAAACCTAATCCTTTCTATGTGTCTCTGTACATTCATGGTTTCAAATTAAACAACTATATTATTGATTCAGGGGCTTCGGATAATATTATGCCTTCATTTGTGGCCAAAGCATTATATCTTCCTATGACTAATACCTTTGGATGCTACTATTCTATGGATGCTAAACAAGTTCCACTCCTAGGTTAGATTAAAGATGCCCAAGTTGCCTTGGCAACTTTCCCAGATAAGAGAATGAAATTAACCATCTTAGTAGATGATATTCCAGCCAGCTATGGTATGCTTCTTAGCAGAACCTTTTGTCAGGATCTAGGTGGCGAAATAAAATTGGATTGGTCTCAGGCCATAGTCCCTATAAGAAATAAGAAAGTTACTCTTCTTCCAGAACCCAAATCCAAATACACAATTTTCCCCTTAGAAGACCCTAAATCCCAGATATTGTATCAAGAATTCAAGTTTGCAAACTATGTCATTTTATTAGATGTTAACCTTCCAAATCCAATGATTGTAGATGAGGGACTTCTTTGGACTCTCGAATTTGATGGTAGCTATTCTTCTACAAGCTTAGGGGCTGGAGTAGTCCTCATTTCTCCTGCTGGATAGAAATTTCCTTTTTCATTCAAACTGGAATTCGAGAACACAAACAATACAGAAGAGTATGAAGCTCTATTGTTAGGTCTAGAAGAAGCCAAGAAGAAGGGGATTAAACTTTTAAGAGCACATGGTGATGCTGAACTTATTGTCAAACAGGTCAAAAACATGTTTTTAGTGAAAAATGAGAGACTGAAACACTACAAAAATAGGGTATAGGATGAACTCGAGTGGTTCAAAGCCTTTTCAATTGAAGCGATTCCTAGAGAATATAACTCAAGAGCTGATGCTCTTGCCGGGTCAACATCCCTGCTTATACCACACCCAAACTTTGTAGATGATCATTACACCATTGAAGTCATTCATAGACCTAATGTTCCTGATAACTCCTCTTCTTGGCAGGTGTTTAAAGATGATGCTCACATAAATGAATTTCTACAGGGATTGGATAAGTTCTCAACCAACTATTATGAAGAGTCAGAGTTTGAATGTCATGAATTTTGTCCAGGGAAGGAATCTGGTGCTTCAGTGGAGGTGATAAAACTTAAAGGAAATTCTATACCCAAAGGATTAGTGGAGTTTGAAAAGCTGTTTGATAGGAGAGACTGTTATTTGAATTCACCCAACATACCAAACAGTATTCCTTCAGGTGAATATGAAAAAATTAATATTGGCGACAAGTTCAATCCCAAAATGGTCAATTTAGGGGTGTGTTGTGATGAAGATGAAAGAGGTCGTTTCACTAAGTTATTGAAAGAGTATGGTGATGTATTTTCTTGGACTTATGAAGATTTGAAGAACTTTAGACAAGGGCAGTTTTCACACCATATCCCTTTGAAGCCTGGTATGTCACCGTTCTGTCAGAAATTGAGAACATATAATCCAAAGGTGGCGGATGCCATTTTTAAAGAAATTGACAAGATGCTTTAAGCAAGAATTATTTTTCTGATCCATCATTCCATGTGGGTGGCCAACATTGTTCCTGTATGGAAATGCAATGGAGAAATCCAAATATGTGTGGATTTCAAAAATCTTAATCAGTCTAGTCTCAAGGACAACTTCACTCTTCCCATGATGGACCAAATTCTCCAAATTGTTGCTGGTTCAGATATGTTGTCATTACTCGACGGCTTCTCAGGCTACAATCAAATTGTTGTTGCAGAAGAAGACTAGCACAAAATGGCCTTTACTACACCGTGGGGCACATTTGCCTATAAGAGAATGCCTTTTGGCTTAATTAATGTTGGAGCCACATTCCAGAGAGCCATGAATTCTACTTTTAGCCATTTGCTAAACAAGACCATCACCATTTACCTAGATGACATGACCATTTTCTCTAGGAGGCGTAAGAAGCATTTGAAGGACTTGAGAGAGGTTTTGAAAAGGTGTAGAGATCATGGTGTTTCCTTGAATTCGAAGAAGTCAATCTTTTGTGTAACAGAGGGTAAGTTGTTGGGCCATTTAGTTTCCAAGGAAGGCATTAAAATTGACCCAGAAAGAGTCAGAACTATCCAACAGTTATGCTTACCTATTAATCGGAAGGGAATCAAATATTTTTTTGGTCAAGTTAACTTCTTAAGGAAGTTTGTACCAGATTTCGCTGAAACATCAAAATCGATGGTAGACAGGTGTTAAGTGAAAAGAAGAGTTTTAAATGGGATGAACTAGCTATTAAATCATTTGATAAGATTAAGGAAGCCATAGCCAATGCTCTGACATTGATACACCCAGATATTAAAAAATATTTTGTCATCTACTGCTATGAATCAGAGCACACGATGTCTGGTGTGCTATTACAGAAGAATGATAATGGGGAAGAAGTGCCCATCTCCTTCATGAGTGTACCACTTAAGAAACATGAGCTACACTATTCACAAATAGAAAAATAGGCATTTGCATTAGTGAAAGCAGTTAAGCAATTTTGATACTACATACTTCATTCACATTCTGTGGTCTATGTTTTGAATTATGCTGTTAAGACTATCCTTACTCAGCAAGAAGTTGTAGTGAATAACAGGGCTAGCTGGGTTGCAAAGGTACAAGAGTTTGATCTTGAAATTAAACCTATGAAGCTGGTGAGAGGATAGGGCCTGTGGAAATTGATGGCTAAGAACCAAGAAGAACAAAGTTTACCGAATTGCCTATTTGTAGCAAGAAATGACTCATGGTTTTTAGAAGTAGCTTTCTTTCTGACCTATGGAGAGCCTCCAGAACATTTATCAACTAAAGAGAAGAAATCTGAGGTTGAAGGTGGAAAAATATGTCATTGTAGATAATGTTCTATATAAAAAGGGGTTAGATGGAATGTTTTTTCCATGTGTTGACAAGGAACAGCAACAGAAGCTATTTTAGTCATTTCACAATGAAGCATGTGGGGGGCACTATTCTTCCTCTATGACCACCTTTAAGATACTAATAAATTGCTACTATTGGCTCAGAATGTTTAAAGATGCATACAGGTGGGTAGCGAATTGTGAGAAGTGTAAGCTCTTCTCAGGAAAACCTCAGTTGGTCGCTTTACCACTAAGACCTGTGATTATCGAAGAGCCTTTCCAGCAGTGAGGGTTAGATTTTATTGGTCCAATAAATCAAACTTCTAGTGGCAGACACACACATATCTTGACAACGACTGATTACTTTACCAAGTGGGTGGAGGCGATACCAGTCAAAGTAACCACTTCTAAGATAGTCTATAGATTCTTAAAAGAAAACATTGTCACCAGATTCGGAGTTCCCCTAAAGATTATGACCAATAATGCTTAGAATTTCTCTTCCTGAGAGATTCAACTCTTTTGTTATGATCATGGTATAAACCTATCTCATTCTTTAGATTATTTTCCACAGGGAAATGGCTAGGTGGAATCTAAAAACAAAAACCTGATAAACATCATGAAGAAACTGGTAGATGAGAAAGGTAAAGACTAGCACAAGAAGTTATACAAGGCATTATGGGTGGATAGAACCTCTCCAAAGAGGGCTATCGGTATGACACCATTTGAATTGGTATTCAAAGTTGAAGCTCAGCTGTCACTTCCATTAGAATTAGCCTCTGCCAAACTGCAAAGATGTGTGGAGGATGAAGTCTTCCAAAATTCATTGGAGGATGAAGGATTATGTATCTATCAAAGATCGAAGAAGAGAGGGAAGAGTTAGTTGATCACATTACTAGTCATTAGCTAAAGGTGAAGGAGATCTTTGATCACTGTGCTAGGCCAAGAAAATTCATGGTGGGTGATAAGATTCTTCTTTGGGATAAACGTCGAGAGCCAAGAGGAGTACACAATAAGTTTGAATCTCTCTGGAAGGGACCATTCAAGATCTCTCAAGCTCTAGGTCTGAATGCATTCAAGCTAAAATATATTGACGAAGATGAACTACCTCTATCCTACAATGGGTAGGATCTCAAGCTTTACTAGCTATAAGTCTTTTCTTCTCCCTGCTTGTATATAAAGTTTTGGCTTGTGTCTTAGGAGTAGAAGTTTTGTTGTGGTGAGTCAGCCCAGTTGAATAAAGTTGAATTGCCTTGTTAAATAGAGATTCTAGATTCGTTCCTCGATCCTTAGCAGTCTCGGTCCCCAGTCAGAGCTAGTTGTTACCCTCATTTTTCCCAAAACCCTCGAGTTTAGTCTTAGTAAGTGAAAGTCCTCAAATCCAAGTTGAAGTTGAACTTCTGTGAAATTGGTTTAGGTTCAAACTCAACCCATTTCCCGCTTCTAAGTCTTATATTACTCATGTTTGTCAGTTTCTTAAAAAGTCGGTCGGTCTCAAGGATGAACCTAGTCTCGAACCTTAAGTTAGTTCAAGTTCAAGTTCATGATTGTAAAAAGATAGCTTATGTACGGGAAAGTCTGCGGGTTTGTCCGGTTTTCAAAAAGAGGAATTCTATTTTGTAGCACTCTAAGTGTTTATTCAGAAGTGGAAACTATCATACAAAGGTTGTCTTATCTAATCAAATAATTCATGCATGTGAAAATAAGAAATGATGGTATGATGTAGAGGGAGTAATTAATATGCAGATATGGAGATCAGGTACTTTCCTTGGGAATTGAGATTTTCATGCCAAAACACCTGGTGGATTAATTAAGAGTGGTACAGCCTATCAAATCAATCATTGCTTCATTTATGATATTTATTACAAGCATGCCCTGAGGATTTTTGAGATCTTATGGTATTTGTAAATAAATTTTGATTGATTAAGGCTTCTCTGTTAAGTTATTTTTGCCTGCAAAAGGAGAAGGAGCGACAGAACTGGTGGTGAAAATTTGCAGAAAATTTTGCGCAAGAAAGCGGTGAGTTTTTCTTTCTCTTTGTAGTTTTTAGATTACAAAGGCTCATTCTGTGTTGCAAATATTTTCCCTTGATATTGTTAAGATGCCATTGTTTCATCTGAAACTTCCTAAAGAAGAGAGTAGAACACACCTACTAGTTTCCCTTCCAGAAATAGGAGATACCTTCTTGTTAAATGTAAACCTTGGGAAGCTCTGTGATAGAGTCTGAACTGCTTCAGAAGGAACTTTTTCTAGGAAGTTATCAAGAAGCAAACTTTTAGAGGTGACTGCATTTCCCTCAGCTTTCATTTGCCCCAAGCTAGTGTTGGAATGTGCTAATAAATATGACACAAAGGATAGGTGCATTAGGGATGTGTCAAGGTAGATTTTGGTTAAAATTAGTAGAGAAACAATAATGGTAGCCCTACGAATTCTAGAAAAGGAACAATATGAGCCATGGACATTTGTAGAAGTGAAGCAGGTGTATGATGCAAAGAAGAAAAAGTATAGTTCTTCTATAGCCCAAGTATGGCTCGTGAAACCAGAGAAAGGCTGGTCTAGGTTGCCAAAGCCTCTTACAATTGAGCACCTCCACAAAGACATAGTTGATATGGTACTCTTGCTAAATAGGGTAAAAGGGAATTCTCATGCTTTTAATTGGGAAAACTGGATGTTTTGTTTTATTCAGAAGATTATAGAAGGGGATAAATTTATTGATTGGGCGGACCTGATAGTAGAGAAGCTTCATAAGGAACTCTTAAATGTTACTAATTTGTCTGCATTTTATATGTCCTCCTATTTGATTTATGTTTTAGCCTATTATCGAGCCTGGGAGGGGTTACCTCATGAGGTGTGGACAAACGATATGAGGGTGTATGATTATTTCACATGCCTACAGAAGGAGAAGTTTCCCAGTGTCTACAAGTTAGTAAATGATAGATTTCTAGCAAAGTTAGTGTTTTAACTGAGAGGTAAAGATAATTCCAGACTTTTTGAAGAGGCCAAGCAAGTAATCAATGTGTACGGTAGTCATTTCATTCAGTTCTCAAAGTTTACTTATCTTAGGGTAGGTGCATTTGATGGAGAACCCTTTAAACTCCCTAGATTCTATTTATATGATATAGTCCTAATGGAGCTATGTAGGCCACTGGTTCTAGTTCAGTAGAAGGCTGGGACCCCAAGAAAATCTTTGGGTATTCTTTTCCTAATTGAGTTAGGACATTATAGATGTAAGATTTTCCAGGATGCTTTGGCTGTGAAAGAGGAGTTGAATGCTTTTTGTTTACAGACTTATATTCCTAGGGTGGATTTTGACTATCAAGGCTTTGCAAGAGCAAATCTCAATGTACCAAAGACCTTTATGCATCTCCCAGAGTTAGAAGATTTTTGGATTGGCTGCCCTGATGAATTGGAGGTGAGGAAAAGATTATGGTCTCGATTAACTTTGAGACAAATCATTACTTTCAAGCTGAATATGAACACAGACAGGATAGAGGAAGATAGTGAAGTTGATATTCTAGATTCCCTATATTTGGAGAAAGTTGAAGCTCTTCCCATCCCTGAATTTGATTCGTTAGAGCGCAAAGAAGATGATCTACAAGATAAAATGAAAAGAGTGATTGAGAGAATAGAAACATGGTTGTTAACAAGAAGAGCCTCTGATACTCCTTTGTAGTCCTCTAAAGGACAAGGGAGAATCTAAAAGAAGCATTCAGCAAAGAAAAGTTCTATTTTGACTAACTTAAGTGTTAATCAACCTTGTGTAGGGAAGGCCAAATCTGAAGTCAAACCTGAACTTGAACAAATTTCTCCACAGGTTCAAGTTCAAGTTCAAGTTCAACACCTAGCTAAACCTGAACTATGAGTGACCCAGTCAAGTGTAAGGGTGAGGGAAAAGTCTCAGAAGCAAAAAGCTATTCCTAGCATCATCGTGGATTTAGATGTTTTAGATCCTGATCCTAAAGTAATACAAATAGAAGATCACAGTGTACCTGAGATGGCAGATGATCAATAGGCACCACAAGAAATAGAGAACACTGCTATGGACGTGCTGGCACTTCTTAGTAAGTATGACACATAGAAGAAATCCTATGCTACTCCACCATGGTTAGAAACCCTGACAACCAAGAAAAGGATCATGGTTCCTCTATCAGTGCCTAATGAAGATGTGGTAAGTAAATAACTGGGGAAAACATCTCAAGTTAAGAAGCCAAAGATGGAATCAAGGATCAACTTTGATGAAGGTAGTGGTCACTGGGTGGCAAAAATTGCAAAGCTCGTGGGTGATAAAGTTGAAGAAGAGGCCTTAGCCCAGGATTTTCAAGTATCCAAGGTAGATTTGGGAAAGGATACCAAAGCCGCTGACATGTGATTTTTTGAAGTGTCAAATAAAAAAATTACTAGTCAGGTCTAGAAAGATGCCAGGGATAAACAGGACTTGAAAGAGGCAATAAAAAGTATGGCTCAATATATAAATGCCATTCAACATCTTGAACCATTTCCCCTAAGTGAAATGCCTGCTTCGATTGACATGAAGTCCCCTAATAACCAACGTTTCCTTGATCAAGTTCAGAGGAGTAAAGCAGTGAGCAAAGCATTTGATGACTAGATTGAGCACATGAAATCAAAGACTGTCAAAATGTTAAATGATTTAGGTCAAGTGCATAATGAAGGAGAGCGCTTGATAAAGAAGATAGAAGCCAGGATCGAAGATTGGGAGCTGGAAAAGACTACTTGGGTTAGAGAACTCCATTGGATTGAAGAGGTCAAAGAATATGGTTTACAGAAGTTCCTTAAGGAGAAAGCAGTGCCAGGTCTAGATGATAAAGTCCTTTATGTTATAAAGGAGTGTATTGAATGGAGAAATGAAGCAACGGTCCTAGGAATTGCTGAAATTAAGAATCTCGAGAAAGAGCTAAAAACAATTAAGGAGATTCTTTCTAGTGATATAAAATGGATCAGTGAGCAGTGTTAGGAGGCTCAAGGGGAATCCAATATGCAAGTTGTGTAGGTAATCAAAACCATAGGCACCTGGTTTGATGAAATCAAAAGCATGAAGGTGCCTATAGATGAACATTTTACAAAAGTTGCGCAGATAGAATTGATGGTGATCCTGCAGCAAGGTTATTTGGTCATGCATAACAAAAAGGTTGCCGAGCTCAGCAGGGAAAGTGAAATCTGGAAGCAGAGGATTGATTTTATTGGTTTTCCACATCAGCCAATAATATCCACATTTACTGCCTCATTCAAAGACTAGAAAGCAGTGTGACTTGTAGTAGCCTCAGCTCCGTAACAGTCAGGGACACTTGGTAGTAGTTGAAAGGCATATTTGAGTCCCAATCCAATTTTTATGCTTACTGCTAGGGTAATTTCTTAGATTTAGAGTTATTTACTGTCAAGAAGAAAATTTTATGAAGTTAGTTATCAAAGGCCCTGTATGGCTATTTATTGTGAAACTTTAAACTGATTAAGGGTTCGGCTCTCTGAGATTTTTTGGAACTATTTTCATGAAGTCTATGTTCTAAGTTTTTGAAACTGATATAATAGAACATATATGCTATCATATGGTTTTATATATGAGATTGAGCTTTTGGAATGGTAGATATTGTTGTTTATCAAAGTATGGTTTTTTTTCCTGTGGAAATAAATTATATTTGAAGAAAGCTTGACTGTTATATTGGTTGATTTTACGCTTGAAGCAACAAAGGGAATTAGTGGATAGATTTAGTTTTAAGCAGTGAATCTTTTGATTATGTCAGAAGTGAATGTTCTTTTATTCTACAAATTCTTTTCATGGTGATGGAATGAGTGTTCTTCCTTATGTGTTTTCTGGTTAAAGGCACACATGTTATTTCATTCTTTGTTGAATAAAATTCTATTGAAAATCCACTAGCGAGGGGCTGCACCTTGTGAATTTTCAGAGAGTTGGCTTTTAGCAACTCATTTGTTAGTATTGAGTTATTATTTCCTTCTCTTCATTCTTTGAAGGAGCATTAGATTAATTTAAAGAAGAAGGAAAAATTGTATACTAACAATGTTGACACTTGGTTCACTAATGGAAGTCTTCATAGGCTCAACTGCATTTAGGTAGCAAGCATGGGCATAGTCATTTAGGAAAGTAAAGATACCTTGGCTTGGATTCGTGGAAGTTTGGTCAAGAAGGTCAGGATGTTGGATAGTCAAAGTGGGAAAAGATTGGGATATAGTGTTTACGGATATGGATCTATCATCATTGGTCCTAACCCAACGCTTGAGTTCGAAGGTGATATTACAACTCAAAATGTTCAATTTGTGAATAGGCTCAATGTCATTGTGGGAGTCCAATTCAGCCATAGGTGGATCAGACTTGTTAAGTTCATTGTTTCACTCTAGACTTACATTGGGTTTAGGTGCATATTGGTGAATAACGTCAATATGTTTTTTTGTGATAAGCTCATCTTCCTCTGGAATGAATCCCCATTCATAGTCATTTGATTCCTCATCTATGCCTCTAGGAAAATTGAGAACATGAGTAAAGTCAGGGTGAATACCCCAAGAAGGGTTACCCTCAAATTCTGATTTGAATTCATACTCATGAGAATCTATCTTAGAATAACTACCACCTTCCTCTTTATCTATTTTATTATCTTTGAGATTACCTAGTTTTTGTGGTGCAATTATCTCTTGTTCTATAGTAGGTTCTTGTGTGTCTACCACATTAACTCTTTTGATTGGATCATCTTCTGCTTCAAGGAGGTATTTGATTTCTTTAGGAAAATTTTCATAAGGAATGAGCTCCTCAGTGGTGTTTGACTCATCACTATTAGACTATTGTATTGTTTACTCCTTTGGTTCAATCTATTCTAAGACATGCGTGGAGTTCTTGCTAAGATAGAAAGGCTTCTTCTTATATCCTAGACCTATTGTATCCTTGTTGGTTCGACCATAGTGGTCAAGAGGTGATAGAAGACCCTTACCTTGTAGTCCTAGAGATCCTTTTCTAGTATATCCCATTTTTGTGATCAATTTGTCCCCTGGTCCATATGACTTAGAAGGGATATTCGGTATTTTAGCATCACATTTTTGAACAACTTGAGATTCAGGTTCATCTTTGTATAGACATGCAAGTGCAATTGCATCCTATTCAAACTCTTTTTTAGATACTTGTTCTACAAAAAAATTTCCTTTATATGCTTCCAGAGGTTCTTTAGACTCCTTTTTAGACTATTTTAGAGTTTGTCCATAAGACTTAGGTGAGATAGGGAGAGATGTCAAAGATAGGACTGGCTCTATAGTATATTCTCTCATACCATTTTCTTTGATTTTAACCTCTTTAGAAATGTCTTCCATCTTGGATGTTGAAGCAATGTCTAGCTGCTTAGTGGAAGATTCTTTGTTATTAGGAACAAGTTTATCAACACTCTCTTTCAATGCATTGCAGGTTGTATATAGATCAGCTAGAATCGTCACCTCTACTCCTTCATAAAGAAATTTCAAACATTGATGATATGTAGAAGGCATAGCTTTCATCTCATGTATCCAGGGTCTTCCTAGAAGGATGTCGTAAGCCAAAGGTAGATCAAGAACTTGGCATATAGTATCTCTGATAACTGGACCCACTCTGATAGGTAAGACAATTGTTCCTTTGGAAGATCTTTCTTGTTCATCATATGCTTTGATAGTTATCTTCTTTCTAGGATCAATGGCCATTTCTGAAAATCCCAATTGTGTAATCAAGCTAAAAGAACAAATGTTTAGACCAGCACCCCCATCTATCAACACACGTTTGACATGATGGTTTTGGATTAAAACTTCAATATGCAAGGGCTAGTTATGCGGATGACTCAAGGAGTTATCATCTTCCTCTAAAAAGGAAATATATTGTGGAGACGTAAGATGACCAACCATAATCTGGAATCTATCTAAATCAAGGTTGTTAGGAACATTGGATCTGAGTAGAGCTTTGTCTAGAATGGTTTTATGAGCTGGAGATATCCAAAGCAACTCAAACATGGAGATTTTTTCATTTTTGTGTTGGAGTTGTTGGACAATACTGTATGAAGTAGGCCTTGTGTCTTTAGAATTTGAAGATTTTGATGTAGCCTTTTGTTTAGAAGTAGATGAAAGATTGAAAGGCACCTTAGGGACACTGGATGAATCTGGTATTTGTCCTTGTAGATGTGCCTAAGCTTGTGATCAAGTAACTGCATTAGCTGATTGATTTTCTCTATCTTTTCTTACAATTGTGATGACACTGCAACGCTCAGATAGACATGGTTCAACCATATTGATGACAATATTGTTTCCAGAGTAGGCATAATTGAATTTAGCACCCATATTAGATTGAGAAGAAGAATCTTCTTTACCATGTTTTGGAAATGGCTCCGTGAATGTTGTATGATCATTATTTCTTTTATGATTGTCAATCATGATTTCTCCATTATCAATTTTGTCTTGTACGAGGTGTTTCAAGCATACACAATTATTGGTTTTATGACCCTTATTATGATGGAAGTCATAGAAATTGGTCTCTTTCCACCATTTTGGTTTAGGTTCAGGATCAAATGGTCGGATCTCAGGCAAGTGAATGATGTTGTTAGCCAATAGAGTTTTCACGGCAGATTCCAAGGACTCTCCAAGAGGAGTGTATTTACGGTTAGGATCCATAGCCCAAGGTTTGTAAGTACATGGTTTCTTGTTAGATTATGTTGCTTTAGCTTTAGAAGCTTTGATGGCTTGGGTGCCAATAGTGAGATTGAAAGAAGATGCCTTAGAAGGGGGACAAATATTATCAACAACACCATCTGTGACAACACCTTTATTCTTGTTCTAGTTTTTGCCTCTATCTTTAGAACTAGATCCAGATTCATACTTGTCCATTTGAAGTGATATGTCTCCTTTTTGCACAAGTACTTTCTCAATTTTGATTGCATTTTCTACCATCTTATCAAAGGATGTATGATTTTGCATTTGCAAGTGGTAGTTGAGTTTTGGAACAAGATTGTTGATGAGGATTTCCAGCTTCTCAGTTTCTGGAATGGGTCTAGCATATAGAGAAAACTTCTTCCTCCATCTTTTGAGAAAAGTTAGGAATGGTTCTCTTGAGTATTGTTTCAGATTTTAGATGTTGATCATAGTGACCGAATGCTGGATGTTATAGGAGTATTGTTGATAGAACAGTTTGATTAACTCCTCAAAAGTTTTGATAGTTGGAGGCATTTTTGAGAACCAATGAATGGATGACCCTCCTAGAGATCGAGGGAAAAGATGCATTAAGTAAGTTGGTTCATGCATGAAATCCATAGATTAAGTACAAAATTCTCTGACATGATCTTGAGGATTAGAGTTTCCATCATACTTATCATACTTAGGTATCTCCACTCTTTTAGGGAATGGCAGCATGTACAAGTCTTTATCAAATGGAAAAGGGCATAGAGCTTCCTTAGATAACTCATTAGGTTCCTTTTCTTTTTCAAGTTTGTTAAGTTTGACTTGCATGGCATGCATCTGTTTCATCATAGTTGTGATTGGAGTTTCTTCCTCATGTGTAATGATATCTTCAACATTAAAGTTGGGAGGAAGTTTAGCCTTGACAAGCTAGTTCTAGAAAATATGCCTCTCTATCTTCTTTCAAGAAATGCCTCATCATTTTCTTGAAGTCATCATCATTTTGATATCGAGCAATTTTAGAAGGTGTAGGTTCTTGATCCACACCATGTTGAGAATGGGGTCCTTGAGACCTGTGTTGTGTCCCTCTGTGAGACATGTTAGGAATTTTAGGACTCACTGGGATAGATCGAGGAGGGGTTTGTTGATTACCTCCATGAGTTGATGGAGGGGGTATATAACTAGTTTTCAATCAAAAATTGCCAAGACCGTCGTCTTCGTAAAGACCAAAATTGTAGAAATTCTTAAGAGTTGGACCCTTGTGAGTAGTCAAAGGTATGGTGTTGAGTGCTTCTCTGGATTTCTTATTTGAGGAAGCTCTAGTTTCCACCATTAACCTTGGGTAAAGCAAGAAAGCAAGATGAAGACAACTGAAGAATGACCTGATTCAAGAAGATCGAATGATGTAACCTTGTCAAGATTGAATTGATTAAATATTAGATCAAATGTAAATGAAGGATATTGTGTCATAGTAGTGTGGGTAGATGCCCAACAGATGGTGGGCACGAGCTCACAACACTTAGCCATTTTAGTAACAAGACTGGATTTGAGGATAATTTTGACAAGGTTTTGACACAAGATGAAAAAGACTCAAATTGATAAATCAGAAGGCAAAATCAGACTCAATAGCTCACTTTAGGAAAACGAATGAATTTGTTCTAGTTTCTGCTCTGTTCTTGACATAGTGACTGTTTTGACAGAATTTGGAAATAGGCTGTAAAAACTAAATTTCTAACCAGTTTGACCAATCTCTAACAACTTTTTGAAAATTCTCAAACGAGTTTCTGGAAACTCGTACGACACTAGGTATGATATCAAATGACAGTTGCAAGACTCGTACGACAATTGTTGCCAGGGATAATTGTTCTTTTGATTTTTGGTGACAACACTCATAAAATAATATACTGGATACCATACGATAATACAAGGGTTGTGAAATGAATTTTGCTAAAAACTCATACGACAATCTGAGACTATGGGATGACTTTTGACTCCAGAGAGGAATTTTGCTTTAGATTTTGCAATTTTGGGGGGTTTTCAATTTCAGATTGTTTGCAAAGTTTTTTGCCCAGTTTTGAAGATTAGTGTAATAGTCTATTTCGAATAACCAAGTTGATATCAAGCATGCAAAATAGCAAGCAAGGGAAGTAGGCAATCATCTGAAAATAATGAACAAGGGAAAAAGCAACCTTGCACATGAACAAGCAATAGTGACTTATTGTGCTAATCCCTAGAAATGCTAACTGTGTATGTTCTCAAAAGTTTTTTCAATAATGCACATATTCCTAGAAAATGAAAAATTTGGCCTCACTAGGGTTTGTAGTAATGGTCTGACTCTACAACTTTTGTGATCTCAAGAGGGTGGACTCCAATCCAAGTGCACGGAGGTTTTGACACAGTTCAAGAAATTAATCAATCAGGAGCTGCTAGGGAGATCTGATAGCCCAACAAGAGACCACACCTATGAAGATTTCCTCCACAAGGACATTTATATAGCGAATGATGCTACCATGACAAAAATGGCTATTACTACTTGAGGTTCTGTCTACATGGTTGACCCAATTAAGGGAATGTCCACTATGGTTAACCCTCTCTAAAGGTGACCCATAAAAGATACCACATGGAGACTGGTTCCAAATTCAAGGATCTGAGTTTCTGATACTACCCAAAAAGGGAGTAGAGCATAGTCCTCTAGCCTTTTCACTTTTAACAAAAACAAAGTAGATAGATTAATCTGACACGCTAAGACCAAGATTATCTCACAAAGATCTATGATGTCCACCGCTTATGATCTATCAACCTCTCCAGAGAGAGAATGTATCAATCAAAAGTTGAAGATGCACAAATCTAGTAGAACGTGAGACTCTCTTAGTAACCTCCCTACCTACAAGGGGATCCTTCTTCAAGAAGAGTTTTGCATGCATGAACAAGCGGAAGAAGCCCACTCTCTCGAGATCATCCACAGATAGTGTTCATGGGGCCTACTTACTATGTGTAATAGATATGCAAAAAGCAAATATATGTTCATTTTATAGCCCAAAATGAAGTCTGTGATACGAAAGTAAGAAAAGTCACACAATCTTGACACGTGAGAGTTCAATTTATGTCCAAATTGAAGTGTTATCAGATCATAGTAGAATACTTGAATTCCTTGCAATGCGCTTAGTAGATTTTACCTATTTTAGCAATTTAGTCACGCTTTTTCCAATCAGATTCAGTAAATATCAGTCAAAAATAGAAGATCTCAATTGTTAGGGTTAGCTGTTAGTCCAAATCTGAAAATCAAATCTGAAAAACTACCAAAAATTCTGAAACGATAATTGAATTCTGGAGTCAAAACTTGTACGACAGTGGGTTACCTTCCAAATGACAGTTAGGAAACTCGTACGACAATGGGTATCTCACCAAATGACAATCAAGCTCCCAAATGACAATGTATAGCTTCTGATACGAGACTCGATAGAATCAACTGTCGTACGATAGTGGGCTCTTCTTGGTATGACTTTCTGACAAAAGTTGTACAAAAAATGTATGGACAGAGAATGATATCACAGAATGGACCAGAAAATGATAGAAAATTAGATAGAAGTGAATTAGAAGAAATGGAAACCCATTTTAGGGCCCCATGGTGGGCGCTAGAAATGTGTGTGTGAATTTTGTACCTAGTTGTAGACACAACACTTCGATAAAACACTAGAGGTTAGCGAAATCAAAATCTTGCAAATAATTGAAACTAAGCTAACCAGGTGATTTACTACCTTCTAGTAGGTGTGAGTATGATGTTCTCATATTGGAATCAAGACCGGTGACAATGCAACACCTAAATGAAGGATTTGAATGCAAAATATGAAAAACTATATGAATGCAGATTAATCTATATTTTTGGATTTTCTATGCAATAATATGAAAAACTGTATGAATCTAAGCTATATGAATGAAAATGATATTGAATGCAGATTTAATCTAAAAATGCTATGGATGAATATGAAAACTATGATATGAAACTATGCAAAAACTATGATCAACTATGAAAGATCTCACAAATCACCTATCGCAAGTGCTTAATCCTTCAATCGCAATTCGCTAGAGTAATTATGCAAATTCAAGTGTTGATGAGATTATGAAGAGCTGAGCCTTGATTTTATAGAAATCCATGGCTTGAGGATACATTGAGAAAAGCCATAAATCACTCTTGATAAACTCAGGTTAATTTTTGAGTTATCAAGAAATCAGAAATAATTAACTCACAAAAATCATGCAAAAGCAGTGTTTATCTCAAAATAGAGCTTAGATCAAATTTCAACTCATCATCAGATGTTGAGTTTAAATTTAAAATTGATTGTTAATTTCTAGTTGCCTGCTTTTCTGATTGTGCATGATTTAATTATAAATTAAATAAAGTGATTTATTCTCAACTTAATTGATTTTTAAAATTAAAACAATTGATTTATGGGTTAATCAATTATTAAATCAAACTTTATTCTAAAACTATATTATTAAAAATTGACAATTGGCATTAATTAATTAAATAACAATTTAATCAATTAGTCATGAGATTTTAGATTTATTGTCAAAATTAAATAATACAATTTAGGAATAAATATAATTAAATTTAATTAAATAATCAAGTGGTAGTATTAAATCTAATTAATTAAATATTCATCATATTCAATTAATCAACTTTAGGATAAATAATGACATTTATCGCCAAATAATATTCAATTAAAGATAATTATGATAAATAGGAATATTGCTAGGAATATTCCCCGATGCAGAATTTAGGATAAAATCAATTAGGATTCAATAATGTGCAGATGTGCCTTAGGTTAGGACTTTGGTGTCGATTTCGTTTGAATTGAAGATGTAGGAGGTTAATGAACCTATAGCCCATTTTTGGGGTATTACATTTTGCCCCTCTTTGAATCACTGTGCAAAGCATAGTTGTTCAAAGAATAGTTTGTGTTTGATATATGTATGAAACTGATTTGATTTGAAAGATTAACTAATTCTGAGATAGAAATCGATTGAAAGATTTAAGATTTAGGTCCTGATTGACCAAAGATAATGTTAACTATAGCAACAATGAACCAGTGATTACAAAAAAGTGTCAAAATGCCTGATTCTGAACCTTATGATTGTGAAGAAGTGAGTGACCGATTCTAGACTTGAATGTCCTTGTATGAATCATATTGGTATCACATCCTGAACCCATTAGTTATGAAGAAACAAAGAAATGACGCTAATTAACCGATAGTTACGAAAAGTTGATACAGTTTACAAGATAGATTTAGGATACCAAATTGCAATAGATTTGCCCCAAGCGACAAGGACTTTAGATGAATCAGCAACTAGACATGGTTGTTGTCTTGATTACTGAGAGAAAGATTTGATTGACAGGATTGAGTTACAGACTTGAATGATGTGCAATACCATTTTTGGGGTATTACATTTTCCATTTGGTTAATTGTGTATGCAGTGACCTTTCTACCTCACTTGCAAAATTGAACTCTAGATAGAAATTTGGATTTTGAATCCTCATCAACATATACATAAAATCCAATAGCATTCTAGATTTTGCATCTTCTCCACATAATTGTGCCCATGCATAGTATGTGTTCTTGAAAAAACCCATGAAGTTGTTTGTTGGGTGAGGACCATTATTATCAACTGGTACCATCTAGTTATTAATACCTCTCCCCATGAAGTATGATATTTCCTTATATCCTACACTCTTAATTAACCATCCTTTCATAGTCTATAACAAATTGTTCTCTATCAATTTTAGTCAGTGCTTTTCTTCTTAGGCCAAAATATTCTTCAATACATGACCTCATAATGACGACTAGAGGCATTTCGTCAGCTTTCCTCACTACCCTAGTTTCTAGTTCATAATGTTCAGCTAATAAATTTATCAACTCAACATCCACACACACATTTGGAACAATTATCTTTCCTAAGTCTAGTTTCCATGGGTTAGACCTAGGTTCATTCTCATTTTTGTTTGCATAAAAGAACCAAAATAAAGATCTTCTCGAGATTGGAATTATTGAGTCTCTACACTCTTTCCACTCATCAAAAACCATATTTTTTGTGCCCATGTCAGAAGATCCTACCAATAAGCTTAGAAGTGTATGTTGTGGAAGTTTTTCTTTCTTCATTTCTTCCCCTTTAATGACCTTCTTAACATTTTCTTCTTTCTCCTTAGACATTTTAAACTTAAAAAATTCACAAGCTCAGGACAAGTCTACTTACTATTTTAGGGTATCATCTTCCACTTTCTAAGCTAGCTCCATTTTCTCTGCTACTCCACTTTCACTTAGTCTAGCTTCTAACTGTTCAATGTTCTTTTGCAAAAATTGCTCTTCTTATTTTATAATCGATCTCATTAAAGGATCATCTAATTTTTGTCATCAACTTGAGACATCCCATATGTGTGGCATCCTATCAGTACATTTTGAGCTATCAAATTGGCCACCTTCTCATTAATATCTGTCCTTGTAATTTTTGACACATTTTTTGCCAATTTGGAAGTCTATTTTTGGTCCTTGGCAAAATGGAAAAATTTCACTACTTCAAAACTATTTTCAATGTGGCCTACGAAATAGCAAAAAATCGCTATCTCACAAATCCTTATCCAGTATCTCATGAAATGGCGTAATTTCGCTACTTCACCCCCCTTACTTTTTACTCCAGCACAATGATGAAATTTCATTGTTTCGCTATTGATGTTTTTAGGACCCATGAAATAGAAAGAAATGTTCCTTTTGACTCATTTTAAAAGGAACTTCATTATAATTTTTGAAATATGAGATTTCTCCTTCACCAAACATAGAAATATGGCACTTTTCCAAGCTTTTAAAAAGAAAATCTTCAAGTGATCTAACAAATCTCATGTTTCATAGGATAGCCAAGATCCATACTTAGCTAGGGTGCAACCCTTCACAAAAACTTGGATTATTATCACCATAAACTTAAAATGTGGCCACATTATTTGGTACTAACTTAGTGCAAGAGTTAATTCTAGACTAAAAGTCATTTTAAACTAGCCAAGGGAAAATATATAAAGTGTTGGTTACTAAATCTAGTGGAATTAACTATGTGATTCTATCTTCATGGGATGAGTTAAATGTTAAATGCATCAAAACCTTAAAATAAAGTTCCAAATCCTTTTTCTATAATTATCTAACCTTTCATCATGTCAAAAATATTATTTCATGATGCATTTGATTACTAATTTTTAATCCCCAAACACTCAAGTAAAGAATTTACTTTATTTGTATTATTTGAATGAGATCTCATCAATAAGTGCTTGTACCTAGCTAAATTATTTATATAATAAAACTATGATAAAAGGTAGCAAAGAAAGACTTACCTTCTAAACTAATTGGTTTCCTCCCAACTTTACCTCCTTGTCCCCAACTTCACCTCCTCATCTAGATTTCAATCCATCGAACCTCAAGGTTCAGAGGTAGTTATTCACCTTGTTCATATTGGTACTAGGAGTGACAACTAAAAATGTAAACTAGAATTTATAAAAATCGTCACCTAGCCTAGATTAGTTGAGAGAGATATTGTATTGCTACATCTAGATCAACACCAAAAATAAGGAAAGATAAATGACAACCAATGTCAAACACTTTTCAACACTTGGTACAAAAAATCAATCACCAATGCTTTGAAATGCTATTCTCTGCAATTTTCCTCTAATTTAATTATTCATTATCTAGAGCAAGTTATGTGATTGTGCAAGTGATCTATGTAAGTATAGAAATTAGTCTTGATGTGTGGTGGTGATTGAAGTAGTGAAAAATAATCTTGATATATGGAACTAGCTTGTTATTTGTAGATTTAAACTAGCTATTTTCTATATATTAGATTTTATTTTCTTTATTTTTTAGAGTTTGGATTTACATAAGGACAAACAATGTTTATAAACACCTTTAGGAAATTCAGCGAATTGTGATGATCAAGTTTTCCTCTATTAGGCCCTTAGCATACCATCTTTATAACTTTGAGGGAAAGGTTGCAAAGATAGCTACCATTTAAAGCCCTAGGATGATGCCACAAGAAAATAAACATAAAGTAAATTATCATATCTATACTTATAGATGTGATCCAAGCTAATGAATATTATGTTTGCGTATTGGGTAAAATTTAGAAGTTAATGACAACAAAAGTTAAGACATATAAATCATAAATCAAATTTAAGTTAAATTTATACACAATATATTAGTAATAACTTACATACAAAAAAATTAATACAAACAAAATAATGAAAAATAATAAATAAAGTATATATAGGTATATAATTTTCAAACAACATAATGAAATGAAACCAAAAAAATAAAAAATAAAGATAGACCTGGGTATACAATTTTCACAATTAAAGGGATATATGATTAATGTTTTATTTTTCGAAACCACCTTAGGTAGGTTGAAAGAATGATTTTCTATGGCCCAAAATTGTGATGGGAGGGGGTCTTGATTGCAGAAAGAAAACTTGGATGAAACAAAATAAAAAGTGGTTGAACAAATGGAACATCAAGTTGCATGAGTGTTGAAATACCAATGAAGGAATAAAAATTTTTGTCATAGAAACATTTTAGACTGTTATGTGGACTAACCACATTGGTCGAAAAAAGGCCTACTACATTCAAGAGTTTAACCCAACTTGAGAACACAAAGAGAAAGCATATTTAAGTGTAGGTATTAAAGGGAAATCAAGGTTGTTAGTGGCACAATTGAGGACGAGATCACATCATCTTAGGTGTGAGATGGGTATGAAGATATTCGTGCTTAGTATGAATTCATTTTGAAGGATGACAACATGCACAATTTATTTAACGAAGATAAGATCAACTAAATTGCTAGCTTTATAGTCAAGATTCATAATAGGAGGTCACATATTGAAAGAAATGTGGAGATAATTTAAAGTTGTGAACTTTTGGTCCCTTACAATATTCAATCTCAAGGACATCATTCATTCATTCATGAGGTAGGGACCCAACCTAAAATTTGTCTTTCCAAAATATTTAGGTGGAGGGACCCAACCAAAGACTTCACGAGGAGGATGCTTTTTAGACCACCCATGACAAGAATTTCGTAATCAATAAACAATGAAATATATAATAATAAATGAAGTTTCAATTGGACATCAAAAGCATCTTAAGACACAGCAATAAATGCAAAATTCCTTTATACACATTTATAAATTATATTAAAAAATTAATTAAACAATCATACACAATCTAATTCAAAAACAACAAAATCAAATTATAAATTGACTCTTAATCAAAACAAACCTAAAAGATGAAAGAAGAAAGGACATGAGATTACAATTTCCACAATTAGAGGGACGTTGTATCCTATGCCATATGGTACAGAATTAGTGTTTTGTTTTTCGACACCACCTTAGGTAGGTTGAAAGAATGATTTTTTATGTTAAATAAAATAGATTTATGGACCTACATATCAACAAGTGTGATTTTCTATGTTAAATAAAATAGATTTATGGACCTACATATCAACAAGTGTGAATGGAGTTGGAACCGTTTAGTATTAACTCATCTTTTCAAAATGTTTAGGTGGAGGGACCCCAACCAAAAATTCCGTGGGGAGGATGCCTTTTCACACCACCCATGGCAAGAACTTCGTAATAAAAAATAGAAAAATACACAATAATAAACAAAGTACCAATTGGGCACCTTCCGACACGCGGCAACAAGTGCGGAAGTCCTTCGGTCTTATACTTGGCGGCGTTACGAGAAAGGCGGTTACTATTCAAGATTCCTCCCCTCTCATCTCATCTTAAATTTTCTCTCTCTCTTCGTCACGTGCGCTACAAGAGTTACACCTGGCCATGAAGCCTTCGGTACCGATGGAAAGCGCTGGACTTTCATACAAACACGGCACAAGGAACGCCCAATCAATTAGCCCCATGTGTCCACATGGAAAGCCCAAGGGGCACAGCTATACAGTTGAATTGCACGGGTGACCGTGCTGGACTCACACGGGAAATTTCCAACGTCATCTAACAGAATGCACAATTGGGTTGGTACTTGACGTCTGGGCAATCAGATATCCTGGATAAACGAGGACGTCGTCAACTAACTTCTATCTACTCGTACCAAATTTTGTAAAGAAATTGCGGCATAGGCCCCAAATGGAATCTGATTCCCCGATTTTCAACCGTTAACCCACCCCACGGGATGGTATAGATCATCATGGGATGACACTCAACTTTCTTTCTCTTATTCCAATTACTGTGCATTGTGTGTTTGACTTTCTAACTACATAACGTGAGCGCTGAACAGTGACATTTCCCGTCTCTCGACGGAGTGAATATGTGAATTTCGTGTCGTGGCCGATGAATTTGACTGCCTCCTGTTTCGATAATGTTCACCACTGTTTCGATAATGGCGAGCCTAAGATTCGACGGTGCATTGGGCTCCTCATTTGAACTAAACATGTAAAAAACATGGCATTGTGAAAAATATCGTCACTTTCTACGACAGCAGAGAGAGAAGTTTTTTAAGTTTTTAATGGCAAAGTTAAAACTTAAGACAAGCTTTTCATAATCCTAATTGCAGAACAAACGAAAAGCAGCTTTCCAGATTACCTCGGGAAATCGTCTGCGTCCGTTGTTGCGTATTACTTTTGTCCGTCTCTTTCGATTTCGTCAAAGCAGATGAGCACTGTTTATAACCGCATTCATTCATTCCAAAACGGTCAGCGTTGGCCTGCATATTTGTACCGGCAATTAACAAGTCTAAAATATTTGGTTTTGCATTTGATTCCTTATTTTACGTGCTTGACAAGTATTTGGAAAATGAGCCGGCCAAGCTGTTAAATCCAATTTATAAACGCCAACTTGTGATATTTATTAATGGAAGAATTGTCAACTCACAAATTACAATTCGATCCCACACGCATTTACATTGAATTATTGCTTAATTATCTTCCCAAATGTGAATAAGCCTGCAATATGAAAACCATGAACGAAAGGGGCAATTTGACATTTTAACTGTTCACAGTCTGCATATCAAATTAGGGAACATGTTGTGACAGAAGGCGAAGGTCATGAAATCTTGTATCCAAAAGAACAATACAATTCTATACAAATACAATCCTACTTTCATTTATATTTGGCAGCTTAGATACAGGATTGAATACATATTAGGTTACAGGATAGCTGTATATTAGGTTCAGTACAGTATATTATTAAGCATGGCATATTACTATTTGCTTCCTTGTAAATGCATTGGATGCAGATGCTTTCCTGTTTTAGCAAGCCTATTAAATTCCCACTGCATTTATCTACAGTCTAGAAAAAGAGATTTTTGCTTTTGCCCTTGTAATTTGGAACAACCTTGCATAGAAAGATAGTCTTAATCTCCCAACGGTGCTCTGTGTGGAATCCCCTTTCTCCTCCTCCCACTGAGTTTCTGGCTGGATATTGGTGGAGTAGGAGGATAAATATCTTGTAAACTGTAACGGAATTTCGCCGCCTCGGGATCGCTTGTGTAGTCTTCTCGCCTAACGGAAGAAGTGCCGTCGATTGACGTGCTTTCCGTGCCGCCGTTGTCTTCGGACAAATGTAAATGTTCCAAGCTTCTCCGTGCTCTTTTCTGAGAAGACGAGTCATCGGAATCGTCCCTGGAGTGCTTCGAATGTAAGATGAATGTCATGTCTCTGCGATGCTTTATTCCTTGCAGCTGGCATGACTAATTACCGTCAGTTGACAGAAGAATTGGATTATTTGAGAGAATAAGAACCGAGATGAAAATGGAAATGGAATCGGATGAATTTGCAATAATACCTTGCAGCCGAGCGAGCAAAAGCGGAATGAATCGACGAGGCTTCTTTCACAAATCTCACATGTATTGGTGACGCCTTTGCCAGGCCTTGGTTGAGGTCTCTCGTTAAGGAAAACGACTCGAGCACTGTTTATGATATAGGTCTGTACGCCTGTCAGGTCCAGCTCTTTCTGAATCTCTGAAACCCGAATTACATCGTGGTATGAGGATCGCCTTATCTGAGCAGCCGCTGGAGAAATTAAGGACTATTCAAAGAAAATAAAGAAAAGAAGTGACGGGAATTCAAATTTTGTATAAGCAAATACATACCTGCACAATTTTGTGATCCTTATGACGGCCACGGCAGTATGAGCATAGCGCGTCTCCCATACAATCCAAGCAGTAAATATTGCACTCGCTCTTGCTGGAATCCGCATGCATTTCGCAGGGAATGAAGAAAATTGTTTTCAGCAGAGGTTCCAGCCAAGGCGGCCCTATTTCGTCGTCTTGCAATGGTAGCATTGTCCCCACCTACGCAGAGTAGAATTCAAAGATTATCCCTCGGACAAAAGAAAGAAGACGGAGACAACGAGGAAATGTCAAATTAGGCATTGCTGAACGCTTAGATTATTAGGTAAAGCTCCCTTACCATGACTTTCTTGTTCTTTGCCCTGTAAATGTTAGCCGGAGACTGATCCTCGATCGCCAGCTTCTCACTTTCAATGGAACTTAGAAAATCTAATTGCCTCGCTTCCTCCGCCCCTGCAGGAATTCATAATAACAGGAAAAGCTTCAATATTAAGCAAATTCTTACAAAGCAATCTCTAAACCGCCATTTGCAGAAGCTTACCTGCTAAGAAATACATCAATATTTGCATGCATTACATTCCTTCTAATCTCTAATGCAAAAGTATACCTCTCCAAGACTAACCTTAATTGCTTTTCCTAGCTGTTCAATGGACAAATTGACCTTGGCAGATAAAAGCAACTCGTCTGAGCCGAGCAAAACCTGCACATTTTACCAGGAAAACTTCAAAACTTCAAATTCCAGAAATTTCGACACAAAAGCCATAAAATCTCAAAAGCACCTCAAATACTAACCCTGCAAACACAATCTCATCACAGACAAACCTACAAACCTTCAAATTCCTCAACTTTGCACAGAAAAAACAACTCAAAATCAACTCCAATTCAAAAAAAACCTCACAAAGAGCCGCCGAAACCAAAGCGGAACCAAAAACAGGGAGCACATTCCCCGAGTCAATGCACACCTCAAAAAGACAACCAGAAAACTCACCGCATTACAGAGCCGTCGCGAAGGCTTCAAAAACAGAGCCTGCAATTCTTGATCTTCTCCTCGTAATTGCCAAACAGCAATCGTTCAAAACTTGAAACCCTCGCCTCGTCTCTCACACAACTCCTCCACCGCCCTAGCAAATTCCAATCTTTCGCACGCACACGAAACCTCGATCAAACAACCAGACGGCACCGCAGCCGTACATTTATAACAAGTATTTCGTTTCTGGCTCGGTTTCATCAAATGAACCGAAATTTACAAAGCCCGCACAAGGGAACCTCCACAATTATATAATCCCCCTCCCCTGTCCCCAACATCCTATGGTCCACGTTGCAGCCCAGAAACACCGGGACTCGTTCCTGGCCGTCAGATCCTTCCGATTTCTAGGTTAAGAAAATTCAAGCGGTGACGGCGGACGGGAAACAATACAACTCTTCGCCGCAGTCATTTAATTAATCAGTGCCAACTGCCACGTGTGCTTTCGTAAATGCCCTCCACGTCATTCGCAGCCCCTCATCTTGCCACGTGTAGCTTCGTCATCCCCTCAATTTCAAGATGCTTTTACTCAGCTGGCCCTTGACTTATTTATGTCAGGGGACGTGAAAATAAATTTTATGCAATTCCTTTTACTGACACAAATTTCCCTTCATGGCGATTCGACGTAACGGTCACGTAAATTATGGGTGGGCAGTAGGATTTAGCATTTACTGACACGCCGTACTCTCTGACAGAGGTGATCTTCGGCAAACGACAGAAAAAAATGGATGAGCTTCTTGTGGTGTGTTTTAGCTAGAGAGTACGTCATTTGACGGAGCTCGCCATTGACCGGAGTCTTGCTCGCAACGTGCTGAAAGCTGAACGTACTGTTTTTACTTTGACTTATCGTGGACGATGAAAAACTATGTGATTGGCTAAGAAGTTCAAGAATTTCTGCTTCTTCAAACAAATTAATTTAGGGTCCCTCGCCTATTTGCGTCAACGTGACCTCATTTAATGGAGGAAGTCAATAATGACATACTTGAGTTCCGTGGTAATACATTCAGCAAGTTTGACCGGGGGATTCAAAGTTATGAGGAAAACCACTTTTTAGAGCTAATTAAATTAAGAAATATAGAAGAAAGAAATGTCTTTAGTCTATGGATAAATTACCTTATAAATTTATCTTATAAACTTATTTTTACATTTCAGTTCTTTTCTTATGCAAATTTGATGATAAGTGTTTTTAATGGTCCAGTTGTTTTCTTGTTGACCAAATCAACCAAGTGTTCCATTCATTCTAATGAGAGATGGGTTCTCATGAACCACTACTCATGAAACATGGGTCAATGAGTTTGACTCAAAAACCTCACTTGAATAAATCACCCCTATGAGTATCACCCAGATGCAATGAGTGTTAAGTGTTCCATTCATTCTGATGAGAGATGGGTTCTTGTGAACCACTATTCATGAAACATGGGTCAATGAGTTTGACTCAAAAACTACATAGTTGAATCTTGGTAACAATATCACAATTCGACTCATGGAAAACTCCTACTTAATAAATGTCCTTACTATCCTTGAAGGCATCACACTCTGACAATGAAATAGTCCATTGTTTCCACTTTTCCATAAGTGCAAAAAATACACAATCTCTCTTCCCAAGCTTCTTTTGGTCTTTTCCAACGTCTAGTCTAACAACAAAGTTGATGAGAGTTATTTCTTAACTAAGTAATAAGAATTTTAGCTTTCCAAGAGATATTAGCCCCCATGTATGTTTTTAGATGATAATTATGAGCAATATTAAACTCTTCAATATAATATTAACATTTTATTCCAAGAACACATGTGGAACTTATCCATAACAAAAGTCCTTATCTCTTTACTATTCGTGAGGCATGTGTTCAAGTAAATATCTCATTCACTAAACCATTTGTTATTTTGTTGCATCCATGTCTTCTTTTTTTTGCACAATATGTCACTGAAGACAAGCTTAGGCCATCTACACTCTTCCAATTATTAAAATTAGACTTTAATGCAATCAATTTTAGACCTTTTCTTGATGGAGGGGTCTTCATCTACAAAGATGTTTTATAGCTACCTGATAAAGGAGCATGAGCCTTAGGCTGGATCCATCTCGCCAAATTTACCTGATATGGGAGCATTAACCTAAGGTTGAAACCATCCCACCAAATTTACTTGATATAGGAGCATTAGCCTTAGGCTGAAACCATCCCGCCAAATTCACCCAAGCCATGGTCTCAACCTCGCCCCTTATGATGTAGGAACATTGTACTCAATAAGACTTCATCCTAGGTGGGCTCATTAAGAACCATTCAACTTGACTATGAGACAAAGAACCTATTGACAATTAGTAGACATTTAATTTAGTGTCATGTTGAAATTTGCATACCTCATGTCAATTTTTATTTAATTTTGGGGTCCATTATGATGCAGTACATTAATATAATCATATATTAATAAGTGACACATTCTTGTATTTAGTATGACTTATAATTGGTGTATATCTATTTCAAATTCACATATATATATATATATATATATATATATATATATATATATATATATATATATATATATATGGGAGAACCCACAATAGTGGGTTACACTTTTTAGCCTGAATGGACACTAAACTTTACATTTTGAGAAAAAATTTCAGATTCGGATGCATATTGCCGTTAAAACGCTCGAAATCGGAGGATGAAGTAAATTAGAGTCTTTTTGGATTTTCTGTCTAGTTTCTAAATATATTTTATTTATCTTTTTTTTTAATTTATTTGAATACTTTTTTCTTTCTCCCACAAAAACTTGTATGGTGTTGAAAATGTCATTTTCAAATAGTAACACTATTTTCATAGAGCATAACTTTTTTTGTAAAATAGATAT
Organism: Chamaecyparis obtusa; assembly: GCA_027943335.1. NCBI lineage: Eukaryota > Viridiplantae > Streptophyta > Pinopsida > Cupressales > Cupressaceae > Chamaecyparis > Chamaecyparis obtusa. Next base: position 619,361 of record BSBK01004116.1, read on the forward strand.
GAATGCGATTCTTTCGAATTTAGTTTTGTAACATCCATACGAAGAGCATGAAATTGGTTTGATGACATTATCACTATTATTGCATATTTTATTAACGTTTGAAGTTGACTAAACCAAAATTTTGACCTACCTTGACTACATAGCTTATAACTTATTGTGTATTTATCGAATTTCAATTATTATTTTTTTAATAGAAAGTAGACTCGAATACGGAGGGCACTGTTATTTTTCCAAAAAAAAATTCCTTGTTTTACTATTTTTCATTGAACGTCAAACTCAGAGGTTTATATTTGATAAAAAACCTACATTCATTTAACGTCAAAAACCATACACAATAAATTTTAAAATAGTCAAATATATAACCATTTGAAAGCTAGTTCCGAGTACTTGTTGAATGCAAAATGACATCTTCTTATTCATCCATTTGATCAACGCGCTTGAGGCCCGAAGCCATGAAATTCTCAGAATTTCTTGAAAACTTGAAACCATGGCTCAAACCAGGGGCTTTCAATCGAAAGTATTGACTTTCGATCGAAAGTACTTTGCCCAAAAATGGAAAATTTAGTTAATACTAACCTAGTTCCGATCGAAAGTCATGTCAGCCTTTTTGGTGCCATTTTCGATTGATAAGAATTAGGTATAAATAAATGTATATTTTTTTCATTTCTTAAATCTAAAAGCTGTAAAATAATTCGCATTTAGGAGAAGAAAGACATTTTGGCACGAAATAATTTCCTAAGTTGTGATGGGAAATAAAAAGAGAAGGCTAAACAAAAGTACACGACATTATTCAGAAGAGACTAAACAAAGACTACGTGAAGAATCACGAGAAAGATATCATCGTCGAAAACAAGGTATGTCTAAGATGTTTAGATAGATAGATATTTTAAGTTGATGGTCAAGACTTGTCTTAATGTTCATGTAAATGTGATATTGTAGGTCTATTAGACTTAACTAGACCTAACCGTAGACCTATTTGAACAAATAGGACTTATTAGGACTAATTAGGACCTATTCTAGGACTAATAGGACCTATTAGGACCGAATTAGGACCAATTATACCCAATTAGGACCAATTAGAACTAATTAGAACCAAATAGTACCTAATAGGAACTATTTGGACTAATTAGGACCTAATAGGACCTATTAAGACTAATTAGGACTAATTAGGACCTATTAGGACTTATTAGGACTAATTAGGACCTAATAGGACCTATTAGGATGAATTAGGACTAATTAGGACCTATTAGGACTTATTAGGACTAATTAGGACCTAATAGGACCTATTAGGATGAATTATGACTAATTAGGACCTAATAGGACCTATTAGAACCTAATTAGGACTAATTAGGACCTATTAGAACCTAATTAGGACTAATTAGGACCAACTAGACTCAATTAGGACCTTGAGTAGACTCAATTAGGACCAATTAGGACCTAATTAGGACCTATTAGATTCAATTATGACCTATTACATCTAATTAGACTCAATTAGGACCAATTAGGACCTAATATGGACTAACTAGACTCAATTAGGACCAACTAGACTCAATTAGGACCAATTAGGACCTAATTATGACCTATTAGATCTAATTAGACTCAATTAGGACCAATTATGACCTAATATGGACTAACTAGACTCAATTAGGACCAATTAGGACCTATTAGACTCAATTAGGACCTATTAGATTCAATTAGGACCAACTAGACTCAATTAGGACCTATTAGATTCAATTAGGACCAACTAGACTCAATTAAGACCAATTAGGACCTAACATGACCTATTAGACTCAATTAGGACCTATTAGATTCAATTAAGACCAACTAGACTCAATTAGGACCTAATATGGACTAACTAGACTCAATTAGGACCAACTAGACTCAATTAGGACCAATTAGGACCAATTAGGACCTAATATGATTCAATTAGATTCAATTAGGACCAATTTGGACCAATTTGGACCTAATTATGACCAATTAGATTCAATTATGACCTATTAGATCTAGTTAGACTCAATTAGGACCTAATATGGACTAACTAGACTCAATTAGGACCAATTAGGACCTAATATGGACCAATTAGGACCTAATATGACCTATTAGACTCAATTAGGGCCGCTTAGATTCAATTATGACCTATTAGATCTAATTAGACTCAATTAGAACCAATTATGACTTATTAGAACCAATTAGGACTAATTAGACCTATTAGACTCAATTAGGGCCACTTAGATTCAATTATGACCTATTAGATCTACAATTAGACTCAATTAGAACCAATTAGGACCTAATATGGACTAACTAGGCTCAATTAGGACCAACTAGACTCAATTAGGACCTAACATGACCTATCAAACTCAATTAGGACCTATTAGATTCAATTAGGACCTATTAGATTCAATTAGGACCAACTAGACTCAATTAGGACCAATTAGGACCTAATATGGACTAACTAGACTCAATTAGGACCAACTAGACTCAATTAGGATCAATTAAGACCTAATATGGACCAATTAGGACCTAATATGACCTATTAGACTCAATTAGGGCCACTTAGATTCAATTATGACCTATTAGATCTAATTAGACTCAATTAGAACCAATTAGGACCAATTAGATTCAATTAGGACCTATTAGACTCAATTAGGACCAATTAGATTCAATTATGACCTATCAGATCTAATTAGACTCAATTAGGACCAATTAGGACCTAATATGACCTATTAGACTCAATTAGGGACACTTAGATTAATTTATGACCTATTAGATCTAATTAGACTCAATTAGGACCAATTAGGACCTAATTATGACCAATTAGATTCAATTATGACCTATTAGATCTAATTAGACTCAATTAGGACCAATTAGGACCTAATATGGACTAACTAGACTCAATTAGGACCAATTAGGACCAATTAGAGTCAATTATGACCTATTAGATCTAATTAGACCAATTAGGACCAATTAGGACCTAATATGATTCAATTAGGACCAATTAGATTCAATTAGGACCAATTAGATTGAATTAGGACCAATTAGGACCAATTAGATTCAATTAGATTGAATTAGGACCAATTAGGACCAATTAGATTGAATTAGGACCAATTAGGACCAATTAGATTCAATTCTAGGACCAATTAAGACCTAATATGACCTATTAGACTCAATTAGGGCCACTTAGATTCAATTATGACCTATTGCATCTAATTAGACTCAATTAGAACCAATTAGGACCAATTAGATTCAATTAGGACCAATTAGGACCAATTATGACCTATTAGACTCAATTAGGGCCACTTAGATTTAATTATGACCTATTAGGACCACTTAGATTTAATTATGACCTATTAGATCTAATTAGACGAGCAATTCTAGGACTAATTTATACTTCATACATGTGTAGGAAATGCTCAAGAATCACAAGCTCAACAAGCTACCCAACCTTCAAAAGTTGGAGAAAGGTCATTACAAGCTCAACAAGCCCAACCTTCAGAAGTTGGAGAAGGGTCATCAGAAGCTCAACAAGAACTAAGTCTCAGAATATCAAATAAGTACACATCTCTCTCTTTCTCTCACATACTCTCTCGATTTAGTCTCTTATTGGTGAGTATATATTTTGGGTCTTTCCCCTAAGAAGAAGTTATTATTTTTGTTGTGTACATGCAACCTTTGATGATGAAAATGTTGGACAAGGGGCATCCCAAGTTGAATCAACCCAAGGTCAAACAAGTATGTGTTTCTCTTGAATTAATGTATAAATTATTATAGGTAGAACATGTTCAAGAGCTTGTAAATACTTATTTCATGAAGGTCCCCTTAAGATGAGATATTAAGATTTTTTATTTTATTTTATTTGCAGTGGAAGTGCAAGAAACATATGTGAATGATAATATACTCCAACAGTTGAAGAGAAAAATTAATCGTAAAAGCATAGATCATTTAATTGAAATGGATGTGGAAAAATTGAGAGATTATGCTAAACAACCCATAAATATTACGAAGAGGGCATTGAATAAAAAGTCTAAGCAAATAATGAAACAATTTGAGAATCTTGGTACACTTGAAAAAATTCAACTGTTATCAATTACACTTCTTAAAGATGAGTTAAAAGAGCCATTAAAATTATTGGGTGTAGATGCAAGTTTGAAAAAGTTAAAATCAAGTAATGTACAAAAAAATATTGTTGACAGTGTTAAGGAAGGTTTGCATTCTAGTGGGAAAACAATTAAATGTATAGATAGGTCCATTTCAAGAAGAGTGATACTAACAACTATTTTAAATAAAAACATGTCCCAAAGAAGACAAATTTCTTCACTTTCATCTTAGATTGGGTACAGTAGGAAGACGATGACACACTATTTGAAAAGAAGAATCAATTTGGATGATACTACATTGGAAGGTAATTGGGCACTAATGTGTAGAGCTCCTCGGTCTAATAGAATTAATGAAATAGTTAGGAACTTAGTTACGTCATTTTGGACTAATCATACTCATCCTTCACCAAATACAAGAGACGTTATCAAGAAGAGGACTGGTCCTAAGGAATATTTCCAGCACACAAAACATTGGTTGGACACCACACAGCATGAATTGTATCTCTCATTTTGTAACTCAAATCTTGACATTAAGATTGGACAAACAATGTTTGAAAGATTAAAGCCATTTTTTGTAAAGATAAATAAATCTTTTGAAACTTGTTATTGTCGATATCACATTGAATTTGATCTCTACTACCAAGGGTTTAGAAAGATGATAGAAGAAAGTGGTGGTTCTCAAAATGATTTTCCTAAACGTCCAAGTCAATTCATAACATCAATCTTATGTAACAAATCAATTGATCATGAAATACCTGAAATAGATTGCATAAGAGGAACTTGTCAAACATGCGGGGATTTGGCTAAATTTCCTTTAAGACTTGAAGATACTAACATGGCGAGGATGATAAAATGAAAGAGATACAAGTACATAAAGTCTGAAATAAAAGTCGGGAAAGAATCAACAAGGTTGGAATATGTAGAAGATGAGATACTTGTTGCAACATTTATGGAGAATTTTCATAAATTGATTCAACCATACATATGACATGTTTTTTTGCTAAATAGTAGGCAGAACAATTCCAAATACAAAAAGAATCTTTTCCAGTTGGAACGATTTTATTGGTTGTTGATTTTGCAGAGAACTACTCCTTTGTATCTCAAAAATAACTTCAAGCAGAATACTACTATACAAAGCAGGTGACTATCATGGTACATGTGTCTTATCGACATGCACAATTAGATTTGGATGGTGTTGAAGGTACATATGAAGCACGAGTCATAAAGAAAGAATATCACTTTTACATTAGTGATGATAAAGAGCATGACATACATTTTGTCAAGCATTGCTTTAAGACATTTTTTGGATATTTGGAAAACAAATGCATCAAAATTGAAAAGCATTTTGTTTGGTCAGATGGATGTGCAACACAATTTAAATCACCAAGGCCATTTTACGCACTATGTAGCTATCATCGATACCAAAAGATACCACATATTTGGAGTTTCTTTGAGAGTGGACATGGAAAGGGAGAGCATGATGGTGCAGGAGCTTGTATCAAACGTTCTTTAAGAAAGTATCAACTGGACTATCAGGGATATCATATAAATAATGCTCATGATGTAGTTAAGTGGTGCAAGATGCATTTTATGGTGCCAAATCGTGATAACACATCATCATGATCAGATTGAGTCATACCCTTTTGAGTATTCTGGGAGATAACAGTGACTAATTTTAAATTTATTGATCATTGTTTGAGAACTAACTTATATATATGTCTTTAATTTTTACATGTGACCTCTCTATTGTTCAGGTGTTGATAGAAGATCAATCCATGGATGCAAGAGAGTAGACAAAACAAGATCCCTACATTCAGTTATGAGTACAGATAGTAATGTGTGGTCATTGTACACTAGAGATTATTCATGCTTTTGTTATGATTGCATTTTTGAAAACTATGACGAATGTATCAACCAAAAATGTGGATATGTTAGTGAATGGAATTTGGTTACACTAGATGTTACAAACACAAATGACATTCAGGATGAAAGCTTTGACGACATTCCATTGATTTCTATAGATTATGACCATATTTTAGGTTTGATCAAAATTGGTATGTGTGTGTTTATGTACATATTTTTAAAAAGGACTCATAAGTTCTCAATTCATTTAAATAAAGTTTGTTTAATTTATATTTACAAGTTCCTAAAATTAAAAGTTCACTTTAAATGCAGGACATATTTTTGCAGTTTTAGCAGAGCCTAGAAATGTGGAAGGTGTTAGTTACTATTTATTACGTTGCTATAAGGAGAGGATGAAGCTAACACAGAGTGAAACAAGCGATGGAATTATGTTTCCCACAGGTTCTAGTACTGTATTTAAGTTTGTTTATATGGTTAGTAAATTTATCACATCTATATATATTTAACATTGAGGAACACATTGTGCAGGTTTAGTTGTCGTGCAAGGAACATATTTGAAGCAAACCAAAATACTTAAAAAAGGGATTCATTTTATTGATTATCAACCTAACAATAAGGTTTATCAGTATAGTCATCTTGTAATTGCCACCGTCCTATCTCTTGTTCCTATGATGGGACATGGCATTCGTAAGTGGAGACTTGATACTAACGACCATGAGAGAATATTAAATGTTATTCGAGAGAGAGATGAACCACTTGATGTGGACTAAATCATGCATGAAATATGATTTGAACTAAATTTTTCATGGGCGAGACCAGAGGTTTTCTTAGCTCCATTCTTTCCTACTGGTGCCCATAGTGAATGGAGCTTGAATTAAATTAAAAATTAAGAATATATAGATCTCAAATTTATGTCTTACAAGTGGATATATTATAATTATCTACCTGAATATGAAGTACTCTAAAGTTTTGGAATATGAATGTGTGTATGTATTGAATTTTCATGTGTTACATTAGGACGTGCATGTTTTAAATATAAAATCTACTTTCAAAGTACAACAACATTAAATTAAAAGTACGTGCACACAACTATTATTGAATGTACATTTAAATCAAACATGTGTACAATCAAACATCATTCATGTATGTAATTTATATTGAATTCAAACATGATTCATGTATGTTTAATCTATTGAAATCAAGTTCATCAAATTTAAATTAAACATGTACATGTGTATGTAATCTATAATCGAAAGTATTGAAAATTTACAAGTTCATCACACACATGCACATGTATGTAGAGTGAAAGTATATATATATATAATGCACATGCATGAAACATCAATCATGTGTGTAGATCAAGTACTGTAAATATGAAACATATGAATCAATCATGCACGTCAAACATTCTATCAAAAGCTCGTCTAGAAATGAAATATAGTTCATCAAACATGGATATATATATATATATATATATAATATGAAATATGTCTCTGATCAAATATGAAAGTGCCTAGGACTCATCATGTCGACTCCTCACTAAGCGGTCACACCCAGAGTGACTATCATGCTGTGAAGGATGTGCAGATCCCTACAAAGAAAGAGATATATAAATTAAAAAACATATAAACATTGTACAAAGATCTCTTAAGTTTGATTTAAAATATTGTACAAGAAAACATGTTATAAAGTGTTTACACATAGATAATAAATTAAAAACTCACCTGTCCACTACTGATGTCATCATTAAGTGAGTCCCGATGACGTACACGATCAATACCCAAAGGAGTAACAAGAGGCATATCCTGGTAGACAAAAAATAAATCAATTGATTGAAATTTTGAAAATAAATTTAAGTTTAAAATTGTAACATTAAATACATGTATATAATTTGATTTATACCTATGTAGGTGGTGGAAACTGATAGTACTCGGATTCACTGGCCTCAATCCTATCAACCAAGGTATCAAGATTTTGCTGTGCCTGGTCCAAGCTCAAATCTGCATCTGCAAAATGAGTAGATTGCACATGCCTCTCTAATGATGAATGCAATGGACTAACTAGATGAGATGGCATGGAAATCGTATCATCACATGTCAACAAATCTAGATAACCTGTAGTGGTCATGCTGAACTCAACATTGTCAAGACCAACATCAGAGAATTGATGGCCTGCACTGACTGAAGGGTCTGTACACTGTGCCTCTCCCTGTGTAGCAATAGAGTGGTCAGTAGGTGGATCCTCACGAGCACTGCCACTATGGCCATGGTCTAGATGAGAAGGATGTGACTGAGCCTATCTGACAGTAGCCACATGAGATCTAACCTCTGATATGTGGATATCATGCTCTTCTGCTATAAATGCATATGCATCCAATAGATCCTCAGCCAAGCTAGTCAGTATCACCCGTTTCATCTCCCTTGTAAGTCCCTCTACGCTAGAAAGTGAAGGGATGCTTGTTGCAGTGTACATGTCATCTACGGTCCTGCTAGCGGATGCTCCACCTAACGATTTGGAGTGTCATCAAGACATTAGGTACTGACCAACCTGATCACTAGATATGGATGTGGTAGTTGCTATAATGTCCCCCACACTATCAATCGCAGCTCGAAGTTGGGTGCTACGAATAACATCATCTACAACAGGGCCCAATGAAGGAGCTATAGTAGGTGCCCTCTGACCAACAATGGCCCTGTGTACTGGTCTCTGTCGATCAGCTCGACGATAAGCATCTCTATCAGCAAGCCTGCCATGCCCCTGTCCTAGATGTGCTGACAAATTAGTGTAATTAACAACATGACCTAAACGAACCTCAGCAAAAATCTGTTGTGCAAAGTATAGTGGAATCTGGTCATTATTCAGATAACGACCATGGGTAGCTAAAAATATAGGGTATATCAATGTTGATATAGAAAGATCCGCACACCTAGTAACCTGATATCCCTTCACATAATTTTTATCTGCATAAGAGGGGAAAAATTCCCCTTTCAGGGTCCCTTTAGGCACTAAAGCCTGTACCTCCTTAAGAGAAAGACTAGAGCCAATCTCTTGTCTCTTCTTCTCAAGTATGGACTCTATAATATCTGGGGCATATGGAGTGGTACCATGAATGTCATCCCTAATGCTAATCAAGCTATTAAGGATGAACTGACATGTGCTCTTATAGATAGTAGAGCTAGATGGATTATTTATAGATTCTTGCAGCCGTTGAATCTCTCTATTAGTGCGTGAAAATAGTTCTGCAGGGGGAATTGGTGCATCTACCATGTGTGATGTGTAATAATGTTTGATAGAGAGAGAATATGTATGTACCTGAAAGATTTTATTTACTGTCAAATAAAGTCTACATATACATACATACATTTTCCTAATTTAAATAAAAATAAAATTAAATACTATGCATGCATTTCACTACATTATTTGAAAGTAAAATCAATTACATAAATTACATGTTTAAATGTAAATTACATTTTAATACCCGTCTAATGGAGTCTTAAAGGGTCATATAACCTATCATAGGTCCTAATAGGTCCAATTACTTGTATGTAATAGGTTAAATTAGGTATAATTAGGTCTAATTGGGGTGTGATTAGGTCCCAATTGATCTAATTGGGTCTAATTAGGTGAAGCACTAATAAGTCTTAAGGGGCCTAACATAACACTCATAGTGGGTCTAATTCGGTATTAAAGGGGTCATATAATAGGTATTATAGGTCCTAATAGGTCTTTTTGGTCCTCAAAATGTAGTTTTGAGGAACACCGTGAATTGTTTGAAATAATGCTCCATTTGTCCCAAAATACGTGTTTCCAATGGGTGGTCCGGACGTCACTTTATGAAGGTGATGTGTTTCTCACCTGTCTTATACCTCTCTGAGTTATTTTGAGTCCTTCGACTTTACCTTGAAATGGGTTTTCATCATTTCATTCCTAAGGGTCTCGAAATCAGAAAATTGCCGAGTGTAGAAATCACTGGGAAGGGCCACTTTGAGGTTGAATAATATGCATCCTGGAGAGTGTCATGAAAATCTGATCCTAGCGTCTTGTTGTACACATTTCATACTCTCCATGTATCAGGTTTTAGGTCCCAGTGATGAGTTTTAATCATGTTTATTCATCCCCTCAGGAGGTGTTTTATTAATTCTGCACTTATGCACTTGTTCATTTGTTTGCCGGAGGCCCTGTTTGACAGTTTGTATCTTTTTCCCGGTGATTGAAACTAAAGTGATGGTCATATCCCTACATTATAAACATGTTTTACTTCATCCCTGTCAGTTTTCAGCTCATGACGAATCCATTGGATGAGTTTCCCAATGCGATTCCATTTACACTTTCTACTGTTTGAAAAGGCTGTAAAGTGCACCAGTTTGCCAGAGGCCAACTTTGCTCGGTTATAACTTTTGACCGGTCAAACCTATCAGTGAAATTCTTATGGCTCTACATTGTAGACGTGACATATTACTTCTAGTCTGGATTTGAGATTTCTGGCAATCTACCTTGTCAGTTTTTGAGATTGATTCCAGATGCAACTTTCCATTGTTTATTGCATTTTCTGAGTATGTCTCTGCAAGTTCCAGTTTTCATAATGCTATATCTCTTTCTAGATTGACTCCCAGATCGAATCAGTTGTGGATTTGGGTTATAGACATCTTAATGCACTTGCATGCCAGTTTGTGGCTTCCCAAGGATCCATTTGCTATTTTTGCCAGGGTGTTTTCTAAGGCAATTTATCAGGTTCCGACAGTATGTTTGCAGGAAAATAATGAAAAGGGAAACTTCAGAGGTTAATATCTTTCACCTCAGTTGTCGTCACGGGATGCCGTTTTGGGGAATGATAGTTTATAGATCAGAGAATGTGTTTGTCAGAGGGCAAGGTCCGATCAGGTCATTATGTTAGTTTTTGAAGCTAGTTTCTAGGCCTGTTCGCATGATTTGGCGCTTTTGCAAAATAAAGTTTTTTGATCTTTTGGCGATCTAGGTTTGTCCGTTATTCAATTCTGGGACATCCTGGGTATGTTTGGAGCAGTTTCTAGTCCGGGTGTTTGAATTTGAAATTTTTTTTAGCCGGGCCCACTCTGGACCCGACTAGCTTCATAGATGATTGTCAGAGGCCTATTCAGTGGTATGAAGCGAGAGTAGGTGCAAGAACCTAGTCTGAGATTTTGTTTTGAAATATTTGTGCATGATACAGATACAAATAACCAGTTGTCTGGACAATTGGTGATCAGAGAAATGACCAAAGGTGGTGTCGCAGTAGCAATTGTCTGTTAAAAGAGCAACATCCCATTGAGAATGATAATAGTGCCATGTTTTAAAGACCAGCATGAAGCACAAATGGGAAGCCATACACATTAAAATGAAAGATCAGAGGCATTGAATGGAATTTTATATCCCAAGAAAAATTTAAAAGGCACTTGGAAGATACTGGCTTGTTGTGAAGACCAAAAGCTCAAGCAACAAGTATTGACAATAAACTGAATGAGATCCCCAGGGATTTGAAAGCAAAGGAGGTCATAATTGAAAATTTTTCAGAATCAAAAATTGATAATCCTGCCAAATTCAATGCCATTTCAGAAGGTGGTTTTTGGAAATGCAAATTATTTCCTCTGGGTGTAGTTTGGATTAGTTCAGTTAGCAGGGTTGTTTGTTATAGATGAAAAATTTCTTTGCCTCTGCTTTCCCACAACTCATCTATGCGATTTGGGTGGTGTCCATTGAATTGAAAAGGTCCTCTACAATTCTTGTGGTGTTTGTTGGAGTGCCGCTTTTTTTTTAATGAAATTTCAAATGTCCTCTACAATTCTTGTGGCATCCATTGAAGTCCCCGACAAGCCTTTCTTGGTGATCCTACTGCATATAGCCTGCTCTTGTCCTTCCACCAATGGGGAAAGGGCATCTTGGGAATCCCATGTGATGAGAATCCTGAACAAGAGAAGAAAAAAGATCAGATCTGGAAAACCAATTAATGATTCTTGCAGTTTGAATCAGGCTTTTGGGGTTTTGATTTGGGAGATACTCAGTTGCTAATGCCATAATAAGAAAGACAAAATGTTTTTACAGGAAGTGCCAAGCATCAAAATGTGAGCCAACGGTAAGAGAAATGAAAGGATAGCATATATGATAAAGGACCAACTCAAAGTCAAAAAAGACCAGCGTTCAAAAGGGAACACCAGTGTTCAGAAAACAATGCAGTGTTTGGAGCTATCACAAATGCGTGAATCAAAACAGCCCCAGCATGAAGTAAAGATGCCAGCGATGGAGGGAATGTCATTGTCTGTTGTGTATGGAAAAATGAAAAGACACCAGTGCCATGAGAAACAAGGACCACCATTTTAAAAGGGAGGCATCAGCATTAATCAATGGGCTTAGCATTCATACCCTCAGCATTAAAGACCAGCGTTTTCATCAAAAAGAGCCAACGCCATGAGATATTGCAGCCAGCACAGGAGAAAATGGTTGTTTTCTTCGTGTCTATTGTCCCACATGCTGGGCATTTTGGGTTTTCATTGTGTTTAAATACAATAGCGCATAGTTAGAAAGAAAGTAAAGAGCACGGAGACTCTCAGCGGCTGTTTGATTGAACCTGCGCAGTGGGCCCACGCCCCATTAAGTTTTGACAACTGAAACAAGTGCAGAAATCCCTTCATTCGTGCATTCGCCAGATTAAATGGTAAAGTGCAGAATTATTTAGTGATTCCGCCCAGTCGCCCATTCGCGAAATTAAAATGAGTAGATGAAATTTCTCACGCGATTCAGCGACTAAGGAGCGCGCACATAGTAGCGAGATAAACGAGGTAAGAGGTAAAATATTCCGCCATTGTGTGCAGTCGTGTAGTCGCGGAGTCAAAATGACTAAAGTAAAAATTATCTCGCAATTCAGCGCAGTCGCTAAGTCGCGTAATTGATAAGGGTGGAGTGAATTTATTCGGTGATTCGGCAGTGGTGAGTTGGCAGATGAGGTGGCAGGCCGACCAATCCGGGCCTGCCATGTGACATGTAGCGTCCAGTCAGCGAGGTGGTGTTGTGGCCCAATCAGGTGGTGCCACGTGGCACCAAAGTGGTAAGGTGAGATGAGAAATGTGACATGGTGGTGACGGGGCAGCGAGCAGCCAATGGGTGACTGCCACGTGGCAGTGGGTCGGCACAAGTGGAACCAAAAATTAATTTTTTATTCTCAATCTGAGTT